>CM060409.1:13629997-14829997 GCA_030545235.1 Helianthus tuberosus
AGTCCACAAGATGAACGTGTAGGGTACTTTTCTCTACGGAAAATGTGTTTGTTGAACAAACCAACCGGGTGTGCGGATGCCTTGGCGTGGATTGAAAACGCAGTTCTTGTTTGATCACCGTTTCCCAACTGTATGGTCGGAGCACAATCGACAGTAGGTTTAGGAAAATAGGCACTTGGATCGAATTGAGGTTGTGTTGTGGAGACTTGAGGTTGTGGTTGGGCTTGTGATGGTGTCGGAATATAAGCATTTGGATCAAAAACTTGAGGTGGAGCTGATTATGGAAACGGAAAAGAGCTTGTATTGGACATAAAAGCTGTTTGTAGTTTTGGTTGCTGAGCTGCACTGGATCTAGGTAAAACGTCGAAACCTGGAAGGTACATTTCAGTACTTTGAGGAACAGAAATTCGTTTAGCTTTCCGGATTTCTTCATCATTCTTGTGTTCCAACTTCTGAACGAATTCATAGATATTGACATTATCTAGAACGCCCGTATGCTTTAGAAGCTCAATGAATGGGCTCCACTTTGGAGGTAGAGCATCAGCAAACCTTGCAACCATTTCCTGTTGAGTTGCACGAACATTATAAGAATACATTTCACTAATCAAATGATAAAAACGAGTATTCATATCATTTAGGGTTTCATTCTCCAAGAAATGAAATGATTCGAATTTCTTCTTTCCTTCACCTCTTGCTACCAAGGCATCCCATAATGCTTTCGTGCTTGTACAATAGCCGAATTGATGATAGATGTCTTTGTGAAGTGATTGTGTGAGAATTGCAAACGCCTTCTTCTCAAGATCATATGCTTTCTTGTCGGGTTCTTGCATATTCATAAATGTCGTGGCATTTGATCGTGCTGCTTCAAGAGTTTAATTATACGGTGAAATGAAGCACGTCCATAATTCGGTATTCTGCCCTAGAACGTACGTATGGAAACGACCTTTCCATGTCGGATATTCGTTCATGTGATTTAACTTTGGCGGGCGATTGTTGCTTCCCGTTTCGCTCTCACTTATCAAAAGATTTTGAATGCTTTGATTCTGGTTCGTCACCAATGCCCATTGACTTGCACTTATAGATTGCTGACCAAAAAATTCCTTACCCACGCAGCTGCCGAAGTTCGATCTTCACCTGGTCTTGGTTCCATACTCCAATCCAATGGACTTGTACAACTCATGATCGATGTATGAAAGTGATAACCTGGTTACACACTTGAAAACAGACAGTTAAATTAGTTTTGCAACACTTCTGTTAAAAATTTAACAAGTTTCGAGGAAACTCAAATTTTGGCGAAACTTGTTTGACGAAACAATGATTTGTACTTCTGATCGACAAAGTTTCTTATAATAATTCTCTTGTGCGACGAAACAATTTGATTAAATACCACAACGACGAGGCATGAAGTTAATGTTTGGCGAAACTTCTAATAAATAATGAAACCTTTAATGTTGAATGATGCTCCACCCCCTATGTGATATACTTTATCAAATCTGAATATGATTGGACCGATATGAAGCTTCAGCACATCTAATCTAATTACTATCAAATGGGCTGCCAAATTTGATTCCCACTCACAATAATGAATTGTTATTGGACCGATAACCAGCACATGCAATCTAATTACTATCAAATGCAACAATCTAATTCCCAATCACAATCTTTTGTTTTATTCAGCCACTTTCTCACGTGATGAAGCTGACAATTCACATTAAATAGCACATGGTCTTTATTATTATGGTGGATGACATCACATGTGAAGATGAAAGCTGAAAGAAACAAGTGACGAAACCTTTGAGTAAAACAAACTGCTCGACGAAACACATTATAAAAGGTGCGACGAAACTGGTGAATGATTAAAACTTGGATGACGAAACTGTAGGTCCCTCTCGGAGGATGAGATTCAACCTTAACCTTGTTATACTAACACACTAGCGAGTGCGGAATCCAAGCTAGAGTGCAAACCGAGTTGAAACAAGCACAAACACAACACACAAAGTTCACCGATTAACACCACTTGTATTAATGCGAATGAAAGGTTCTGGTTACAAGCTCAATGTTTACAAATCAGTTTTGCAAACTCTCTAAGTGTGTGTGTTCTTGACAGAATGCTCTCCTATCTCTTGAGTGTGTGTTTCTGTCTATGTGCGTCTATCTGCTAGTGAACACACTGCATGGGTATTTATACCCAAACACAGCAAGTCTGGTCGAAGGATCAGGATGACTGATCGAAAGATCATCTTTCGATCAGACTGCTATCGAAGGATTCACAGGGACCTCGAAGGATGATCTATCGAGGTCCATCAATCATCCATCGAAGCATATCTTTCGAGGTCATCGAGGTCATCGAAGGATAGAAGCAATCCTTCGATGGTCCAACCTTCAACACAGACATTGTACAACCATATACAAACTGTTTGTCCAAGTCAAACCGGAGGATGGTTGACTTGGTCAAACTTACATGACTAACAAGGACATCGTTTACATCGTGACCGAATACAGACAAAGTACAGACACAAGTGCACCAACAAACTCCCCCTTGGCTGTAGCTTTGTCTCGATCTTGATCATCTTTGATCTTCGTGTCTTCAAGACTCTGACGTCCTTTCAAGTCTTCAATGTCGGAGGATCTTTAAAGTCTTCACGTCTTGAAAGCAGAAAGTGTACCAACAAACTCCCCGTTTCATGTAGGAAGTGTGTTGACAAACTCCCCCTTAACATAAGCTCCCCCTTGAGTTATGCTCGTGAGATACTTGTTCTTTATGAATTGAGATCCTTGTGGTGTTGATGAAGGGTCAGCGGCAACTCTATCATGTTATCCTTTGAGTGCCTCCACTTCGTGTCTTCATTCCAAAGCTTGTCATTGAACATGTTCTCCTCGCCTTTAGCATCTGCACATGCAAGAAAGCTAAACGCATAATGAGAACACCCGCTTGGAATATAGTTAACATTTAAACAGGCGACACATATGAGATCAAATCTCAATCAAACACCAACCGACAACAGTTTGAAAGTTTAGAAAATGTACAATTTTAATCCTTTAACTTTCAAAATGTGTTAACTTCGACCATTTATGAAGGTGCAATTGTTTTCCGGCTTATAATCAGGATTTTGGGTAGGATAGACTCGAGTTCCAACATCAGTCAATCAAAAAAAATAAACTAGAAGCAAAATCTTTTTGGATTTTATAAAGTTTATATTAAAACACACCTAAAATCTTTTTGGAATTTTTCATTTTTCATGTAAAGACGGAAAACAATAAATAAATATATACAGAGATACATAAACTGAAAACAGTATATAAATATCTACAGACATTCTTTTTGCGAGTTTCGAGGGTAAGAGAATCATATCAGTGTATGGTCACGCCAAAACGCTCTTTTTGTTCAATTAGTTAACATTAAGATAAGCATCCTATAACGATTATCGGTATTGTTGTCCACATAAACTCAACTTATCATTTGTAATCATGGCGAGGGGATACGTTAAGGTATGGTTTATACTTACCGACCGGTGTTCATCCACATCACGACACATTCCCGTATCAAGGTATGCACGAGGGTTCATCTTACCGGTGAGTATACCGATTATCATCCGTTTGACCGTATATTGATGTGAGATTCTCACTTATTTTGATTGAAAACAAGCCCTATGTGATAGAATCACTTATTGATGAGGAACTTGATTTTCGATGCATGAGGGCACAGGAGCAAGTCCGTGAACAGGTCAGTACTTTCGTACAACAGAGAGACGAACTTGACTCCCGGATAAATGTGATATTTTATCACTTATTTGTTTGGACATGTGATTGTTTATCACTTATTGAGGTCGTATGCAGTATGTACACGTATGTATGGTATCATGGAAGATCTAGACTTGCGTCCCCGTTATTTTTCGGTTTGATACAACCATGATACCCAGATGATAAGCAGCATAAAGACCGAATATCTTAGAACCTCGGCAATCTCTCAAACGAAATTTCGGTACTAAGACCATATGCCAATGAATGGTTCCCACCTGGTCTTCAGTCGATTTAAGATTTATATCACCCTGCACACTTTAAAATGATTGTGAGCCTACCGATACATCTTATATAGAGCTGCTTAACATTTTTCATTTTGCATTTCAGTTTAAAGAGGTTTCAACAGACCACTGATCTATTATCATTTTCTCTTTTTCTCGCCAGGAAACTCATTTTTGTTTTTCCAATGTTTTTGGGTTTTGAAATTTTTCGATGTTTTTGAATTTTCAAAGTTGGATTTACTCCCCCTAAAATCAACAAACTAAGATAAAATTTAAAAACACAAAGGATATTTACAAAAATGATTTTCCGATGTTGGTTAACTCATGTTTTACCTCAATGCCGTTTACCAAACTTAAGTTTTAATCAGAAAAGATTTCTTGAATTTTGGAAAAATGAGTTGGCACGTCGGTAATCGGTGTGGACCATGACAACATTGTCTGGCCAAAGAGTGCTACGAGAGGATAACAATTTATAAAGCAGCTTAAATATCGACAAGTATAGGAGAGATTAGAAATTTAAAACCGTATCCTGCAACTGCCTCTTGCATTGCAAGGAATCTGAGCGCTCTCCCAAACTGGATATCCACCGGGTGTGGATTTCAAAGTCGATTCTTTGTAGCTACTTAGAAATCTCTTCACAGCAACAAGATCATAAACCTGTGGGTCCGGCTGGTCTTCCACATTGCACCAGCGAAGGTCTTTGACTTTCTCTTTCAGAATTAGTGTGCGGTTGTTCAATCCACGCCAAGGCATCCACACACCCGGTTGGTTTGTTCAACGAACACATTTTCTTCAATCACACCGTGAAGAAATGTACACTGCACGTTCATCTTGTTAATTTGAACTTCAGACGTACTGCAGGTGCGTACATTTTGATTTGAATCTACCCTGGGGACCCGATCAAAGCCTTTAACAAACAAACTTTGAAATGATTTTCATTTTATCGAAGCTTTCAATTTCTTTCGACAGACAATTCTGTCTTCTTTTCTTTTTCTTCTCTCCATCATAGGCAACAACTTCTTTGTCGCCGATCTTGTGCATGGACACTCCACTATCAACAATCCAATGACTATCGATAGTTCCTCCTGGAACATCCTGCAGACTCACTCAGAGATTAGTTGGAGAGGGGGACCCAAGCCTTAACAGACTTGGGTCGTCCTTCATCATCGACAAAGGTTATTTCAACCTCGCGATGACCTGGAACTGGTGAGACTCCCCCTGAAACTCTATCCATTTTAGGTCTCCAAGCTTGTTTTTGTTTACCGGATTGTGTATTATATACAGATTTAGAAATCTCCGGTTTTAACGGTTGTGACAAAATTTGTTTCCTTTTAACAGTTTCTGGTTTTAAATCCTTTTCGATCACCTTCACATTTTGACGTCGTTGTTTTGTTTCCTATTCTTTAACAGTCCGTTTGTCAGTTTTTGGTGACACAGGACGACGTTGTTGGTGACCTTGTTCAGAAGGGGCTCTTTCTACAAAATTTGGTTTCGGAGGGTTTGTGCAATTTCTGATAATGTGGCCAAACTCCCCGCATTTAAAGCATGATCTCCTTTCAACAAAATTAGGAGATTTTGTTCGAGGACCTGACGTTGACTTTGTAGACCCCGAGGTACTAACTTCACACCCATTTGTGTGTTGGGTGTAATTGTTATCACTATTACGTTTCAAAATGTTGACTTTTTGAACAAAATCGATATTTGACTTATTTTCAAAAGTCTCCACTTTATCAGTACCTTTGGAGGCCACAAACTTAATGTCTTTGCATTTCTTCTTGTAATGAGCTCCTTTTGATTCAACCTTAGCCTTAGGCTTTGGAGCTCGTTGTTGTTGTTGTTTACCCTTAAAAGCGACAGGTTGTTGTTTAGTCGGTAATTTTTGGTTTCCAATTTGTTTCCTCACTTCAGCTTTTGGAATAGGATCACACTGAGTTACTGAAACTCTCGGGATCGCTTTTCCCAAAAACTTAGTTGTATTATCTTCAAACACTTTATCAATCAAGGATTGATTGACGTTTTTTATTGGAAAATCTTTGTTTGAATAAATTTTATCATCACCGACTAAAGTGTACAACACGTTATCACTTTTAACAGTAGACATTGTCTCAGTGATAGGATCTATCTCTTGTTTAGCACCAGTTGATTGCACAGCAGGAGTAGGAGGATCACACAGAATGTGATTCTCAAAAGGCACTTCTACTCCTTTTCTATCATCAAGAGATTTATCCTCATCACTCACATCTGATTCATCATCCGAAGAATCATAGTCCTCAATGGTTGGAGGACTTTGATTTGAAGCACATGATGACTTTTCCTTGCTATCAGATGAGCCCTCCGATGAATTGTCCGTTTTGAACCCTAAGCCAGTTGTAACTTCCTCATAATCAAGAGGTACAATTGGCTCAAAACGCGGCATTTCCTCCTCATCGGGCAACTTGGTATAATCGTGTCTCAAAGGGGGTGGACACTTCCTATAACCAACTCCTTTAACGTTTCCCTTTAGTTGCTGAACGTCAATGATGTGATCAAGCACATATCGGGAGTTTGAGTAACTCTCCAATTTGAGCTTGATCGCCTCATGTTCACATTTCGCCACGGCTAGCTCTTTCTTTGTTTCCTCGATGATATTAATGTAGTTATTAATACCAATTTGTTTGTTACAAACAGTTTTTTTTAATTCGGAAACACTTTTCTTTTGGGTTTCAATAACTGTTTTAAACTCTTTTTCATTGCGAGCTAAGGCCATGTTTGCCTCCTTGCACTTTGACAGTTCAACAACTAAACTCTGATTGTGACTATGAACCGTTTCAGATTCACGTTTCAATTCAGCACATTCATGTTTTAATTCTTCAAAAGCATGTTTAGCATTAGCACATTCATGTTTCAAATCAGCACAATCACTACATATGCTAGGAGTTTCAGAATTTACCTGACTCGAAGAGGCCGTGACATTAGCCATGAAGGCAGTCTGGGAAGAGAAAGATCCATCTTCAGAATGATAATCTCCCGCATTCGAGCTTTCTTCATCTGAACTCCCACTAAAACCCGAGCTATCATCACTTTCAGAAAACTCTTCCTTGTGAACATGCTTGATGTGATTGATAATTTTTGCATAGCAGGCAGTTCCACCTCCTTGATTATTATCTCCCAATTGTACAGACCAATCACATCCTTCATCAGCTTGAACAATCAATGCTTGATTGGTGTTTGAAGGTCCAGACTGGTTCTGGTTCTGATTGTTGTTCACCGCTACTATCCTTCGTTCAGGATTGTCTTGATTTGCATTAGAAGTACTCGTCTGATTTCTGAACGGATTCTGATTGCCTTGCTTGCTTGGTCGGGTGCACTCACGTTTGAAGTGACCCTTTTCGCCACAATTGTAACATGTAACAGCATCTTTATTGAACCCATACTTCGTATCATTTTTGCCTTCCAACGAAGTTCTTCCTGTTCGAGCCATGAAATCCTTTGCCCTTCTAACTGCACTTGCAAACGCCCACTTGATATCCATTAACTCCATTTCATCACGGTCTATCTGCTGATAATCTTCATTGGTCATATTGATGTTTCCAATTTGACATGCTACCAATCCACAGTATGAACTGAACATTGTGTTGAGAAGTTCCAAATGTTCCTTTGCAACTTCTACACTGACTTTTGAAAGATTGGAAGTATCAACTCTGACAGTGTTGGTGTTTTGGGGTGAAGGATTGTTGGTATAATGCGCTTGTTGTTGTTGTGGTTGGACTTGAGGTGTAGATTGTGACATGTAAGCACTTTGATTCCACTGTGGTTGCGAAGGAAACTGAGAAGAGTTTGTATTGGATACAAACGCCGTTTGAAGCTTCGGTTGCTGAACTGAACTAGAACTAGCTGAAGGACCAAAACCAGGCAGATACATTTCTGTGTTTTGAGGAGGTGCAGTTGCAATCCTTTTAGCTTTCCGAATTTCCTCTTCATTCTTGTTCTCCAACTTCTGAATGAATTCATAAAGACTGACATTGGCTGCATCCAGAGCGCCCGTATGCTTTAGAAGTTCAATGAATGGACTCCACTTAGGAGGTAGAGCATCAGCAAATCGTGCAATCATTTCCGGATGATTTGTAGCAACACTGTAGGAAGTCATTTCACTAATCAAATGATAAAAACGAGTAGTCATATCATTTAGAGTCTCATTCTCCAAGAACTGAAATGATTCAAACTCTTTCTTCAATAAATCATGGCGTATCTTTCTAGTAGCTGCATTTCCTTCTCCTCTCGCTACCAATGCATCCCATAAAGCTTTCGTGGTCTTACAATATGAGAATTGATGAAAGATGTCTTTGTGAAGTGCTTGAGTGAGAATAGCATACGCCTTCTTCTCCAGATCATATGCCTTTTTGTCGGCTTCTTGCATGTTATTGAATGTTGTCGCATTTGATCCTGCTTCTTCAAGAGCTTCACTAAATGCAGAGATGAAACATGTCCATAATTCTGTGTTTTGCCCTAGAACGTAATTATGGAAACGACCCTTCCATGATGGATAGTCGTTCATGTAATTTAACTTTGGAGGGCGATTGTTGCTACCCGTCTCATTCTCACTAAGCAAAATATTTTGAATACTCTGATTTTGATTCGACACCATTGCCCATTGACTTGCACTTATTGACTGTTGTTGTTGAGGTATGGTACGATTCATATATTCGGCCATCGACATCTGTTTTAGATCTGGAAGTGGATCCGTACTCCAATCCCAAGGGCTTGTGCAGCTCATAGTTGATGTATGAATGATAACAACCTGATAAAATTACACAGATCAAGAAAAATTGTTACACTAGTTCTCTCGGGTTCTCCTTGTTAACAACCAACCAGCCGAAGGTTCCAAGCTCGAAAGACAAGACAAACAGAAACTTGTTATATTTAAGAAAACCACAATCGAAGGATCAACACTTGTTCGAAGGATCAACAGTGTTCGAAAGATCACTGTTGAATCTCGAACAATGATTTCGAAAGATTCACAAATTCGAAAGATTCACAAATTCGAAAGATTCACAATTTGAAAGATCCTTATCTTTCGAATATATATCCTTATCTTTCGAATATATATCCTTATCTTTCGAATAGATATCCTTCGAATAGATTCCCTTGATCGAAGGATATATCTCAGACTTCGAAACACTGTACGAAAGATGCTTATCTATCGAAATGTCTTTGATCGAAAGATGGTCTTTCGATGTCGAAGGATATCCTTCGAACACTACTGACACAACTGACACTGAGATGATAGGTTGGTGAAAAGGTGATGGGTTGGTAGAGTCAACTTTCGGCAAAAGAGTATGATCAGACTGTACTTTCTCCACCAACTCAGATTTTCAAATAAAATATGCCCAAAATGGCAAATCTTATCCAGAAAGTCCGGTCACCGGAACACACCGGAATTTGGCCGGAAATCACTAGATTTCTTAAAAACAAGTTTTAAGTTACCCAACCCGCTCTTGAACACACCCGGTTAGTAACAAGGTAAAGAGCCTTAGCTCTGATACCACTTGTAGGTCCCTCTCGGAGGATGAGATTCAACCTTAACCTTGTTATACTAACACACTAGCGAGTGCGGAATCCAAGCTAGAGTGCAAACCGAGTTGAAACAAGCACAAACACAACACACAAAGTTCACCGATTAACACCACTTGTATTAATGCGAATGAAAGGTTCCGGTTACAAGCTCAATGTTTACAAATCAGTTTTGCAAACTCTCTAAGTGTGTGTGTTCTTGACAGAATGCTCTCCTATCTCTTGAGTGTGTGTTTCTGTCTATGTGCGTCTATCTGCTAGTGAACACACTGCATGGGTATTTATACCCAAACACAGCAAGTCTGGTCGAAGGATCAGGATGACTGATTGAAAGATCATCTTTCGATCAGACTGCTATCGAAGGATTCACAGGGACCTCGAAGGATGATCTATCGAGGTCCATCAATCATCCATCGAAGCATATCTTTCGAGGTCATCGAGGTCATCGAGGTCATCTAAGGATAGAAGCAATCCTTCGATGGTCCAACCTTCAACACAGACATTGTACAACCATATACAAACTGTTTGTCCAAGTCAAACCGGAGGATGGTTGACTTGGTCAAACTTACATGACTAACAAGGACATCGTTTACATCGTGACCGAATACAGACAAAGTACAGACACAAGTGCACCAACAGAAACAAATCTGAATAATGAGTTCGACGGAACTGATGTAATATTGAGTGAACGACGAAACTGATGACTGGATGTGAACGACGAAACAGATCTGAAGTTGTATTGCGACGAAACAGATCTTGAATTCTTGGCGACGAAACAGAATGATGTCTGAAGTCGACGAAACAGGAATACTTGTATTGCGACGAAACTGAAATCCTGTTGACCAACGACGAAACCCTTGTCCCTTGATTGTTATGCGACGAAACAAGTCTGAATGTATTGCAACGAAACAGGTCTGAATGTAATTCAGATCCGACGAAACTGATTGGATAAGGTTGCTAGAGTTGGTGAGATTGGTTAAATTTTTCAAACTTGCCTTATCTTCTCTGACACACTACACAACTTTTTCAAACTTTAGCTTACCAAGACAATGCTTTTCATCATAGTTTTGTACCAAAATTTCAACTTAAAATATTATATTCCACAAACACTTTAATTCAAACAACAATCCAGATCAAAGCAACATATATTATCAAGAACAATATGAATATACCAAGAACATTTTGATGATTCTGGCCAAACTTATCACCGAATAAAATTTTCGAGAACCAAATTTTGCTAAAACTTTCAATAAAAACCAAATGCTAACATGTAGACATGCAAAATAATATGGTTTTCACTAAAACTTATAGCAAAACAACACTTCAAACACTGATTTTCAGCAAATATTTCCAGAAAATATGAAATAATTTTTTTTTTTTTTTAAGAACAAGAACTGAAAATCCCAAGAACACACTTGTTTCAAACACGACAATGTTTGGTTTTAAACAAGGAAAAGAGCCAAAACTCTGATACCACTTGTAGGTCATGTTTTTCCCGGTGGATCCCATACGAAAACCTATCCTTGTTTATCACAAACACGGTAACGGGTGCGGAATCCCCGTGACGGTGCAAACCAAACAAAGTGTAAAACACACGCGTAACCAAAGATTCAATATCTATTGATTAAGGATGAGAACGGATACAAACATATACAAACAATGTTTTACAGACTCTCTCAAAGTCTCACAACTCTCATCAGTTTCACAGAGAAACTATGAGGGGTATTTATACAAGACACAGACAATGACGAAACGCATGGCACGACGAAACATTAAAAGTCGACGAAACACTTTCTGTTTCGTCGACATACAAGCTAAATAAACTTGTTTCGTCGTTTGTAGTCTTGCCCAAAACAAAGGTCAAAGCCCAAATCAAGTTTAGGCCCATGATGAAAGAATTACGCCCAGACAAGTTTCGTTCTAATCTTTCACCAATTCAAAGCTTGTGACATCACCATGACATCATCATGATGATGTCATGGTGAGGTGTCATCGGGACTTGGTCCGCGGCTCTCCGTGCTTCGCGTGTCGAACTCTGGGGCGCACGACGGAGGAATGTCGTGACGTCGGGCTTGAGCCGGACCTAACCGAGTCGAACCGAAGTTGAACTGAACCGAGCTGAGTCGCGTCGCGTCCACATAAAGTGTACCAACACTCATCGCGAGTACTAAACGCGCTATGCACACCGGTTTAGTCACATTTCCGTGTGGTAAATTCTAAGACCATACCCCTTCAGCAACCAATGTTTAGATTTTTAAATTTATTTATATAGTTTTTATTTTAGTTATGTACTTTTTTCTTTTAATATGTGGTTCTTTTATTTTAATTATGTAGTTTTATTTTTAGTTTATTTTATTATTAGGTATGTTAAAACTTTTTAAATATATTAATGTTTAAGTTAAGTTACAGTAATTTAGTTTTGGGGACTTCTTGAGAAATCTAGGACAATACCTAGCATTTGCGGAAAATTGGGGAAAAGCCAATGTGGCATACGTAGAAATATAAAAAAAATGGGACGACTCCCACCACCCCTAATGGTACAATTTCATGCTAAAAAATGGCGCAAACTGCCAAAAGGGGACCGTTTTGGCCAATTCGGTTTAATATTTCCAAAACTATATGGAGAAACTTTATTATGAAAAATGAGAAAGTATATTGATATTTTTTTATATAACCCTATATAAAAACAATTGTAATTTTTTTTTCGTGTTCATGGATCCACTTGGTATGTCATATATCCTCATATTGTCTGTAATATATATCCTAATATGACTTGTTCCCTTCTCATATGCAAGTTGCTTGCTGCATGGTGTTGGAAAATAGGAAAAAAAATGATTACCAAAAAGAATTGACAACAATTCGTTACACCGTGTCTTATATAAGCCATAAAGAGGAAAGCCTGTCAAATATATCATGTACAGTCACTTAGCTGAATTGGTCTATTGAATAAAGCCACTTGCTACATGTGGTTGCCCACTTTTATAATGTAGCTTGTCGTGTTTACATACAAGAGTTTTGCATTCCCTTCAAAAGAAGTTAGCGGATGGGCTCTACAAATTTATAAAATGTAAGGCTGGATCGTTCCAAAGGGGTGCACTTGCTATACCATTAAAGAATTGACACACCATTATTTGTTGCATGGCCTGTTGTTACCAAGCTTGCGGTTTGATGCTTACATATGATGCAATGGCTTTACGTGTTAAGGCCGGCCGAGCTCAGTTAATGTTGCTCTATATTTGAAAATTCGATATTCGATTTTGTTGTATAGCTTCTTTGGTTAAAGGGACGACCTTGACAAACTTTATACATTAAAGAGTAAATTACAAGTTTTATCCTTTATGTTTACACCAAATTAGAGGCGTTGTTGTCCTTTGACGTAAAAGTTGATGAGTTTTGTACTTAATGTTTCAAAATCCAGCACGTTATTTTCTTTAGCCCCAACTCAATCAATTTTTTTGGTTAAGTATGGTCATGTGCCTTGCACATGAGGGCATACTTGTCATTTCACCTTCCAAAGGGTTATTTTGTAAACACTTATTATTGAGGGACAATATTTACAAAACTAGAAAAAAAAAATATAAACTCTTCTCTTTCTCTCTAATCTGAACCCACCACCACAACCTAGTCTCTCTCAACCCACCACCACCACCCCACAACCTTCACCGCCGCCACCTACCCCACCTCAGCCTTCACCGCCTCCACCCCCACCTACCAACCACCCCAACCCTACTGCACCAGAATCGGGTTGATGATTTCAAACTCCAGCTAACAAATACAAAAGCTAATAAGTTCTCATCACCCACTACCTTTGCTCCACCGCCTTTACCAACCCACCAGCCACCACCACTTTCCACCACCGTCAACACCATTGTGCTCATCATCCCCACCTACCACCACTACCCAAACACCATCAATACACCATCTTCTACCAAGCAACAACCGGCCACCACCTTGTTTGCGGCCTATAATCACAACAATCTTCATCAGTCTTTGCTGCTATCACCACCATCAGTGTGGTAAACCACCAACCCATCACCAGCAGACCCCCACACTACCCCATTATTTCTGTAAATTGTTAATCAAACTCGTGATTCATAAATTTGACCAAGGATTACACATTCAACACATATTAGAGAGGAATCATACTTACCGGAAATCGTAAACTACGGGATTTGTCTCTCTTCGCACCTGTCTGTTGTTGCACCAGGTCTTCTAGGGTTTTGTTTTAAAGGGGCAAAGTGGGGGTTAAAGAGTGTTTTGTTGACGAATTTGAAGCCATTTCATTAGGGTTTGAAGAAGGACGTTGACGAAATTGAATGTGTTGTTGTACAATTTCATGGTGGTGGCTGGAAGGTGGTGGTTCTGGTGGGTGGAAATGGGAGGAAATGGGTGAGGACGATGACAGAGAATGAGAGAGAGAGATTTCTTTTTTTTATTATATTTATTTTTTGTTTAATAAATTGATGATGTATTTTTGAGTTTTTACATAGTTAGTCCTTGGATATATGAAATGACAAAAACTACCCTCATGTGCAAGGCACATGATCATACTTAACCAAAAAATTCTAACTGAGTTAGAGCTAAATGATATAACATGCAGGATTTTGAAACATTAAGTACAAAAGTCTTCAACTTTTGCGCCAAAGGACATCGCTTGCAATTTGGTGTAAAAATAAAGAACAAAACTTGTAATTTACTCTAAATTAAATAAAAGCAAATTGGAATTTAATTATCTAAACTATGACGTAGTGGTTGATTCATAATGACCATGCGAACGTTACACTCTAAACTTTCACTTTTGTTTTCAAGGGCAATCTCCAGGGCCGACACTGAGAATTTGTATACATTGTTCGAGCTCGAAAAAAGTGTCCTTAGGCCTTAACGAAATATATAATATAAACTAGTTTTTCATACAACCTAATGCCAATGAGCTAATAACTAATGTAAACCATAAAAATAGTTTGTAAGTGTGCCTATGTTATGTTTGTATGGGTAAACCCTATTAACTTTTTTTACATATACATATCGGTTTTTTAAATAACGTGCCCCTCGAAATATCAGGCCTTAGCCGGTGGTCCTCCCCGCCCACCCCTTGGGCCGCCCCTGGCAATCTCACTCTAACGAAGAATTAGCTAGGTCTAGCTCCAATTTTCATTAATTTCGTTTCAAAACAATTACAACATTATGGTTGGGATAGAAGTCAACTAGTTGTTCATTAAGGGCAAGCGGAGATGTAGGTGTAACAACCCATATCAAAAAGTCTTAATTATTATTTTAATTATCCAATAGGAAACCCTAATTGAGACACCCAAGTGATTCTGCACAAACCCTAAAATTTTCAGAACAATCAGAATCAGGATCAGGGCCCCTAAAACTCAGGGGGGGTAAACCCTAGTTACGATTATCTACATAAAACGCTGTCAAAATTTAAATTTACGAATCTGTCAACTCAGCAAGCCTACAAACACACGTAGCTACCCTATGGAAATAGGTGTCCCTTACGGACCGTAAGGGATGAGTCTTACGGTCCGTAAGCAGGGGTCAATTTTGTGTATAAATAGAGGGCCTTGGGACTTGAATTCTGGAGTTAAAACGACGTAAAATCTCGTTACGTACACTGAGTTATATCAGAAATAGTCTAAAAACACACACGAATCACAAATCGTCGCCGCAAAACAGGGTAATAACTCGATCGCTGCTACGATTCAATGTCCGATCGATTGAAACTATCCGATGGATGTTTTAGTGCTATCCTTTGTCATTTGTCGTGATTCCGACAGGATGTTTGAGTACCACCCGAAATCGGGGAATACTCTGTCATTCGTTGTGAATCCGATGGATGTTTAAGTGATTGCATTTTGTCATTCGTTGTGAGGGTTTTAATTTCGTGAGTTATCGTAAATGTTGTATTAGTTACTTACCTAGTTCGTGTGCACTAGGTTACAAGGCTAAATCAATAGGCTAAGCTCTTCCTGTAGAAATCTGCAATATATCAAGGCTTATCTGTAGACTAAACTTTGCCCGTATGAATCTGCATGCTTATAATGTGAGTCATTCTCTTTTTATCAAATTTTATTTCAAAAGCATGTTTATTTTCAAGGTTATAATTACAGGGATTAAGTCTTTGTAATCACCAAATTACAGCCGGTATGTGGGGTTTTGTATACATTACTTGATAATCTTCACCATTGGACAACGAGTTAGCCAAGGGGTGATATGACCATAGTCACAGACACCATTGGACGAATGGGCCAATGGGTCGAGTGACAAATACTGTGTGTAGTTGGTTGATAGCAGAAACATTGTAATCGCTCTTAATACTGTAAATTATAACAAACGTATCGTTTTAGCAAAATGAATGAACTCACCGGTATTTCCTGCTGACAAAACCTTTTTAAAACGCGTTTCAGGTAATTACAGTAGATTGGAGTAAAAGATGGATATGGCACCGAAGGGTTTCAAGAAGTGGCTTATTTTATTAATTAAATCAAATTTAGAAATATGGTTTTATGTAATCAAATTTATCTTTATTAAAGCTACCATTATAAAACATGGGTTTATCCCATCTATTTAATAAATAAAATCCGGTGTTTTTCTAAACTCTGATATTTTTCCTAACTCACGGTCCTGATGAAATTTCTGCTGCAACGTTTTCAAAATAATCATCAGTACCACGTGGCTGCTCGCGGCTCCCGATTCCGTCCAGGGTGGATCGGGGGTCGTGACAGTAGGTTGAGCCGATATTGCCACACAATAGGGAAGGAGCTCAAGTTTCATCAACACCGAGAGCTTCGAGCCAAGTGAGCAACCACTATGTCAACCAGAGCTTCGTATTTAGACTAAGTAGATGAATGACAGATTATGCCTTGTTTATAAGAGTTCAATGAGAAAAGGTTAAAATCCAGATACATAGCATAACACCCGTGGACCTATGATCATCTGACACCAGGCTTTGTTAGCGTTTTTGAGAAGGCATGCGTCGAGAAAATGTAGAATGTTGTGAACTTCTCTTTGAATGAACATCAGTGAAAGCAATTGGATGCATGTTTAGTGAGAAAACCATAGTCAGAAGTGCCATGAAGATAGCTTAGAAAGTTGATTGCAGACCAATGATTTGCTATCAAGGAATGCATAAACTAACACACACTTTATTGGCCGCAAATGTGAAATCCGGCCGAGAGAGAGTAACTTACTAAAGGGCACCGGTAAGTTGGAGAGACTTGCCCGTTTAGAAGCTTTGAAACGTATTTTCTTTAAGAGAGTATGGTGTTATTTAGGACCCTGAGTTAAAATCTTAACCCACCAAAAAAGTAATTAAGATCCATGGGTTCTTTTAACACAAAATATATGTTAAGCCGTTGGACTACCTTGTTTATAGCTTCGGGTTCTTTCAACATAGACTAACATCTCAAAGAATGCGCCTCCATATGAATAAATAAAAGGTGTGAAGTTATAATCCCTTACATCCTAAGTTAGAGGATTGTTTAGTAAATAGTTATTAGTTAGTTTGCATTGTAATTAAGTTAGTATATAAGTGCGAGGACCAGATGTGACAAAGTAAAAGATAATAACCTACAACTAAAGGAAGAGACGCCTCCAGGAGACGCACCTCTTCAGAATAGGCGCCAATATCACAGAAGCCAAGGGACGCGATGTTTCAAGCATCAGGCATGTTCACAAAGTGACACGTCTATTCGATCGCACCTATTGGATTAGTATAAATAGGGTTTAGATTTCTCAATTGTAATAATAACTTGTACAATCACAATTATGCAATACAGCTGAAATTCTGTAAGTTCTATTGAATTCTTTCTTGTTTCATCTTGTATTTCATTAGAATCAATATCAATTGTGAACATCGGGGCCAACAAGGTGAAGTATTTGTCTTGGTATTTGTGAAACTGAGTGTGTGCAGGAGTAGCGGATCTAGAATAAAGTTGAGGGATTTGTGCAGGCTAAACTCTTTTTTGTTCATGAGTAGCGCTGATACATAAAACGAAGAAGAAAAAAATTGTACTAAAAATGTACTTTGCCAAGAAAGTTGAGGGATTGCGCGGGCTACCCCTCTTACTATGCTAGATCCGCCCCTGTGTGCATGTTTTGGGCCATAAAGGACTTATAAAGTAGATAGACAAGTGTTGATACATATTAAGTGGATACGGCTCGGATCGGTTCGACTCTACTACGAAGTGAAGGCCGTAGTCAAGACAACCTCCTGTCTTGACTCGGTATGCGATCTACTTTGTATCGAACGATGTAAATGCAACTACGTGTGTGCAGTTTGCATATTAGACTAGTTTATAGTGTTAAGTGTTTGTCTGTTTGTTTGTTTTGGCCCAACATGAAGACAGAAGCCCTTGGCCCAAGCCCAACATGTTTGGCGAAATCCCTGTTTGGCCAAACAAGAATATGACGAAATCCCTTTGGTGGTGAAGACACCTTGTGGTGAAAACACATGGGATGAAATCACCTTGTGTGACGAAATCCCTTGGATTTCGTCCAATACTTTGATTTCGTTGATGGGATTTCGTGGGCCTCTTGTTTTCGTCATGTCTTCACTATATATACCCAGATAACAGACAGAAACAAAAAGGGAAGTCTGAATAGATTTCGGAGCGAACACTGTAAACACACACACACTGAGAGTTTATGAGAGCATCTTGTAAACATTGTATTGTAACCGTTTTCTAGATTAATACAATGGAGTGTTAATCGGTGAATCTTGTCTTTTACGTGTTCGTCACTTGGTTTAACTTACCCGTTTGGATTCCGCACTTTCGGGTTTGTCGGAAAACAGGGAATAGAGGTTACTCGATCCTCCGGGTGGACCTACAATTAGTATCAGAGCGTTTGGCTCGATTCCTTGTTAAAACCAAGTTTGTGTTCTTGATTTTTCATAGTTTTTAATGTGTTTTCCTTGAGTTTTGATCTTTACAGTTCATACATTTTCTGGAAAAAACGTTGTTAAAACCTTGAAAATCTTGATTGTTTTGCTTCTAGTTCATATAAAACCTTGTTAAAACTCTTGTATACATGTTAGTATTGGGTTTTTGTTGAACTTTATCTGCAAAAGTGTGTTCGGAAATTTTCAGGTAACTTGAATCTTCATCCAGTTCATCACACCTTCAAACTATTCTTGATAAAATCTCTATTTGATCCATTTGTAATTGAATTATTGTGTTGTTATTATTATAATACACTTGTTTGACATTTGTGTACATTTGCATCATGATAGTTGGTAAGAAAAGTCTGAAAAGCATGGTGAGTTTGAAATAGAAGGTTTTGTTGTCAGAGTATTATGGATAAGATTTGATTTTATCTTTATAAATATCTTGCAACTTGCTATATTCAACGAAATCACTTGCTGGTCAACTTGTTGCTGGACGAAAACAACCTGGTCAACAATATCATACTGGACGAAATCACATCTGATTTCGTCAAACATAGTTTGTTACCAGGTCTGGACGAAATCACTTTCAGCGACGATATCACTTTCAGCGACGAAAACACCTTTCTGGACGAAATCGCTTTCAGCGACGAAATCACCATTTCAGCCATGAAATCACCATTTCAGCGACGAAATCACTCTTTCAGCGACGAAATCACCATTTCAGCAACGAAATCAAACATATCAGCGACGAAAACCACTATTTTCGTCACATACTTGTGTTATTTTAAACAGTAGACTTGTAACTCATATTTAACTGTTTGATTTGTGTGATTTATTCATGTATTCGTCATTAAATATTCGAAATGAATCCGGATTGGTGGGGTACTCCGTCTAATACGGAAAGTAAGTATAGGAGCACGGGATTATCTCCTTCATGGGCCGAACCTCCTGCACAATCGTCGTCACCTCAAATTTCGTCAACTCAATGGGCGTTTGTTTCAAATCAAAATCAAAGTATTCAAAGTATACTTTTAAGCGAAAATGAAACAGGAAGCAATAATCATCCACCGAAGCTAATGCACATGAATGAATATCCGGGATGGGAAGACAGGTTTCATACGTATATTCTTGGGCAAAACACAGAGTTATGGTTACGATTCATTACAGACTTCGATCAAGCACTTGATGTTGCCGCTTCAACTGCCGCGTCTTTTGCAGATCTTTCTCCAGATGATAAGAAGATTTATGATTTAGAAAAGAAGGCTTTTGCTATTCTAACTCAAGCGTTAAACAAAGAAATCTATCATCATTTTGTAAGCTTCAAGACAACAAAGCGCTTATGGGACGCATTGAAGACGAGAGATGAAGGAAACGAAGCGTCACGCAAGTTACGACATGACTTACTCAAGAAAGAGTTTGATGGTTTCACTTGTATGGAAAGAGAACCTTTAAGAGATTTGACTAGTCGATTTTATCACTTGTTGACTGAGTTGAATCATTATGGGGTAGTAACAACTCCGGTAGAGGTTGTCACAAAGTTGGCCGATGCGCTACCATTTCAATGGAAGGGTTTCTTGGAAATTTTCAAGTACAATGGCACATTAGCTACAACATCAATTCATGATTTCGTTAAGTTGTTGGAGAATAAAGATCAGGTAGAAACTCTAAAGGCGAAAAAGGTTCCAGTACAACAAAATCCTGATATGTATTATGGAACTTCTAGCACTTCTGCAAAACCTGCTCAACATGCTCCATTTCAAACGGCGTTTGTCACAAGCACAGATTTGTATGGCAATCAGATACAAGTTCCTGTTAAGCCAGCTCCAACCACAGACTTGTATGGAAACCTACTACAACCAGCTCCATAACAGCCAAGCCAACGGCCAAGCCAACGATCTATCGTAGCAACTGATATGTTCGGAAATCCATTACTTGTTCGATCTACCGGACCAACAGATCTGTATGGAAATCCACTTCCACCTTCCTCAAGACCAACGGTTGTTGCACCAGCCATAGATTTGTACGGCAATTCACTACCTGTGCAACAACAAGCCTGTTATGGTAGCACGTCGTCAGTCAGCTGGTCAGCCATCTAATACAGTACGACTGGACACATCAAGTTTCTCCAAAGTTAGCATTTAAGTAGCTAAGGATCACATGGAGATATTGAACACTTTTGTGAGCGCGTATTGTGGGTTGATAGCAGGTCAGATCGGGAACATCAATCTGACTCAAGAAGATTACCAGCAGATAGATAAAGAGGAGATGGATATGATGGACATCAAGTGGGCTTTCGCGAGTGCTGTTAGACGGGTAGAACAGGCTTGGAAAGCAAGAAAGACACCAAGTATGGGTTTGATAAGCAGTCTGTTAAGTGCTTTAACTGTGGTGAACGTGGTCATTTCAAGCGTGAATGCACAAAGCCAGCTCAGCATGGGAACCGGAATCCTTTCAGAGGTCAAGGCAACCAGGCGAATCAGAATCAAGCCAGGAATGATAATCGCACCTTGGTCCCTACAAACAATCAAGCAGGACCATCGAACACCAATCAAGCTCTTGTGGTGCAAATAGATGAAGGTTGTGACTGGTCAATGCAATTAGGCATTGGTGATCAGGGAGGAGCAGCTTGTTTTGCTGAAGCAGCTACGGATTTGAAACACGCCAGTGGTGGAGAATCTTTTGCCAGTGGTGGTGAATCTTCAGATGAAGAGAGTTCTGGTGATTCAAGGAGTTCAGATGAGGAAACCTCAACGTCAGGCGATGATCATGTATCTAGTGGGAGAATCGATGCAGATCTCGATGAATTGTTAGGAGAAGCTGCAGCAAGGAATGATAGAAGATCTATTCTGGTGGATCAAGCTGCTTATTCTTCTTCTTCTCTTCATTCAGCCTTTATGGCTAATGGCGGCAGTTCATCAAGCCAGGTATGTGTTGATGAACCAACTATCGTTATTTGTGATAATTGTGCTAACTTAAGTGATAAATGTGCTGATTTAGATGCTAATATGTCTGAGTTGCAAGGCAAACATGATGCTTTAAATGCTGAATTGTCTGACTTGCAAAACAAACATGTTTCTTTGAATGCTAAGATGTCTTATTTGCAAAGCAAACATGAGGCTTTGTAAACCAAGTATGATGTGACATTTATCCACAACCAAAAGTTGATCGTGGATCTTGCCAAATGCACAGAAGCCAACATGTTTTATACAAACCATGAAAACGAGTATAAAACAATGATTGAAAATTTAAGAGAAAACAAATCCGAGCTAACGAAAATGGTTTCAAGAAAACAAACAACCATTAACTGTTACATCAATAGGCTCGAGATAATGCAAAAAGAGATGGCTTGTGTAAAAACTGAAAGTGAGGCGATCAATCTTAAGCTAAATAGTTATTTGAGCTCTAGTTATGCGTTGGATCACATCAGTGATGTTCAGAAAAAGAAAAGTGATGTCACATGCATTGGCTATAAGAAATGTCCACCACCTGTGAGACACAATTATGATGCCATGCCTGATGAAGAGGATAGAATTTACTTTGAGCCATCTGTTTCTTTAAACATTGAGGAGTTTACAACGGGACTTGGATACAAGCCGGAAGTATCATCAGATTCGGATATATCAGCAGATACAAGTGTGTCTTCTGCTGAACAGAAACAGGATCCTCAAGTTATTGTTGAGGATGCTGATTCTTCAGATGATGAATCTAATGATACTGACTCAGCACAGTCAGATGCGGTAATTAAAGAAGATGACATACCTCTCGAGAATCATATTCTATGTGATCCTCCCGCAAAACCTGCTACGACTGTTCTGACTGAGTCCACGTCTACTTCCTCACAAGAGTCTGAGAGTGTGAATTTGCTGTACACTCTTGTTGGTGATGATAAAATCTATTCTGACAATGATTTTCCTATCAAGAGTGTTAATCAATCTTTAATTAGTAAAATTTTTGAAGATTCAACAAGTAAGTTCTTGGGAAAGACAGGATCACACGTTGTGGTAACACAGTGTCCTCCGATTCCAAGAGCTGAAATTCGCAAAAAAAATGGCAATCAAAGATTACCAACTGAGAAAGTTCAGCAAAATCGCACCAAACCAAAAGGTAAATCACCGACTCAAGGGCAAAAGAAACAGACCCAGAAAAAGGACAAGAAGGTGAACTTTGTGAAATCAAGGGGAACGGATAAAATTGACACATTTGAAAACAAATCTAACTTAGATTTTGTTAATCAAGCGAAAATTTTGAAAAGAAATGACAAAACAGTTCAAAACCAAGAACCTCGGGATCACAAAGTTCATCATCATCGAGAAGACAATCACATGATACTTCGGGGTTTGTAGAACGAAGATCATGTTTTTCATGTGGTACATTTGGACATATTATTCGCAATTGTCCATATCTTCATAAACAAAAATCTAAAGTTGATGATCCCCGTGACCGAAGTGACCGAAAGCAATCTGTTTCACCAAAACCAGATCCCCGTCTTGTAAAAGAAAAGGGAAAAGAAACAGAAACGCCAAAAGGTCAAGAAAATTTAAATGGCAATTAAAACCGACTTGGTTAACAAAACATCTGTTTCTGTCAAACCAGACAATTCAAAAACTTCAGACAATCATGAAGTTAAGATTTTAAAGAATAACACTGGTAAAACAAAACAGACCTGGAAACCAAAAACGGTTATTGAATCAGGGGGAACATCACAATTTCCACAACATCGAGAAGTTCAAGTAACTTTCGTTGATGAAAATGGAAGACCCAAGACCACAAAGGCTTGGGTCCCCTCTCCAACTAATCATGTGAGTAGATGTGCAGGGTGTTCCAGGAGGAACTTTCAGCAGTCATTGGATTGTTGATAGTGGGGCATCCAGGCACATGACAGGCGACATGAAGCTTCTCTACGACGTTAAATCTATTAGAGGAGGTTATGTTGCTTTTGCTGGAGATAAAGGTGGTTATATTACTGGAGAAGGAATGGTATCCAACGGGGTTGTAAGTTTTGACAAGATCAACATTGTACAACAGCTTGATCACAATCTTCTCAGCGTTTAACAAATCTGTGATAAGCAGTTTTCAGTACACTTTGACGCAAATGGATGTTATGTGCTGAAACCCGGCTTTAAGATTCCAAAAGAATGGATTCTCTTATCTGCTCCAAGGATTAATGATCTGTATGTCCTTGATATGAGCCAAGCAATAACAACGACTGCACAAGCAACTTGTTTCATTACAAAAGCCACAGAAAAATACTCAATCTCTTGGCACAGGCATATGGGTCACATTCACTTACGAAAAATGAATCATTTGGTGTCGAATGAATTAGTGAATGGTGTTCTTCTTAAAAATTTCCATCTTCAAGATGTCTGTGTTTCATGCCAAAAAGGAAAGCAAACCAAGAAACGACATCCGTCAAAGAAGATCAACACGGTGGCAGTTCCTCTTGAACGTTTACACATGGATTTGTTCGGTCCTGTCAAGCACAAAAGCATCAGGAATGATCAATACTGCCTCGTGATAACTGATGATTATTCAAGATTTTCTTGGGTGGCGTTCATGGCTCACAAGAGTGAAACTTTCGGTATTATCAAAAACTTGATCATTCAGATTGAGAATTTGTATAAGTTGAAAGTTAGACGGATACGCAGCGACAATGGTACGGAATTTAAGAATCATGCTATGGCGGAGTTTTGCATATCAAAAGGTATTCTTCACGAATTTAGTGCAGCTTATACTCCTCAGTAGAACGGCGTCGCTGAACGTAAAAACCGTACATTGATCGAGACTGCTAGGACTATGTTGGTAGAGTCGCAGTTGCCCATTCCATTCTGGAGTGAAGCTGTGGCCTCCGCATGTTATACGATGAATCGAGTCCTTACAGTCAAAAGACACAACAAGACCTGCCTCGAGCTTCTTCACAAACGAAAACCAGATTTGTCATATCTTGAACCGTTTGGAGCTCCTTGCACAATGATCGGTCCTAATGGAAAGTTTGGGGCAAAAGCTATTGAAGGTCACTTTCTTGGTTATGCCACCCCGAACGTAAGAGTCTGGAATCTAGAGACTTTCTTGGTTATGCTCTCGACAATGAGGATTTTCATGATGCAACCGAACTGAACGAATCTTCAGAGGATGATGAATTTCTCGATGCAGATCAAGAAGGTCCTACATCAGCAGTACATGGTACGTCAGAGGCTACACCTCCAGTGGACGCCCCTATAACAGCTGAAGCTACTGCATCATCCTCTTCGTCAGTTCCGGGTATAGAATTAGTTGTTGATCTCAATCTCAACAATCTGGGTACAAACATTCCAGTTCCGGAAAACCCTGAAAAAAGGATTCACAATACCCATCCTCAACAAAACATCATTTGTAATGTACAAAGTGGCATTCAAACAAGAAACATGTTGCGAAACAACAACAACGCAGGCCTGTATGCGGCGATTCGAGAATCTGGTCAACAGAATGATTGGTCTTTCGCGTGTTATGTCTCACAGGAAGAGCCAAGAACTTGGAAAGAAGCTTTGAAAGATAACTCTTGGGTTGAAGCAATGCAGGAAGAACTGCAACAATTCCAGAAACTTAGTGTCTGGAAGCTCGTAGAGAAACCTGCTGATTACAAGAAGATTGGTACCCGTTGGGTGTATAAATGAAAAAAGGACGACCGTGGAATCTTTATTCGAAACAAAGCAAGATTGGTCGTTCAAGGTTTTCGTCAGATTGAAGGTATAGACTACAACGAAGTCTATGCACCTGTTGCACGTCTGGAAGCAATTCGGATCTTTCTGGCTTATGCCTCATTCAAAAGGTTCAAGGTTTACCAGATGGACATCAAAAGTGCATTCTTACATGGTCTAGTGGAAGAAGAGGTGTATGTTGAACAGCCTCCAGGTTTTGAAGATCCTATTCATCCTGATCGGGTTTGGTTGCTGAACAAAGCTCTCTATGGTCTACATCAAGCACCGCGAGCTTGGTACGCAACCTTATCTAATTACCTGTTGGAGAATGGATTTCGCAGAGGTCTTATCGATTGCACTCTCTTCATAAAAGAACAAGATGGAGATCTTCTACGGGTTCAGGTATATGTGGATGATATTATATTTGGTTCTACTAACAATGTTATGTGTGGGGATTTCGAGCGTGTAATGCAGGATAAATTCGAGATGAGCGCTATGGGGGAGATGACTTTCTTTTTGGGCTTGCAAGTGCAACAAACGAAGTCTGGGATTTTCATCCATCAGACTAAGTATGTTCAAGACATTCTGAACCGATTCCAGATGTCCGGCACATCGCCCGTTGGTACCCCACTGCAACAAAATCACGGAATCAATCCAGACTTGAAGGGTGAACTCGTTAGCTCTTCATACTACCGCGCGATGATTGGATCCCTTATGTACCTCACAGCATCAAGACAAGATATAATGTATCCAACGTGCTTGCTTGCCAGATATCAAGTTAACCCGAAGGCCTCACATCTTGCAGCTGTAAAAAGGATTTTTTTCGTTATTTGAAGGGTTGCCCAGACACCGGTCTATGGTACCCTAAGGATGATAACTTTGATTTAGTCACTTTCAGTGATTCTGATTTTGGTGGATGCAAAATCGACGGCAAATCCACAACGGCTGGATGCCAGTTTTTAGGAAATCGCCCCGTAACATGGCAGTGCAAGAAGCAGACTTGTGTCGCTACATCAACTTGTGAAGCTGAATACATTGCTGCCTCTAGTTGTTGCTCCCAAGTCCTGTGGATACAACAACAAATGCACGATTATCGTTTTGAATTCCTAACTACTCCTATTTTAGTCGATAATTCTGCTGCCTTATCTATAACTAGAAATCCTGTGCAGCATTCAAAGACCAAACACATCGAAATTAAGTATCACTTCATACGTGATTGCTTTGATAAAAGGCTAATCGATGTTGTTAAAGTCCATACTGATGACCAACGTGCCGACCTTTTTACCAAAGCATTTAATAAATCAAGATTTGACTTTTTATTATTGGTAAACGGCATTAAGGTCAAGCAAGAGTAATCCGCATCGGAAAATCGTTTTTTGTAAATATCTTTGTGTTTTTTAATTATTGTAAGTTTGTTGATTTTAGGGGGAGTAATTTCAAAATTTGAAAATTCAAAAACATCGGAAAATTTCAAAAACTCAAAAACAATAGAAAAACAAAAATGAGTTTCCTGGCGAGCAAAAGAGAAAATGATAGTACATCAGTGGTCTGTCTAAACCTCTTTAAACTGAAATGCAAAATGAAAAATGTTAAGCAGCTCTATATAAAATGTATCGGTAGGCTCACAATCATCTTAAAGTGTGCAGGGTGATATAAACCTAAATCGACTGAAGACCAGGTGGGAACCACTCATTGGCATATGGTCTTAGTACCGAAATTTCATTTGAGAGATTGCCGAGGTTCTGAGATATGTGGTCTTTATGCTGTTTATCATCTGGGTATCATGGTTGTTTCTTTTACCAAAACAAAACGGAGACGAAGTCTAGATCTTCCATGATATCATACATACGTGTACATACTGCATACGACCTCAATAAGTGATCAACAATCACATGTCCAACCAAATAAGTGATAATATATCACATTTATCCAGGAGTCAAGTTAGTCTCTCTGCTGTACGAAAGTACTGACCTGTTCACGGACTTGCTCTTGTGCCCTTCATGCATCTGAAAATCAGGTTCCTCATCAATAAGTGATTCTGTCACATAGGGCTTGTTTTCATTCAAAATAAGTGAGTTTCTCACATTTTTCATATACGTCAAAACAGATGATAAATGGTATACTCACCAGTAATATGAACCCTCGTGCATACCTTGATATGGGAATGTGTCGTGATGTGGATGAACACCGGTCGGTAGGTATAAATCATACCTTAATGTATCCCCTCGCCATGATTACATATGATAAGTTGAGCTTATGTGGATAACAATACCGATAATCGTTATAGGATGTTTATCTAAATGTTAACAAAAAGAACAAGAGCGTTTTGGCATGACCATACACTGATATTATTCTCTTACCCTCGAAACTCGCAAAAATAATGTTTGTATATATTTACTTTTCTTAGTTTCTGCAACTCTGTATATATATTTATTTACTGTTTTCAGTCTTTAAGTTTGAAATATTCAAAATACCACAAAGATTTTAGGTATGTTTTAATATAAACTTTATAAAAGTCAAAAAGATTTTATTTCTACTTTAGTTTTGATTAACCGATGTTGGAACTCAAGTCTTCGTTGCCTGAAATCTGATGAAAACAAAAACGACTGAATCTTCATAAACGGTCAGAGTTTGCAAGTTTTGAAAATTAATAATCAAAATTGAAACATCTGTTAACTTTTCAAACTAACTGTCGGACGGTAGTTGAATGAGAATTGGTCTCATATGTGTCATTTGTTTAAATGTTAACTATATTCCAAGCAGTTGTTCTCATTACGTGTTTAGCTTTCTTGCATGTGCAGATGCTAAAGGCGAAGAGAACGTGTTCAATGACAAGCTTCGGAATGAAGACACAACGTGAAGGCACTCAAATGATAAAGATGATCAAGTTGCCGCTGATCAATCATCAACACCACAAGGATCTGAAACAATGAAGATCAAAAGAATCACAAGCATAATCAAAGGGGGAGTTTATTGATTCACTTCCTAAATGAAAGCGGGAGTTTGTTAATATACTTTCTATGTGCAACACGTGAACACTTTGAAGTTCCTACGACAAGAATGAAAGAACCATCAAAAGATGGAGAACGAGATTACGAACCTCGCGAGCAGCATCCAAGGGGGAGTTTGTTAATACATATTAAGTGGATACGGCTCGGATCGGTTCGACTCGGCTACGAAGTGAAGGCCGTAGTCAAGACAACCTCATGTCTTGACTCGGTATGCGATCTACTTTGTATCGAACGATGTAAATGCAACTGCGTGTGTGCAGTTTGCATATTAGACTAGTTTATAGTGTTAAGGGTTTGTCTGTTTGTTTGTTTTAGCCCAACATGTCCAAGCCCAACATGAAGACAGAAGCCCTTGGCCCAAGCCCAACATGTTTGGCGAAATCCCTGTTTGGCCAAACATGAATATGACGAAATCCCTTTGGTGGTGAAAACACCTTGTGGTGAAAACACATGGGACGAAATCACCTTGTGTGACGAAATCCCTTGGATTTCGTCCAATACTTTGATTTCGTTGATGGGATTTCGTGGGCCTCATGTTTTCGTCATGTCTTCACTATATATACCCAGATAACAGACAGAAACAAAAAGGGAAGTCTGAATAGATTTCGGAGCGAACACTGTAAACACACACACACTGAGAGTTTATGAGAGCATCTTGTAAACATTGTATTGTAACTGTTTTCTAGACTAATACAATGGAGTGTTAATCGGTGAATCTTGTGTTTTACGTGTTTGTCACTTGGTTTAACTTACCCGTTTGGATTCCGCACTTTCGGGTTTGTCGGAAAACAGGGAATAGAGGTTACTCGATCCTCCGGGTGGACCTACAACAAGATTTGGTCGTTGTGGGTCTATGAAGCCACAAGGTTGCCATATATAATTGTTTCCTTTAGATCGCCATGAATAAAAGCATTCTGGTCATACAATTGGCGGAGCAACCATTTCTGAGTAATAGCAAGAGACAGAAAAGTCATAGCCAACTTGACGACTGGGCTGAATGTTTCGTGAAAGTCAATCCCCAATTGTTTCGTGAAAGTCAATACCAAGTTCCATTCTAATTAGCGCTACTCTGGGTACATGTTGGCAGTGGTAAACGAGGAAACCCATAAGCAACAATTCTTGAGGAAGAGTCCAAGTTTTGAATTTTAAAAACAGTCCACCATTCAGTATGGACTTCAAACATCAGTTGTTCACTTACCAGAAAGATAGATATTATGTGTATGAAAAACACATCAAGATGTTGTGGGTTTTAGGTTTACTTTGTTGGGTATTAATTTTTTGAGTTTGATTTGTGCCTGATTCGATAAATACTTATATATTAATTTTTATCTACATACATTATATTTTAGAAATTAAAGTTTGAACTCTTGAAAAACATAACGTAGTAGATTAAAAATTAATGCAAAGTTATGCACGTATTTAAATTGTATATTAAAGTAAGTAATAAGAATTGTATCACAAGCATGGACTAAAAGTTATATAATAACAAAGAGGAGTTCGTGATTCTCTTCTTCACCTTTACCTTGTAAACAATATTTACTAAAATATCTAATGAAAAAGTTCGGATGACACACGATTAAAATCCTTAAACTTGTAAAATCAACGGACATGTAGACTAATATAATAAGGATTATTGGAAGATCATTACCATTGTCCAAGAATAGCAAAAGATAATCCAAATAAGCGTTTTTAAGTGCATAAATATATGTGATATGATCTAAATACCATTTTTACATTGCTTAAAAATGGTGTGCTTAAGGAATTTAACGATGGGCGTTACCGAGTGGTCCGGTCCCTCCTCATCCGCTCCCATCTAGTGTGTCCAGACGAGCTCCAAACATAACCGATGTGGATGCTCTTAATGTTCTTTATGTTATAGTCATGGTTAAGATGCATCCAAAAAGAAAGCAGCCCATGTGGTTAAAAGGCCTGTTAATTAAGGAGCCAAGCAACAATGTTGATTCTTCACCGACTGAAGTGATGATCATTTGATTATTTACTCTTTTAAGCCATTACAATCCTATTATGTTGCTCATATGTTGTAGCATATTTGTAAATCTTTTCTTTCTACAAACCCTTTAACATGTAATTTGTAGGAACCTAAACCTTCAAAGAAACAGTTTGTTGGCCGGTAAACCTGTTACTTGTTCTCATGAGCAGTGTTGTCGAAATCGGTAGGTGCTAGTCGGTCGGTGGGGTACCGACTAGCGATTAATAGAGATTTATCGGAATTAATCGGATTGGGATTTTTATATGTATTTTTTAGTTATATATATACACACACATTTTTATATGTAGTTTATTAACGTAGACGCATTTTAACCCCTCATTGACCCATTTTTTAAGGAATTGGCGAGAATTTATTAGATTTGGTCGAAATTTGGTCTGAATCTGGCCAAAATTTGGATAGAATAAGACCGCCATAGACCGCCTAGCGATTAATCGGCCACTAATAGGTGAACCACCGATTAGTGATTATCGGCGACTAATCAGAGACTAGTCGGGATTTTTACAACCATGCTCATGAGTCTGGAATATTTAGATGATAGCTAGAGATTCCTGATGATGAACCAACAGAAAAATATGGAACTGCAAAAATATGTTTGACTGGTAAACTTGCTGTTAGCAAGTACATGAAACTGAATCTTCAACATTCTATTTAAAAAATTGATCTTATCACCATTTGTCACTTAAGACTAGTCCTACAGGGGCACTTTTATCTTTCTCATTCACAAAAGGGTCTGGATCCAAGATCCTTTACTTCAAGGTGCTTGCTTTACCAAAATAGGATTTGACCACTTCAATTATATTGCGCCCTACGTCATACTGTCAATTGACGACAGGACAGGAGGGCAATAAAAGAAGAGAGAAGACGGAAATATAGATTAGGTATATCCGCGCGTTAACGTTAAGTTAATCGAATTTGAAAAAGAGTCAGAAGAGATGGTTCGATCCTCTTATTTTTTTTATCGAACCGAGAGATCCCTGAATCTTATTGATTGGCGTACCCGTTGTATTTGCTTCTCCTGATGGTTGGTCAAGTAACAAAAATGTTGTATTTTCAGGTACATCATTATGCGCAAGCTTATCGCCAAATGTCTCTTCTATTACGAAGACCACCTGGGCGCGAGGCTTATCCAGGGGATATGATGTTTTTTATTTACATTCACGCCTTTTGGAAAGAGCTGCTAAATTAAGTTCTCTTTTAGGTGAAGGAAGTATGACCGCTTTACCAATAGTTGAAACCCAATCGGTAGCGGCAGGAAATTCTTTGGCCTTGAATCAGGGTATTCAGGAAGAACAGGTTGTTCCAGCTCGGTATCGTCAAGAATTCCTGACTATTGCATGGGAACAGGTTCAGCTTCGAAGTATTTTTGCCTTCCAATATTTTTCTATTGGAGCTTCCCTCATTCCTTTTATCGAGCATAATGATGCGAATCGGGCTTTAACATAATAGATCGATATGAACATTATGAGTTGTCCCGTAATAAAACCAGTTGTTGCTGCTGATACCTTCTTCTCGGCTCCTTCTTCTCCTTCTTCCATAATGTGAGCTCGGAGAAGGAAGAGATAGGAGGGTCCTATGGGGAATGTGGTCAGAAATCCATAATAGAGTCCGACCACAACGACCGAATTGATTATCTTCATGCATAAGGATACTAGATTACCTAGTAGAAAAGATTTCAAAATCATCACAAACCTCCCTTTTTCTTTTCTATTGCAATTTCTGGATTATTATATGATGATTTTGAAACTTTCCATATATAGAAAAGAAATAGAAAGAGATAGACTAGAAATGACATCTGTTATGTTAATGGCACCAAAAAGATATTAAATGAATGGAATTGGGATATGGATGGAATATAATGAAATAGAGCCACTTTGAGGTTCCCTATGAAATGAGGCATGGAGGGGAGCCACTACGAATAAGTTCCGGGAGTTACGAAGGAAGCTTCGAGCTCATATTGGTCATGGGTTGAGAACGGGAATGGAACTCTATGAGATCGAATCTCCCGTTGTTCCTCAGTAGCTCAGTGGTAGAACAAAACTTCGTAAGAAAATATCTCGAGAAATCTATCCAGATAGAATTATGTCTCATTTCTCGAGCCCCGCTGTTATCTGCTACATTCAAATGGGTCTGAGGTTGAATCATTTTCGTAATTCAGTTTTGATACGCAAATAATTGTTTAAATGAGAAAGTGACAATTTTAAATTTTAGCTTTAGCCCTGTCAATAACCATCAAACCCTACTAGCTTCTTGACTGTTATTGTCACTAACCATTTTTTTTTTGAACGGCAAAAGTTATTCATCTAGTTAACACTCAACGAGTTTTACTACTTCAGCGACCAAGTCATCACAAAATCGTCACTATAGTGGATCAGAATGAAATTGGACACACTTTCTTGTGTCCATAACAAAAGTTAGCGCCTATTTAATGACCACTCCATGAAGTTCTTGTCAATATGACCAAATTAATTAACAATCTTTTTGAGGAAACTAAGAGGATCTGCACTGACAAATTTTTGTCACTAAACATTTTTTTTTTAAATACAAAAATTTAGTGTGCCTCACTTCTTTGTTAAAAGAGTTTTGCTGAAAGACCCCTTCACCTTTTTCCCTAAAGATGGTTTTGTCAGAAACAAGATAAAATGCAGATTTATTACAAAACTTCTTCGAATAACAGTACAAGGACACTAGCCAGTCATCACAGATTGATAGGCTTTACAAATGAATCAAAGATTTGAACAAGAACCAAATGATTCCTCACGTATGTACGTGTGAGGGATCTGTAGATATAAGGGTTTGAGAAGGAGAAACAATGAGAGGCGGTGCACATGGTCCCGAGGCAGAGCCCCTCATAAATAGCACAAGACTTTTAAGCCCACAAGCATAAGTAACCCAGCAAGAAGCTCCAAGCCCAAACAATCAAAACCTGAAAATGAGACATATAAGAGCAACAGCTAGAAAGTATAAAAGGGAACAAATAAATAGCCAAAAATAGAACATTTAAACTGAATATATTATAATTTTGACATCCCCCCTCACTTTAAATGTTTAAACAGGTTTGTAAGCCCTAAGGACTTACACATTTCGTCATGATTTCTTGGCAGTAGCCCTTTTGTAAACATATCCGCGAGTTGAAACTCTGTTTTTATATTGTCTGTCCTGATAATGCCAGCAGCTATTTTTTCTCTTAGAAAAAATAGGTCTACCTCAAAATGTTTCGTCTTAACATGAAATACAGGATTAGCAGCTATAGATAAAGCTGATGTATTGTCACACCTGAGAGGAGTTACTGGAAGGTCAACCTTTATCTTTAATTCCCTTAAGATATTTATTAGCCACAAAATTTCACATGAAGCACTGCACATAGACCTGTACTCAGCTTCCGCCGAGGAACGAGGGACAACACTTTGTTTCTTGCTTTTCCAAGAAACTAAAGAGTTCCCAAGAAAAATACAAAACCCTGTGACAGATCTTCTACTGTCAATGCACTTAGCCCAGTCTGAAGCAGCATAGGCAGATAATTTAAAGGAATCACTTTGTTTAAACATGATTCCGTAACCGGAGGCATTTTTTAAATATCTCAACAGCCTAAAGGCAATCTGAGAGTGAGCTTTGGTTGGTTTATGCATGTATTGGGACAAATAATGAACAGCGTAGGCAATGTCAGGACGAGTGTGGGAAAGATAAATAAGTTTGCCTACAAGTTTTTGATATTCAGTGATACTAACTTCCTTTAATTCTTCATTTTTACTCATTTTTGTCAAAATATGATTTTGCTCTATGGGACAGTTAACCGGTTTACATCCGCTCATCCCATATTCATTTAAAAGATCTATACATTATTTTCTTTGGGTGAGACAATTACCATCATTGTTGTTAATGACTTCAACACCAAGAAAGTATTTCAAAAAACCAAGATCTTTGATTTGAAATTCTTTCTTTAAGAGGGATTTGACTTTGTTAATTTCAATAGAGTTGTTTCCTGTTAACAAAATATCGTCCACATAGAATAATAAAACAGTAAACACAGAGTTATCGTACTTAACAAGCATAGAATGATCACACTTTGACTGAACAAAACCAATTTTAACAAGAACTTGAACTAGTTTTTCGTTCCACATGCGAGGAGCCTGTTTTAAGCCATATAAGGACCGTTTTAATTTGCAGACCTTATTTTTATTATTTATATTTAATCCATCAGGAGGGGTCATATAGACTTCTTCCTTTAGGTTACCATAAAGGAAGGCACTGTTGACGTCAAGTTGATAGATGGGCCAGTCATTTTGCACAGAGAGACTCATAATACATCTGACTGTGACCATTTTGACAACAGGAGAAAAGGTCTCCTCAAAGTCTATGCCCTCAATTTGACTAAAGCCTTTGGCAACCAGCCTGGCTTTAAACCTATCTATTTCACCATTCGATTTGTATTTGACTTTGTAAACCCATTTACTCCCAATGGATTTCTTCCCATTTGGAAGATCAACAATGTCCCAAGTATCATTACTATATAAAGCAGAAAGTTCATCATTCATTGCATCTATCCACCTTTTATCTTTACATGCTTCTTTATAGTTAATAGGTTCCGAGGTCTTATTTAAGTTGGCAGCAAAGCACATATTTTCACTAGATAGATTTGCATAGTTAACAACATTATTATAACTATATTTAGCATTTCCAACAATAAAGTCATTGAACCTTTTAGGGGCAGACACATGTCTAGTGGACTTTCTAAGGTCAGATTGGTTACCCTCAGGAAGGACTGATTCGTCATTTGTACCACTGGACTCAACCCTCACAGACTCACTTTGAGACTCACTATGATGCTGAACATTAGCCATGCCATCTGGGTAAATGACCGCTGAGCGTCAGCAACATCAACTGGCTCATTCGAGCTACTGTGTTGCTGTGTCTCAGGTATAGAATTAGACAACTCCTTCTCTTCATCATTGGGATTTGTATCACTTGAAGACTCATAGATGTCAAAAAAGTTTGAATAATTCAAAATGTTTGTTTTGTCTAGGTCAGTTTCAGAAAATAGTTTGGTTTTAAAAGGGAAAACGGTTTCATAACTGACATCTCGTGCGAAGGAGAATATCCTTTGATCCAAACTCCAGAGTTTATATCCCTTTTTTAGATTTGAGTAACCCATAAAGACGCATCGTTCAGCTCTCTCTTCAAGTTTATCGGTATTGGTTAAAACAGTAAAATAACATAGACATCCAAAGACTTTCAAGTGATCAAGAGAAGGTTTAAAACCATAAAGTAATTCATAAGGGGTTCTACTACCTAACACAGAAGAGGGAGTCATGTTAATCAGATAGGCAGCAGTGAGAACACATTCAGACCAGAACCTTAAAGGAATACTAGATTGAAACAATAAAGCTCTTGTAACATTCAGAAGGTGCCTATGTTTTCTTTCAGCAATCCCATTTTGTTGGGGAGTGTAAGTACAAGAAGTTTGATGGATAATGCCATGAGTTTTAACAAAATTTTCCATTTGAGTGTTAATAAATTCAGACCCATTGTCACTTCTAAAAACTTTGATTTTTGTTTCAAATTGAGTTAGGATCAGATCATAGAAATTTTTATTATTTTCAAACACTTCAGTTTTGGAATGGTAGGTAGAGAGTGTGACTCAACAGGATTACCATTGTGGCACAATCTTGTAAGCTTGGGAAGCACTGCATTGATATGTTTGCTTCTTGAAGTTCTTTTACAGCTTTATCAGCACCCCAACTGATATAGTTGTCACAAAATATCACTTAGATCAGACGACTTATTATCTAAAATATGCCAAAAATATGCCATGCGACTGGTAATATAAATCCCAAAGTTCCACGCTTTGGGTATTACCAGCATTACATGATTATAAGGCTTTCTAAATGAGCGTAAAAATCACAAATTATATGTTTGATTGGGATTGCCCTTGTAGGAGATTGCATTCCACTCTTTATTTTGGTTATATTTATATTGTTTGTTTCTTGTAAAATTGTTCTTATTTATTATCTTGCAGTATAGAAGCACATGGCCTTAATAATTGACACTAAAACCCCTATATGTATGTGATTATAAGAAACCTTGTGTGTACTTCCATGTTGCAATAGAAAACCTCATTCATATATGTATGAGTTAATTACACAAATAGTCCCTGTGGTTTTAGGTAACTTTTAGTTTTGTACCGAGTTTAGGTGTTAACACTAACAGACGTTAAATTTTATGTTAAATTAAGTAAAAATCTTGGTTTTAAATTGCATCAATGCGCTCATGTGTTGCGCGCATTAAGTTCGCATAATGCGCGCATTTTCAAACCATTGTTTTCACATAATAGTAACCAAGTTTCCAAAGTGTTCTAATTAGGTCACTCGGATCGTTTTTGTCTCAATTAGATAACCTAACATTCAAATCGAGTCATGTCTTTTTTCTATGTGTCAAGAAAAAAATGAACAATAAGATGTTGGGATCGGATTATTCTAATATCTGAAATTATATTTATTAAAAATAAAAACACTTTAAATACATTAAAAATTAAAAAAAACAAGTTACAATTCACGTCATCACTCAAAGTTAGCATCAAATAAAAGGGAAAAAAGAAACAAAAATCCACATCACCATGGTTACTTATGAAATGGTTGAAAAGACCCTTAATTTTAATGAAAAATGAATGTTGAGTGACCTAATTGGAACACTTTTAAAACTTGAGTGACCTAATTGAAACACTTTTAAAACTTGGTTACTATTCTATAAAGTTACCCCTTGTTAAAATGACAAAACTACCTTTTATGAAGTTAAGGGACTGTTTTTGTAATTATCTCTAATCAAGGATCATTTATGCATGCATGTGTATACATATATATACACACTTGAAGATATCCAGCAACATCACTACTAGTCACCACCGCCGTCAGTTCAGCGGGTAATCGACACGCAAAACCCAACTAAGAATACTGCATTCCGGTCTGTCAAGCTTGAATTTTCCAGAGTCATCACGAAAGATTGCACCGTTCAGTGGGTTATCGACACCGAAAAAGCCTGAAGCGGTGGCGACGGTTTAGGTTATCCTGGAAGAACTGGGAAACTAGTTGTGTTGTAAAAGTTTTTTTTTTTTAATTTTGTCTTCTTAAATAGTTTTATTGGTTCACTCGCGAAGTGGGGAGCTATATGTTTGGCCACTTTGCATTCGATAAGAGTTCTTACAACTACGTTTCTGATGCTGATGCTGAAAAGAATGCCATGGAGGTGCATTTAAGGGTAAATATCTTATTTAAGTATGTTTCTATGTTCTTTGTTCATGACTCGTTTTCAACTTAACTAACTTATTTTGTTTAATTCCTAGAGGCGTTTCAATTTTACTGAAATTGAGAAGCATCCTAAATGTAGACAATTGATGGATGGCCTTTGTTGGTACACTTAATGTGGATGCGACTCGATTTGATTCGATTCGGTTCGACTCGGTTAGGTTCGGCTCAAGCCCGACGTCGCGACATTCCTCCGTCGTGCGCCCCAGAGTTCGACACGCGAAGCAATGAGAGCTGCGAACCATTCCCGACGCCACATCACCATGACATCACCATGATGATGTCATGAGAAGACTTTTCAATGCATATCTTCATTTGAACGTGAATTCATATGTCTTTGTTGTTTGCCGTTTATACTATGACGAAACATCTGCTGGTGATCGACGAAACTCTATATGGGCCGTAACTTTTCAGATTGGGCCATAACTTCAGTTGGGCCGAAACCCTCAGGGTTTCGCCATGAGCATATGTGACGAAACTCTAAGGTTTCGTCACCTTTGAAGTTTCGTCGATGCTGTTTTAGGCTGCCTATATAAACACCTTCTGTTTCACTTTGTAAAGGCAGAACACACACACAGAGCATATCACAACAGAGAACCAGAGAGTTTACAGAGTGTATTTGTAAACATTGTATTGTAACCGTTTCAAGCATTAATACATTGTGTGTTAATCGTTGAGTCTCGTGTTTGTCGATTACGTGTTCGAACTTTGTTTAACTTACCCGTTAGGATTCCGCACTCTCGGGTTTGTCGGAAAACAGGGAATAGAGGTTACTCGATCCTCCGGGTGGACCTACAATTGGTATCAGAGCATTGGCTCGATACCTTGTTAAAACCAAGTTGATTTTCTTGTGTTTTTCTTGATTTTGAGCTTTGAAAAATCATATATTTTCTGAGAAAATAGCTTGAAATTCTTGAAAAACATGATATTTTGTTGTTAGTTCATACAAAACCTTGTTTAAAACTCATGCATATATGTTAGGATTGGGTTTTCATTGAACTTTATTGCAAAATTTGTGATCGGAATATTTTCTGGTGGCCGGAAAACTCATACTTCACCGGAGTTTTTGTGTATCTTCAAAGTGTTCTTGAGTTTGTTAATCATTTCTGGGATTAAGTTTGAATTGATTTGAATTATTGAAACTTATAATATTGTTATTTGACTATTGTGTACACAAGCATGATGATGAGTTGGTAGACAGTATGTAAAAGTAAGGTGATGGTTTGACAATTTGGGTTTGTGGCAGAGATAAGATTTTAGAAATATCTTTTCTTTGCAACTTGCTTTTTGCTTTTCAATTTACTAGTCAACGAAACCTCCCTCACTTTTCGTCAAAGACTCTTGCTTTTTCAACTTATTTGTCAACGAAACTCTCACAAGTTTAGTCACATGACTTAAGGTTTCGCCAAGCAAGGTTTCGTCGTTAATCAACATAGGTTTCATCGAGCTTTATATTAAAGTTTGGTCGATCATTTAATCAATCAAGTTTCATCGAGTTAAGGTTTCATTACATAAAGTTTCACCACATAATAGGTTTCGTCGAGTAACATAGGTTTCGTCGAGTTACAGGTTTGGTCGACAAACTTGTGAAATTTTAACAGAACCTTTGCAAAACTTATTTAACAGTTTGTTTTTAAGTGTGTTATCAGGTTTTCATTTTTATTCATTCAAAATGAATCCGGATTGGTCTGGTAGTCCGTCAAATACGGAGAGTAAGTATAGAAGCAGGGATTTGTCGCCATCATGGGCCGAATCTCCCACCCCCTTGTCCTCATCACGAGCGTGTTCTATTACGGCAGAGCAGTGGGCTTCGGTTACTAACCAACATCAAAGTGAACCAAAAATGGCAAGAAATTTGTATGGTGATCTAGTACCAGTTGCTCAGTTACCAGCAATCTGTGTCCCAACCACCGATTTGTATGGAAATCCACTACAACCAGTTCCTCAACAGCAAAGCTATAGGTCTACTGTAGCACCATCATCTCTTGATCCAAGGAACTGTAGTCAGACAAAAACTGCGTTTTATGCCAAAATTGTCAAAGATGCCAGCAATGGTGAATCCTTGTGAAATGATGACAGTACTGAACATGACAGTAGTTCAGTTGAAGACGTTTCAAATTCAGTTGAAGATGCTACAACTTCAAGTTCAAGTTCAAGCGAGGATGGATCAGAATATGAATCAACAAGGGTGGTTGGTGATTCTGAGGCAAATGAGTCAACATCTGAGAGTGATTCCAGTCAGGTACGTGTCGATGAATCAAAATATGATAGTTGTGATAGGTGTGATATGTGTGTTGGATTAAATGTTAAATTGTCTGATTTGCAAAGCAAATATGATGATTTGCAAAGCAAATATGATGTGACATTTATCCACAATCAACATTTGATCGTGGATCTTTCGAAATGCACAGAGGCCAACATGTTTCGTGAAAATTATGAAAAGGAATTTAAAAAGATAATTGAAACATTAAAAGAAGATAAGACCGAGCTACATCAATAGGCTCGAGTTAATGCAAAAAGAGTTGGTCTGTGCTAAGTGTGAAAGTGAGGTGATCCAGCTTAAGCTGAATAGTTATTCAAACTCTAGGTATGTGCAGGATCACATCATTGACATACAGAAAAAGAAAAAGGATGTCACGTGCATAGGTTATAAGAAGTGTCCACCACCTGTTAAACACGATTATTCTTCGATGCCTGATGAGGAAAATAAACCTCATTTTGAGCCCTCAGTTTCATTGAGCCTTGATGAATTCACATTTGGGCTAGGTTACAAAAAGGAAGTATCCTCAGATTCGGATGAATCAGCAGATGCGAAAGTGTCAACAGCTGAACGAAATCAGGATCCTCCGGTCATTGTTGAGGATGCTGGTTCATCAGATGATGAATCCGAGGATACTGACTTTGAACAGTCAGAAACGGTAACAAAAGAGGAAAACATACCTCTCGAAAATTACATTCTTTGTGATCCATCTGCAAAACCGTTTGTGACTGCTACAGCCAAGTCTGTTGAATCCTCATCTGGAAGCTGTGAAGGCGTGAACTTGCTTTACATGTTGATTGGATCTGATAACATATATTCAGACAAGGATTTCCCTATCAAAAATGTCAATCAATCTTTGATTGATAAAGTTTTCGAAGACTCTACTATTAAGTTTTTGGGAAAGTCAAGCCCAGGAGTTGTAGTAACTCAGTGTCTCCTATCCCAACATCCGAAGTTAGAAAGAAATATGGGAATCAAAAATTGCAAAAACAAAACATTCAACGAAAGCAAAATCACGCTGCCCAAGGAAAGGGAAAAGGCAAACAAAACTAAAACAAGAAGACGATTCAGAAGGTAAACTTCGTGAAATCCAGAGGGACTGATAAAATTGAAACTTTCGAAAACAAATCCAACACGGATTTTGTTAAACAAAGTAAATTTTTGAAAAGAAACAGTCAAAACAACTATACACAACACACAAACGGTTGTGATGTAGGACCAAGTACCTCAAGATCATGAAGTTCATCATCAAGCTCTTACAGTTATGATACTCTGAGGTTTGTTGAGCGGAGATCATGATTTGAATGCGGTGAGTATGGCCACATTGTCAGAAATTGTCCATATCTCACGAAAGGAAAGGCAAAGGTTGATGCCCCCCATGGTAACAATTACCATAAAAGATCTGTTTCACCAAGACAGGACCCTCGTCTTGTTAAACAACAAGAAGTGAAAAAGATAAAGAAACAACGGAAAAATGTTGAAAAGGTTTTAAAACCGGAGGTTGTCCAAACAAAATCTGTTAAATCAAATGTTAAAAATGAAAAAAAAACAGATTTGGAAACCAAAATCGGAAACTGTTTCAGGGGGAGCTACATCAATTCCGAATCATCGGGAAATGGATGTTACAATTCTCGATGATGACGGACGACCCAAGTCTGTGAAGGCTTGGGTCCCCCTCTCCAACTAATCTCTGAATGAGTGTGCAGGATGTTCCAGGAGGAACTATTGATAGTCTTAGGATTGTTGATAGTGGAGCGTCCATGCACAAGATCGGCGACATAAGGCTCCAAAATATTGTTACATCTAGGAGAATATTGTTGCCATTTATGGAGAGAAAGGAAAAAGAAAAGAAGATAAAAATTCCGATGAAGGAATGATGGTGAAAGAATGTGGTTGAATGAAGTTGAAAAATTCGACAAGATGAAATATGTTCCAAAATGTGGTTGTTATGGTTTTTGATTAGGTCAACATGATAGATTCAAATGAAATGTATGCGCCTGCAGCACGTCTGAAGCCTTTTGAAGATTCATGGATTTTTTCTTCCGCAAGAAGTTAAAAGTCCACAAGATGAACGTGTAGGGTACTTTTCTCTACGGAAAATGTGTTTGTTGAACAAACCAACCGGGTGTGCGGATGCCTTGGCGTGGATTGAATAACCGCACACTAATTCTCAAAGATAAAGACAAAGACCTTCGCTGGTGCAATGTGGAAGACCAGCCAGACCCAGAGGTTTATGATCTTGTTGCTATGAAGAGATTTCTTAGTCGCTAAAAAAAATCGACTTTGAAGTCCACAACGGGTGGATATCCAGTTTGGGAGAGCACTCAGATTCCTAACAATGCACGAAGCAGTTGCAGTATACGGTTTTAAATTTCTAACCTCTCCTAAACTTGTCGATATTTAAGCTGCTTTATGAATTATTATCCTCTCGTACAGCACTCCTTGACCAGAAACATTGATCTCGAATATCACTTCACACGTGATTGTTTCAATATGAAACTAGTCAATGTTGTCAAGGTCTGCACCGCTTACCGACGTGCCAAATCATTTTTCCAAAATTCGATAAATCATTTCTTATTAACTTAATTATGGTAAACGGCGTTGAGGTAAAACATGAGTTAACCGACATCGGGACATCGTTTTTGTAAATACCTATGTGTTTTTAAAATTTATTGTAAGTTTGTTGATTTTAGGGGGGGTAAATCCAAAATTGGAAAATTCAAAAACATCGAAAAATTTCAAAACTCAAAAACAATAGAAAAAAAAATGAGTTTCCTGGCGAGCAAATGAGAAAATGATAGTATATCATTGGTCTGTCCAAACCTCTTTGAACTTAAAATGGAAAATGATAAGCAGCTCTATATAAGATGTATCGGTAGGCTCACAATCATCTTAAATTGTGCAGGGTGATATAAACTTAAATCGACTGAACACTGTGTGGGAACCGCTCATTGGCATATGGTCTTAGTACCGAAATTTCATTTGAGAGATTGCCGAGGTTCTGAGATATGTGGTCTTTATGCTGTTTATCATCTGGGTATCATGGTTGTTTATTTTACCCAAACAAACGGAGACGAAGTCTAGATTTTCCATGATATCATACATACGTGTACATATTGCATACGACCTCAATAAGTGATCAACAATCACATGTCCACAAAATAAGTGATAATATATCACATTTATCCGGGAGTCAAGTTCGTCTCTTTACTGTACGAAAGTACTGACCTGTTCACGGACTTGCTCCTGTGCCCTCATGCATCTGAAAATCAAGTTCCTCATAAATAAGTGATACTATCACATAGGGCTTGTTTTCAATCAAAATACGTGAGTATCTCACATTTTCATATACGTCAAAACAGATGATAAATGGTATACTCACCAGTAAGATAGATGAATCCTCGTGCATACCTTGATACGGGAATGTGTCGTGATGTGGATGAACACCGGTGGGTAAGTATAAATCATACTCTAATCGTATCCCCTCGCCATGATTACATCTGATAAGTTGAGCTTATATGGACGACAATACCGATAATTGTTATAGGATGCTTATCTAAATGTTAACTAACTGAACAACAAGAGCGTTTTGGCATGACCACACACTGATATGATTCTCTTACCCTCAAAACTAGCAAAAAGAATGTTTGTATATATTTACTTTTCTTAGTTTCTGCAACTCTGTATATATTTTTTTACTGCTTTCAGTCTTTAAGTTTGAAATATTCAAAATACCAAAAGGATTTTAGGTGTGTTTTAATATAAACTTTATAAAAGCCAAAAAGATTTTATTTCTATCTTTTTTTCGATTGTACGATGTTGGATCTCAAGTCTTCGTTACTGAAACCTGAACGAAAACCAAAACGACTAAATCTTCATAAACGGTCAGAATTTGCAAGTTTTGAAAGTTAAAAACCAAAATTGAACAGTTTGTTAAACTTTCAAACTGTCGGACGGTAGTTGATTGAAAAATGGTCACATGTGTGTCGTTTGTTTATTTTAACTATATTCCAAGCGGTTGTTCTCATTACGCGTTTAGCTTTCTTGTATGTGCAGATGCGACATCCAATCAGCTAAAGGAAAAGAGAACATGTTCGATGATAAGCTTCGGAATGAAGACACGACGTGAAGGCACTCAAATGATAAAGATGATAGAGTTGCCGCTGACCTGTCATCAACACCACAAGGATCTAAAGAATTGAAAATCTAGAGATTCACGAGCATAACTCAAGGGAGAGCTTATGTTAAGGGGGAGTTTGTTAACACACTTTCTAAATGAAACGGGGAGTTTGTTGATACACTTTCTACTTACGACGCGTGAAGACTTTGAAGATCCTCCGACATGGAAGACATGGAAGACGAACCCTCACGAGTAGCGTCCAAGGGGGAGTTTGTTGGTACACTTAATGTGGACGTGACTCGATTCGATTCGATTTGGTTCGACTCGGTTAGGTTCGGCTCAAGCCCGACGTCGTGACATTCCTCCGTCGTGCGCCCCAGAGTTCGACACGCGAAGCATGGAGAGCCGCGAACCATTCCTGACGCCACATCACCATGACATCACCATGATGATGTCATGAGAAGACTTTTCAATGCATATCTTCATTTGAACGTGAATTCATATGTCTTTGCTGTTTGCCTTTTATACTATGACGAAACATCAGTTGTTGCTGGTGATCGACGAAACTCTATATGAGCCGTAACTTCAGATTGGGCCATAACTTCAGTTGGGCCGAAACCCTCAAGGTTTCGCCGTGAGCATGTGTGACGAAACTCTCTATTCTCTAAGGTTTCGTCACCTTTGAAGTTTCGTCGATGCTGTTTTAGGCTGCCTATATAAACACCTTTTGTTTCACTTTGTAAAGGCAGAACACACACACATAGCATATCACACCAGAGAATAGAGAGTTTACAGAGTGTATTTGTAAACATTGTATTGTAACCGTTTCAAGCATTAATACATTGTGTGTTAATCGTTGAGTCTCGTGTTTGTCGATTACGTGTTCGAACTTGGTTTAACTTACCCGTTAGGATTCCGCACTCTCGGGTTTGTCGGAAAACAGGGAATAGAGGTTACTCGATCCTCCGGGTGGACCTACAGCCTTAATGCGGTATACATGAAGTGTTATAGAAGCCGAAAAGCCAAAGCAAAAGAAGAATTTTTAGCAAACGGAGGGGAAACTGATGTAGCGAGAGCAAGGGCCAACATCCCCATGGGTATGAGTGAAGAGAAATGGAATAAAACCGTAGACTATTTCTTGACGAAAGAACATAAGGACCGGTCATGTGCCAACAAATCAAATCATAAAAAGCAACTTTACACAAACTGTGGGGGATCGTCGACATATAGTATTTTTTGTTTCAAAAAAGTAATGCTTTATATATATATATATATATATATATATAGGGGAAGGTTCATTTGAGAAGAAATTTAATGTGAGAAGAAAAAGAAGAAAGGACATATTAGTAAAATGTTATTTCATTTATAACTCATATCATTATTTTTTTCTCTCTTTAATTAATTAGTTAACTAATCATTAATTATCCTACATATAATTTACAAAACCTACAAATATCAAAATTTTCCTACATATACCCTACACATTATAGAATTTTATCCTACACAGTCGAAATTTATCCTACATACCTCGAAATATATCCTACACAACTCGTAATTTATCCTACATAACTAGTAATTTATTCTACACTTTAAATTAAGTTGTTTTTTTTTTAATTTGAAAAAAGTATATATTTTGAAAAGGAGTTACAAATTTAATTTAGCTAGTTATTAAAGGGGAAGAATACAAATTAGTGATTTATGTAAGTTTACCAATATACCCTTTTATTAAAATTAAATACAAATATTAAATGAAGTAAACTGAAGCATTCTTATTGGTTGAAACTTCTTCTTTTTTCTTCTTACAAAAAAATTCTTCTCATTTGAACCCTCCACTATATATATATATATTCACTATTTTTACATATAAGTGTTTGTCTAAAGTAGTCTAATTTTTAATGTGAAATAGGATAAGACCAGACTCGAAGCGTTTAAAAATGGTCATACTCTTAAAGATGGAAGGTTTGCCAGCGAGCTAGAGGAGCAAAAATATGTAAGTACCTTATTTAAAGTATAATCTTTATATATAAATATTAATCTATGGTCGTTGTAAAACACGGGAAGAATTACAAGCAGAGTTTGAGTCCCGAAGTAAACCCAACATAGAAGACGAATTTGGAGAAGGTAGTTCGTCACAAGTGAATGAAGTTCAAGTATTTGAAAAGGTGTTTGGTGCTCGGCGCGGGCATTATATAGGTATGGGGCGTAAACCTTCATTGTCTAGATTCGCACCACCGAGTTGCGTTGGTCCTCATGAGAAGGAGCAAACACCTCCAGCACTTACAGAGGTAAAGTTAGATCAGCTTTAATATGTTAAAAGTTGGATGTCTTAAGTGTGTTATAGTCGTCCCTTTCATAACCCTAGCTATCCCATCTTCTTAATATGCCTGTTAGATCTCTATTTTATGCTTTTATTTTTTGTACATTTGGTTGTTTATACTGCTAGTGATTAACTAGTGGATCTGATTTGGTAAAATTTGGGTTTTTGTGTTTGTATTTGCTGGATCTTTGTTTCATGCTTTTGATAATGTTAATTAGGGTTTTATCTGCTTAGTTTGAATTGTTGTTTGACGATGTTTCAGCTTAACTTAGATGTGGGATAAATTGTTGCTTTTGTTTTAATATTATTAGGATTTTTGTATGCATTGCAAATAAAAGATATTTTTACATGTTTTTGAAGTTGAAAGAGGTGGATACCTAATGTGAAATAAGGTTATCTTGTTTAGACTAGTAAAGAGGTAGGTGGATACTATTTGAGGTTAATGATGTGACTGGAAGTTAGATAACTAGTTAATGGGATCATAGTTATTAAAGACGCTAGGCGTACTCAAGGCGCATAGGCCTCGCCTGGTGCCTAGGCACAAAACGCTAGAAAAGCTAGGGCGTAAGAAAAAAAAGCGCGCTATAAAAAAAATTTAAAATATATTATGTGTTAGAAAATAATACTATTCGGATTCTTCAAATAAAAAAAACAAAAGCTATTATATAACGTTTAATATCATCTATTTAGTACCGATTTGGTTAAAAGTTGGATGTCTTAAGTGTTATAGTGGGCTCGGGTTTAATGACCCATTTGGTAAATGTTGTGCTTGGACATATGTAGTTTGTTTAAACTTAAAATCTATATCTTATTTTGTAGGATTTCCTTGATGGTTTGTTTAAAAGCGAAAGTTTTTTAGAACGCCTCTCAAAATTCATGAACTCGAAGAAGGCTTCAAAGAATGGCAATGAAGACAACATGGATGAGGATCAAGAATGATGAAAAAAGGAACTTGATGTTTATTATGTTTTATTTTAGACTTATAACTTAACTAGACTAAGAAACGTGATGTTATTATGGCTTATTTTTTATTTGATATTGGTTTTATGTTTGGGTTAGAATTGCTGAGTATGTCTGGAAAAGATGAGCAGGTTTTGGTATTTGAAAAAATGGAAAAAGTATGAAAGCAAAAAAAATATAGTTTTTCCAGGAATGGACTTTTAGAAGCAACAAAAGTCGTCCCTAAATGTATAACCATGAGGTCATATGCTGACGTCAGCAATGAACTTTTAGGGGCGACAATTGTCGCCCCTAAAGATTCAACATCATTATCGACAACAACTGTCGTCCCTAAAGGTCAATAGTGACGAGGCATTAGGGTCGACATTTTAGCGGAGACATGTCACCCCTAATACCTTTAGAGGCGATTTTCTATATCAATAGGGGCGACAATTGTCGCCCCGAAAGCTCTGATTTCTTGTATATGTAGAGAAGATGTAGAATGTTGTGAACTTCTCTATGAATGAACATCAGTGAAAGCAATTGGATGAATGTTTAATGAGAAAACCGTAGTCAGAAGTGCCATGAAGATAGCTTAGAAAGTTGATTGCAGACCAATGATTTGCTATCAAGGAATGCATAAACTAACACACACTTTATTGGCCGCAAATGTGAAATCCGGCCGAGAGAGAGTAACATACTAAATGGCACCGGTAAGTTGGAGAGACTTGCCCGTTTAGAAGCTTTGAAACGTATTTTCTTTAAGAGAGTATGGTGTTATTTAGGAACCTGAGTTAAAATCTTAACCCACCAAAAAAGTAATTAAGATCCATGGGTTCTTTTAACACACAATATATGTTAAGCCGTTGGACTACCTTGTTTATAGCTTCGGGTTCTTTCAACATAGATTAACATCTCAAAGAATGCGCCTCCATATGAATAAATAAAAGGTGTGAAGTTATAATCCCTTACATCCTAAGTTAGAGGATTGTTTAGTAAATAGTTATTAGTTAGTTTGTATTGTAATTAAGTTAGTATATAAGTGCGAGGACCAGATGTGACAAAGTAAAAGATAATAACCTACAACTAAAGGAAGAGACGCCTCCAGTAGAGACGCACCTCTTCAGAATAGGCGCCAATATCACAGAAGCCAAGGGACGCGATGTTTCAAGCATCAGGCATGTTCACAAAGTGACACGTCTATTCGATCGCACCTATTGGATTAGTATAAATAGGGTTTAGATTTCTCAATTGTAATAATCACTTGTACAATCACAATTATGCAATACAGCTGAAATTCTGTAAGTTCTATTGAATTCTTTCTTGTTTCATCTTGTATTTCATTAGAATCAATATCAATTGTGAAGATCGGGGCCAACAAGGTGAAGTATTTGTCTTGGTATTTGTGAAACTGAGTGTGTGCAGGCAGTAGCGGATCTAGAATAAAGTTGAGGGATTTGTGTAGGCTAAACTCTTTTTTGTTCATGAGTAGCGCTGATACATAAAACAAAGAAGAAAAAAATTGTACTAAAAATGTACTTTGCCAAGAAAGTTGAGGGATTGCGCGGGCTACCCCTCTTACTATGCTAGATCCGCCCCTGTGTGCATGGCCTTTAAAAGGCAATGAAACCAAGCCACATGTGCATGTTTTGGGCCATAAAGGACTTATAAAGTAGATAGACAAGATTTGGTCATTGTGGGTCTATGAAGCCACAAGGTTGCCATATATAATTGTTTCCTTTAGATCGCCATGAATAAAAGCATTCTGGTCATACAATTGGCGGAGCAACTATTTCTGAGTAATAGCAAGAGACAGAACAATCATAGCCAACTTGACGACTGGGCTGAATGTTTCGTGAAAGTCAATCCCCAATTGTTTCGTGAAAGTCAATACCAAGTTCCATTCTAATTAGCGCCACTCTGGGTACATGTTGGCAGTGGTAAACGAGGAAACCCATAAGCAAACAATTCTTGAGGAAGAGTCCAAGTTTTGAATTTTAAAAACAGTCCACCATTCAGTATGGACTTCAAACATCAGGTTGTTCACTTACCAGAAAGATAGATATTATGTGTATGAAAAACACATCAAGATGTTGTGGGTTTTAGGTTTACTTTTTTGGGTATTAATTTTTTGAGTTTGATTTGTGCCTGATTCTATAAATACTTATATATTAATTTTTATCTACATACGTTATATTTTAGAAATTAAAGTTTGAACTCTTGAAAAACATAACGTAGTAGATTAAAAATTAATGCAAAGTTATGCACGTATTTAAATTGTATATTAAAGTAAGTAATAAGAATTGTATCACAAGCATGGACTAAAAGTTATATAATAACAAAGAGGAGTTCATGATTCTCTTCTTCACCTTTACCTTGTAAACAATATTTACTAAAATATCTAATGAAAAAGTTTGGATGACACACGATTAAAATCCTTAAACTTGTAAAATCAACGGACATGTAGACTAATATAATAAGGATTATTTGAAGATCATTACCATTGTCCAAGAATAGCAAAAGATAATCCGAATAAGCGTTTTTAAGTGCATAAATATATGTGATATGATCTAAATACCATTTTTACATTGCTTAAAAATGGTGTGCGTAAGGAATTTAACGATGGGCGTTACCGAGTGGTCCGGTCCCTCCTCATCCGCTCCCATCCAATGTGTCCAGACGAGCTCCAAACATAACCGATGTGGATGCTCTTAGTGTTCTTTATGTTATAGTCATGGTTAAGATGCATCCAAAAAGAAAGCAGCCCATGTGGTTAAGAGGCCAGTTAATTAAGGAGCCAAGCAACAATGTTGATTCTTCACCGACTGAAGTGATGATCATTTGATTATTTACTCTTTTAAGCCATTACAATCCTATTATGTTGCTCATATGTTGTAGCATATTTGTAAATCTTTTCTTTCTACAAACCCTTTAACATGTAATTTGTAGGAACCTAAACCTTCAAAGAAACAGTTTGTTGGCCGGTAAACCTGTTACTTGTTCTCATGAGCAGTGTTGTCGAAATCGCTAGGTGCCAGTCGGTCGGTGGGGTACCGACTAGCGATTAATAGAGATTTATCGGAATTAATAGGATTGGGATTTTTATATGTATTTTTTAGTTATATATATACACACACATTTTTATATGTAGTTTATTAACGTAGACGCATTTTAACCCCTCATTGACCCATTTTTTAAGGAATTGGCGAGAATTTATTAGATTTGGTCGAAATTTGGTCTGAATCTGGCCAAAATTTGGATAGAATAAGACCGCCATAGACCGCCTAGCGATTAATCGGCCACTAATCGGTGAACCACCGATTAGTGATTAATCGGCGACTAATCAGAGACTAGTCGGGATTTTTACAACCATGCTCATGAGTCTGAAATATTTAGATGATAGCTAGAGATTCCTGACGATGAACCAACAGAAAAATATGGAACTGCAAAAATATGTTTGACTGGTAAACTTGCTGTTAGCAAGTACATGAAACTGAATCTTCAACATTCTATTTAAAAAATTGATCTTATCACCATTTGTCACTTAAGACTAGTCCTACAGGGGCACTTGTTTTCGTAATTCAGTTTTGATACGCAAATAATTGTTTAAATGAGAAAGTGACAATTTTAAATTTTACCTTTAGCCCTGTCAATAACCATCAAACCCTACTAGCTTATTGACTGTTATTGTCACTAACCATTTTTTTTTTGAACGGCAAATGTTATTCATCTAGTTAACACTCAACGAGTTTTACTACTCAGCGACCAAGTCATCACAAAATCGTCACTATAGTGGATCAGAATGAAATTGGACACACTTTCTTGTGTCCATAACAAAAGTTAGCGACCTATTTAATGACCACTCCATGAAGTTCTTGTCAATATGACCAAATTAATTAACATTCTTTTTGAGGACACTAAGAGGATCTGCACTGACAAATTTTTGTCACTAAACATTTTTTTTTTAAAATACAAAAATTTAGTGTGCCTCACTTCTTTGTTAAAAGAGTTTTGCTGAAAGACCCCTTCACCTTTTGCCCTAAAGATGGTTTTGTCAGAAACAAGATAAAATGCAGATTTATTACAAAACTTCTTCGAATAACAGTACAAGGACACTAGCCAGTCATCACAGATTGACAGGCTTTACAAATGAATCAAAGATTTGAACAAGAACCAAATGATTCCTCACGTATGTACGTGTGAGGGATCTGTAGATATAAGGGTTTGAGAAGGAGAAACAATGAGAGGCGGTGCACATGGTCCCGAGACAGAGCCCCTCTTAAATAGCACAAGACTTTTAAGCCCACAAGCATAAGTAGCCCAGCAAGAAGCTCCAAGCCCAAACGATCAAAACCTCAAAATGAGACATATAAGAGCAACGGCTAGAAAGTATAAAAGGGAACAAATATGTAGGATCGAATTCTGACCTAAACGAGTCGTGTAGAAGAGTTTTTCATCAAAACAAGAGGCGGAAACAAGTGTTTCGATGTAATTCAGCACGTATACACATAAAACTGTCGATATTATTGATCTAGAAGACGTTTACAACCTATCGACACTTCGGCAGCACTTCGTGGCTCACCGGAAGACAACACCTAGAACTATGTGTGATATTCGCTCATGATGACTATATATAGGAGATCAGGTCCGCTCCAACATACATGACAAATAAGCGAACCTGACATTTGACATAAAAGCGGACCTAAACTTGACAAATAAGCGAACCTGACATGACTTATGAGCGGTCCTATCATAATGAAACATTTTGACCGAACATATCATCTAATAATACTTTCAACACTTTTGTCTTATATGTAATGATGTCATTGTGACATCACTTTGATGATGTCATGATGACATCATGCTTGAACGTCTTCGCAACGAACTGAGACATGACTGAAGACGTAGACGACAGACGGATGCACCAACAAAATAAATAGCCAAAAATAGAACATTTAAACTGAATATATTATAATTTTGACATCCCCCCTCAGTTTAAATGTTTAAACAGGTTTGTAAGCCCTAAGGACTTACACATTTCGTCATGATTTCTTGGCAGCAGCCCTTTTGTAAACATATCCGCGAGTTGAAACTCTGTTTTTATACCGGTTGTCCTGATAATGCCAGCAGCTATTTTTTCTCTTAGAAAAAATAGGTCTACCTCAAAATGTTTCGTCTTATCATGAAATACAGGATTAGCAGCTATAGATAAAGCAGCCGTATTGTCACACCTGAGAGTTACCGGAAGGTCAACCTTTATCTTTAATTCCCTTAAGATATTTATTAGCCACAAAATTTCACATGAAGCACTGCGCATAGACCTGTACTCAGCTTCCGCCGACGAACGAGTGACAACACTTTGTTTCTTGCTTTTCCAAGAAACTAAAGAGTTCCCAAGAAAAATATAGAACCCTGTGACAGATCTTCTACTGTCAATGCACTTAGCCCAGTCTGAATCAGCATAGGCAGATAATTTAAAGGAATCACTTTGTTTAAACATGATTCCGCAACCGGGGGCATTTTTTAAATATCTCAACAGCCTAAAGGCAATCTGAAAGTGAGCTTTGGGTGGTTTATGCATGTATTGGGATAGATAATGAACAGCGTAGGCAATGTCAGGACGTGTGTGGGAACGATACATAAGTTTGCCTACAAGTTTTTGATATTCAGTGACACTAACTTCCTTTAATTCTTCATTTTTACTCATTTTTGTCAAAATATGATTTTGCTTTATGGGACAGTTAACCGGTTTACATCCGCTCATCCCATATTCATTTAAAAGATCCATCACTACTAGAAAATTGGGCAATTGTGACCAAAATTTGCTACAAAAAAAAACGGCAGCAAATTTAGCCACTGATTTGCCATGGAAATGAAAATAAGTGTATTTATCATGATATGGTAGCAAAGTGGTTGCAATTTTTGCCACCTTTTTATTTTCAGTGGCAATTTGGGGGAAAAATACGGAAAAAAAATAAAATAAAAAGGTATTTGTTAATTGTGACCATGTTATCGGTGACAACATGAAAATTCAAATAGACAGGTTATTTTTTAGTGAATCTGCGCGCTTCAAAATTCAATTAATTCGGGTTCCAACCAAATAACTCCCATTCCCAAAAATTTAATCCCAAAATCCATTCCTCGTGTTGATGGCTCATCGCCGCTAAGCATAGCCACTTGCTCTTTTACTGTTCCTGCTTCTTCCCTTCTTTTCCGTCGATGGTGACCGTCTTCACCATTGATTCACTTGTATTTTGGGAGTTGTTCAATACCAAGAAGGGGAAGTAGTGATTAGGGCTAATTTCGGTATAGATAGTCAAGCCAAAGTGTTTCCGTGGTTGACGGTGGTGTTGGCGGTACTACCATAGTGGCAAAACCTAGGGTTTCTGTGGTTAACAGCCGTGATGGTGGGTGCCGGCATCGAAGCAGGGACTGAGGCAGCCAAGGTAACTTTTCGACACTGATCTTTGGAATGAGTTATGTGTCAGCGATATGCAGTAACATCTAAACACGATTCCGGTGACCATTTGTGGTTTCAAGGTGGCGGTTATTGTTATCGGCATCATCTTTGACTTGAACCAGTTTGGCTGATGTTGGCCAAGTGTTCAGACCATTCTGAAGCTGCTAATTGCTACTTCAAACCTCATTTTTAATTTTGTAAACTATAGATGTAAGTGAAATTGTTAAGCATAATTTGTGATTTTGAATTTTAGAATAAATGTAGCCTGCTTTCTTATTTTCGATGTCTATTGGTGCCTTCCACACTTGCCCTCAAAAGGGTATATTCTTCTGTATAAGCTTTTTCTTCCTTACTATGAAGTTTCAGTTTATTTTAACCTGTGATTCCTTTGATTTTGATTATGGGTTGATATTTATTAGAGAGATTATGAAGAGTTTTGTTCAAAATAATTTGAGTAAAAGAACCTGTTGTTAAGATTAATTTATAAATATATGGTGGTTTGATTTTTCTGTGGATATAGAAACAAGACCGATTATTTTCTTAAATTTTCATTTGGAAATTTTATTTCAAACCAAATTCGAAGTCAGTAGCGATTTTATTTTCACAGCAAATTTTTATCAAAATGTTTATATGTTTGATATCGATTTTGAAGGTTTAGATTTCAAAAGTCAAAATCTTTAGCTCTTCATTGAGAGTTAAACATTTTGTAAATTATTGTTTTTTCGTGTTTTCAATTATTTAAATATAGATATCATTATGCAAGCGAATAATACTGAATTGTTTGTATGTTGTTATTGACGGCTTTGAATACTTGCAACTAACAAGGATGAAGCTAGGAAGAGACCCAGCAGGAAAAACAACCATTTCAACACTAACTCGTTGATCTTGCCACATACGCTTTTGATACATCAAGTAAGCCTTAAACCTTTTAATACGCATTGTTTATATTTAGACCTCGAAAACGGGTCGGGTCGGGTCAAAACGGGTCAATTAAAAAAGGGGTTGTTTTGGTTTGGGTCAAAACGGGTTCGGGTCGGAACAGGTTCGGGTCAGGACGGGTTTCGGGTCGGGTTGGTTAAAAATGTTTTTTTAAAGAGATTGTACATCGAGGGGCAATTTTGTTCGGTTCAAAACGGTACTGGTCGAAACGCTCCGCGCCGAAACGGTTTGTTTTGAAACTACTGGATGAAACGGTACGGGTCGAAACGATACTAGTCGAAACGGTACGGGTCGAAACGGTTCGATTCGAAACGGGATTGGTAGAAACGGTACGAGTCGAAACGGTTCGCGTCGAAACGGTTCGATTCGAAACGGGTACTAGAATAGCTCATGTACTTTCAAATTTGGCAAATGAAGTCCATGTCATGTTTTTATCATTCTTCACATTAGACCCCACGCTTTCACCTCTTCAGTACCCGTATATCATCCAAATGGCCCATAATGATCTTTATCTAATGACTGCAATTACTGAAAAGATAAGTTATTATTGTTAGCGAGAAGTAACTGCCATATATATAGATGGTGACCAGTTTAGAAACAACATGTACATATTAAGTAGTAAACTATGGAATAAATAATTACATACCTTTACCCAATCCCTTGATTAACATTTAATTCTTAAACAAATCAATATGGGGTGTTTTCTGTGTAGCTTGAATTAACATGATCATCTTATGAATCATCTAACAAATTGCTTACAACATTGACTGTGTTTTTATCGTGCAGATTTGTGAAACTGATCTATCCTTTTGATTTGCGTACATGTTATTAAACCGAAAACACTCGGGTTACGGCACGGAATAGGTTTTGGATCGGAAGGGTTTGAGTTCGAATTGAGTTTCGGACCGAGACGGGTTTTGGCATGCGGTGGGTTTTGTAACGGAACAGGTCGGTTATATGGGTTGGTTTGGGTAAGATATTTTCACTCAGTGGGTCAAAATGGGTCAACTAAAATTCCATCTCAAATATTTTCTGGTCAAAATAGGTCGACAACTTCAAAGAAATGGATCAAATATGTTTTAATTTGACCCATTTCGACCCTAACCCGTTCCGACTCTAACCCGTTCTGACCCATGACCCGTTCTGACCAGACCCGACCCGTTTGCCTGTCCTACAAATTAACATGTTTGGACGCTTCTCGTTCGATAGATGCTTTCTCGTTATCCATTAAAACGACCTATTTTACATGGTTTAGTTATACACTGAATTAAATTTAATATAGTTCAATTTTGTTGTATAACTAACTGGCTAATCAGGTTGCCTAGACCCGTTTTGACCCATGACCTGTTCTGATCATGTCGGCTACTGTTTTGCCAACCGGGCTCGTGATCAGAACTGGCGTCCCGCACCACGGGTTGTCTCAGTTCCCTCTCGGGCCCGGTTTTCGACCTGGTCCAGGGTATATTATCTTACCCGACATGACGAATTGCGGTAAATACTTGCTGGATAAACCATCTTGTTTCATAACTGAAAATACTTTTGTTTGTCTCTGTACTTGATACCATAGTTTCATATCTTCCCATGCGGGTTCAAGACGGGTGTGAACCGACGTATAAAAACAAACTTTTTCCTAGTTCTTGGGTTAACGAAACAATGTAATATGGCATTTCACCGTCGCTCAAAACTTCAATAATCTGATAACTTTTCTGCCGATTTGAATCTTCAACGAACAAAACCGACTAAAACTATAAATAAATAAATAAAATTTAAAAATTAAAAAAATCAAAATAAAATTTCTAGTTGATTTTTTAATTCGTTGATTTTGCTAACTGAATTTAGTGTCATAATGCAGGTGTTGAAGCAAGAGGGTTCATATTTGGTCCTCCTATTGCATTGGCTCTTGGCGAGAAATTTGTTCCCATCAGAAAACCCAACAAGTTACCTGGTACATGATTTTTTCATCTGTGACTTTTTTAGTTTGCTCACTTGAATGTACAAAATATATGTCTACATAATATTTGATATTTAGGTTTTTGGATAGTGACTTGTAACACACACATATACAAGCTATAATAACAATTAACAAGTTTTGTAAGGGAGAAGATTGAAGTATTAAGTTGGAATGATCATACTTTTGTTTTGGTGGTCTATATAAAATGTAGCGGCTCCAATGGCAGGACTACTAATTGTGTGTTATAGAAAGAAGAAGCCAAAACATGGGCTAACTTAATATGTTATTATTAATAAACGAAAAGTATACGGGTTAGGCAATGATAGTGACCCGTGTGTACATAGCAGAGAAGACCCTGAGGTATTTTTAATCCTTTTAGACTAATAACTTTTGTGCATTTGTATCGTTTCCCACTGTTATTATGTTTGTTTGGTTTGAGATGCTTGTTTTTATTGTTAGGTTTGATGCTCTTAAATTAGTGAGAATGTTAAGGAATTTCATAATGATTTGATTACACCTTCTTTACGGGTTGTTTCATCCAAAAAATATTTTTAAAATTAGGTATAATTTCCTTCTTAATATGTAATTAAACTGGAACATGCTATTTCGCTTCTAGCACTTGAACTGTAACTCACAGTTGTATTTTGTTTTCTTTGCAACCAACTTGACACATTATTAGTTTTCGTTAATTCGGATTTCTTGATTCTATTCATTGGTTATTTTGTAGATTGAAAAGTTGAACTTAGTTATCAACGAGCTCGTTAAGGAAAAAGATGAAGAAAAGTTGAACTTAGTTATCAATGGAATTATTGCGGGGTTGTTGGCTGACAAAGAAAAAGATAAGGTGGATAAAGATGCGTTGCTTGATAGGATGTCACAAATTGAAGCTATGTTAACAGCTACAGTTCGAAGATATGCTATAAACACTTGGTTTTGAATGTTTAGATGTTTATCTTATTAGGATAATTTTAGTTAGTTTATATTTTAGTTGGTATTTTTATATGCTTTTGAAAACAAGATGTTTTATATAATTTTGGGATTTTATTAGACTTTTTTATATTATTTGTAGTTTTATTGATATGTAATTTTGATGAAAATAGCAGGGAGAAAAGAAATCTGAATTAAAAACCAATATTCTAGTAATCAGTATGGTAGCAAATAAATGGTAGCAAATGGTTGCAATTGTGTAAAAAATGGTGGCTAAATGGTGGCAATATTAGTGGCTAAATGGTATCTAAACTCGCAAATTGTGTGCTAAATGGTGGCAATATAGGTGGCTAAATGGTATCAAAATGTGCAAAAACCGATGGCTAAATGGTGGCAATATCGGTGGCTAAATGGCGGCAATATCGGTGGCTAAATGGGGCTAAATGGTGGCAATATCGGTGACTAAATGGTATCAAAACGTTGGTTAAATGGTGGCAAATCGGTGGCTAAATGGTAGGAAAACGCGTCACAACTCAACTCGGTGGCAAACAAGGCGGAGCGTAGCAAACATGAAACGGTGGCAAATAATTTTGACCAATTTTGTGGTGGTAAAATAAGGTAGCAAAATATAAAAATGGTAGCAATTTGGTGGCATTAGGGCAATTGACACGGGTGTTTTTGTCACCGTATTTTCGGTAGCAAACTGGTGACAATAAGGAAATTGCTACCATTTTGTAACCAAAATTGACATAAAAACCATGTTTTCTAGTAGTGCATACAGTATTTTCTTTGGGTGAGACAAATACCATCATTGTTGTTAATGACTTCAATACCAAGAAAGTATTTCAAAAAACCAAGATCTTTGATTTGAAATTCTTTATTTAAGAGGGATTTGACTTTGTTAATTTCATAGAGTTGTTCCCTATTAACAAAATATCGTCCACATAGACTAATAAAACAGTAAACACAAAGTTATCGGACTTAACAAACATAGAATGATCACACTTAGACTAAACAAAACCAATTTTAACAAGAACTTGAACAAGTTTTTCATTCCACATGCGAGGAGTCTGTTTTAAGCCATATAAGGACCGTTTTAATTTGCAGACCTTATTTTTATTATTTATATTTAATCCATCAGGAGGGGTCATATAGACTTCTTCCTTTAGGTTACCATAAAGGAAGGCACTGTTGACGTCAAATTGATAGATGGGCCAGTCATTTTGCACAGAGAGACTGATAATACATCTGACTATGACCATTTTGACAACAGGAGAAAAGGTCTCCTCAAAGTCTATGCCCTCAATTTGACTAAAGCCTTTGGCAACCAGCCTGGCTTTAAACCTATCTATTTCACCATTCGATTTGTATTTGACTTTGTAAACCCATTTACTCCCAATGGGTTTCTTCCCATTTGGAAAATCAACAATGTCCCAAGTATCATTACTATATAAAGCAGAAAGTTCATGACTCATTGCATCTATCCACCTTTTATCTTTACATGCTTCTTTATAGTTAATAGGCTCCGAGGTCTTATTTAAGTTGGCAGCAAAGCACATATTTTCACTAGATAGATTTGCATAGTTAACAACATTATTATAACTATATTTAGCATTTCCAACAATAAAGTCATTGAACCTTTTAGGGGCAGACACATGTCTAGTGGACTTTCTAAGGTTAGATTGGTTACCCTCAGGAAGGACTGATTTGTCATTTGTACCATTGGACTCAACCCTCACAGACTCACTTTGAGACTCACTATGATGCTGAACATTAGCCATGTCATCAGGGGTAAATGACTGCTGAGCGTCAGCAACATCAACTGGCTCATTCGAGCTACTGTGTTGCTGTGTCCCAGGTACAGAATTAGACAACTCCTTCTCTTCATCATTGGGATTTGTATCACTTGAAGACTCATAGCTGTCAAAAAAAATTTGAATGATTCAAAATGTTTGTTTTGTCTAGGTCAGTTTCAGAAAATAGTTTGGTTTTAAAAAGGAAAACGGTTTCATAAAAACTGACATCTCGTGCGAAGGAGAATGTCCTTTGATCCAAACTCCAGAGTTTGTATCCTTTTTTTAGATTTGAGTAACCCATAAAGACACATCGTTCAGCTCTCTCTCTTCAAGTTTATCGGTATTGGTTAAAATAGTAAAATAACATAGACATCCAAAGACTTTCAAGTGATCAAGAGAAGGTTTAAAACCATAAAGTAATTCATAAGGGGTTCTATCACCTAACATAGAAGAGGGAGTCATGTTAATCAGATAGGCAGCAGTGAGAACACATTCAGACCAGAATCTTAAAGGAATACTAGATTGAAACAATAAAGCTCTTGTAACATTCAGAAGGTGCCTATGTTTTCTTTCAGCAATCCCATTTTGTTGGGGAGTGTATGTACAAGAAGTTTGATGGCTAATGCCATGAGTTTTAACAAAATTTTCCATTTGAGTGTTAATAAATTCAGACCCATTGTCACTTCTAAAAACTATGATTTTTGTTTCAAATTGAGTTCGGATCAGATCATAGAAATTTTTAATATTTTCAAACACTTCAGTTTTGGATTTCATTAGGTAGACCCAGACAGATCTGGTGTAGTCGTCTACAATAGTGAGAAAAATTTATACCCATCAAGATGAACAAGGTCACCAACCCTTTTAGACTTATGGTCACTTAATGGAAAAGGAATTCTATGTTGTTTGTGTCACGGCCCCCGACCCGGTTTGACCCGTTTCAGGAGCCGCGGGACAGAAATCCCGTGGTATTTTAATTAACAACGGAAGTTTCTTCAGGATCTTTTAAAACTGAAATATTTCCCGATTATTTTATTTCACAATTCGGGATAAAACCCGATAATTTACAATCTTGAGATTTCACCAGGAAATCTTTTATTTTACAAAACATGTTTTCTTTATTTTATTTCTGAGCCACTTCCTTAAGCTGATAGTGCTTCACGGCACTTTTCCTGGATCACAACAGATCACCTGAAACATGTTTGAAAAAGGTTTTGTCAGCGGGAAATACTGAGTGAATCATTCTAATTTGTAAAACGACTCGTTTGTTATAATTTACAGTATTAAGAGCGATTACAATGTTTCTTATATCAAACCAACTACCCACGGTATTTGTCACTCGACCGAATCTGTGACTATGGTCATATCCCCCATTGGCTGCCCCAATGGTGACGATTATCAAGTAATGTATACAAAACCCCACATACCGGCTGTAACTTGGTGATTACAAAGACTTAATCCCCGTAATTATAACTTTAAAATAAACATGCTTTTGTAAATAGATTTGATAAAAAGAGAATGACTCACATTGCAGATTTAACAGAGCTTATTCTACTGATTAGCCTTGATAACCTAGTTTAAATAATCAGGCACACAAACTAGGTTAGTAACTTAATACAGCATTTACGATAACTCACGAGATTAAAACCTTCACAACGAATGACAAAGTGCGATACTTAAACATCCATCGATTTAACGACGAATGACAAAGCATAAACCCTAATGTGGGCAGCACTTAAACATCCATTGGATAGTTTAATCGATCGGACATTGAATCGTAGCAGCGATCGAGTTATTACCCTGAATTGTGGCAGCACTTCGTGATCAGTGTGTGTTTTTGTAGTGATTATACTATAACTCAGCGTACAGTTCGAATTTGAACGTCGAAAGAACACCCAATTGAATGAAACAGGCCGTCCTATTTATACGTGAAATTGACATCTCCCGCGTGTCGCGGAAGATGTCGTGAACCCTGTCGCGACTCGCCTGGGGTGACAACCTACCCTAGGGTAGCCTTGTCACTAGTATAGGCCTGCTGAGTTGCTAGGTCGTTAATTCTTAGTTTGTACAACGCATTTTAGAGATAATCGTTAGTTAGGGTTTACCCCCCTTGAGTTTTAGGGGCCCTAATCCTGATTCCAAATGTTCTAAAAATTTTAGGGATTATACAGAATCACTTGGGTTTCTCAATTAGGGTTTCCTATTGGACAATTTGATTAAATAATTATAACTTTTGATGAGAGTTGTTACATTCTCCCCACCTTAATAGAAATCTCGTCCTCGAGATTTACTGGAATAAGTGAGGATACTTTCGCTTCATTTCTGATTCCAGCTCCCAAGTGTATTCAGCTCCTCTCTTTGAATCCCAGCTGACTTTGACTAAAACTAGTCGTTTATGTTTGAGAAACTTGATCTTTCGATCCTCAATTTGAAGAGGTTTCTCAACAAATTTTAACTTTTTATTTACTTCTATATCTCGAAGAGGTACTACCAGTGATTCATCTGATAAGCATTTCTTGAGATTGGATACATGAAATACATCATGTACTCCTGCTAATTCTTCTGGTAGTCGTAAACGATAAGCGACTGGTCCTATACGTTGGATCACTGCAAATGGTCCTACGTACCTGGGACTTAACTTTCCTTTCTTTCCAAATCTGACTACTCCTTTCCAAGGAGAAACTTTCAATAGTACTTTGTCTCCAACTTGGAATTCAAGTGGCTTGCATCTATTGTCTGCATAACTCTTCTGGCGATCTCTAGCCGTCTTTAGTCTTTCCTTGATTTGAGTAATCTTATCAGTCGTTTCTTGCACTATTTCAGGACCTGATAATTGACTTTCTCCTATTTCTGCCCAACAGACTGGAGTTCTGCACTTTCTTCCATACAGTGCTTCAAATGGGGCGGTTTCAATACTTGAATGATAGCTATTGTTATAGGAGAATTCAATTAATGGTAAATGATCATCCCAATTTCCACCAAAATCTATTACACATGCTCGGAGCATGTCTTCTAGAGTTTGGATTGTCCTTTCACTTTGTCCGTCTGTTTGGGGATGATATGCAGTGCTCAGATTTAATCGAGTTCCCATAGCTTGCTAGAAACTTTTCCAGAAATGAGAAGTAAAACGACTATCCCTATCCGAAACAATGGAGAGTGGAACTCCATGTAAGGATACAACTTCATCTACATAAAATTTTGCCAGTCTTTCCATACTAAAGGTTTCTTTCATTGGTAGAAAGTGAGCTGATTTGGTTAATCGATCCACAATTACCCAAATCGCATCATTACCTTTTCTTGTTTTGGGTAACTTAGTAACAAAATCCATTGTTATAAGTTCCCATTTCCATACCGGCATTTCTAATTGTTGTAGTAGACCTGAGGGTTTCTGATGTTCTGCCTTAACTTGTGAACAAGTGAGACATTTTGAAACATATCGTGCTATATCCTTTTTCATACCTATCCACCAAAAGTTCTTTCTTAAATCTTGGTACATCTTATTGTTTCCTGGGTGCATAGTATACCTAGATTTATGAGCTTCTTCTAAAATCTTAGGTCTTAGGTCTCCCTGCTTAGGTACCCAAATTCTACTTTTGTGGAATCTCCAAATTTCATCTGCTCCTTGTTCTAATTCCTTGATTCGCCCTTTCATTCCTTCAGCATCATCCTTGATTGCTGTAGTTTGAACATTCTTCAATTGTTCCATTAAATCTATTTGTAGATTTAATCTGAGAGCACGAACTCGTCGTTGTTTCTCATAATACTTACGACTTAAGGCATCTGTAACTACATTTGCCTTTCCTTCATGATACTGAATATCACAGTCGTAGTCACTTAGGATTTCCATCCATCTCCTTTGCCTCATGTTTAATTCTTTTTGCCCAAATATATATCTTAAACTTTTGTGGTCTGTGTAGACAGTAAATTTACTTCCGTAAAGATAATGTCTCCAAATCTTAAGGGCAAAAATTACGGCTCCTAATTCTAAATCATGAGTCGTATAATTTTCTTCGTGCTTTTTCAATTGCCTAGAAGCATATGCAATCACCTTTTTGCGTTGCATGAGCACACATCCATATCCTAGTTTTGAAGCATCACAATATACTTTAAAATCTTCAGTTCCTTCTGGTAAGGCTAAGATTGGTGCATTTGTTAATTTCTGCTTCAATATTCTTAAAGCTTCTTCTTACTTAGGTCCCCATTCAAACTTAATGGCTTTACAGGTTAACTTAGTTAATGGTGCGGCTATCTTGGAAAAATCCTTAATAAACCGTCTATAATATCCAGCTAAACCTATAAAACTTCTTATTTCCATTGCTGTTTGTGGAACCTTCCATTTGGTAATGGCCTCTATCTTAACAGGATCTACGTGAATACCTTCGTGATTCACCATGTGTCCTAAGAATTGCACTTCTTGCAACCAAAATTCACACTTCGAGAATTTGGCATAAAGCTTTTCTTTTCTTAACAAAGTTAAGAGTGCATGAAGGTGTTCACAATGCTCTGTCTGACTTTTGGAATAAATAAGTATATCGTCTATGAAGACAATTACAAATTTATCCAAATATGGTTTACAGATCCTATTCATCATGTCCATGAATGCAGCAGGTGCATTCGTTAACCCAAAGGGCATGACTGTAAACTCATAATGACCATACCTAGTTCTGAAAGCAGTTTTAGGTATGTCTTCTTCTTGTACCTTCAATTGATGATATCCGGAGCGTAAATCTATCTTAGAAAAATATCTAGCCCCCTGAAGTTGATCAAACAGATCATCAATCCTAGGTAATGGATATCGATTCTTAATTGTAACCTTATTCAATTCTCTATAATCGATACACATTCTCATTGAACCATCCTTTTTCTTTACAAACAATATTGGCGCTCCCCAAGGGGATGAGCTAGGTTGTATGAATCCTTTACTTAGTAATTCATCTAATTGCTTTTTCAATTCTAACATTTCTGTAAGTGCTAACCGATAAGGTGCCTTGGCTATCGGTGTAGTTCCTGGAATTAGATGAATCCTAAATTCTACTTCCCTATCCGAAGGTAATCCTGGTAAATCTTCTGGGAATATATCTGGATATTCTGAGACTACAGAAATTTCCTTAAGTTCTTTACCCTTAGTACTAATGATTATTGAAATCATATATACTATTCCTTGTTTTCGTTCATAATTAGCAACTTTCATTACTGATATGAACTTCATGGGTTTACGTGGTTTATCTCCTGTAATCCTAATCACTTCTCCGGTGGGTGATTGAATTTCTATGGAATTCTGATCACAAAGGATTCTAGCATGGTTGGCTACTAACCAATCCATTCCTAATACAACATCAAATTCAGGTAACTTCATTGGCAATAGTTTCGCAGAGAATTTATGTCCTAAAAGTTCTATGTTTTCTTCCTGCAAAACTTTATCTATTTTAACCGAATTTCCACCTGCCGTTTCAACTGTAAAAATCTGCCTAATATTGGTTAAAGGTAAATTAAGAGCTTGGCAGAATGAAGTATTTATAAAACTTTGGTTCGCACCAGAGTCAAATAATACTTTGGCGTAAATGTTGTGAACTAAGAACGTACCCGCTATCACATCTGGGATGAGTTCTGCTTCTTGAGTGGTTAACTGAAATGCCCTAGCATTCTTCTTAATAGTTCCGTCGGTCGCCTTGGTTTTGTTGTCTGCTGGTTTGCCCAATTTAGGACATTCTGTTTTATAATGTCCATTTTCTCCACAGTTATAGCAAACTATTGTTTTCTTTCTACAGTTCTCTTCACGATGTCCTACAACTTTGCAAAAATTGCAGGTTATATCACATCTTCCATAATGTTTCTTCTTGCACTTCCTGCAGAATGACGGAGTTGAGAATTGCCCAGTTCCTTTTCTTTTGAAATTACTACTGTTACCCGCACGAAATCCTTGAGTAATTTTCTGAGCCAATTCTTTCTTTCTGTTTTCATCTTGGGTGCGTACTAGTTCATCGGTTAGGGTATTAGCTAATTCCACAGCATCGTCAATAGTGCGAGGTCTCGCAGCTTTAACAATGTTGCGGATTTCACTAATCAGTCCCCAAATGTAGTGAGAAATGAGTACCGGTTCTGGCGAAGCCAGTGTTGGTACCACTCTAGCATATTCAAAGAATGTCGAGGTATAACCGCGACAATCTACACCCATCATCCAATGATTTAGAAACTTATTCGTCATATGTTCCTTTTCATACTCGGGACAGAATTTTCTTTCTACAAAACCCTTAAATTCTTCCCAAGTCATAGCATAAGCTATCATTCTTCCTTTTGATTGTAACACAGTGTTCCACCATTCGAGTGCTCCTTCCTTGAAGAGATTTGATGCGTACATAACCTGATCATCTTTAGCACATTTACTTATTGCAATGACTGCTTCGGTTTTCTCTAACCAACGCAGTGATGTAGTTGCTCCTTTATTGCCTGCAAATTCAGTGGGTTTACAAGCAAGGAATTCTTTGAAAGTGCAACCAGGTGTTGCAGTTTTCATTTTCTTGGGTAATGGAGCTTGATGTGGTTCCCCATTATGATTAACATTATTATTGCCTCCGTTTACACTATTACTGAAGTTATCTTCAGTAATACGTTTACTAGGGACAATTTGTTGCGGTTCGATTGGATTCTTTATAGCAGCAACGAATGCTGGAATAGCATTGGCTATCCCTTGAGCAACAATGTTTTCGATATCTTGCCGAGTCATATATTGATCTCCTGGATGTTGCTCAGACTGATTAACCTCATTTACTGGTTCGTTACCAATGTTTGACATCTGATAATAAATTTTATGTAAATAATTAGTATACATATAAATATAATAAAACAGTTTGCACATAATCACATTAACATGTATAATCAAAATTTATTGATTTCACAAGTTTCATTTCTATATATTATATTATGCCTCGTACACACGATTATCATACAACGTTTTATTGTTAAGTTATTACACATATTAGTTATTATGATTATTTATTCACATATATTCCTGCAAACTCTCATTATCTGGTCAGCTAATTTTCTTGAAAACGACGCTCCCTTTCGTCATACTTCCAAGTGATTCTTTCTCCCACATCCCTAATCCGATTTCCTGCATCAATTATCTCTTTGACCTAGAGGCGAAGTTCAGTCAGATTCTCCGGGCTCATAGTTGGGTATAATGGAGGTTCTGGGTCAACTTGTGGGAAAAATGTATCAGGGTTATTTAAAAGATTTTGGTATTGCCAATCAGTTGTTCACCATTCATCTAATTCTACTGGTAGTGGTTGAGGTTGGACAATAGGACCTGGAATAGCAGGTTCCAGATTGATTGTGATTGGAGCTTCTAGTGGGTAACTGAAAAGATCTTCTTCAGTAAATATAAGGTTTGGATTAGCTGCTTCAAGGTTTCCATCGGCAGGTCCGATGAGGTCAGTCATTACTAATTGATGATCTAAAACTTCCCAAGGAGTCATTTTCTGTTTCTGTCTAGAACTTTCTCCGACTTCTATTTATGTTTGCTTAAAACTCTTCTCAGCTTCTATCTCTACTTGATTAACATTTTCCTCAATTTCTACTCCTTTTCCTTTGTCTTTTGGTTCTACAGTTTTGGTAACCTTTCTTGTTGCTGGCTTTTTCCTACGTACACGCCTCCGGCCCACGAATCTGCGTCTTTTCTTGGGTTTAGGTTTTGCCAGTGGTTTGGATTTAAATTCCATGGGTTCTTCTTTATCAGCGAAGTAACCGGTGAATTCTTTGGAAACTTCTATCTTAACGGGATAGAGGTTAAGATTTTCTAAACCTTCTGATATCTCATTCATGCTGTTTTAGCATATATGCAAAATACATACCAAATGTTAAAATAAAATAACAAAATTTTATAAATAACCCATAAATATTATTGTATACATAAAACAACTGACAAGTAAATTATACTACAATTTACTGTAACTTATTTATTTACTAAATAAGGTTTCTGGAAATAAAAGTGCTAAAACTTTTGAGTATTTAGAGATTTGCATTTTCTGCTACTGTGGCTAGCATATAAAGATTTGCCCATTTCTCATCTAATTTGTCCTCCCAAGGTGATTTATTGATTAAATCCTGGGTTTCTTGTTTAACTTTCTTCTCTCGGTTTTTCCTTATTTCCTCCTGACTTTTCCTAATAATCAAACTTCTTTTATTAGGAGATAGTGGTTCCTCGTAATGTGCCTTACGGACAAATATTCCTTCTTCAGGAATTACATAAGGTTTTGTTTGGGATGAACTTCCCTTCTCGTTGGTTGACCTATCTAGTTTAAGATAGATGTTTGGCAGCTTTTGTTTACCCATACTGTAATTAACAAATAATTAGTTAATGAAACACATAATCACATAATTGGGCAATCAGAAAAAAATTAAGTATTTCTAAATACTTAATAGGCTTAAATCAGTGGCTCTGATACCACCTTATTTCTGTCACGGCCCCCGACCCGGTTTGACCCGTTTCAGGAGCCGCGGGACAGAAATCCCGTGGTATTTTAATTAACAGCGGAAGTTTCTTCAGGATCTTTTAAAACTGAAATATTTCCCGATTATTTTATTTCACAATTCGGGATAAAACCCGATAATTTACAATCTTGAGATTTCACCAGGAAATCTTTTATTTTACAAAACATGTTTTCTTTATTTTATTTCTGAGCCACTTCCTTAAGCTGATAGTGCTTCACGGCACTTTTCCTGGATCACAACAGATCACCTGAAACATGTTTGAAAAAGGTTTTGTCAGCGGGAAATACTGAGTGAATCATTCTAATTTGTAAAACGACTCGTTTGTTATAATTTACAGTATTAAGAGCGATTACAATGTTTCTGATATCAAACCAACTACCCACGGTATTTGTCACTCGACCGGATCTGTGACTATGGTCATATCCCCCATTGGCTGCCCCAATGGTGACGATTATCAAGTAATGTATACAAACCCCACATACCGGCTGTAACTTGGTGATTACAAAGACTTAATCCCCGTAATTATAACTTTAAAATAAACATGCTTTTGTAAATAGATTTGATAAAAAGAGAATGACTCACATTGCAGATTTAACAGAGCTTATTCTACTGATTAGCCTTGATAACCTAGTTTAAATAATCAGGCACAGAAACTAGGTTAGTAACTTAATACAGCATTTACGATAACTCACGAGATTAAAACCTTCACAACGAATGACAAAGTGCGAAACTTAAACATCCATCGATTTAACGACGAATGACAAAGCATAAACCCTAATGTGGGCAGCACTTAAACATCCATTGGATAGTTTAATCGATCGGACCTTGAATCGTAGCAGCGATCGAGTTATTACCCTGAATTGTGGCAGCACTTCGTGATCAGTGTGTGTTTTTGTAGTGATTATACTATAACTCAGCGTACAGTTCGAATTTGAACGTCGAAAGAACACCCAATTGCATGAAACAGGACGTCCTATTTATACGTGAAATTGACATCTCCCGCGTGTCGCGAAAGATGTCGTGAACCCTGTCGCGACTCGCCTGGGGTGACAACCTACCGTAGGGTAGCCTTGTCACTAGTATAGGCCTGCTGATTTGCTAGTTCGTTAATTCTCAGTTTGTACAACGCATTTTAGAGATAATCGTTAGTTAGGGTTTACCCCCTTGAGTTTTAGGGGCCCTAATCCTGATTCCAAATGTTCTAAAAATTTTAGGGATTATACAGAATCACTTGGGTTTCTCAATTAGGGTTTCCTATTGGACAATTTGATTAAATAATTATAACTTTTGATGAGAGTTGTTACAGTTTGGCCTTGTGACAAGTGTCACATGGTTCAGCTTGACCTGATTCATTTTTAAGATTTAGAACATGTAAGACTTGGTCTGAGGGATGACCAAGTCTGGAATGCCAAAGCTTTATCGTTTCAGTCTTATTAAAGCAAGCAATAACAGGTATACTAGAGTTACCACAGAAATAGAGCCCATCAGTTTGCCTACCAATCACCAGGTTTTTCTTTAAGGATACATCCTGAATATAACAATTATGTTCGTCAAAAACAACTTTAAGTTTATTATCTTTAGCAAGTTTGTGAACAGAGATAAGATTCACACAATATTAAGGGACAACGAAAACATCTTTCAAAATTACATCTTCAGACAGTTTAAAGCATCCTATTTGCTAAACTTTAGCATCGGTTCCATTAGGATGTTTAATAGTAATATCATACTCAGACACATCAACAAGATTAAACATGTTGTCATTGTTCATAACCATATGTTGATTAGCCCCTGAATCAACGATCCATTTTAGTTTATTTTGATGAAAAAACTAGAGTTAAAGCAATAAGTGTTTTTATAAGACCCTAGAGAAGTGAAAGCATTATAGCACTTACCACTCATATTAGATTTGTGAGAATCTTCTAGCTTATTTTCATTTAGAAGGCCTAGCAACTTAGAAAATTGATCAGCAGTTAAAGCATTCAAGGAGGAATTAGCAGATTGATCATTCATAGTATTGGCAACAGAGTTATTAGCAGACAAGTTGGTTTTAGACCATTGAGAATTGTTTTGATTAGATTTATTTCTATAATTTGATGGATAGCCATGAAGTTCAAAACACTTTTCAATCACATGTCCAACCTTATTGCAGTGTGTGCATTTTAAGTTGGGATTAGGACCTTTTTTAAAACGTTTTTTGTTATCATTATATTGGGTTGCCTTGGCAACAAAACCAACATTTGGAGTTTTTGAGGATTTATTTGAATCTCTGTGAGATTCTTCTCTAGAGATGACATAAAAGGCAGTTTTAACAGTAGGTAAGGGATCCCTGGTTAACAGGTTTGTTCTAACAGGTTGATAAATGTCATCTAATCCCATTAGGAACTGCATAAGTTTGATCAATTGACGGAACTCATTGTATTTAGATGAAGCATCACAAGTACAGGAAGGCAATTGAACCATGGCATCAAATTGTTTCCACATAGTGTTGAGTCTATGATAATATTCAGAGACACTAGTGCCATTTTGGCTAACACAATTAATCTTTTGGTATAACCCAAACACAACCGACCCATCAACCCTATCATAGGTGTCTTTTAAGTCACTCCAGACTTCACTAGCAAGACTAGAGTAGACTTGACCAATATATAATTCTTCAGAGAAAGAGTTGAGAATCCAAGTTAAGACAACTGAATTACACCTATCCCATTGACTTGCTAACACATCATCTTTAGTAGACTTGGTGCAAGTGCCATTTATAAACCCTAGCTTATTTTTAGCAGTTAAAGCAAGTTTCATAGCATTTGACCAAACCACATAATTCTCAGTTCCTTTAAGTTTAATATTGACAATAGAGAGACTACTAGAGTCACTAGCATGAAGATATAACGGATCACTTGCATCTAATTTACTAACCAAGATGACAGAGGATTCACCTTGTTTTTCTGTATCAGGCATTATAGCACACAGTTACACACAAACAGATAAACACAGCAACAGCAAGGAACAGTAGTATGGCAGATAATCACACAGTCACAAGGGAACAGATAGTCACAGAAACACCACAACAAAGACAGCAGGAATAGAAGGGGACAGATAGGTCAGGGACAAAGCGAAGCCTGAACAGAGGTCCGATCAGAGGTTCATCACTCAAAGGGTGCCTCCACAAACAATATTCAGGGAGCTTAATGACACGGACAAATGCAACAAATAAGCAAATAAGACTCGATCAAGTGCCGGCCTGACTAGTCCGGTAAACAGAGGATGCCTAGACACACTGACTCAGTGATCCGGGAAATGAAAAATAAGTAAATAAAGAACAGAGATAGAACAATCTCACAGTGGGTGCTAGCAAAATCCAAGGGATCAAGACTTGTAACCTTCACTTAGGGTTACAAGAACTTGATCAGAAGACAGAGGACCAGATCTGTTGGTTTGCCCTAAAAGGGACCAACAAGAAAGTCTTCAAACAACCGGATGAGAAAACCCTAAAAATTAGGGTTTCGTATTCCAACAGCGGCGCAGCAACCACAATGAAATGGAACCAGGAAAAAAGTACGGCGGACCACAGGACCACCAAGAAACCACCACCACAAAACAACCTTCAATAGGAGTCCTTGGACCGATTCAACCAGAGAAGCAGGCAACGGCGAGTGCAGCGGAAGATCACAAGAGCACCAAATTAACCTTGGAGCTCTGATACCATGTCAGAACTTCGAAGATTGAATCACAAAACAAGATAAAATGTAGATTTATTACAAAACTTCTTCGAATAACAGGACAAGGACACTAGCCAGTCATCACAGATTGACAGGCTTTTCAACTGAATCAAAGATTTGAACAAGAACCAAATGACTCCTCACGTATGTACGTGTGAGGGATCTGTAGATATAAGGGTTTGAGATGGAGAAACAATGAGAGGCGGTGCACATGATCCCGAGGCAGATCCCCTCTTAAATAGCACAAGACCTTTAAGCCCACAAGCATAAGTAGCCCAGCAAGAAGCTCCAAGCCCAAATGATCAAAACCTCAAAATGAGACATATATGAGCAACGGTTAGAAAGTATAAAAGGGAACAAATAAATAGCAAAAAATAGAAGATTTAAACTGAATATATTATAATTTTGACAGGTTTCTGACATGTGAGCCCGTTTTTACTCCCCTCACAAGCATTGCTTACAAGAGGTGGAAATCTGTATAGTCAATAAACTCTAGCATTATTGGACTTTGTGTCGTTCACCCGTTTTCTACTTTGCCCTTAATTTTTGTCTGAACGGCGAATGATAAATTAAACATAACTTATTTCTTATCCGGGATTGAACCTAAGCCCTTTTACCTGAGATGTTTGCACCTCTGCCCATTTGGGCCAATCCCACACTTTTTACACTTTGAATGGTTTAGTTAAACATTCATACATTTAGGGGCCCCACCATCTTTGATATATATATAGTCAATGTAACACCCAAAGTTTAATGTATTACTTATTTATTGGAGAAGTAAAAATTTAAGGTGTCTGTTATCATCCTATTATACATATTAATTCTAAGAGCATTCACATCTAATCCATTATATATTCACCCTAAATTACACTAAAAAACACTACATTTTTTCGCTCATTTTCAATTAAATAATATTTTTATACCTTTATCATTACCTTTTCTCTCTCATCCACTCACAACCACTTTCAAAATATATTAAAAAATTATAGGGTGTGAACAGTGTCCCCCCAAATATACAGATGAACAGTAACATTTTCTCTCTCCTCCCCTCACAACCACTTTCTGTACTCTTTATATTTTAAAAACAATACTCTTTATATTTTAAAAACAATACACACATAAGTGCTGATGAACAGTGAAACACATTTAATTATATGTTTTACTAATACGCGAATAGATAACTAAAATAACCACATTTAATTATTTCTTTTATTAATAGGGATAGATAATTAAAATAAATATTTATATTAATTATTGATTTTAATTTAGTAATATTAATAAAAAATTGTTTTTCATAGGACAAGTTACAATTTATTTTTACGAAGTCTCCATGAATATCGTTCAACTATCATAAACTATCGTATAAAACTGAACTGAAATTGACAATATATTTGATTTTTTTAGTAACTTGCATTCTATTTTTATTTTCTTTGAATTTCATTTTTATGGTTTTCGGTTTTGAAGTTTTTTTTATATTTACAACTCTGCTAAGTGCATGTATCATACTGGTAGTGTAATAAACCGAACCGATACAGATCCAATGCTTGCAGTAACTAATCTCAAATGTTAAAAAAATTAAACATTTTTAAGTAAGAATCAAAGAATAAAAAAAAAACTATTAAAATTAAAAAAAATACTTTTAAATTTGGAGTTATTTTAAGTTCAAATAAAGTTAAATAATAATTAAATTAAAATAGTATTAAAATTTAAATAACAAATACTTAAAAAATTATATTTACTATTCACCATCACTTTAGGCTGTGGGGTATGGTGGGGCTTGGGTTGGGGCATCGGTTGACACGTGTAATTTCAAAAGTCAAGTCTCAAACCCACTTTGAAGGGGGTATGGTGGGCGTGGCTTGGCTGGCGTGGCCAAGCCACATCGGCTTTTTTTTTTAATATATATATATTTATAACCAAAAACTACATAAACATACAAAATAATTATTAAAATAAACATACAAAATAATTATCAAACTAAAAAACTATCATTCTTCGTCGTCTTCGTCGGTTTCGAACCCAGGAATCGTTGTCACACCCCCAAAATACCACGTGCGGAAACCCCCACGAGGCGTGTGACATAACAGGATCCAAGCCACCAATCACATTGAACTCATCATTATAATTAAATAAAACTTTCATTTATTAACATAAAGCGTTACAAACGTTACATATCATTCATTGTATACAGCAGAAGCATAAATCATTTGTTAAGTGTTTAGTAAACCAAGAGTACATAAACCATTAAGCTTGTATTGAGATTCCATGTATCTCGACCCATGACCACTCCAGCCTCCCAGACAGCAAGTTCCAAATAATATAAGCATATAGACCTGCAAGGCATGTAACAACGAGTCAACAACAAAGTTGAGCGAGTTCACAGTTGGTGTTCGTTTTAAAGTTGTTCCAAAAACCATAAGTTCTTTCGAAAACCATGTATTAACCAATTCCTTGTTTCCCTAACCATATCAATAATCAGTGGGGGCTTCCCCATGTGAACCGCTAGACCGTTACCATATCGACAACTGACGAAAGTAAGTTGTGCCCTAAGTCAATGTCTATCATCATTGACTGAGTGCCCAAATCCATTAATACACGCCCATCCTACCGGCACGGTGTGAGGCTTGTCAACCTTAATAGCGCTATCAACTAATGACCCGCTTGCCATTGGCCCGAAGATTAAGTCGATATAAAAATGAGGGACTTCATGATAGAGTTTTGTCTAGTAAGTTTAAGGTTGTTGTCCTACCCAAGGAGGACGAACGTACGTACGTATTCTACCCAATGAGAATACGTATGATTAATATTGGCATCCTACCCATGGAGGATGGTGGTACGTATCCTACCCAAGGAGGATATGCAGGTTCCGTTTTAGTTCTTTAACCCATTCCCAACCACCGGGAATCTCATGCCTTAGAAAGAGTGTGAACTCACCTCGGTTTGCTCGGTATGTTTATTTATGTTACACTACTTGTTCCAAATGGATCAAACAGGTCCTAGCATGAGTACCAATATCAATCAGTTTGATCACACTTACACACGTAGTCTACATTCATCAACAGACATGATATATCACTTAACCGTGCACGAATTCCATCATTTAAAGTATGTTCGCATACTAGGTGCAACACATAAAGAGTTAAACTTCGCATCCCACGTTTCAAATATTCAAATAATGTCTCATCTCAAACATATAAACAAGGTGTGACTTCATGTACCATTCGTGGTCCTTAGACCCGACGTGCGAGACCCATGCCCAACATAATTAATTTAATATGTGTGTGTGCGTGGCCTGGTATCAAGATGCGGCCCAGCTGCAAATGAGGCCCAATTAACGAATCCAAAACATGCGAAGGTGTGGGCTTGGCTGACGACCCGAGGTCATGCAGCCCAGCCACGCTCAAAATGGGCTAAGTGGCCCTTTAACCTCTCCGCCCAATTGTAACAGTTTGCATAACCTAAACAATTCCCTAATTTCTCGTGGATTGTTAATATGATTCTTGTGCATAACCAAAACATCACATTGACCATTAGAAACTGTTATCCCTTTTTGAGTTACCGATTCATGGTTTCATCCGCACCTCCTACTCAAACAACTATTCCGTCAAATGTTATATGACTATCATTATCAAGCCGAATTAAGAGTTCACCTAGATCACTTATCACATTCAACACGTATAATTTCTAAATTGCTAATCATATCTTGGTCACTACTTAATATATATCCTGCTAACATCTAAGTTAATAACCCTACTGAATGAAACATCAAAATCATTCATCATGGCAATACTTAAATCAATCTACATGTAGTCATCACAACTGTTACGATACACAAACATCAATAGATTTCATGCGGATTTAGTGCACAACAACTATCTTTTACATCGAGTTCATTAGCACTTCCAATAGCATGCACCCTAAACATTATTTAACATGTAAGGACATAACATAATTTTTCTCACGTTTACGATCAACATATAATACACATAAACACAATCATCAATTAAAAGTTAGCATGAATATGTAACAACTAACCCAAAAGGTTCGATCGACAGGCTGATGTCTCGAGGGGGGGGGGGGGGGGGGGGTTTCTCCTGCCGTACGCACACTTGAGAGGGTAGGGTTTGTTTTTGTTTTGAGATATTGATAAGTAATTACATATGAAATCACATATAAATCCCTCCTGTATGCGTGAATACTTACTAACCCAAATAGCCGGCCCACTCAAAGTAAAGGTCCAATAAGAATTGTTTGATATAAAGTTGTCGGCCATTTACTTGATTCAAATTGATGGATTCAAAGGATTTAGTTTCATTTAATGAATGTTCAGTAGTCACGTGATTTGTGAAGTGATTCAATTGTAATCAAAATCTATTGTTCAGTACACAATATTCAATGTAGATCATCACATGTTGAGTGATAAGTATCTCAGCCCAGTTGCAGTCAAAGTATGATAGTGGAAAGAATGGCCCAATAGTTATTCATGCATAATTAAACTAACCTTGAAAGTTCGGGTTGTCACAATCGTTGAAACATGTTCCACCAAATCAGATCGAAGGTTGTGATGTATATCCCTTGACTTTATCATAAATTCATTTGCCGATAGCTTTCACCACCGCCGCGATCGTTTGTAGAAATATTTTCGCACCATCGTCAAATGATGATGATGATTCACTATAACTTGAAAAACTCATGGCAAGATTGTGTTTTATGTGTTTGATATTGTGTGAGAAAAATTTTAAATATGATAAGGTATTTATAAAGGAAAAATATTTTTTTTTTAAAGTAGCCCCCAACGGCTAGCCCAAGGGCTAGCCAACGGCTAGTTTGAATGGGCCATTCATAGCCCGCCATGTCAGCTTGCTCCCCCGCCCCATGCCCGGCTTGAAACCCAAGCCCCAAGGGTCACGCCCCAACACAAGCCCACCCGGGGTGGTGGCTTGGGCGTTTTCCCCCAACCCAAGCCCCATACCCCGTAGCCTTAATTTAATATGTATAAATATGTATAATGAATATCGGTATTGCTACCTATGTTTTTTATATGAATACTACCTCTTCCCTATGAATAGTACCATTCAATAAATAATAAGTAGTGGTTTCTTATTATTTTTTTTTTCAAATGAGTGTTCAATATTGAATATATATATATATATATATATATTAAACCAATTATTTTTACACAATTACTTAAATTTAAATATAATCAAGTTATATATTTTTGGTCAATTATAAATAAGTTATATGTATAATTGTTTTTTTCCTTATCGTGACGAATTGAATAATAAATACCGTACGAATAACATAGGTACCGGTATTCCTTTTTATGATTTTTCGATGTTCCTACCGGTTTGGTGATGAATCGATTCGATTCCGACCGAATAACATCGGTTCCGGTAAAATCGTCGACAGTTGCTAATACTGATACCGGTATAAGTTTAGTCGAAAACGGAGTTATATTCACCCATACGTTCGTTTTTGTTTCTTTCGATTGTGATATCGAGTGCCCGTATCATATCAGTTTCTTAATGAACCAAACCGATATCCATCAAAACTTAACCTCTGCAAATCCCGAGGAGATCCACTATATACATATGAATACATAGTTATGAATTATAGTAATTGTATATTTAAGGTATTTGCTTTTTTGTAATATTTTATTTATTATTGTTTGGTTTTTAGTAATAAATAATAACTAATAATTTTTAGGTATTTGTTTTTACTTTTTATTGTTTATTAACAGTATTTTATTTAGCAATCAATTCGGTATCAGTTTGGTTCATTACAGTATGGGAACGATTCATGCACTTGGTACAAGTCAACACATGTTTTACATCGACCGAAACGATAAAAACAAACATGGGTACTGACACTCATGTTGTTCGAACGGTATCGATCAGTTCAAATTGTCACGGTACTGGTACCGATATTTATTTATGGTCAAAGACAGAGTTGTATAAATGACAAAATTAAAGCCGAAACCATAAAATGAATACACGTATCGGTACAAATGTTGTTTGGTACGGTAAGCAAGCGATGCAGTGTCAGTTTATCAGAAAAGTTAGTAAAAATATATATTGGTACCGAACCGATGTTGTCCGTTTTGTTTTGGTCCGGTTCACAACGATAGCGGCAGGATATTTGTTATCAAACAAAAAATCATAAAAAATAATACATACATGTACCGATGTTGTTCGGTTCGGTACGGTATGGTAGCGATACGATCTAAGCTAATTGAAAGCAAAATAAAAATAAATAACGGTACCGAACAACTCAGCCTTTGTTGATTTGGATTGGTAAGATAGTGTCACGATAGCCGTTTTCAATAAAGTTTATATGGCAATGTTAAAAAAATAAACATAGAATTTGTAGGTCCGTTTTTCTCGGAGGATCCGATACGTAACCTATCTTTGTTTATCACAAACACTATCACGGGTGTGGAATCCCCGTAACGGTGCAAACCAAACAATGTAAAGCGTATAACACGGATAGATAATCAAAGATTCACTTAGATTAACAGGATGAGAACAAACTGCAAACACATACACACAATGCTTGAGGATAAACTCTCAGTTTCTCTCTATGCTCTCATAAACCTAACCGTGAAACATGCCAAGTATTTATACTGTCCCTTGTACGAAAATCCTTTGGATGAAATCAAGAGTGATTTCGCCATACATATGTCTGACGAAATCCAAGGGGATTTCGTTGATGTGATTGTTGATGAAAACACATGACCAAGTAAGGACAGAATAACTAAGGCATGGATGGACAGTCAAGTATGATTACACAACCTCTAAACATAATGCACACTAGCATTAGGTTAAGATACAAGTACAAAGACAATACGTCATACCAAGTAGGATAGGAGGATATCCGACTAGGTAGACACGACGGAACGTACAAACTAGATAACAAAAGACTGTTTAACATACAACTAAACAAGACAAGTTACAGACACAAAACTGCACTAACAAACTCCCCCTTGTCTGTTGCTTGGTCTTCATTCTTTGAGTCTTCAATCTTCAGTGTTGTTCGGACCACGAACTCCCCGCATGAATTCCTCGGTAGTAGCAGAAGCAAGCGACGCGCTGGAATCGCAAAGCTTGATGCGCGTCCTTGTCTTCGTAGAAAATGTTGTGCCTATATAATTTTTCAATGTCAGCAGCGGACATGTTAACGATCCACATTGGATCTAACATTCTGAAATTTTCACCATCATCTCTAAAAACAATCACCGCCTCGTACGTGTCTGAGTCGTAGCACCATAATGCCATTTCATCGAGAAAGTTCTGCGGCATCGACATTAATGGGATTTTATCTACGACTTTCGCTGGCTGGTATACAAGTTTGTAGCGCCCCGTGTTCGTTGCAGGATCAAGAGTGAATTTAATCTGCTGGTAGATAGGAAACTGCGGCTTGTATGATTCATCTTTCCAGCCTGACTTTTTGTTGAACTTTATCCTTTTCTCGAACAATGTAGCTCCCTCGAAGTTTGAGCGATTGTGGAGCTTTAGCTTTGTCAGAGCTGCAACATCGTAAAACGGCATAGATAATATGCTTAGTAGCGAACTGAAATACTGGATACCGAATTCCCTTTTGTTGGCGATGCAATGAATTTCCTTGACGAACATCCAATAGAGAATTCTTCCACTCGGCTTCACTTTTTCAAACTGTAAGTAGTCGACTTGAGCGACGTCTGGCACAGGTTTGGAAACCTTGGATAAAAACCGTTTTCGCCACTCGGAGAATGCATCTGCGGCATTTTCAGAAGTATCACGGTTCTTTAAATGCTCATCAATGACTTCCACATTCTCTTTTAGCCATTCTTCATCAAAAGAGGGAAATCCAGTCTCGTCTTGTCGAACATATGAAGATTTCTTCTCATTTCCTTCAAATACGATTTCTTCAATATTTTCAACATTTGTTGTTTCAGGCTCACTAGGCATTCGATCAATCTCTGCATCATCAACCTCTCTCATTGCGTTTAGAGCAAGCAATTGCTCATGTGAAAGATCCTCGATAATTTCTCCTTCTTCAAGAAATTCTCCAGTGATTGGATGAACAACCTGCAATGCAAGATCAGCACTGCTTGGAACAGAAGATGTACCTTCAATCTGTTGAACTGTTCCAGAGGAAGTTCCTTGAGTAGATTCGAACGCTGACGGCTGAACAACAATGATTGCAGAAGATGTACCGGCTGGCGGCTGCTGTGATGTAGTAGAAGGATCAGGATTCCCTTGATCTTGAGGATCGTCATCCCTTTTCTTCATTACTTCTTGTTGCTTACATCGATCATCCCACAACGTAGCAACCCGATTTCGAAGAAACTCATAGCCAGCAGTTATCTTCTTAACTCCATCAACTATCGTAGTGTTGCGAGTTTCATACCATTCCTTCATAAAGTCACATCTTCCTTTAAGATCCTCAGCCAACTTCCGAAGTATAGAGTGGTTTTGTTCTCTGGTTTCTTCTTCAGCTTTCAAGCGTTTCATTTTCTGCTTTCAATTTATCAATCTCAGCTTGTTGGCTTTCTATCACAGTTTGTTGTTGATCAACAGTGGACTTCAACTTATTTATTTCCACCTGTTTACTGACCTGATCATTCTTCATGATTCTAATGAAATCAGTTTGCCTCTGAATACGATCAACAGCTGCTTTCAATTGAGAGAATAGAAAGTTGTTCTTCTCGTCTTGAGACATTTCTGAGAAAATCCTTTGGCGTTCAGAACTAGGCTGCGAAGTAGTTGCTCTAATTGCAGCAGCCATAGATCTTTGAGGAACGGCCTAAGGGGTTACAGTTGGAGTTTCAGCAGCTGAAGATACCACAGGAGGTGGTTGAATAGTTGTAGTTGGATGTTCTGTAGATCTCGGAGGAGACGTTACCATAGTAGAAGCTTCTTTAGCTGTGAATCCAAAGTTTGGATCCATTGCAGCTTCCTGTATAGGCTCAGAAGGAACAGATTGCTGAGTAGAAGAAGTACCGATGTTATTTTTAGCTTTCTCCTTACGAAGGACAGCTGTTTTCTTTTTCTGCACACGTTCAGTTTCCGATGGAACATAATCAGAATCTGCTCGCTCATCTCCACCAGCACTACTAGCGCCAGGTGCACTAGCTGCTGTCGCTCCAGCATCACCACCATCACCATCACCACTTTCTTCATCATAATCACTATCAGATGAATCAGATGAATCACGCTTTCGCTTGAGCTTTTCTTTCATCCTCTTTTCTAACTCGGGCTCTTCATCATCTGACTGGCTGTCATCGTGACGCCATTGTCATTAGCAGGAGCCACGTAGTTTCTGTTTAGGAGTACACCAAACATCTTCCGAGGAGGATCAGACTCTTTATATTTCTTAGCGGAGTGACCTTTAAACAAGTTAAAAGAATGATCCAACATAGTTTCAATTTTGAGAATGTCAGTGTCAGCTTTGGGTAGATCAGGGTGTTGAGCACTCATGATCATTTGCATAAATCTCGGATACATCCAGAATTTCTTTTCGGTCGTCCGAGATCCAGTTCTTCGTTAATTTTCTTTCATGTTTGCAAACAAGAACTGTGATATGCTAAATGGCTTATTCAAAACAAGTGCCACCATCATACCGATGAGATCGAATCCAGTCATGTCATAACCTGCACGGTTTTTGCCTAAACATTGAATAAGTACATGTAACAAGAACTTGTACTGCATAGGCAATGTAGCTTTGTTGATTTGCCCAGCAAAAATGTCAGCAGTACATTTCATCCTGAGCAGACATCCGCGTGTGCACATAATCAGTATAGAGAATGGAGCATCAGCAGCATCTTGAAGTTCCAAAACAGTGTTGAGGATCTCTGGAGTTACATCCACATTCAGCTTATGAACATGCCCTCGGATCACTTCCTTTCCATCAACTTCAATTATCTGAGCAGTATTCCAAAATGCTTTAATTAATGTCTTGTATACCGGTGTCGAAAAAGTAACGGCCTTGTTTATCCTTGATTCCCGAATCCATTGCGTGATTTCTTTAAAATCGACAAACTTTCCTTCCGGATCAAGATGAGCAATCATATTATGTCGCGGCTCAGACATGATTTCTTCTTCGGTTTTGTTGGTTTTCTTTGTGGGGGCTTTACGAGATTTCGGAGCCATTCTGTGTTGGACAAAAACACGTAATGAGAGCGAGTTATGTGACAATTATAAAATACATATAAGTATACATATTTAATGTGTAATTTGGACATTAAACATGTATAATATATATATTGTATAAGAGTTGCCAAGTTCACAGTAAGGTTACACAGTTCACAGTTTAGAAAATGTCTCTAAGTTAAGAAAATGTTTCTAAGTGTTTGTGAAATGGACCTTGTGACGAAATCAAAAACATATCCATACACATAGGGTCCAACGAAATCACTGTTTGGTCCGATGAAATCAACTTGGGCCGACGAAATCCAATGTGTTGGGCTTTAAACATTTAGCCCAAACACCTGGGATGACGAAATCGGATGTGGGACGACGAAAACACTTGTGGTCCGATGAAAACAGGTGATTTCGGCAATTGGGGATTTCGGCAAAGAGAGATTTCGGCTGAAAAGTGATTTTGGCAAAGTAGGGATTTTGGCTGAAAAGTGATTTTGGCAAAGTAGGGATTTCGGCAACAGGTAATTTTGACAATAGTTAGGGTTTTAGACATTTGGGGGTTTTGCAAAACGTGATTTCGTCATTTGAGGGTTTTGACAAATCCTGTTTTCTTTCATCATTCTGTAAAACCCAGTTGTTTAACCAAAACTTTGAATCCAAAACTTAGATAATTTTTAACCCAAAAGTGCATCAATCAACATAGTGACATCGGTTAACCACTTAAATAAAAAACCCAGCTTTAATCAATCATACCAAAAACCCACATCCCCTGTTTGTGTCGATTACACATGTCAAAAGAAACCACACTCATATTCTGATTATTTTCAAACAATCAACAACCAAGAGTCCAAATAATCCAACACATTCATCATAAAAACATGAATATAAACAACCAAACCCTAACACCCAAAACCATCAATTTACAAGTCCAAATCAAAACCCAAAAACAAGTAACTATCATACACATATAAACTGTAACATTCGAAGATAATCAAATCATATTCAAACAAGATATCTTAGAGACAAACAGTAATATGATACAAGCATTAAACACAAGTTAATGAGGGTTTTAAACAATCAACAATTAGGAACAGTGGGTTTAAAAAGTGTAGATGATGATATCGATCCATTTGAGTACCTTTGATTGGTACAAAAACACAGAGAATCAATGAGGTTTGAATTCGATTAAATGGGGGTTGAAGATGATGAACAGTACAGAGAGATCTTTTTGAGAGTGATGCTTTGAAAAAGTTGAAATCAATAATGCACATGGGACCCTTTTATGTCCTGGTCCATACGGCGAAAACACAAAAAGACGACGAAAACACATAAGATTGGACGAAATCGCTTTGGGCCGGTCAAACTTATATTGTTTGGGCCGATGAAATCAGTTGGGCCACATTAGTCCGACGAAATCACATTGGGGTCCGACAAAATCACTTTGGGCCGACGAAATCTCACGAGTTGGGCTTTAAACTTTTAGCCCAAAGATGTGGGATGACGAAATCAGTGATTTTGTCATTATAAAAACAATTTTGGGATTTCGTCGAAGACCAAAATGGGTTTTAGTTGACTAGTCAAACCACTTTTTCATTTTCAAACACATTTTGAACAAACTGAACAACATTTTAGCTTTGTTAGAATAACCAACTGCAAAAAGGGCATTTTTATGAAGTAGAAATCACAAACGAGTCAGTTTCAGGCTTTTCGGCATAAACTTCGAGTTACCAACATCGGCTAATCAAAACACGTTATACAACTTACACTACAACACAAATTAAAGTGCGGTAAACTAACGAAAGACAATAACATAAGAAATTTGTACAGAGAACAATCTTTTTGCGAGTTTCAAGGTAAGAGAATCATTACCAGCTTACGGTCTTTGTCAAAACGGTTTCTAATTTCTGTTTAAAGCTTTAGATAAGTATTCTACCACAATTATCGGTATTGTTGTCCACCTAAGCTCAACTTATCAGATGTAATCATAATCAGGGGATATGATTTATGGTAAGAGTTATACTTACTTGTCGGTGTTCATCCACTCACGACACATTCCCGTATCAAGGTATGCACAAGAGTTCATCCTACCGGTGAGTATACTGCTTATCATCCGTTTGACCGTATAAAAGATGTGAGAAACTCACTTATTTGATTGAAAACAAGCCCTATGTGATAGAATCACTTATTTATAAGGAACTTGATTTTCAGATGCATGAAGGGCACAAGAGCAAGTCCGTGAATAGGTCAGTACTTTCGTACAGCAAAGAGACGAACTTGACTCCCGGATAAATGTGATATATTATCACTTGTTTGATTGGACATGTGATTGTTGATCACTTATTGAGGTCGAATGCAATATGTACACGTATGTATAGTATCATGGAAGATCTTAGACTTCGTCTCCGTTATTTTTCGGTTTGATAGAACTATGATACCCAGATGATAAGACAGCATAAAGACCGAATATCTCAGAACCTCGGCAATCAATCAAGCGAAATTTCGGTACCAAGACCATATGCCAATGAATGGTTCCCACCTGACTTGAAGTCTGTTAGGTTTATATCATCCTGCACATTTTAGTCTGATTGTGAGCCTACCGATACATCGTTAGTAAAGCTACTTATCATTTTTCAATTTTTCTTTTTCCTTTGACCATATTGACAGACTACACCAGTGTATATCATCACTTTCCCTTCTTTTCTTCAAGAAACTCATTTTTTGTTTTCTATTGTTTTTGAATTTTTTGATTTTTCAAACTTAAAGACAGAAAGTAAACGACATATTTTTGGATTTTTGAATTTTCCACATGTTTTTGTATTTTCTGAAATTTCTCCCCCTAAAATGCGAAAAGATAAGTAAACTGAAAATCTTTTTGGATTTTTGACGCTTAAGAAAATATTTACAAAAACGATCAGCCGACAGAAGTTTACTCTTGTTTCACCTTAATACCATTGACCAACAAAAGATAGTCAAAACAAGATTTGTCAAAAGCTTTTGTAAATAGGTCAGCGCGCTGTTCATCAGTGTGGATTTTAACAACATCGATTAATCTTTTGTCAAAACAATCACGTATGAAGTCATATTTAATTTCGATGTGCTTGGTCTTCGAATGTTGGACAGTATTTCTAGTGATAGATAAAGCAGCATTATTATCAACAAAAATATAGGTAGATAGGAATTCAAAACCGTAGTCGCGCATTTGTTGCTGAATCCACAGAACTTGAGAGCAACAACTTGAGGCAGCAATGTATTCAGCTTCACAAGTTGATGTAGCGACACAAGTTTGCTTCTTGCACTGCCACGTGACTAAGCGACTTCCTAAGAATTGACATCCAGCCGTTGTGGATTTCCAATCTATTTTGCATCCGCCGAAATCTGAATCACTAAAAGCAACCAAGTCAAAGTTATCATCCTTAGGGTACCAAAGACCGGTGTCCGGGCAACCCTTCAGATAGCGAAAAATCCTTTTAACAGCTCCAAGATGAGATGCTTTTGGGTTAGCTTGATATCTTGCAAGCAGGCACGTTGGATACATGATGTCAGACCTCGATGCTGTGAGATACATAAGAGATCCGATCATAGCGCGATAATAAGAAGAGTTGACACTTTCACCCTTCAAGTCCGGAGTAATCCCGTGATTAGTCAGAAGTGGGGTACCAGTGGGCGTTGCTTCAGACATCTGGAATCGGCTCTAGACGAAGAGAACGTGTCAGATGACAAGCCGTAAAGTGAAGACACGATGTTGATGCACCCAGAAGATCAAGATGATCAGGTTGCAGTTGATCACTCATCAACACCACAAGGATCTAAAGTTTTGAAGTTCAAAAGATTCACGAGCATCATTCAAGGGGGAGTTTGTTGATACACTCCTTACTTGCAACACGTGAAGACTTTGAAGATCCTTTCCGAGAGAAAGAACCATCAAGAGATGGAGAACGAGATTACGAAGCTCGCGAGCAGCATCCAAGGGGGAGTTTGTTGATACATATTTTGTGGATACGGCTCGGCTCGGTTCGACTCGGCTACGAAGTGAAGGCCGTAGTCAAGACATCCTCCTGTCTTGACTCGGTATGCGATTTACTTCGTAACGTTTGTGTAAATGCAACTGCGTGTGTGCAGTTTGCATTTAGTATAGCTTACATTTTAGTTTATGTTGTCTGTTTGTTTGTTTCTTGGACCATTGAAGAAGCCCAACATGTTGAAGCACAAGCCCAATCACAAGCCCAACATGTTGATGAAAACACCCCATGAAGACACTGTTGTGGCGAAAACACTTTGTGGTGAAAAACCCTTTTTGGTGAAAACCAAATGGGACGAAAACAGTAGGGACGAAAACAGCATGTCACGAAATCCCCTGATTTCGTAGAATATATTGAGTTTTCGTCCATAACCTGATTTCGTCGACATGTGTACTATATAAACACATAACAGAAACACGACGGAAGTCTAAATAGATTTCGGAGTGAACACTGTAAACACACACACACTGAGAGTTTATGAGAGCATCTTGTAAATACCGCATTGTAACCGTTTCATAGCATTAATACATTGAGTGTTAATCATTGAATCTTGTGTCTTACGTGTTCGTAACTTGGTTTAACTTACCCGTTTGGATTCCGCACTTTCGGGTTTGTCGGAAAACAGGGAATAGAGGTTACTCGATCCTCCGGGTGGACCTACAATTGGTATCAGAGCACTATCACGGGAGGATCGAGTAACCTCTATTCCGCACGCCGCTAACCTTTTATGTTAATTACAATTAATAAACACACTAGTTTTAACACCTAAACCAACACACGAAGTTAATTTGATTAACTTTGCAAATAGATGGACTTGTGAGTCTTTATACAAAAGTTATGTTGAAAACATTCTACCCAAGTGTTGATTTAGAAAACTTGGGGGACCTTTTGTGCATTTACTATAGTTTTGTTTTTTTAAATAATATAACCAACCTCCAAACCCTAGATCGCCCCCACCTCCTTACGATTCCCTCTCTCCCACGTCGACTCTCTCTAGCACACACACGCATTCGGATTGTCATTATCTTCCTCTCTAGACTTGTTGCTTGCTTCCAACAATCATATCTTTGTTGTTATATTGCGTTTATATGTGTGAACTTGAGTCTTGATCTTTCTTTGATTCTTGATGCATGAAAACATGATCTTATACGTGTTAGGGTTTGCTAAAAACATGTATTTTGATGTTTATGTATTGATTCTTGATAGTATAGTAACTTGATGATCATGTATGCATGCTAGGCTTTTTATTATGTTTGATGTTGATGATGAAACTTGATGCGAAATTCGTGTATGTGTTGTTGTTGGAGTTTTGATTGCTGAAAATAGGGTTTATAGTGGCATAAACATGTTTTGATTGAAAGCTGAATCCAAACAGAACCTGATCAGAATTTATAGCCGACTTGTATCGGCTGTAACGTGGGCAAGAATTAACTAACACGTGTGTTTCTTGAGTCTAAAATGCAATTCAAGGAAATAACTTTCAAACCCACTGGAATCATAATTTTTCGATGAGTTTTGATATTTTAAATGAATTTTTCCTTGTCAAAGGTGCAGGATGCGTTTTTCGACAGAAATTACAGCCTATTACAAATGTCATAACACAGTCCGTGTTTTGAATTAATATGTTAAATTTATACAGTAGGTAGTGCTAGGAGATCCTCATATTCTCCAACTGAAATTTCGTTAAAAGAGTTAACGAGGATTTTTATATAAATTTTACCATAATCTGTCGCCAGAAAGTGATGAATCAGAGTTATGTGTACTATTTGATTTTTCAGGAATTTTCTGTAAACTATGAAGTGCTAAAAATTTACACAAGGACAAGTGGACAATTTTCACATCACATAAATTTATCATAATTTTTTAAGCTCGTTTAGTATTTTAATAAAATCCCCGAAAGACAGCTAAGTTTCGGAGTTCTAAACCGGTAATGCAGTGAATTGAATTTTGTGTATCTATGTGTTGCTCGTGTTATCATATGATGTTAATACTTGTTTAGCACTTACATGAATGTCATTTAACATGTTGTATGTCATGCTATGATCCTGTATACGAATTCACCAGAATGAACATTTAAGTGTCAATGCAATGCATGCTATGTATTAGATATGTGTATAGTTATGTGTCTTGCATGAACACACACTAACAACCTAATGGTAACCATAATAGGAAGTGGTTAATCACATCGGCTCGAAATTCACTTAATTCATACCGAGCAAAACAAAGGTAAGTTCACGGCCCCTACTCTTTAAATATTATAAAACACAGGGGGAGAAAACATGTACACATTATGGTAATGTAATGCTTTAACGTTATGATAATATAACGTCTTTAATTTAGTTGAGTTTTTGTTATATTGTTATGGTCACAAAGTAGCTATTATCACATAAAGTCCTTGTAAACCTCGAATCTAACTTAAGGGAGGGTATTAGAAGAAGAGATATAAGTTAGATCTTATACTAAATTAGATACATATTATACTTAGTATTATTTGTTTTAATCATGTATTATATTTCTTAGGTAGCGACGGTTATGGGGATGCCTCATAACTCGTATATATGCATTGTATTATCATACATTCATTTTTACCAATTCTAATAAGAACAAGACTCTGCACCTTTCAATATCAAAACCCTAAAGAAAACTCAATCGATTCCAACAAGTTCACCTTTAATGATTCCTTTCTCCTTTAACAGTCTGGCATCCTCGGTGCTATCGATAATACACTACAAGAACGGGGTACCTTTAGCGGCGACAGGTGTCGCCGCTATTGGTGCATTTTGTCGCCGCTATTTGGTATTAGCGACGACACGTCGCCGGTATTGCGTCGCCGGTATTGCTGGGACGCTATTGCCATGTTGTCGCCGCTATTGGTTCTTGTCGCCGGTATTGGTCGTCAATCTTTAGCGACGACAACTGTCGTCGCTAACAAGTCGCCGGTATTGACTATCGTCGCTAAAGGTTCAAGAGCAATAGCGGCGACACGTGTCGCCGCTAAAGGTCAATTTTTTTTTTTAATACAGCAGCTGTATTACCAGCTGCCCAGCCAGTTTTTTGGCCGAAAAACCAAAACCTGCCAATTTTCAAACAACGCAAGCATACACGTTTTCTAACATGAACATAATCAACATATACTCAAAGAAATATAGTTAAAAACTACGTTTAAGTCGTACATTATAATCCTACAACGTTTAATTAAATCATACATTAAAAAAAAGTCACTCTTCGCCCCCGGATTCATTATCGAATAAGTCATCAGAATCGTAGCCTTTTGACTTTCCTTTTCCTTTTCCTTGTGAAGCAAGATAATTGTTAAGTTGGTTCAAAAAGGACGGGGTTTGGAATAAGCTGTTAACAAAATCCTACAATAATAGATAACAAAACGTATATTAGCATATATTTAACAAGGAAACATGCGTTCGTTTGTCATTTTATAAATTGCGTAGTTTACCTCGGAAAAGGGTTCTTGCGTTTGAGTGTGCGAAGACGACATGTTAGATGACGAGTGCGAGGACGTGTTGGAAGAAGGTTTAGGCCCCATCCCGCGGTACCATCCTCGCCGATCACCCAACGCTTCCTGATACGGGGCAATTGGCGGACCCTCACCGCTCCATTCACTTGTGGCCTGTTGTATGTTCCGCTGTATTTTACGAAGATGATTAAATATATATATATATATATATATATATATTTGTTATAGAAAATAATACTTAAAAGAAATACTTACGTAATTTTGTTCAGCAACCGGATCAACCAAATTCCCTTGATTGTCCGTGTGGGTTTTAGCATACGTAGGTACCCAATCCATATCCTGTTTAACATTAAACTTAGATTAGACATTAAATAAACAAAAAACTTACACACGCGCACACATACATAAAACATTACATTTTTATAGGCGGTGCTACCGTACGACGATGTCCCCCCACGGTATGGGAATTGTTGTTTCTCGCGTACTAGTGTGTTGGCCTCGCTTCTTTTAATATATTTTGCCTCCCGAAAACCTTCGATGGTTCTCAACCAGTTATCATAGGGCATATCCCGTGGATGGTATGCCCTTGCACTCTCAAGATCATTGTAACCTCCCTTGCTCTTAAATAATTTTTTAGCGCTGTACTTGCGGTCAGAGTACCGCTTCATAAGCACAGCCCTAATGCCACCCGTCAAGTTTTCGGCCTCTATATCACGTTCCACTTCATCAAAATTGAAATTTTCCTACAAATTAAATAAAAAAAGTTACAATATCATATATAAGTTAGATTTACATGTGCTTAAATATTTGATAAAATTTTATGCATATAACTTATTTACCCGTAAGTGGTTCATGAGGGCGTCTTTGTAATGTTGTTCAACGTTATCCCATCCAATTTTATCGAACGGGATGGACCGCCACATATACAGGCCGGCCTCCCGTGAAAACATATCTCTTGTTTTACCAATGGGGGTATACGTGACGTGCCTGTCAAACGTAAGTGATACAGGCCCCCCCGCTTTTACCAGACGCCTTAGTTTCTCGTTTTTTGCTTTCCCCCTCCTTTTCGGGGGAACCGCTGCAATTAAAACAAAAATAATTAGTAACAACATTTATAATATATAAAATATAAGGACTACAAAATAATTTAGTAAAAGACTTACCGTCTGTCTCGTGTGTGCCACGAAATCCACCAGGAGGAATCGGTGGATCACCAGCGCCGTCACCCCCATGTCCCCAGGGGGCCACATCCGCCATCAAATAAGCGAATATCAACAATACCGAAAACATAATCCCTATAAAGTTATAAATGTTACAGCATGTGTATCTAATAGAAATTAAGGGAAAGTACAACAAATGTAACTCAAATTCAAATAAACATTTCAAACAAGTGTTTATCAATTACAAATCAATATAAAATTTATACATACTTACATACACATTTGCATACTTTGTACAAACATACAACATACACATTTTTCACCAATTGCAAACATTTACTTTCACCAATTGTTCATCATTTACATACACCTACATACTAACATACACCTACATACATACATTCATAGACTTACATACACATATACATGCTTACATACACCTACATACACAAATACATAGATTTTCATTTACACATTTTCACCAAACACACCTGCATTATACATTTGACATACTAACATACACCAACATACATACATTCGTAGACTTACATACACACATACATGCTTACATACACCTAGATACACAAATACATAGATTTCCATATATACATTTTCACCAAATACACCTACATTATACATTGGCCATACAAACATACATCCTTACATACACATTTACACACCTAAACCAAACATTATACAATTTCTAAACTTTGAAAAAAAATACATATAAAACTAACCGTATTTTCAAGTTTCCAAGAGATGTAGACTGCGGAGACGATTTGGTGACCGGAGAAGTGATGGTGGTGACCGGAGAAGTGATGGAGGTGATCGGATTGCTCTACCATAAGCACAAAAATACACAAAAATTAAAGCCTAGAACATGTATATAACAAAATAGAGAAGAAATCTTACAAAAACAAAGTGAAACTAACCAATTTGGACAAAAATCGCGATTTAGCAGCGCAGTTCCGAGGTGTTTTTGGGGAAAAATGAAGGAGGAGGGAGAAATTGGCGCTGTATAGGGTATTTTTGCGTTTGACCTTTAGCGGTGACAGCCTGTCGCCGGTAATACTCCTTCCGTCGCCGGTATTACCTCTGCCGGTTGACCAGAGGTTAGATTTTTGTCGGTTGACCAGATACAAGAGTTAACTTGTCGCCGGTATTGCCCATGACTTGTCGCCGCTATTGCCTCTAGAATTTCCAACCGTCAGATCACGCTTTTGATCAACGGATGTAATTTGGCTTGACACGGATCGACCAATAGCGGCGACGACAGACCTGTCGCCGCTAATGGTGTCGCCGGTAAAGGATGTACTTTCTTGTAGTGATACCACTTAATAGATCCATGAATTGTAAAAATGGGGGACTCGAATTCGAATAGTTCATAGCAGTTTCATAAGCAACCAAGTTTCTTAATATTACTTCTGAATTAACATCTAGGGTTATTACCGGTAGATATAAAGCAGCTTCTTCTTCTACAAATTTGATGCCCATTGTACCCTCGGCTGTTGACTTAAATGTTATCCCTGCATAGTGGTAAAGGGAGTACACAGATGGTATATTAATCTCCACCACCACAGGAACTTCATTTTTATCAGGAAGCTTTACAACTTTTAGGCCTGAAATGGTCAATATTTTATCCCATGGTATGTCTTGTATAACCTGGACAGGCTTCAAAATTTTTCTACCAATCCCAAACTTCATGGCTATTTTAGTAATTTCACCGATATTATCACAAGCTGAATTCATTCCCTCTTCCATGTCCTCTATTTCCTCCGAACTACTTCGGCTTTGTGAACTTTCTTCATCTTGAATTCGATCTTTCGATTTTAGGAAAACCATTTTTGACCATCAAATGGTACATGAGATCCAACAGATGCATGTGGCTTGTTTCATTGTAAGAGCATGAAGAAATTGGTGACAATTGGATGGGAGAGTTTGCTCGACAAAACCGCTCCATCATGAAAAACAGCTCGGATTCATCTTCATCTATTTCAGAAGAATTGGTTTTCAAAGTTCTATAAATTTCTTTTAATACAACAAAGGGGATTTGGTTTTCTAACAACATTAGGTCCCTAGAAAGAATGGTGTCTCCTGTTGGATTATTCGGGTTTGTTTACGGGTCACGGGTCGGTGCGTTATCGGGTCACGGTTAAAATGGTTAATTGTTTACGGATACGGGTCAGATTTGGCTCCAACTTGCAGCAGAAGAATCAATATTTCACATGTTTAATTAGAGTTTTAATAGGTCAAAATCGTGGGCTTGTTTCCTGCATTTTAGGATAGAATATTAGTGGTTTATTCCTTTTGTATTTGCACATGCACATCATTGTAAAGGCTATATACATGACTTAGTTCAATGAATAAAAGAGCCAGCTTCATTTTGTAAATCGTCTGCACATTCAGTTACATATCATATACATACATACGTAAATTGTGTGTATATTTAGAGTGATTTATTTGGGGCCTGTAACCAACATTTGGTATCAGAGCCTAGGGCTCGTATCGGGGAAGCCTCCGCCGCCGGCGTGTGTGTCGGTCGGTGGAGGGCAGGCGTGAAAGAAGGTCTGTAGTTGCAAACAGAAGGTGAAGAAGGGTCGGGACAGCAGGGTGCTGTTTCTGGTATGTTTAGCAGCCGTAATCGGAGGTGTTATGGTGTTTCGGTAGGCCGTTGTTGTGGTAGACGTACCGGTTAAGACGACGGGGTGACCGGTGATAAACACTTGTGTTCCGGGGCTGTTAATAGTGATCAAAAGAAGGTTCAAGGCTTTTCGGATGTTAGTTGCAGGTTTGCGCAGCTGTTATACAACGGTGACAACAACAGAATGTTTTGCGGAAGCCTTGATCAACTTGTTTCGTGATAAGAGGAGACCGGCGTAGTGCGTGAAAAGCGGGCAGAATGGATCCGTCAAAGCAGGTAGCTTTGGATTCGTTTGGCAAGGTGAGAAAACGGAAGAAGCGGGTGGCTTGTTTTCTTTGTCGGTGGAGAGCCTCTTGAACAAGGTGATCGGAAAAAGGTTGTTGAAAAAAAAGGAAAAACACGGTGGTGACATTATGGCGTTGGAGTTCAATCGGGTGGCTTTGGATGTGACCGGGGAGAGGTCGTTGATCCGTGATAAGTCGTGATGTTAGTGAACGGTTCCAACGGGATTCCATGTTACATGTTACGGGCGTGGTGTTTTTATTCAGGTTGAACCGAGACATTGGATGTGATCGAGGTGAAGATCGGGTGTCCGTTAGATGTCATAGTGGTTCGAAACCGAGGTGATTCGGTGCTACGGTGAAGGCGTAAACAAACACCGATTAAGGGGGTGATTGTTGGATTATTCGGGTTTGTTTACGGGTCACGGGTCGGTGCGTTATCGGGTCACGGTTAAAATGGTTAATTGTTTCAGATTTGGCTCCAACTTGCAGCAGAAGAATCAATATTTCACATGTTTAATTAGAGTTTTAATAGGTCAAAATCGTGGGCTTGTTTCCTGCATTTTAGGATAGAATATTAGTGGTTTATTCCTTTTGTATTTGCACATGCACATCATTGTAAAGGCTATATATATGACTTAGTTCAATGAATAAAAGAGCCAGTTTCATTTTGTAAATCGTCTGCACATTCAGTTACATATCATATACATACATACGTAAATTGTGTGTATATTTAGAGTGATTTATTTGGGGCCTGTAACCAACAGTCTCCTACCATCTTTTTATTTCCATTATCAACAAAATAATCTTGCAAAAGGTTAATTAAGAACAAACCATCTATTGCCATAATCCAAGATAATGTATTGTCATCTAAGTCCAAGTAGCTATGGTAGCAGCCTCGGACAACAGGGTCGAGTTCTTTGAGTTTATCGATTAGTATTTCACGAAACTTAATGTTTCCTTGACCCCGGTGGCTTTGGTTGTAAAAAAACTTAGCACAAGAAAACTTGAACCGTTCCATATGATATAGCGGAACCATGTGATGATATGGACCCAAAGCAATCACCTGAGGGAGATAAGCCTCAGGTTTAAAGATGGTAATGGATTTTTGGAATATTGGAGGCCGAAAGAAAAATATAATGTCAATACTTAAAATGATTAATCCATCATTGCAAGATTAAGGCTCATTAATATATAGTTTTTGGAATTGCAAGGTCACATCAACATATTGTTGTAACATGTAAGGTGTAACCATTCGTATTACGTCTTTGACATATTCGTACGTACCCTGCCAAATTTTCAAATATGCATGCGTATTATTCTTTTTGTACATTAAAAGTTTAAAACATGTTGGCTAAAGTTCATACGTGTCCATAAAAAGTTTCTGAGTTTGTCCATAAAAAGACAAGTGTCCCAAAAAAGTAAATTATTGGGTCAAAGTACATGCATTATTAACTAAGCATGATGGTAAAATATAATAGACATGCCTATCTTACAAAATTAAAATAATATTCAATCAAACACCCAAAAAACTTAATATATATATATGAATCAGCAACATGATATATGCATAGCATTTTTTTTTTTTTACTTAACACCATCAAAAAAGAATGAAAATGATGTTTCAAATCAAAATAATATAGCTTAAGGAAGTACAGATATCTAACTCGAAATTCCAATTTTGAAACTGAAGAGATGGATCGATGAAGAAGGTTTTTCGTCTTTTTTAAATTTGATATATATAGTTTGCCCTTTGCACGAAAAACTTGCGGCCCTGGCACGGGCCCTCTAAGAACCGCCCCTGCTATTAACTAAAACCACGTGCAAAATTAATATCGAAACCAATGTGTATTTGTTTGGATAAGTAAAGGGGACGATGAATAACAGATAACTGAAATCCTAAAACTGAGAAAAATCTATGGAGATTAACGACAAAAAGAAGGAAACTAACACAATGGGTTTTAATAGAACCTAGCTATATCAATATGTACATCTCTAATACGGATTGATACACAATTTTATATTCTTGCTAGTAAAATATCCCGTGCGTTACGGCGGAATGTCATGTTGTAAATTAAAATCGATTAAAACCATTAGATAAAGAAACACCCATGACAAAATGTAGATAAAAACACATGTGGTGGTATATTTGCAAATAATCAAAAGTTATTCGGAAATTAAACTCGAGTAAAACCTTGACATATCTAAATTTGTTACAATTAATAAACAAATTCAACAAAAAGAATCAGATAAAACTATAACTATTGTAAAACTAAAATAAGTATAGAAAATATAACACACAAATTGTTTAACGTATTTGATAAAAGCATAGGAAAAAAAATATGAGTTTAAAGTTTATAATTATTTAATTTCCTATTTGGTTTATAAAAATAAAATGTCTAGATTTCATGTGACTAAAGTGTAAAAAAGATAATTTTTGGTGCAAAACAAAAAGGACATAAGATTAATGTAGTTAGTGTGATGTTATTTAATATATATTATACTAGTTTAAGATCTCGTATGTTACACGGGCTTGTAAATCCATTGATTTGGTAAATTACACATAAATATAGATGCTACTATACTCACAATTGTTCCCGTGTTATGATTATTAACATATTTTAACAACCATACTCTCTAACACGAAGTTGCTCCTCATTAACAAATAAATACAAAAAATTCACATGTCGTTTTATATAATATATTTTACTTTATATAATATATAATATAATTCATTTTATAATAAAACCAAATGATGCATTAAATATGAGAGAAGGTTAAATTACAATATAAATTTTTTTTGTTCTTTATTATTTCTGTTGTATGTTGTACTTAAAGTTTAGAATTTAAGACCTTCAAATCTAAATGTACCTAAGGGCTTTTATCTTTTTTCAATGGGTTACCAACCTCATTGGTAAGTAACAAACATATAAGCAATCTATAAATCTCTAATATTTTTTTGTACACGATTTTGTCGTCTTATTTGTAACATTTTTCAACTTTGTTTAATATTAGTAACTTGACTTTATGTCTTCTTTTTACTTTTGCTAGTGTCATGCACAGTTGTCATAAGCAAAACCTGATTCTTTTAAGTACAATCCAACTTTTGATAGTAATTGTGTTTGACTTTTATTAATAATCATTTACTAAACATCAAATTATTCGTTATTTATAAGATTTGCAAATATTTTAAATATGGAAATAATGTTTAATTATCATTCAAGATTTCATTAATATAATAATAATTACAATACAAAAAAGGTAATAATTATTGTATTAATTTATTTAAACAAGAAAAGACAATTTAATCTATATTGATTTCGTAATATATATATATATATAGAAAAAGTATATCGTACATTACGGCTTAACGTACTTCACGTACAACAACGTGCGTGATTTGTTCTATAACATGCGTGATTAATGTTTTAAATATGCGTGATTATTGTGTTTCAACATGCGTGATTTTGGATTTTTGAGTTATAACGTACGTGGTTGTAAAATGAACGTGTGTAATTACCTGTCGTACGTGATGTACGTTAAGCCGTAATGTACGTTAAGCCGTAATGTACGTTAACCTTCGTATATATATATGATACTTTCTACAAGTCTACTTATATTAGTTACAATTGTAGATTATATTTTAAAAGGTCATTATATTTAGAGTGAATTACACAAATTGTCCTTTATTTATATACTAAATTGCACTCTTTATCTTTTTTCTTTAAAATAACGCAAAATGTCCTTTATTTTCTAAATTGTGCACGCTCTTTGTCCTTTTAGTTAACTAATGTTAACTTTCGGTTAACTTAAGGCAAAATTACCAATTTGCTCAAAGAATATAATCCGAAGTTTATTTATAAGGGATATAACCTGTAATTTACTTAAATTCTTTTCTTTAATTTTATTTTCTTCATTTTCTTTCGTTTTGTTTTATTAAATTTATCACTATTGTTTTACCGATTGCTTTAAAATTTTCTTAATTCATCAATTAACATTTTTTATAAAATATTTATTTTTCATAGTTTATTTATTTTCATTCTTTTCATTAAATTATTTACTTTAATGTAGTTTGTTATATTATGATTTTACATAAAACCCTTGGTGTGATTAAGTTATTTTTATCACTTTTACAATTATTATATCTTATTTGAATGAAATTGCAACAAAATAGGGTGAAAAATAAGCATGCACGTCGCCTATTACGACTGTCGGTTTAAACATACATAAAAAACATGCCGAGATATGGTATTTTGAGATGAGTGTACGTGGAACGTTTTATAACACGTCTAAAATAACCGGTTGCTTTAAAAATAAACTTACAAATTTCAAAGTTTTATAGAAAATAATAGTTTAAATCCAACATAAGACACGACCAACGTGCTTATTTTTCTCCATATTTTGGTTTGGTGTAAATTTCGTTCATATAACATATTTTACAGAGAATTAAATGTTCATAGTAAAAGACCAATTAGCCCTCATCTTACTAAAAACAAAATCTCATTAATTAAAGCACAATCATTACCCTGCTTTATAGTCTATTAATCTCATCCATCAAAACACATTTGATCAATAGTTAATATTGGTTCCTACGGTTCTCACAACTCAAGATGGTTCTCATTTTACCCAATCCTTATATATATATACAGGGTAAGGATAGTGTTAAAAGGGTCTAAAGTGTGAGAAGTGTATTATAACACTATATATAATACTATATAACACCATATAAACACCAACACCGTATAACAATATGTAACACCATATAATACCATCTAACACTATGTAACACTATATATCATTATATAACAAATATAACACTATACATCTATCATAGACATGCTATCAGACAACCTATAGTGTTATATTTGTTATATAATGATATATAGTGTTACATAGTGTTATATGATATTATATGGTGTTACATATTGTTATACGGTGTTTATATGGTGTTATATAGTATTATATATTGTGTTATAATACACTTCTCACACTTTGAGCACTTTTTACAGGATTCTCTACCTATATATATATATATAGGGGAAGGATGTATAGAAAACTCACTTGTGGTTAGAAAACCCGGGAAACTCAAAGCTCCTGAATTTTTTTTTTTTTTTAATTTACACATGTTATATACATGTTTTTAAGGGTTTGAGCGAAAAATATAAAAAAAAAGCGCCGAGTAGATATTTTTAAAAAAATAAACAAGTTTTGGTGTAACATATGTTACATTCGTCTGACATATGTTACCCCATAAATTTGTTTATTTATTTTTTTTAAATATCCACTTGGCGTTTTTTTGATTTTATTTGCCCAAAACCCTTAAAACATGTATATAACATCTGTAAAAAAAAAAAATTAAAAATCGGGATGTTAGAGTTTCCCAAATTTTCTAAATTATAAGTGTTTTCTATAGATACTTCCATTATATATATATTCTATGTAAGGTTCTTCACTTCATCTATTTTTATTATGATTTCTTTTTCAAACTAATCCTTTTAGTTAATTACTTTGTTTTTACAACCATTTTTCATGATTGACTGACCTCTATTCTATATATTAGAGATTTCTTCCTGCTAAAGCTCTATTTGAATACCCCGTTTCCATTAACTTAATAGTGGTTGCAAAACTATATGTGGACTAGATGAGATATTAATTTGTGTATAGTAAAGTAAGGAGTAAGGGTGTTCGTCGAATCAAATATCGAATTTTCGAATTATTCGAATAATTTTTATTTCCTTGAATTCGAATTCGATTAAAACCTACCCAATTCGATTCATATTCGAATAAAAAACCCAATTCAATTCATATTCGATTAAAAATTTGAATTTGAATCGAATTCGAATAAATTCGATTTGATTTAGATTCTTTTAAAACATGTAAAAAAAACTATCTAAATGAAACATAAATTTTAAAGCAGCCATAAAATACGATATAACAATTAAAAGTTTCAAATAAAATTTCATAAGTCTAACTTTCAAAACGAAAAGTCGGAAATAACCACTCCGCATTACAAGTTAATATTTTTAGGGTTAGAAATCTATTGATAGATATGTTACTTAGGTTTTAGCTATGGGTTTCGTAATAGGTAAGTTTAATACTTTGAATAAATTTTGAAAATAATTCATAGTATAGCCAATAAAAGTTATATATGTATTATATATAAAAATAATAAATAAAAATGTATAATTTTTATTCGAATTTTGAATCGAATCGAATTTGAAAATATAAATTTGTATTCAATTTACTTGACTCGAATTGAATCGAATTCCAATTCTTATAATCTAAACGAATTCTGAACACCCCTAGTAAGGAGAATCAAAGTACTTAATCAAGTTACCTTCTGTTTTGATGTAACTTGGCAAGTATGAATGAAAAAAAAAAAAAACTATTCAATAATTAACAAAATGTGGTGTCACCTAGCACAATTCTATGACCTTAACATTATTTTTTCCCTTTTTTACTAACCTATTCTATCCATGACTCGTGACTCGCTTCTTTTAAAATTCCCAATCGTTTATTTATTTTTCTCTGCTTAATTTTTTTTATTTGACTTGTATATTACACGGATATCGTACCTAATTTATACTATAGTAATTAATTATTTTGTTTGATTAAAATTACTTCAAGTATGTGCCGATCAAACTCCATTAATGATCACCATAATAGTTTTTTTCGTAGAGTAAATTACTAGTTTTGTCCTTTATGTTTATAAAATTGCGGGTGCTGTCCTTTTGGCCAAAAGTTTACAGGCGTTCTCCTTAAACTTCCAAAATCTTACAAGTTTTGTCATTTAGGCTAAACCTAGTTAGAAATCTTAGTTAATTCTTGTCTTGTGCAATGTACATGAGGGTACAATGGTCTTTTTCCCTCTTAACCCTTTCTATTTCCCCATTTATAACCCTCACCAACCCCTTAATTCATAATTCATAAATGGGTCGAATCAGTAAACTGTTCATACAAAGTAATCCTAGATTTGATTTTTCCAACTATGGCTATTTGATGAACTCGACTTATTATAGATAATTCCATTGAGGAGTGATTTAGGGGGTTTTATAGATGGGAGCATCGTGTAGGATGAGATACGATCGACTAATAGAATCTTGGACTAATTCTCCATTTCTCCCCACATGCTGATGCAGGAAGGAATACGATGGATGTCAACTCTGGTGAGCTTGCTTCAAGTCAACATTTTTATGTACTATGATTGTGTCAAGTCAAAGGCTTAGTTGTTGTCAATAGGACGAAGCAATCTTCACAGATTTGTTCAGCTCTACTGTCCTCATGTGACTATGTAGAACTAAATCAGCAGGTTTGGTTTCTGGTTCATTTGGTTTTTCAACCCATTTATGCATTATGAATTGAGGGGTTGGTGAGGGTTATAAATGGGGAAATAGAAAGGGTTGAGAGGGAAAAAGACCATTGTACCCTCATGTGCATTGCACATGACAAGAATTAACTGAGATTTCTAACCAGGTTTGGCCTAAATGACAAAACTTGCAAGATTTTGGAAGGTTAAGTACACCGCCTGTAAACTTTTGCTCAAAAGGACAACGCATGTAATTTGATGTAAACATAAAGGACAAAACTTGTAATTTACTCTTTTTCTTATCTAACCATATTCATATAGATATTGTAGGTCCCGAAATCTAAGGATCGATAACGAAAACCGAATCCTTGTTTATAACAAACAATGTCACAGGTGCGGAATCCCCGTAACGATGCCAAATCAAACACAGTAAATAACACAGACGGTATAACCAATGAAACGTAATCTATTGATTAAATGGGATGAGAACTAAGAACAACTGATACACACACAGTTTGACAGAATAACTTTCAGGGTATGCTCTTATCTAGTTTCAAAGTGAAACCAGAATGTGTTTATATAGCAACCTGGCCCTTGCATCGACGAAACCAAAGATGGGCTCGACGAAACAAACATTGGGCCAGACATTGGGCCTAAAGCAGCCCAACAGTCGATGAAACAAGGGTGTTTCGTCGCTGATGTCGACGAAACAAGATGAAATGGACACTTATCTGTTTCGTCGAGAGGTGTTCGACGAAACGCTCTGTTTCGTCGAAGGCTGCAACAGTTGTGTTGTTTGCTGCAAACAGACAGCAAACAGCAGCAACATATAAACACTTACATAATGACAATAATACCCTTACATGCAACATGCATTGTTCGTATATCATTACATATCAAATAGAGGATATCCGACTTGGTCGACGGCAAATACAGACTCGATAAACGACAAAAGACCGTACAAAATACAACAATAAACAAGACTAGTTACAGACACAAAAAGGTGCACCAACAAACTCCCCCTTGTCTGTTACTCGTCTTCGGTCTTCCAATCTTCAATCTTCAGTGTTGTTCGGACCACGAACTGCCCGCATGAATTCCTCGGTAGTAGCAGAAGCAAGCGACGCACTGAAATCGCAACTCTTGATGTGCATCCTTGTCTTCATAGAAAATGTCGTGCCGATATAACTTGTCAATGTCGGACGCGGACATGTTAACGATCCACATCGGATCCAACATACGGAAATTCTCACGATCATCTCTAAAAACAATCACCGCCTCGTGTGTGTCTGAGTCGTAGCACCATAATACGATTTCATCGGGAAAGTTCTGCGGCATCGGCATTAATGGGATTTTATCTACGACTTTCGCTGGCTGATACACAAGTTTGTAGCGCCCCGTGTTCGTTGCAGGATCAAGAGTGAATTTAATCTTCTGGTAGATAGGAAACTGCGGCTTGTATGATTCATCTTTCCAGCCTGACTTTTTGTTGAACTTTATCCTTTTCTCGAACAATGTACCTCCCTCGAACTTTGAGCGATTGTGGAGCTTTAGCTTTGTCAGAGCTGCAACATCGTAAAACGGCAGAGATCATATGCTCAGCAGCGAACTGAAGTACTGGATACCGAATTCCCTTCTCATGGCGATGCAATGAATTTCCTTGACGAACATCCAACAGAGAATTCTTCCACTCGGCTTCACCTTTTCAAACTGTAAGTAGTCGACTTGAGCGACGTCTGGCACAGGTTTGGAAACCTTGGATAAGAACTGTTGTCGCCACGTGGAGAACGCATCTGTGGCATTTTCAGACGTATCACAGTTCTTTAAATGCTCATCAATGACTTCTAAATTCTCTTTTAGCCATTCTTCATCGAAAGGAGGAAATTCAGTCCCGTCTTGTCGAACATATGAAGATTTCTTCTCATTTCCTTCAAATACGATTTCTTCAATATTTTCAACATTTGTTGTTTCAGGCTCATTCGGTATCTTATCAATCTCAGCGTCATCAATCTCTCTCATAGCATGTAGAGTAAGCAATTGCTCATGTGAAAGATCTTCGATAATTTCTCCTTCTTTAAGTAATTCCCCAGTGACTGGATGAATAGCCTGCAATGCAAGATCAGCACTGCTAGGAACAGAAGATGTACCTTCAATCTTTTGAACTGTTCTAGAAGAGGTTCCTTGAGAAGATTCGATCGCTGGCGGCTGAACAACAACGATTGCAGAAGATGTAGCGGCTGGCGACTGCTGTGATGTAGTAGAAGGATCAGGATTCCCTTGATCTTCAGGATCGTCATCCCTTTTCTTCATAACTTCTTGTTGCTTACATCGATCATCCCACAGCATAGCGACCCGATTTCAAAGAAACTCATAGCCAGCAGTTATCTTCTTAACTCCATCAACTATCGTAGTATTTCGTGACTCATACCACTCTTTCATGAAGTCACATCTTCCTTTAAGATCTTCAGCCAACTTTTGAAGGATAGAACTGCTTCTCTCTCTCTTTTCTGCGTCTGCAGCTTTCAAGCGTACATTTTCAGCTTTGAGTAGATCAATCTCAGCTTGTTGGCGCTCTATCATAGTTTGTTGTTGATCAATAGTGGACTTCAACTTGTTTATTTCCACCAATTGACTGACCTGATCATTTTTTGTGATCTTGATAAAATCAATTTGCCTTTGAATGTGATCTGCAGCCGCTTCAAGTTGAGAGAATAGGAAGTTGTTCTTCTCGTCTTGAGAATATTCCGAGAACATCCTTTGGCGTTCAGAACTAGGCTGAGAAGTAGTAGCTCTAATTGCAGCAGCCATTGATCTTTGTGGAACGGTCTGAGGGGTTACTGTTGGAGTTTCAGCAGCTGAAGATATCACAGAAGTTTATTGAACTGGCTCTTGAGGTACAGATTGCCGAGCAGAGGTACTCAAGTATCTTCTTGATTTCTTCTTTTGACTTTCAGCAGCTTTCTCAGCTTTCCTTTTCTTTAAACGTTCCGCTTCAGTAACTTCTAGAACGTATTCAGGATCATCTTCCTGTCTAATCCTCCTGTATCTTTTAACACCACGGTCATCAAGATACATTTCATATCCAGGCTTGATTAGATGATCATCCGAATCAGAATCAGACTCGTCATCGCCACCTGCTGATGTACCACCAGCTGTACCAGCACTAGATGCACCAACAGTACCTGTATCACCACCATCATCACCATCACCTTCACTGTCACTCTTCGACATGTCAGAATCAACTGGATCTGGACCAAACTTTTCAACCATTTTTCTCTTCAACTCCGGATCTTCGTTATCAGATTGGCTGTCATCGTGACGCCATTTATCATCAGCTGGAGCAATATAATCAGGATTTCCTAGCACACCGATCAACTTCCTTGGAGGATCGCTTTCTTTGTATCTTTTGGCTGCAAGGTTCTTGATTATCCTTAATGAGTTGAAGTTCATTGCTTCTATCTTCAGAATGTCGTTGTCGGCTTTAGGAAGACTAGGATGTTGAACATTCATGATCATTTGAAGAAACCGCGGATACATCCAGAACTTGTTCCCGGTTATTCTACTTCCAGTCCTCGTCATATTTTCCTTCATATTGGCGAAGATGTACTTTGAGATGCTAAACGGTTTGTTCAGCACCAACGCCACCATGAAATCAACTAGATCATTTCCAGCCATATCGTATCCAGCACGTCTATTGCTAAGACACTGAATGAGAATGTGTAATAGGAACTTGTAGCGTAACGGCAGATCACCCTTGTTGATTTGTTTGCTGAAGATGTCTCCTGTACACTTCATTCGTAACAAGCAGCCTCTCGTACACATGATAGGTATAGAATATGGAGCATCCGGATGGTCTTGTAGCTGTAAAAATTCGTTCAAGAAATCCGAAGATACAACAACATCCACATCCTTTACACGACCCTGAATAACTTCTTTTCCATCCACTTGCACAACACTTGCTGAATCCCAGAAAGCTTTGATAAGAGATTTGTAGACAGGTGTTGAGAAAGTAACAGCATGATTGATCCGCAACTCCCTGATCCATTTCGTGATATCTTTCAGTTCAGCGAGCTTTTCTTCTGGATCCAGAAAAGCAATTTGATTATGACGCTTTTCAGACATTATCTCCTCTTCCGACTTGTTTTCCTTCTTAGTCGGTTTCTTACGTTTTCCTTCTTTCGGTGCCATCTGTATATGAAAATGTCCACAATAAGTCACAATGTCACAATAAGTGTATTAAACTTATATACAAACATGTTTGAACATCAAATGAACATTAAACACATAGTTACAAACATTCTGTTACAATGCACCAAACTGAAAAAATTGCTAAGGCATGCACGACGAAATAGAGAGTCTTCGACGAAACAGAATGATGTGCGACGAAACAGAGTTGACCGTTGACCAGTTTGTTTCGTCGACAGTACCTCGACGAAACGAATCCGTTTCGTCGCTTGTTTGTTTCGTCACTTGTTTCGTCGTGAAGGGGGTTTTAGAACAGTTAGGGTTTCAGACATTTGGGTGTCTCGTCGTATGGGGTTTGAACAATTATCAGATCATCACAAACCAAAATCAACACTTTGTTTAACCCAACCCAAGTAGGAAACACACCCAAGATCCAATGTGGATATGTTTTTCGATCAAAAACTCGTTTGAAACAGTTAAACTTCAACAATCATCAATCCCATGTTTTTATATACCAAACCATAACCCAAATCAAAGCACAATCAAAGAAAACATCCTAAATCTATCTGTTTTTTATAGAACCCAAAACAAGCATAATCTCAAATCATTAAAAACATCAAGTAAAAAGGGTTTCCGAGGGTTTCGGACAAAAACAGACGGTTCATTTTGTTAGATTTCAAGGTAAACAGAGGGTATAGAGGGTTCGAGAATGGGTATAGCAGAGGGGTTTGGCGGTTGAGTGTGGAGAAGATGAACAGGTTATGTTTGAAAAGTAAACAAATAATTGACCTGGGACCCCTTTAAACACCGCCTTACTTCGGCGAAACGCATATCTCGACGAAACGGCTTTTGGGCTCGACGAAACGGATATGTTGGGCTGGACTTGGGCCTTAAAATTTAGCCCACGACGAAACAAAACTGGGCCATTGCGTTTCGTCGTAACCTCGACGAAACGAGGTGATTCGTCGACTACTAAAACAGGTTTGACCAAGGTTGACCAAGTTGAAACCTTTGACTTTAACCATGTGTGTTTCGTCGATAATAATTTGTTTCGTCGACCATACTTTGTTTCATCGACATCATTTTTCAAAAACACTAAGGCATGAAATTTTTTTTTGCACACTGAACAGATTTTGATTAATTGAACACATTTCCATTTTGATTGAGTTTTCAAATGCAAGGACGTGTTATGAAGTAGGTTTCAGGCTTCCGGCAGAAAACTTCGAGATACCAACCATCGGCTAATCAAAACAAGTTTTACAACTTACACTACAACACAAATTAAAGTACGTTAAACTAACGAAAGACAATAACATAAAGAATTTGTACAGTGAACAATATTTTTGCGAGTTTCAAGGTAAGAGAATCATTACCAGCTTACGGTCCTTGTCAAAACGGTTTTTGATTTCTGTTTAAAGCTTTTTATAAGTATTTTACCACAATTATCGGTATTGTTGTCCACCTAAGCTAAACTTATCAGATGTAATCATAATTAGGAGATATGATTTACGGTAAGAGTTATACTTACTTGTCGGTGTACATCCACTCACGACACATTCCCGTATCAAGGTATGCACGAGAGTTCATCTTACCGGTGAGTATACTGCTTATCATCCGTTTGACCGTATAAAAGAATGTGAGAAACTCACTTATTTTGATTGAAAACAAGCCCTATGTGATAGAATCACTTATTTATGAGGAACTTGATTTTCAGATGCATGAAGGGCACAGGAGCAAGTCCGTGAACAGGTCAATACTTTCGTACAGCAGAGAGACGAACTTGACTCCCGGATAAATGTGATATATTATCACTTGTTTGTTTGGACATGTGATTGTTGATCACTTATTGAGGTCGTATGCAATATGTACACGTATGTATAGTATCATGGAAGATCTAGACTTCGTCTCCGTTATTTTTCGGTAAAAGATACAACCATGATACCCAGGTGATAAGACAGCATAAAGACCGAATATCTCAGAACCTCGCCAATCTCTCAAACGAAATTTCGATACTAAGACCATATGCCAATGAATGGTTCCCACCTGACTTGAAGTCTGTTAGGTTTATATCATCCTGCACATTTTAGTCTGATTGTGAGCCTACCGATACATCGTTATTAAAGCTACTTATCATTTTTCAATTTTTCTTTTTCTTTTGACCATATTGACAGACCACACCAGTGTATATCATCACTTTCCCTTCTTTTCTCCAAGAAACTCATTTTTGGTTTTCTATTGTTTTTGAATTTTTTATTTTTCAAAATTAAAGACAGAAAGTAAACAACATATTTTTGGATTTTTGAATTTTCACATGTTTTTGTATTTTCTGAAGTTTCTCCCCCTAAAATGCGAAAAGATAAGCAAACTGAAAATCTTTTTAGATTTTTGACGCTTAAGAAAATATTTACAAAAACGATCAGCCGACAGAAGTTTACTCTTGTTTCACCTTAATACCATTGACCAATAAAAGATAGTCAAAACGAGATTTGTCAAAAGCTTTTGTAAACAGATCAGCACGCTGTTCATCAGTGTGGATTTTAACAACATCGATTAATCTTTTGTCAAAACAATCACGTATGAAGTGATATTTAATTTCGATGTGCTTGGTCTTGGAGTGTTGAACAGGATTTCTAGTGATAGATAAAGCAGCATTATTATCAACAAAAATAGAGGTAGATAGGAATTCAAAACCGTAGTCGCGCATTTGTTGCTGGATCCATAGAACCTGAGAACAACAACTTGAGGCCGCAATGTATTCAGCTTCACAAGTTGATGTAGCAACACAAGTTTGCTTCTTGCACTGCCACGTGACTAAGCGACTTCCTAAGAACTGACATCCAGCCGTTGTGGATTTCCCATCTATTTTGCATCCGCCGAAATCTGAATCACTAAAAGCAACCAAGTCAAAACTATCATCCTTAGGGTACCAGAGACCGGTGTCCGGGCAACCCTTCAGATAGCGAAAAATTCTTTTAACAGCTCCAAGATGAGATGCTTTTGGGTTGGCTTGATATCTTGCAAGCAGGCACGTTGGATACATGATGTCAGGCCTCGATGCTGTGAGATACATGAGAGATCCGATCATAGCGTGATAATAAGAAGAGTTGACACTTTCACCCTTCAAGTCTGTAGTAATCCCGTGATTAGTCAGAAGTGGGGTACCAGTGGGCGTTGCTTCAGACATCTGGAATCGGCTGAAGATGTAACCAACATATTTAGTCTGATGGATGAATATCCCAGACTCTGTTTGTTGAACTTGTAGGCCCAAAAAGAAATTCATCCCTCCCATTGCGCTCATTTCGAACTTCTCCTGCATAACACGTTCAAATTGCCTGCACAAAGTATTATTAGTAGAACCAAAAATGATATCATCAACGTATACCTGTACCAACAAAAGATCTCCATCCTGTTCCTTGATGAAAAGAGTACAGATGATAAGACCCCGGCGAAAACCGTTCTCCAGCAGATAAGAAGATAAAGTTGCATACCAAGCCCTCAATGCTTGATGTAACCCGTAGAGAGCTTTGTTGAGCAACCAAACCCGATCGGAATGGATAGGATCTTCGAAACCTGGATGTTGTTCGACATACACCTCTTCTTCAACAATACCATGCAAGAATGCGCTTTTGACGTCCATCAGATAGACTTTGAATCCTTTAAAAGAAGCATAAGCTAGAAAGATCCGAATAGCCTCCAGACGAGCAACTGGTGCATAAACCTCGTTGTAATCAATGCCTTCAATTTGACGAAAGCCCTGAAAAACCAATCTCGCCTTGTTGCGAATGACCACTCCACGATCATCCTTTTTGCACTTGTAAACCCAACGGGTGCCAATTTTCTTGTATTTGTCGGGTTTTTCAACAAGTCTCCAAACACCCAGTTTCTGGAACTGTTGTAGTTCCTCTTGCATTGCTTCAACCCAAGAATTATCCTTTAAGGCTTCTTTCCAAGATTTCGGTTCTTCTTGTGAAACGTAACAAGCGAAGGACCAATCATTTTGAAGACCAGATTCTCTAATGGCTGAATACAAACCAGCACTCTGGTTGTTTCTCAGCTGATTACGCGTCTGCACCATTTGTTGAACATCTCCTATGACATTCTGCTGTGGATGGGTATCGTGTATCCTCATTTCAGGATTTTCAGGAACACGAGCATTAACACCCAAATTGTTAATATTAAGATCAACAACCAATTCCACACCGGGAATATACGTGGAAGTGGATGCATTCCCTTCAGCAGTATCAACATCCTGCACATGAGGAGTTTCAACAGAAGTACCCCCAGAACAGGAGCAACTGGAGCTGAAGTGCCTTCAGTCGCATCCAGATATTCATCATCTTCCGATGACTCATTGTACTCAGTAGCATCTTCAAATCCCTCATTTTGAACCGTGTTGTTAACCGAATTAGAACCTTGGGGGTTAACAATAACAGGTCTAACCAATGGTGAGTCTGCAGCGTTGTCACTATCAAATAACATTCTAGCAGCTGCAGAATCTTCGTTAAAGGTTGGCAGATTAAAGGAGTCGAATAGCCCATCGTAGTCGAACATCCAAGGATCACCCGGAGCCCTAACAGGACTTGTATACCTTTGAACCCTTACTTCACTCCATAGCTCAATCTTTTTGGTAGCCAGATTCCATACGCGAAAATTCAGAGTAGCATATCCAAGGAAGAAACCCTCGATAGCTTTCGCGGCAAACTTTCCATCCAGCTCAATCATAGTGCATGGACCGCCAAAAGGTTCTAGAAAGGAAAGATCCGATTTCCTTTTCTGTAGAAGTTCGAAACAAGTCTTGCCATGTCTCTTAACTGTAAGAACTCGGTTTAAAGTGTAGCAAGCAGTCGACACAGCCTCCCCCCAGAACTGATCAGGAAGCTCCGACTCTACCAACATCGTTCTTGCAGTTTCAATTATCGTTCGATTCTTCCTCTCCGCGACACCGTTTTGTTGTGGAGTGTATCGAGAACTGTATTCATGAAGAATGCCCTTAGAAGTACAGAACTCATCCATCACACGGTTCTTGAATTCAGTTCCATTGTTGCTTCTGATCCTCTTAACTTTCAACGTGTAGAGATTTTCCAACATTGTAAGAAGATCCTTGAGGATGCCAGGAGTATCACTCTTGTGTGCCATAAAACCTACCCAAGAAAATCTAGAATAATCATCAGTAACCACTAAACAATAAACGTCCCCGAATGTTATCTTGTGTCTCATAGGTCCAAAGAGGTCCATATGAAGACGTTCGAGAGGCATGCTAACAGTGTTGATCTTCTTCAGAGGGTGAGACTTCTTCGTTTGTTTCCCTTTCTGGCACGAAACACAGATATCTTGTAGATGAAAACTTCTCATAGGCACGCCATTCACAAGATTGTTTTTCACCAAATGGTTCATTTTTCTTAAGTGAATGTGCCCCATTCTTCTGTGCCAAGATATAGACTCCTTCTCCATGGCTTTTGAGACAAAACATGTAACTTGTGCAGAGGTCGTAATCGCTTGGCTCATATCAAGAATATAAAGATCATTAACTCTTGGAGCCGATAAGAGAATCCATTCTTCTGGAATTTTGAAACCAGGTTTCAGCACATAACAATCGGCATCATCAAAATGCACGGTGAACTTCTTATCGCAGATCTGCAAAACTCTGAGAAGATTATGATCAATTTGACGAACATAATTGATCTTATCGAAACACACAACACCATTAGATATCATTCCCTCTCCAGTGATGTACCCGCCTTTGTCTCCAGCAAACGCGACATAGCCTCCTCTAATATTTCTCACATCATATAGAAGCCGTAAGTCGCCTGTCATGTGCCTAGATGCTCCACTATCAACAATCTAATGACTATTAATAGTTCCTCCTGGAACACCCTGCACATATCATCAATGATCAGTTGAGGATGGGGACCCAAGCCTTAGTGGTCTTGGGTCATCCCTAAGCATCACGAAAGATGATCTCGATTTCTTGATGATTTTGTAACACAACACCTCCCCCTGAATTTTCACCCGTCTTAGGTTTCCAAGTTTGATTTGCTTTACCAGATACATTTTTATGAACAGGTTCTAAAACTTCTGGTTTTAAAAATTGTGAAGAACTTGGTTCCCTTTTGACCGTTTTGACTTCAGATTTTAAAGCCTTTTCAACAGCTTTGACGTTTTGACGTCGTTGTTTCGTTTCTTGTTCCTTAACAGTTCTTTTATCATGTTTTGGTGAAACGGGACGACGTTGAGGGTGAACCTTTTCAGGTGGTGCTTTCTCAACAAATTTATCCTTTGGAGTGTTTGAGCAGTTCTTAATGATATGCCCAAACTCCCCACATTTAAAACATGTTCTCCTTTCCAGAAACTTAGGAGAATCCGATCGACAAACAGATGTCGAACCCGTAGAACCTGAGGTACTTGCTTTTTCATCACACCCGTTTGTATGTTGAGTGTAATTGTTTTGGCTAGTACGCTTTAAAATCGTGACTTGTTGGACAAAATCGTTGTTTGATTTGTTTTCAAAAGTCTCAATTTTATCCGTACCATTCGATGCTACAAATCTGACATTATTGTTTTTCTTTTGATAACGAGCTCCTTTTGTTTCAAATTTTGATTGAGAAACGTTAGGCTTTTGAGCTCGCCTTTCTGGTTGTTTACCCTTAGAAGCAATAGGTTGTTGCTTTGTTGGTGATTTTTGATTTCCAAATTGTTTCCTGATTTCAGCTTTAGGAATTGGGTCACATTGAGTAACAATGACTCCTGGAATTGTTTTTCCGAAAAACTTGTTTGTATTATCTTCAAAAACTTTATCAATCGAAGATGGAATGACATTTTTAATTGGAAAATCGTGATCTGAATAGATTTTAGAATCACCAACCAAAGTGTACAACACGTTATTACTCTTAACGGCAGACACAGATTTCTTGTCATTCTTAACAGGCTCTATCACTTGTTTGACGACTGGGTGAACAGCAGGAGTAGGAGGATCACAAAGAATATGATTCTCAATTGGAACTTCTACTCCTTTCATTTTGTCAAGTGATTTATCCTGATCACTCATATCTGATTCTGGTTCATCATCAGACGACTCATAGTCCTCAATGATTGGAGGACTTTGTTTCGTAGATGTTGAAGTTTCTGTTTGCTCAGATGATGTACTTGAAGAGCTGTCTAATTTGAACCCTAGGCCAGTAGTAACTTCCTCATAATCAAGAGGCACACTGGGTTCAAAACGAGGCATATCCTCTTCATCGGGCATTCGAGTATTATTGTGTCTCAAAGGGGGCGGACACTTCCTATACCCAACACCTTTCTTATTTCCCTTCAGTTGTTGAACGTCAATAATGTGATCGAGCACAAATCGGGAGTTAGAATAACTCTCCAATTTGAGCTTGATTGCATCATGCTCGCATTTGGCAATGGCTAGTTCCTTTTTGGTTTCCTCAACAACGTTAATGTAATCGTTAATACTAACTTGTTTATGATAAACAGTTTTGGTCACTTCGGAAACACTTTTCTTTAAGGTTTCAATTACAGATTTAAAATCCTTTTCGTTTCTAACCAGAGCCATATTTGCCTCTTTACACTTAGACATTTCAATAACTAAATTTTGATTATGACTATGAAGCTATTCAGATTCAAGCTTCAAATCTGCACAAGAATTACAAACACTAGGAGCAGGAGTATCAGAATTTACCTGACTCGTAGAGGCTGAGACATTTGTCATAAAGGCAGTCTGATAAGAAAAAGATCCGTCTTCAGAAAAGAACTTCTCCATTTCTTTAGATGCTACAGCAGCCTTCTTGATCAGAACTGATTTCTGACATTTCAACTCCTCTGCTTCATTTAACAAGTCATCAGATTCAGAATGATAACTTGCTTCTTCCTTCACATCAGATTCAGAATGATAATCGCCAGAAGTAGAACTTTCTTCATCAGAACTCCCGGTATAACCCGAACTGTCGTCACTTTCAGAAAATTCTTCCTTGTGAACATGCTTGATGTGATTGATGATCTTTGCATAACACGCTGTTCCTCCTCTATCTAGATCATCTTCTCCAAGTTTTACCAACCAATTACACCCTTCATCAGCTTGAACGGTCAATGCTCGATTGGCGTTTGATGGTCCAGACTGGTTCTGGTTCTGATTGTTGTTCACCGCTACCATCCTTCGATCACGATTTTCTTGATTTACATTGACATTGGAAGTACTTGTCTGATTTCTGAATGGGTTCTGATTGACTTGTTTGCTTGGTCGGGAGCACTCATGTTTGAAGTGGCCCTTTTCGCCACAATTGAAACATGTAACCGCATCTTTATCAAACCCGTACTTCGTATCCTTGCCCTTCTAACTGCACTTGCAAACGCCCACTTTATATCCATCAACTCCATTTCATCACGGTCGATTTGTTGATAATCTTCATTGGTCATATTGAAGTTTCCAATTTGACCTGCTACCAAACCGCAGTAAGCACTGACCATTGTATTAATGAGTTCCATATACTCCTTTGCTACTTCAATGCTAACTTTTGAGAGGTTTGAAGTATCAACTCTGACAGTGTTGGTGTCTTGGGGTGAAGGATTGTTGGTATAATGTGCTTGTTGTTGTTGTGGTTGGGCTTGAGGTTGGGGTTGAGATTGCGAAAGATAAGCACTTTAAATGAACAGTGGTTGAGTAGTGGTAACTTGAGGTTGAGGTATGGATTGTGAAAGATAAGCACTTAGATCGAACTGTGGAAATGGAGATGAGTTTGTATTGGATACAAACGCCGTTTGAAGCTTCGGTTGCTGAACAGAACTAGAACTAGCTGAAGGACCAAAACCAGGCAAATGCATTTCTGTGTTTTGAGGAGGTGCAATTGCAATCCTTTTAGCTTTCTGAATTTCCTCTTCGTTCTTGTGCTCCAACTTCTGAATGAATTCATAGAGAGTGCCATTGGCTGTATCCAGAGCGCCCGTATGCTTTAGAAGTTCAATGAATGGACTCCACTTAGGAGGTAGAGCATCAGCAAACCGTGCAATCATTTCCTGATGAGTTGCATCAACACTATATGAACACATTTCACTAATCAAATGATAAAAACGAGAAGTCATATCATTTAGGGCTTCATTATCCAAGAATTGAAATGATTCAAACTCTTTCTTCAATAAATCATGGCGTATCTTTCTAGTAGCTGCATTTCCTTCTCCTCTCGCTACCAATGCATCCCATAAATTTTTCGTGTTCTTACAATAGCCGAATTGATGATAGATTTCTTTGTGAAGCGCTTGTGTAAGAATAGCAAATGCCTTTTTCTCTAAGTCATAGGCTTTCTTGTCATCTTCAAGCATATTATTAAAACCCGCTGAAGTTGATGCTGCTACTTCGAGGGCAGGGTTGCATGCAGTAATGAAACGCGTCCAAAGTTCGGTGCTCTGCCCTTGAACGTATGTGTGGAAACGACCTTTCCATGTTGGAAAGTCGTTCATGTGATTCAACTTTGGTGGGCGATTGTTGCTACCCGTTTCACTCTCGCTAAGCAAAAGATTCTGAATGCTTTGATTTTGATTTGACACCAATGCCCATTGACTTGCACTTATTGACTGTTGTTGTTGAGGTATGGAATTCACTAAATATTCGGCCATCGAAGTCTTATTTTGAGCTGGTCGTGGGTCCGTACTCCAATACCATGGATTCGTACAACTCATGTTTGATATATGAACAGCTGTACCTGATAAAACACTTGAAAACACAAAGTTAGAACACTTTTGCAAGTCCTCTGTTTAAAATTCACAACAGATCTCGACGAAACACCTACTACGAAACACTCTGTTTCGTCGAAATGACTTATGACGAAACACTCTGTTTCGTCGAAATGTCTTATGACGAAACTCAATGTGAAATACTCTGTTTCGTCGAAGATGCTTTTGGCGAAACACTCTGTTTCTTCGTTTGTCCGTTTCGTCGAGGATAAGGTCCAGACAAGTGGGTCAAGTGGGTGAGAGTTGGTAAAAATTTTCAACTTAAATCTTATCTCTTTACTGACACAGTACAAAATTTTCAGCATACAACATGCCTGTTTCACCTAACAGTATGGTGAATAATATTTAATCAATTTAAAATCTTATATCATATTTCCTTTTAATTCTAAATTCAAAGAAAACTCAAGAACTTTTTGAAGGCCCTTATGAACTCCTTGAAGATATGAAGAATACACCCGGAAAATATGATTTTTCCGATCACCAAATAATTTTCCGAAACATGAAATTTCAAAGACTTTCACTAAAAACCCGGTTTATCACTTGAACAATCAATCTCACAAGGTTTTTGATAAAACTCTGTCAAACAACAGTATCCAAGCAGATTTTAAACACTTTTCCAGAAAATATGAGTTTTTCAAGAACAAGATTTTCAGAAAATCATAAATAACAGTTTCCAATACTTGATAAAAATCCAACTATGTTTAATTTTACACAAGGATAAGAGCCAATGCTCTGATACCACTTGTAGGTCCCGAAATCTGAGGGTCGATAACGAAAACCGAATCATTGTTTATAACAAACAATGTCACGGGTGCGGAATCCCCGTAACGATGCCAAATCAAACACAGTAAATAACACACACGGTATAACCAATGAAACGCAATCTATTGATTAAATGGGATGAGAACCAAGAACAATTGATACACACAAAGTTTGACAGAATAACTTTCAGGGTATGCTCTCATCTAGTTTCAAAGTGAAACCAGAATGTGTTTATATAGCAACCTGGCCCTTGCATCGACGAAACCAAAGATGCGCTCGACGAAACAAACATTGGGCCAGACATTGGGCCTGAAGCAGCCCAACGGTCGACGAAACAAGGGTGTTTCATCGCTGATGTCGACGAAACAAGATGAAATGGACACTTATCTGTTTCGTCGAGAGGTGTTCAACGAAACGCTCTGTTTCGTCGAAGGCTGCAACAGTTGTGTTATTTGCTACAAACAACAGCAACATATAAACACTTACATAATGACAATAATACCCTTACATGCAACATGCATTGTTCGTATATCATTACATATCAAATAGAGACAAATAAGTCGGACACAAGCGGATAGGAGGATATCCGAATTGGTCGACGGAAAATACAGACTCGATAAACGACAAAAGACCGTACAAAATACAACGATAAACAAGACTAGTTACAGACACAAAAAGGTGCACCAACAGATATCAATGTGAATATACGCATTAGACATCAACTTCTTATTTTATATATGTTTTAACATCAAAATGTTATCAGTTCTGTTTAAATATAATGGAAAACATGAATACATACCCGTGATTGCAGACAGGCCAACAGAGAATCCAGTAAGCGATGCAGCCATCGAGTTCGACATGCTTGTTAAGATGATATGGCTCCTTCTTAGGGTGCAATCTAATGATGGTGATGTTGAACCGATAAAGGGTAATCAGTTGAGGAGAGAAAGAGGCCGATTAATGTTATTGATTAATTAGGTTGTGTAATGTTTTAACCTCTACATTAGTCTCCGTATATATGCACCCAAGAGGAAACCTAATTAGTTAATAAGGGTAATATGGTCCATCAACAATTACTAACTAATTATTTTATAGGTTGTTATATAGTGTGATCTATATTATGTAAATGATTATAATGGCTACTAGATTAAATACAACTCCATAATATATTTAATCTTACATTCTCCCACTTAGCCAAGTAATCATTTACTATGAGTATTAAATAAGCCTGTTCAGGAGTTAACATTCATTTTGGCTCTAAACCAAGAACTGTTGCAGAGAAATACAGCCGTTGAATCGTTATGCAACTCAGGACCCCCCATTAGTCATACTATAGCCTCAATTAAAAATCTAATAATTATGATCAAAATACGAATAAGCCCTTTGTTTGATTTGTAACTTTATTTGTCTATATGTCATTATAGCGGTTGAACATATTCTTAGAGACATACAAAATCAAACTGAGGAAATTTCATTAAAACATAAGCTAGTACAATATGCTAAATAAAGTCTTTAGTAAATCCCATATTCCGAACATGTTCTTCGTAAACTTTAGGTGGGAGACCTTTAGTCATCGGATCCGCAAGCATATCTTTGGTACTAATATACTCAATACAAAGATTATTTTTCTCAACTCGTTCACGTACGAACATATATTTTGTATAGAGATATAAACCAGCTCCAGTAGAACTTTTACTGTTCGAAAAACTAATGCCAGCTGAGTTATCACAGTAAACCTTCAATGGTCTAGAAATGGAATTAACGATTTTGAGTCCAGTGAACGGATTTCTAAGCAACATTCCATGACAGATTGCGTTATAAACAGCAATGTACTATGCCATCATTGTGGAAGTTGTGGTCAACTGTTTTTTATGACTCCACCATGAAATGGGTCCGCCTGCTAACATAAAGATATAGCTCGAAGTGGATTTCTTGTCATCTTTGCATTTGGCAAAGTCAGAATCAGAATACCTTACCACTTCTAAATGATCATTTCTTCAATAAGTCAGTTTATAGTCTTTCATCCCTTGCAGATATCAAAGTGCTTTCTTAGCTGCTTTCCAGTGATCTAGGCCAGGATTAGTCTGATAACGGCCTTGCATTCCAGCAATATAAGCGATATCTGGGCGAGTACAGACTTGAGCATACATCAGGCTCCCGACTACTGACGCGTAAGGTATCTTGCTCATTTGCTCCTTTTCTACCTCTGTTATCGGACACTGGAATGAACCGAAAACATCTCCCTTAACTACTGGAGCGACTGATGGTTTGCACTGTTGCATGTTGTAACGTGTACAGACACGATCTATGTAAGCCTTTTGAGGAAATCCTAAGATCCCTTTGTGTCTGTCTTGGTGAATTTCGATGCCAATGACGTAAGAAGCATCTTCAAGATCCTTCATGTCGAAGTTATGCGAGAGTAACCGCTTCGACTCATGCAACATGTCTAAACTATTACTTGCCAATAGAATATCATCTACATAAAGGACAAGTATAGTAAAGTTGCTCCCACTCATCTTGTGGTAGGTGCATTGATGATTCTTCATAAAACCTTGTTTCTTCATGACTTCATCAAACTTGAGATACCATTGACGTGATGCTTGTTTTAACCCGAAAATGGATTTCTTCAGCTTATAGACTAGATGCTCCTTACCTTCAAGTTTAAAGCCTTCAGGTTGTTTCATGTAAACATCTTCGTCTAAGTCTCCGTTAAGGAAAACGATTTTAACGTCCATCTGATACAGCTCTAAATCAAAATAAGGTACTAGGGCCATAACGATCCTTAATGAATCTTTACGTGAAGCAGGAGAAAACGTCTCTTGATAATCAATTCCCTCTTTCTAAGTGTAGCCCTCTGCAACCAATCTCGCTTTGTAGCGTTCAACGTTCCCACTCGGATCCAGTTTTGTTTAGAACACCCATTTACATCCTACGGGTTTGACACTGTTGGGTAATTCTACCAAATCCCAAACGTCATTTTTCTTCATGGATTCAAGCTCGTCAATCATTGCTTTATTCCATTCAGAAGACTGATCACTGCTAATGGCTTCATTATAAGAGATAGGATCATTGAGCTTTCCGGGATCCATTTCAGTCAGGTAGGTAACATAATCATCCCAATTAGTAGGCCTTCTTAGCCTAGATGACCTCCTGAATTGATTATCGGGTTCCGCGTTGTCTAAGTTTTGAGTGTTTGATGTGCCTTCGTTATGAGGTATAATGGGTTTTGATTGTGGAGGTAAATTTTGTAGGTCCCGTTTTTCTTGGTGGATCCGATACGAAAACCTATCCTTGTTTATCATAAACACGGTAACGGGTGCGGAATCCCCGTGACGGTGCAAACCAAACACAGTGTAAAACACACACGTAACCAAAGATTCAATATCTATTGATTAGGGATGAGTGCAACCCAAACATATACAAACAATGTTTACAGACTCTCATTAAGTCTCACAACTCTCTCATACTCATCAGTTTCACACAGAAACTATGAGGGGTATTTATCGGAAACAGACACAGGTATCGACGAAACACAAAGATGGCACGACGAAACATCAAAAGCGATGAAACCAAAGGTGTTTCGTCATTTAATCATGCCTAAATTGAAGAGTTTCGTCGATTGAAGATTTTGGCCCAAATTGATGTTACGGCCCAGATGGAAGTTGAGGCCCAGTTCAAGAGTTGATTGGCCCAAACATGTACGGTCAATTGTTTTCACATATTCAACAACTATGACATCATCATGACATCACAATGATGATGTCATGGTGATGTGTCACCGGGAATAGGTTCTCGGCTCTCCGTGCTTCGCGTGTCGAACTCTGGGGCGCACGACGGAGGAATGTCGTGACGTCGGGCTTGAGCCGAAATTAACCGCGTCGAACCGAACCGTGTCGAACTGAGCCGAGTTGAACCAAGCCGAGTCGCGTCCACATAAAGTGTACCAACAAACTCCCCCTTGGACGCTACTCGTGAAGTTCGTCTTCCATGTCTTCCATGTCGGAGGATCTTCAAAGTCTTCACGCGTCGTAAGTAGAAAGTGTATCAACCAACTCCCTTTTCATTTAGGAAGTGTGTTAACAAACTCCCCCTTAAAATAAACGCTCCATTGAGTTATGCTCGTGAATCTTTTGATCTTCAATTCTTTAGATCCTTGTGGTGTTGATGAGTGATTAACTGCACCCCGATCATCTTGATCTTCTGATTGCATCAACGTCGTGTCTTCACTTTACAGCTTGTCATCTGACACGTTCTCTTTGCCTTTAGCTGATTTTGATGTCATATCTGAACATACAAGAAAGCTAAACACGTAATGAGAACAACCGCTTGGAATATAGACAAATTAAACAACCACACTTATGAGATCAAATCTCAATCAAACACCGACCGACAACAGTTTGAAAGTTTAAAAATTTATCAATTTTAATCCTTTAACTTTCAAAACTTGTTAACTTCGACAGTTTATGAAGGTGCAATTGTTTTCCGGCTTACGATCAGGATTTTGGGTAGGATAGACTCGAGTTCCAACATCGATCAATCAAAAATAAACTAGAAGCAAAATCTTTTTGGCTTTTGTAAAGTTTATATTAAAACACACCTAATATCTTTTTGGAATTTTTCATTTATCAAACGTAAAGACGGAAAGCAATAAATAAATATATACAAAGATGCAGAAACGAAAGCAGTAAACAAATATTTACAGACATTCTTTTTGCGAGTTTCGAGGGTAAGAGAATCATATCAGTGTACGGTCACGCAAAAACGCTCTTGTTGTTCAATTAGTTAAACATTTAGATAAGCATCCTATAACAATTATCGGTATTGTTGTCCACATAAGCTCAACTTATCAGATGTAATCATGGCGAGGGGATATGATTAGGGTATGATTTATACTTACCGACCGGTGTTCATCCTCACACGACACATTCCCGTATCAAGGTATGCACGAGAGTTCATCTTACCGGTGAGTATACCGATTATTATCATCTGTTTGACCGTATAAAAGAATGTGAGAAACTCACTTATTTTGATTGAAAACAAGCCCCATGTGATAGAATCAATTATTGATGAGAAACTTGATTTTCAGATGCATGAGGGCACAAAAGCAAGTCCGTGAACAGGTCAGTACTTTCGTACAGCAAAGAGACGAACTTGACTCCCGGATAAATGTGATATATTATCACTTGTTTTGTGGACATCTGATTGTTGATCACTTATTGAGGTCGTATGCAATATGTACACATATGTATAGTATCATGGAAGATCTAGACTTCATCTCCGTTATTTTTCGGTAAAAGATACAACCATGATACCCAGATGATAAGCAGCATAAAGACCGAATATCTCAGAACCTCGGCAATCTCTCAAATGAAATTTCGGTACTAAGACCATGTGCCAATGTGTGGTTCCCACCTGGTCTTCAGTCAATTTAAGTTTATATCACCTGCACACTTTAAAATGATTGTGAGCCTACCGATACATCTTATATAGAGCTGCTTAACATTTTTCATTTTCAAGTTCATATCGAAGAGGTTTCTACAGACCACTGATTTACTATCATTTTCTTTTTTGCTCGCCAGGTAACTCATTTTTGTTTTTCTATTGTTATTGGGGTTTTGAAATTTTTCGATGTTTTTGAATTTTTCAAATTTTGATTTACTCCCCCTAAAATCAACAAACTATGATAAAATTTAAAAACCCCAAGGTATTTACAAAAACGATTTTCCGATGTCGGTTAACTCATGTTTTACCTCAATGCCGTTTACCAAAAATAAGTTAATCAGAAATGATTTATCGAATTTTGGAAAAATCAGTTGGCACGTCGGTAAGCGGTGCGGACCATGACAACATTGACGAGTTTCATAGTGAAACAATCACGTGTGAGGTGATATTTGAGTTCAACGTGTCAGGCCAAAGATTGTTGTACGAGAGGATAACAATTTATAAAGCAACTTAAATATCGACAAGTATAGGAGAGATTAGAAATTTAAAACCGTATCCTGCAACTGCTTCATGCATTGCAATGAATCTGAGTGCTCTCCTAAACTGGATATCCACCCGGTGTGGATTTCAAAGTCGATTTTTGCAGCTACTTCGATTAATCCGAGAAATCTCTTCACAGCAACAAGATCATAAACCTTTGGGTCCGGCTGGTCTTCCACATTGCACCAGCGAAGGTCTTTGTCTTTCTCTTTCAGAAGTAGTGTGCGGTTGTTCAATCCAAGCCAAGGCATCCGCACACCCGGTTGGTTTGTTCAACAAACACATTTTCTTCAATCACACTGCTAAGAAATGTACACTGCACGTTCATCTAGTTGATTTTGAACTTCAGACGTGCTGCAGATGCGTACATTTTGATTGAATCTATCCTGGGGACCCGATCAAAGCCTTGAACAATCAAACTCTTGGAACAATTTTCATTTTGTCAAAGCTTTCAATTTCTTTCAACAGACAACTCTGTTTCCCTTTTCTTCTTCTCTCCATCAAAGGCAACAATTTCTTTTGTCGCCGATCTTGTGAATGGACACTCCACTATCAACAATCCGATGACTATCGATAGTTCCTCCTAGAACATCCTGCACACTCACTTAGAGATTAGTTGGAGAGGGGGACCCAAGCCTACATAGACTTGGGTTGCCCCTGAGAATCAAGAAATGTAATTTTAATTTCTTGAAGATTTGGAAGTTTCACGCCTCCCCCTGAACCCTCACCCGTTTTAGGTTTCCAAGCTTGTTTCTGTTTACCGGATTGTGTATTATTTATAGATTTAGAAATCTCCGGTTTTAATGGTTGTGTCAAAATTGGTTTCCTTTTAACAGTTTCTTGTTTTAAAGACTTTTCGATCACCTTCACATTTTGACGTCGTTGTTTTGTTTCCTATTCTTTAACAGTGCGTTTGTCAGTTTTTGGTGACACAGGACGACGTTGTTGGTGACCTTGTTCAGAAGGGGCTCTTTCTACAAACTTTGGTTTTGGAGAGTTTCTGCAATTTCTGACAATGTGGCCAAACTCCCCGCATTTGAAACACGAACTCCTCTCAACAAACTTGGGAGATCCGGTTCGACTTTCACGTGTTGAACCTGTAGACCCAGAGGTACTTGTTCCTTCATCACACCCGTTTGTGTGTTGGGTGTAATTGTTTTGAGCTTTACGCTTTAAAATTCTGACTTTTTGAACAAAATCGGTGTTTTATTTATTTTCAAAAGTCTCCACCTTGTCAGTACCCTTGGATGCTACAAATTTAACATCATTGTTTTTCTTCTTGAAACGAGCTCCTTTGGTCTCAACATTCGGTTGTGATCCTTTAGACTTTTGAGCTCGTTGTTGTTGTTGTTTACCCTTAAAAGCGATAGGTTGTTGCTTCGTTGGTGATTTTTGATTTCCAAATTTTCTTCTAACTTCAGCTTTTGGAATTGGATCACACTGAGTTACTGAAACTCTTGGGATCCCCATTTCCAAAAACTTACTGGTAGTATCTTCAAACACTTTATCAATCAAATATTGATTGACGTTTTTAATTGGAAAATCGTTGTCTGAATAAATTTTAACATCTCCGACCAAAGTATACAACAAGTTATTGCTCTTAACAGCAGACACACATTCCTTGTCATTCTTGACATCCTTGACAGGATTTATCACTTGCTTGGCAACAGGTTGCACTGTAGGAGTAGGAGGATCACAAAGAATATGATTCTCAATTGGAATTTTTACTCCTTTCGTCTCATCGAGTGATGTATCCTGATCACTCACATCTGATTCATCATCAGACGAATCATAGTCCTCAATGATTGGAGGACGTTGTTCCGTAACTGATGGCTTTTCTTTCCTATCAGATGAGCCCTCCGAGGAATTGTCCGGTTTGAACCCTAATCCAGTAGTAACTTCCTCATAATCAAGAGGCACACTAGGTTCAAAACGAGGCATATCCTCTTCATCGGGCATTCGAGTATAGTTGTGTCTCAAAGGAGGCGGACACTTCTTATACCCAACGCCTTTCACGTTCCCTTTCAGTTTTTGAACGTCTATGATGTGATCGAGCACAAATCGGGAGTTAGAATAACTCTCCAGTTTGAGCTTGATTGCATCATGCTCGCATTTGGCAATGGCTAGCTCCTTTTTGGTTTCCTAAACGATGTTAATGTAATCGTTAATACTAATTTGTTTATGGTAAACAGTTTTGGTAAATTCGGAAACACTTTTCTTTAAGGTTTCAATTACAGATTTAGAATCCTTTTCGTTTCTAGCTAAAGCCATATTTGCCTCTTTGCACTTTGACAGTTCAATAACCAAACTCTGATTGTGACTATGAACCGTTTCAGATTCATGTTTCAATTCAGCACATTCATGTTTCATATCAGCACAAACACTACATATGCTAGGAGTTTCAGATTTTACCTGACTTGTAGAAGCTGTGACATTAGCCAGAAAGGCAGTCTGAGAAGAAAAAGATCCATCTTCAGTGAGAATCTTCTCCATTTCTTTTGATGTAGCATCAGCTTTCTTGATCAAGTCAGATTTCTCGTTCGCATCATTCGACAAATTATCAGCTTCAGAATCCATTCCCTCCTTGACGTCTGATTCTGAACTGTAATCACTCACACTTGATCCATCTGCATCAGTACTGCCACTATATCCTGAACTGTCATCATTTCCTGAAGATTCACCATCATTAACATTCTTGACAATTTCAGCATAAAACATAGTTCCTCCTTGATCTCCACCTCCAAATTGTACAGACCAGGAGTCATCGGCTTTATTTGAGTTGGACGTGGATGTACTTGTTTGATTTATGAAAGGATTTTGGTTGCCTTGTTGAGGTTGAGCTTGAGGTGTAGCAAAGCGAGGTTGAAGTGGAGTGTAAGTAATCGATGGTATCAAACCGAAAGGTTGAGGTTGGGCTTGTGATGGTTTTGGAATATAGGCACTCGGATCGAACTGAGGTTGAGTAGTGGTAACTTGAGGTGTAAAAGGAACATAAGCACTACCAAATTGAGGTCTAGAAAAAGCCTGAGCTTGAGCACTCAAATGCGCTGGCGGAAGATAGGCACTCGGATCGAAGACCGGAGGTGGAGTTGAAGGAGTAAAACCAGGCAGGTACATTTCAGTACAACTCATAATTGATGTATTGAATAAAGTTCCTGATCACACACTTGAAAACACGCTGTTAAATCACTTTTCCAAAGCCTCTGTTAAAAACTTTAACAAGTTTTGACGAAACCCAAATTTGCTGTTAATGTCGACGAAACTTCGTGATGATTTTTTTTAAATGTCGACGAAACTAGGGTTAATCACAAATGACGACGAAACTGATTTGAATTTTGTTGAACGACAAAACTCTAATGATGACGAAAGTCAACGAAACTGGATGATGTATGATGAACGACGAAACTGATGTTGAGATCTTGGCGACGAAACTGAATGTTGAGATCTTGGCGACGAAACTGAATGGTTTTTAATGTCGACGAAACTAAATGGATATCCGACGAAACTGTTTTGATCTTGGACGAATCCTGTTTAACTCAGCTAAAGACGAAACTTCACAGGATCTGTTTCATTAAAATCGACATGTTCAGTCAATAATTCAGTTCCATTCATTAATCATCACGTGAATATATCTTATTAATGTCAGTCTACTTCTTTTGATCGGTCCAATAACATGAAGATGAATTAAAAAGGTGTCGGCCCAGCTGTTAATCCATTGAAAGTGGATTATTTGGCCCAATAAAAAAAAAGCTTTGTGTATGGCGAAACTTGTCTGCTATGTTCTTTTAAATTGTCGACGAAACCTGTTGTTTGAATTAAATTGATCGATGAAACGGAATGGATAAGGTTGCAAGAGTTGGTGAGATATTTCAAAGTGAAGTCTTATCCCTTTCTGACACAGACACGATTTTCAAACCTACACCATGCCTAACATACTTTTGAAAGCACTATTTTCAAACCACTATGAATTTTAAATTCACAAACAATTTTCAGTAACTTCACAGCAGATCAAAAAGTAAATTATATGAAGAACACACATGAACTTTTTGAAGGTTTCATGAATATATGAAGTTTCTGATCACTAACAAATTTTCCGAAACCTGAATTTTGCTTAAAACTTTCAACAAAAACCCATTAGTAACATGTAAACATTCAAACAAACAAGGTTTTTGAACAAACTTTTAGCAAAACAACAAGATAAACACTGATTTTAGTGACTTTTTCCAGAAAATATATAAATTTTTAAAGTACAAAATCTGAAAAATCACTAAAAACCACTTGATAAAAACCCAAACTTGTTTGGTTTTAAATAAGGATTAGAGCCAAAGCTCTGATACCAATTGTAGGTCCCGTTTTTCTCGGTGGATCCGATATGAAAACCTATCCTTGTTTATCACAAACACGGTAACGGGTGCGGAATCCCCGTGACGGTGCAAACCAAACACAGTGTAAAACACACGCGTAACCAAAGATTCAATATCTATTGATTAGGGATGAGTACAACCCAAACATATACAAACAATGTTTACAGACTCTCACTAAGTCTCACAGCTCTCTCATACTCATCAGTTTCACACAGAAACTATGAGGGGTATTTATAGGAAACAGACACAGGTATCGACGAAACACAAAGATGGCACGACGAAACATCAAAAGCGACGAAACCAAAGGTGTTTCGTCACTTAATCATGCCTAAATTGAAGGGTTTTGTCGATTGAAGATTTTGGCCCAAATTGATGTTACGGCCCAGATGGAAGTTGAGGCCCAGTTCAAGAGTTGCTGCCCCAAACATGTACGGTCAATTGTTTTCACATATTCAATAACTATGACATCATCATGACATCACAATGATGATGTCATGGTGATGTGTCACCGGGAATAGGTTCTCGGCTCTCCGTGCTTCGCCTGTCGAACTCTGGGGCGCACGACGGAGGAATGTCTTGACGTCGGGCTTGAGCCGAAACTAACCGTGTCGAACCGAATCGTGTCGAACCGAGCCGAGTTGAACCGAGCCGAGTCACGTCCACATAAAGTGTACCAACAAATTTGGAGTTGGTGCAGTAGCTTCAGGTGCAGTTGTTGCATTGAATACAAGAGGAGTAAACGGAGTAATGGTAAGAGACGAGTCTCCCTCCCTGCGTCTTGTACTTCTTGAAATTCTTTTTAAGGGTTGGTACTGCTCTCACTGACCTTAAAGTCCTCTAGGAACGCAGCACGCTTGGTTTCAATAATACGGGTGACATGGGAAGGACAATAGAAACAAGAACCCTTTGAGTGATGAGGATACCTGATAAAGAAACAAGTAACTGTTTTAGGGTCAAGTTTCCTTAGGAAGGGATTATAAAGTTTTGCTTCAGCAATGTAGCCCCATGCTTTCATATATTTAAGACTCGGTTTCTTTCATGTTCAAAGTTCATAAGGAGTTTTAGGGATAGACTTAGAAAAAACCCTATTGAGTATATGAACAGCTGGTTTTAACGCTTCAGTCCATAGAAATAATGGTAAATTAGTGTTGGCTAACATATTGCGCACCATGTTCATAAGGTTACGGTTTTTTTGTTTAATGACACCATTCTGCTGAGGTGTACCAGGCATGGTGTAAGACCCATTCCCCTTTTAACATAAATATATCATTATAATACGCATTTCATATCAAAAACACGACTTAACAAAAACTTTTTCATCCCAACATTCATACATGTTTAAAACATTCAAAAACTAAGTTATAAGTGTTTACACATTTCACTTTTTTATAAACAAAACAAGATCAATTGCGGAAGCTTCATTTAAATGTGTATTCGGTTCGTGTTCTTCGCTTGATTTTCATCCGGAGGCTTATAACATTCACCTAAAATCAAAACCAACATAAACGTTAGTTTTGATAGATTAATAACAAGTTAGAACAAGTTCCACGAGTCAAACTAACACAATCAAACAAATTGCCAGCTTTTTCAGCTCTCGCGGGCAGCTCTCGCGGCCAGCGAGAGCTGCCCGCGAGAGCTTGGTCGGTATTCTGTCGCGGCCTCAACACTGGTCGCGTGACGCGACAGCGAGTTGGGTTATTGGTCGCGTAGCGCAACAACCTGATTTCGACAGAAAAGTCCTTTCAGAAAGGTCTTTTCAAAAAGGTCCTTTCAGCTGCAAAATGCCCAGCTTTGTTTTCATCCAAAATTCTAACTTGAAAATTTCATAACTTTTAATCTACTTATCCGTTTTACGTGATTCTTGTTTCTACACGTACGTAATGAAATTACAGATCCATATATCATCTTGATTCACATCAAAAGCTGATTTAAAAGCAAATGGCTTACATTTCCCTTATTGCCATTATTTGACCCGTTTCATTTATCAACATTTTACATGTTTATTAGCAATGATTGTTTCTAGTCCTTTTTACCCATTCCCGGGCTTGTCAAACATTAGCGTTTTCACTCCCATCACATGGTTTGCGCACGCATTAACATCATGTTTATTGTCTACAATTTAGGCATGCACATTTAATCAAGACCAACAAAATCATGTTTCTAAGTTTTTGACCGAAATCCAAGGGTTCATTAAATCAAGTTTTGGCGTGTCCGTTTCTCGGCTTACGCACTTATTATACTAATTTATCGTGTGACATTCAAGTCACTTCACAACACTATCATTTTAAACATCAATTCGACCCGTTTGGTTGTCGAGTGAAAACCATCACTTCAATGACATACCAAACACTTTCTAACCATTTATTTTGACCCGTTTGGTTGTCGAGTGTGCTTCGTTACTTCAATAACATACCAAACTCATACGTTACGCTATAACCACATTATCATAATTAATACCGATGTATTTTCATAGTGTAACGAAACTACAAGTTACGTACCTTTCAAAGCTTTTCCTTCAAGTGCGCGTCCGCTCCAACTTGTCCGCTTGAAGATTCCATCGCCTTGCCTATAGAGTTCAACCAACAACGTGTTTAGAACTCATATCATTTCACGTTTCACGTAATTCGCCATATTATTCAATTACGCATTTTACTCAAAATTTCAACATATTAGCGTTCGTTTAGGCATTTTAACAAACACCTTGTGGGCATAATTTTTATACATCAACAATCAAGTTCATGACTAGTTATTTAACCATGATTAAACATAATTTACAAGCTCATATGTCTAGTATGCATAACAACACCTAGACTTGCTTCATGAAAATCAAATAACACCAAATTAATGAACATAATTCTAGTGTTCATCACCTAGTTAAAATACCCACTTGAGACATGTATGGGTGATTATCAATTTCGCAATTTTCATCACTAATTCATCAAACTTTTGACTAGGGTTTGCTCCTAGACATGGATTCATCATAATTTCACTCTTACATCAAACATTCAAGCAATAATTACATTTATGAGAAATCATCAAGAATTCAAAACATCACCAAAAGATGAAATTTGACATACCTTGTGATCCCCTCACTTAGGTGATCACTAGTTTCAGCTTGGTTTTCGATTTAGACTTGATTTGCCTCTTTGATTTGGTTGGTTTATGTAAGCTAGGGTTCAAGTGAAAGAGCTCTCTTTGGCTCCTGTGAAACTCACGACCAGAACAAACACATAAGTGTGTGTTTTGGTGTTTTGATTTTTATTAAATTAAAACCATTTCCCTCATTTAACCCTTTTAGTCCCTCAAGTTTTCTAGAGTTATCAGAAGGATTATTAACCAAGTTTTCTTTATTGTTTTTAAGGCACATAAATAGCAACTATCATGAGTACCCTTTCAGGATTATACTAACAGTTCTTATTATCGCCATTAATTACTAACATCATGCAAGATTCTAATTATCATATATAAACATATCTATGTTTTAATACCATCAATGAAATTCCTATCGATCTAACATCCTATCACCAATTTCAACCATAACTATTTTAAATCATATATCGTCGAACTCAAAAATCACCAAGATTCATCATACAATCTCTTAATTCCAATTTAACATTCTTATCGTCAAATATATCATCACGGCCATATTTATATAAAACCCCAAATTACCCAAATCAACAAATACCAGTATAAATCTAGACTAGTAGTTTATCATTAATCATATGTACCCTTTTCTCATTCAACATTTACAATTCTATTACCGTAACCTCTTAACAGACAATCAAGGAGAACAAAATACAAGACTACTCATTGAAGGCACAAGACTAAACATCATAGACCATACAAAATACAAAAGCAGCTTATCAATTTCATTTCGGCCATTTTTTTAATCACTGTAACAATTAACCATTATTCATCACTGCTCCTATTAACCTTCAATATACACTTTCATTTACAATCAAAATCACAAGAAAGCAAGGCACTGATGACAAAAGGAATACAAGATGAACACTGTCATACACATCTCAGAATCATATGTTTAGCAAATTACACTAATTCATAACCAAAACTCTTTAAATACCAAAGCAGTTAACAAGTGCATCTACTCAAGAATCTCGGAATGTAAGAAATTTGGGGTGAGCTGACGTGAGGTCGAAATCTCACTCAAATTTAATCCAACCGATGGCGGAATCATCGGGGCGCGGCACTAGGCGAATCAGATTGCTCAAGAGATTCCATAACAACTATATTGCGATAATATTTAATACATTCGTTATCCCATACTAACAAATAATACAATCACATAAGTTATCACAGAATTCTTGTCCTCTCGAACAATACAAATCCGACAACCTAGATTTTAGTTGAGTTTCTAGACTTCCTAGCTTGATTTGATATAGTCTGCGATCTAACCTACAACATACGTTAAAATATTTTTCAATACAAAAGTATTGGCGAGTATACAGGTTTGATAATTAGCATAATAGATAAAAAGTGTAGCGAATTTCCATATGCATAAACATAATACACGACATATATACTCACAAAACTGATACTACCAACTAAGTCCTCGATGCTCGAATGTACGATGGCATAACTAGACCCCGTCGGGCGCAATAGTACTATACTAGTCGTGGTGGGACGTCGCGAGTATAAGCCCTAGCACATATGCAACTAGCATCACGTATATCTATGCATAACAGTTATTCGCCAGTGATAATTCGATTGCTTGAATAATTCGTTGATGAGTTCGAGCTGTTAGAAACGTATGTTACACCCAAAATTCGATTAAAAAGGGTTCGAGTATACTCACAGTGCTTGTTTAGCGGGAATACAACTTGATTGAGTCGGTTGTGAGTACGTCTGTGTTGATCCTTGAAGAACAGAGTAAACGATGTATGGTTAAGCAAGATTGCCTTGAAAAGTCACTCGATTGGTCGAATGGGGCTCATCCGTGCGGATTGACATGTTATCCGTCCGGATGACAAGTTATCCGTCCGGATGACATGTTATCCGTCCGGATTAACAGGTGATCCGTGCGGATGATGTGTGATCCGTGCGGATAAGGTGTGATCCGTGCGGATAAGTGATGACTCGTCCGAATTGTTGTTCGTTCGAAATAAGTGGTGGTTCGTGCGGACTGTCATCCGTTCGAATAAGCGTGACTCGTGCGGTCGACGGGTTATCCGTGCGGATTAACATGTATCCGTCCGGATGACATGTATCTGTCCGGATGACATGTTGTCCGTGCGGATCACATGTTATCCGTGCGGATTACATGTTATCCGTGCAGACCTGTTATCCGTGCGGATATGTGATCCATGCGGACATGTCATCCGTCCGGATGGCATGTGTTTCACATTCCAAACGCTGTTTCAGAATGTTTGACGGAAGGAATACGTTCGTTTTTACTAGGGTAGTGTAATTTCGCACTAACACTTGAAAGTTCATCAGTTCCGACGCGTTCTGACGGCCGGGAATCACCCCGCTCCGTCAGAAATGGTCGTTCTTGACGGTTTCTCGTGATTAACTCGAAATCGCACTGTCCTTGGTTGAATACATAGATTTAGGTGAGATTTGTCATCAAAACATGTGGAAATCACCCAGATCTGAGCCGTTTGTAGTGGGATGAGGCCACAAGTTGGAGTTCAGAAGAACTCTTGGTGACATCACCTCAAAACGCCTCAAATCCGCAGATTTCATGGTTAGAATTTGAGTTTTTAAAAGATAGAAAGATGTAGAATTGAGTGTAGATCGTAGAAGTACAAGTTTTAGGTTGAAATCTTACCGGAATCGCGAGGAAATCGAGGAAAAAAGGGTCCTGAGCGTGTTTGGCCGAGTAGGAGCTGTCACATCACTGTTCAAGTGATGTGACATAGTATTTATAGGCAACAGAGGAGAAGAAAATGAGTTCTGGCCCGGATTGCCCATCCGTCCGAATGGCCCGTCCGTACGGATGGCCCATCCGTCCGGATGGCCCATCCGTCCGGATTGTTATCCGTCCGGATGGCTATCCGTCCGGAAGGCTATCCTGACACGTTGGACTTCTCCGTTTTTGATCGTTTTGATAGTTTTGAGGTACGTACTTTCCATAATTAATTTATATTATCATTATATTGTTATTATATATACATATATATCACTAGGGGTCGTATTTACGTATCCATAATCCAACGTTTCGATAATTAACAATCGGTTTCTGCTTCGAGTGTGCGATTATAAGCGACGTTTCACGGCCATCAAGGAGGGTAGTATAGGTCCTCTCTCGACGTCATCGTGAACGTTATTGCGAGTTGTGCCACAATGACTGACGGGGTACCATTCACTCGTATTGTCATCATCTTCACGAAGACTGGAGCCATAGCACTCACCCGAGAGTCCTTGTTAGCGTTAATTGTCTGCGTTCGACACATCACGGCCACTGAGGAGGGTAGAATAGGTCCTCACTCAATGCTTCCGTGAGTGTTAGTGTTCGTGGTAGTAGTATATAGCAACATTGCATTTCGAAAATATGCGCTTATCCTTCGAATAGCGGTATATACGTTATAGTTACATTATGATCCGAATCTCTGTTGCTAGGCGTAACGAGTATATCGAGTAGTAACAACGCACGAAAGTGCGGGTTGTTACAGTCTCCCCTACTTTAGGAAATTTCGTCCCGAAATTAATCCAATAGGTAGACTTTTAAGAGTTGATCTTGTATGGATAGCGATACAGCGAGCGATTTGATCGTAAGTTGACAGCGAGAACGTTTCGAATAAGAGAGATCGATTGCGATAGCGAGAAGGCGACGTAAGACAGAAGTAATAATCCCACGAGTTGGCATTCCAAAGTACCTTGTCTTGGGTAAAATGCGTTAGTTCGATGCGATTGTAGTTTGAAAGGTTCCTCATGACGTAGAGTTAACTGAGTCGATCGTTAACCAACGTTACAAGAAGCGTTCGTTTTAGATATTAAAAGGGATTTAGGATGAAAATCTTTGAAAATTTTCCCTTTAACGTGCGGTCAACAGAGTCGATGTTAACCGATGTTGCAAGGAAGTTTAAGTTTCTAACATTTTAAGGAGTTCGAAGATGAAAACAAGGGTTACGAAAACTCTCCTATGACATGGGTTCCAGCTGAACTCGATGTTGAACCAACATCTCAAGAAAGTCTTGTTTTTGATCTTGAAAAAGGTTTTAAGGAAAAATTGGACTCATGAAGCTCCCTTTGAATATGGAGTTAAGCTGATTCGATGTTACCTCCACATTGTGAGGAATTTCACTTGTTCCATGGTTTTAATAAAAGTTTTATAAAAATCAGTTTCAACCTTTTGAAAAGGATGATTTAGCATCAAGCCCCAATTGGCACCTTCCCACGGAAGTTCGTTAATATGTTTAAAACACTTATATATAGGAAGTACCAGCGGCGTATCCCCCATGCTTTGCACATATTACTTCCGTTTCGTGAGGCAGTGTCAGGTGTGCCGATATGACTCGGATAGAATTGCGTTTACTCGGCCCAATCGATAGAAAGTCGGACCGAGCATAGGATAGGATCGAATAGATTAATCCAGCGAGTTGATAAGCGAGAAGCGAATAGCGCGTTTTCGATTAGATTCCACATTACACCCACATGGCACGTTTCCACGGGAGTTTGCTAACATGGCGAAACACCATGCTTAACCAGGTTAGCTTTGCCTCGTGAAGCGGTGTCATGTGTACTTAATACCATACAGACTGTAATGAACACCGGGCGAGCGATAAGCGGTAGATTATACACGATAGGCGATAAGCGATTAGGTGATTAAACGAATAATACAAACACAACACTAGCAATGATGGTGATGATAATCGAATTACGATAAGTGGCAGTTGTTGCGTGCAAGCGATGAAGGTATGCGGTTCGATTTTGATTGATTAACACCACAGAGTTTGACTAACATTAGACCCCACATGGCCTTTTTTTCCACGAAAGGTCGTTGATATGACTAAAACGCCCTGCTTTAATCATATGGGTTTCATCTCGTGAAGCGAGGTCATGCGTGCTAACTTAACACGAATATCACAGCTAACGGTATAGCGATAGATTGATACACAGCGAGCGATATAGATTCACACTACTAGTGATAAGTGATTACGATTAGTCGAGTTTGAGTATTGTTTCGAATAAGCTTAACGTTACGTTATGACGCGTCACGGCTATCGAGGAGGGTAGAATAGGTCCTCACTCAACAATATCGTGAGCGTTTATGTGCTTGATAAGGTTCATTGCAATAGACTTACGACCAGTCTTGCGTTGATGCAATTGGCCTGCGAGGTAGACTCCCCAGAGTCCATCGATGAGGCGATTGCATTGCGTTTGCAGACTTACGACAAGTCTTGCGATGTTGCAATTTCAGTTGTTACGCCTTGCGATTGAGTGTTGTGTGTTGAAAATAATCACAATAGTATAATAGGTCTAATAACGTTCAACTCCACGTGGCACTTTCTTGAACTTCGGTAGTATGATAAAGCACACCTTGCTCGACCCCTACTACTTTCATCCCGTGATTTGGTGTCACCTTTTGTCAAAGCGCTATGGCACCTTAGAATTCACTACGATCTCCGTGCACTGACCCAAATAATCCCGTGTGCACCCGTGATTAATCGTTCCTTGCACGTTTATCGTACCTCGTCCTAAGAGTGTAGTGAGGGTAAAACACATTATTTCGTGACATAGTATATAGTATATAGTATGTGTGTGAATTTAGTCTAAGTGCGATGACTAGAGTGTGAGAGAGAAAACGAAAACGAAAACGAGAGTTAATGCTACGCATAGGGGCAACATCGAGTAATAGAGTAAGTTCGAAACTTAGAAATTAACGTCGAAAATCGTATCATTACAACTTTATCCTACGCTTGCTAGATGTCGGATGCTGAAACCTTTTGCTGGGGCTGTTGTTGTACTTGAGTTCACGGTTCGATGCGGCAGTTGCGGGTGAAGTGACCGTAACGGTTGCAGTTATTACAATAGCGACAGTCAGCCCCAACTGGATGATGATAGGTACATGAGTAACACTGGGGATGAGCTCCAGTGTAGGCTGGTTTTGGAAACATCGGAATTGTTCGAAGAGGTTCCGGTTGCAGCAGTTCGGTTGTTGATGAGCTCGGGCTTGAAGTCTTTCGTTTGCGGCTGGGTTCGTCGGTGTCTTGCGAAGGGGTGTCGTTGTTGGAGGGTTCGTCCGAAGACTCACTTGCGGAGTCCTTGGCTGATTTGTCGGAAGATCCGTTGGCAGATTTGTCAGAAGAATCGGCAGCAGATACGTCCGAAGAATCGTTAGCAGATTCGTCAGAAGAATCGTTAGCTGATTCATTAGAAGAATCGCTAGCAGATTTGTCAGAAGATTCGTTAACATGTTCGCCTGAAGGATTACTGGTGATTGCTTGATGAGCTTGCTTGACGGGATTCTTTGAGAAGAACCCTTCCATGAGTCGTTTGTTGTTGAATTCTGCGGCTAAGCGATACGTTTCTTCGATGGTAGCCGGTCTTGCAACTTCGACAAAATCGCCCACACACTCAGGCAAGCCGCGAATGTACTTCGAAATGGCTTTTTATGAAGTGTTGACTTGACTCGGGCAGATTATGCTAAGCTGTTTGAACCTTGCGGTGTAGCCAGCATTGTCACCTTCGGTTTGCTTGATTTCCCAAAATTCGTTTTCTAGCTTCTGGATTTCATGAGGGGGGCAGTACTCTCTCTTCATGAGCTCTTTCAGCTCATCCCAAGAGAGAGCGTAAGCTGCGGAGATCCCACGTTTGTTACGTTCGGCGGTCCACCAGTCGAGTGCTCGTGATTGAAATACTCCGGTAGCGCAAGTAGTACGGAAACTATCGGGACACCCGCTTTGACGAAGGGTAACTTTGATAGAATCGAACCACTGGAGTAGTTGAGTCGCACCTCCTTCACCCGTGAACCCCATCGGGTCACAGGCTTTGAAGTGCTTGTAGAGAAAAGTAGATTGCGACGCTTCCGTCTTGGAGTCTTCCGAGGCTCGAGAGTTGCGGAAAGAGTGCACTTGAGTGGCAATTCGAGGAATAAGCTTACTCACTTCCTTAGTCACAATGATGCAATCCTCTTATTGACACTTCGTTTGGCTCTCCTCCTTGCTACTCGTCTCGAGGTAGAGTTGTTGGAAGGCATCTAGACAGAAAGAGACTTGGAGTGAGATTCGATCATAATGATTTTGAGTTTTGCGATGCGATTGAGTGCGTTCAAAACTTGGTGTGATAGTATAGTAGTAATACGAATCACATAGGAGACACGAATTTCCTAAGTTCTCACACAATGACTTGTTGTTTATACGTATATATATAGGTATTTATATAACTGAAATTTGTATACGGGTCGGTTTAGAGTATGCGAGGACGCGTTGAGGTAAGGAAGCGAGAGCGAATGCGATAGATTATGCATTTGTTTTGTTGCGAACATTCGGGTTTCGTTTTAGATTGCGATGGCTGTGCGAATTGTGTGTTTATAAAGTAGGGAGTGAAAATCGTTAAATCGAGAAATCGATAACGCGTAAAGTTTCAAAACGTAAATAAGTTCCAACCAGTTGTAAAATTGGTTGTTCATACGATAGAGTGCCTTGGGTGTTTAGGCGTCGACTACCCAAGGTAATCCAACTATATCTAACAAGCTCGTGCACGCGCGTTGACTTAGAAGGCTCCATGCTTCCACTGGGATGCAGCCCATGGCATTCGTCTTCCTAGGCCTCGCGTGGCTCGGGTTATCATGATAGTCGAGTCCTTGGTGAGACCTTTTGAAAACCAGTTTATAGAGAGTGGAACGACTTATTAAGGTACGGGTTTCACCCCTGTCTTAACAGTTTCGTTCCTAATTGTGGTTATGCTCTCGAATAAATTCACGAGTTCCACTAGATTTCGAAATGGAGGCTTTCGTCGAGATGTGGATGTCACTCCTAACTCGATGAAAGGTTCTCGTGCTAGAAAAATGCACTGAGTGAGCAATCCTATCGAGAGTTCTGATCTCGACTGAACCGCTCGGTTTCGTTATGCGAATATTTTTGAAAACATGTGTATTGTGTCGGCCTTAGGGAAGGCTAAGTAGTATTTCAGCCTTAGGAAAGGCTTCTTCGTGTGAAGTTGTAGTATGCGGTGTTCACACAAAGTTGTAGCTTTTAGCAATTTCGATCGAGAGTATCAAGTAAGCCCGATACAACCCCACTGGGTTCGTACGAGTCGGCCTGTTGGTACTTAGACTATAGACTAGGTAAATTTCTAAGACGTCCACCCGGACTAGGTCGAGTCTGACCTAATTCCCTATAGTTATGGCTCTGATACCAATCTGTCACACCCCAACCGATGGCGGAATCATCGGGGCGCGGCACTAGGCGAATCAGATTGCTCAAGAGATTCCATAACAACTATATTGCGATAATATTTAATACATTCGTTATCCCATACTAATAAATAATACAATCACATAAGTTATCACAGAATTCTTGTCCTCTCGAACAATACAAATCCGACAACCTAGATTTTAGTTGAGTTTCTAGACTTCCTAGCTTGATTTGATATAGTCTGCGATCTAACCTGCAACATACGTTAAAATATTTTTCAATACAAAAGTATTGGCGAGTATACAGGTTTGATAAGTAGCATAATAGATAAAAAGTGTAGCGAATTTCCATATGCATAAACGTAATACACGACATATATACTCACAAAACTGATACTACCAACTAAGTCCTCGATGCTCGAATGTACGATGGCATAACTAGACCCCGTCGGGCGCAATAGTACTATACTAGTCGTGGTGGGACGTCGCGAGTATAAGCCCTAGCACATATGCAACTAGCATCACGTATATCTATGCATAACAGTTATTCGCCAGTGATAATTCGATTGCTTGAATAATTCGTTGATGAGTTCGAGCTGTTAGAAATGTATGTTACACCCAAAATTCGATTAAAAAGGGTTCGAGTATACTCACAGTGCTTGTTTAGCGGGAATACAACTTGATTGAGTCGGTTGTGAGTACGTCTGTGTTGATCCTTGAAGAACAGAGTAAACGATGTATGGTTAAGCAAGATTGCCTTGAAAAGTCACTCGCTTGGTCGAATGGGGCTCATCCGTGCGGATTGACATGTTATCCGTCCGGATGACAAGTTATCCGTCCGGATGACATGTTATCCGTCCGGATGACATGTTATCCGTCCAGATTAACAGGTGATCCATGCGGATGATGTGTGATCCGTGCGGATAAGGTGTGATCCGTGCGGATAAGTGATGACTCGTCCGAATTGTTGTCCGTTCGAAATAAGTGGTGGTTCGTGCAGACTGTCATCCGTTCGAATAAGCGTGACTCGTCCGGTCGACGGGTTATCCGTGCGGATTAACATGTATCCGTCCGGATGACATGTATCTGTCCGGATGACATGTTGTCCGTGCCGATCACATGTTATCCGTGCGGATTACATGTTATCCGTGCGGACCTGTTATTCGTGCGGACATGTGATCCGTGCGGACATGTCATCCGTCCGGATGGCATGTGTTTCACATTCCAAACGCTGTTTCAGAATGTTTGACGGAAGGAATACGTTCGTTTTTACTAGGGTAGTGTAATTTCGCACTAACACTTGAAAGTTCATCAGTTCCGACGCGTTCTGACGGCCGGGAATCACCCCGCTCCGTCAGAAATGGCCGTTCTTGACGGTTTCTCGTGATTAACTCGAAATCGCACTGTCCTTGGTTGAATACATAGATTTAGGTGAGATTTGTCATCAAAACATGTGGAAATCACCCAGATCTGAGCCGTTTGTAGTGGGATGAGGCCACAAGTTGGAGTTCATAAGAACTCTTGGTGACATCACCTCAAAACGCCTCAAATCCGCAGATTTAATGGTTAGAATTTGAGTTTTTAAAAGATAGAAAGATGTAGAATTGAGTGTAGATCGTAGAAGTACAAGTTTTTGGTTGAAATATTACCGGAATCGCGAGGAAATCGAGGAAAAAGGGGTCCTGAGCGTGTTTGGCCGAGTAGGAGCTGTCACATCACTGTTCAAGTGATGTGACATTGTATTTATAGGCAACAGAGGAGAAGAAAATGAGTTCTGGCCCGGATTGCCCATCCGTCCGGATGGCCCATCCGTCCGGATGGCCCATCCGTCCGGATGGCCCATCCGTCCGGATGGCTATCCTGACGCGTTGGACTTCTCCGTTTTTGATCGTTTTGATAGTTTTGAGGTACGTACTTTCCATAATTAATTTATATTATCATTATATTGTTATTATATATACATATATATCACTAGGGGTCGTATTTACGTATCCATAATCCAAAGTTTCGATAATTAACAATCGGTTTTTGTTTCGAGTGTGCGATTATAAGCGACGTTTCACGGCCATCAAGGAGGGTAGTATAGGTCCTCTCTCGACGTCATCGTGAACGTTATTGCGAGTTGTGCCACAATGACTGACGGGGTACCATTCACTCGTATTGTCATCATCATCACGAAGACTGGAGCCATAGCACTCACCCGAGAGTCCTTGTTAGCATTAATTGTCTGCGTTCGACACATCACGGCCACTGAGGAGGGTAGAATAGGTCCTCACTCAATGCTTCCGTGAGTGTTAGTGTTCGTGGTAGTAGTATAAAGCAACATTGCATTTTGAAAATATGCGCTTATCCTTCGAATAGCGGTATATACATTATAGTTACATTATGATCCGAATCTCTGTTGCTAGGCGTAACGAGTATATCGAGTAGTAACAACGCACGAAAGTGCGGGTTGTTACATTACTATCCAGAGGAAAACATACGAAACTTAGCCACACATAACTCGTTTCGTAATCACTTCAATTCTAATGTTCATATGAATCGAATAATGAAAAGCAATGATTAACAACCCCAAAATAGTGTTCTTGTCACCCAAAATTCTCCCCCAAACTCCTCTAGACCAAAAACAATGATTAGATAGTTCAAAAGTCACACCCACCAACCATAAAAGAGGAGTTACACTTTTCCACTCAGGCTCCACCGTAAGCTACGGTGGCCACCGTAGCTTACGGTGGCTTTAAAGTGGCCTACCGTAGTTGAAAACTGTCTTACGGCACATTTTTGGTGAGGGTCTACCGTAGCTTACGGTAGCCCCCGTAAACTACGGTGGCCACAGCTAGGCAATTTTGTTTTCTTCATAACTTTCTCGTTTCAACTCCGTTTTCTTTGTGGTTTTCACCCACGTTCTCGTAATTTCATCCTCTATCATGTTATATTCTTAATTTTTCAATTCCAATAATTGATTTTTTTCATTTATTCTCCATCTTTCAATCTTCAATCCAGCCGCTATTCGAAGCTTCATTTCCACACTTTTAAGCTCCGAATGTACCTGAAACACAAGCAAACGTAGTCATCTAATTCTTGACAATTACTAGATTAATGTAGGATTAAAATAACATTTATAGCACTTAAGGGTCGTCCTACGGACTACCCGTCATGACAACATACTTTCGGACGAGTTTTGTGCGAGCGAAGATGAGTGTGTGCTGCTGTTGTTTTCTTCTTGGATCGAGACCCAAAACCGAGCTCACCACCTTCGTCGCTGATCGAAATCACCACAATAACCATGGCTGCCTTCTCAAACCCGAGCACCACCTGAATCTGATCTCCGGAAGAGCACAGTCGCCGCCGTAGGCGGCGGCGCCGCTGTCGTCGTTGCTTTAACGATCACCACCGCCTCTCTCTCTCTCTCGTCATCCTTTCACTCCGCCGCCCTCTCTATATTTTTCTCTTCTAATCTCATCGAATCACATCGTAATCGGGTGGGTGTATATACGAACAGGGGTATTAACAGGGTATAAGGACGAAATTTAGGGGGTGTTTGTCGGTGTTACTGTCGGAACGACGACCGGAGCTCCTCCGTTGCCGATTTATTTGAGAGATGGAGAGGAGTGTGTGTAATAGAGGGAGGAGGGGATGTGCATGTGTGTATGGGTGGTTGTTGACGGAGAATGAACGGCCAGTGGAGTCGCCGGAGTCTGGTTCGTCAACAGAAAAGTCTCATCGGAGGGGGAGAGAGTTTGTGGGTGTCGGCTGAAGAAAGATGAGGAGCATGTAGTGTTTTGAAAGAAGGTTAAATGGGGTTAAGGACATATTTATAGGGTAGGGTTTTAGGTTTAGGGAGTTGGGTTGGGCTTGGGCTTGGGGCCCGTGCATATGGATCCGTAAAATATCTGGTGTCTCGATTGCTTAATACTAAATTATAACGGTAGACAAGTAAATATATATATATATATATATATGTATAGGTGCGTGTTACGTTAAATACATTTGGTTCGGGTTATCGATCAAACGGTGCGTTTCCCCATTGCGGGTCACTATTATTTAATAAATAAATAAATAATAATAATAATAATAATAATAATAATAATAATAATAATAATAATAGTGAAAATAATAATAACAATAATAGCAATAAGAATAATAAGACAGTAAGATAACCTGATCTCGATGATTGGGATCAAGAGTACGGGTTTTTACATATTTAGCGCCAAATAATGTTAGAAAAGCGCGCCTGATAACGACTTCCAAATTCGCCACATCATAACCATCTTTTTATTCTTAATAACATCCTAAATAATGTTCTAATGTTGACAATTATGTACATAAAAATACAAACAAATACGAATAAAACATAGTTAAATTTATATTTCCAACAGTTTTTCTGTAAATAGATATGCGAAATTTCTCTTTAATTGATTAACTGGCCAAATGTGTGTAACCAAATGCTTCTTGTACTAATAGAATCCTTGTAATATCTGTCCTTTTTTCTACTAGTCTCATGCTAATGTTTGTTCTTTATACGATTTACATTGTATAGAAAAGTAAGCATCGTTCAAAATAGAATTAGTTTTGTAGTTAAGTTTAGTATGTTGGTATCACAATTAACAGGTTCCCATGACCAATCGGACTAAGAAGAAAGATGATCACACAAATACTTAAAGTCACCACAAACATCACACCACTCATCTTCAAACTGAATATACAAGAATCGAAAAAATAACTAACCGAATTAACGAAACAGGAACTTCAAATACTTGAACTTGCAATTGTTTTTTCAAATGAAACTTGCATTACATAACATGATGATGGAAGCGAATATATATACTGATTGAATGGGTGTGAGTGAAGCATCACAATGATTTGCAGAGGGATACGTCTGTTCCCTGTTAAGTCTTCATGCGGTTATACATCCCCTACTCACACCGATTCGCACAACACGACCCAAACTTCATGTGACCCAAACATGAAACCTAATGGACTTCTAGTATTTTGACCCAATAACATAATGTGGCCTATGGCCCAATTAGAATTAAAACAAATCTTCAACCCAAATAAAAAAACTAGTAGACATCAGAACCGAGCGGCCCAAATTCGGATCGTCGGAAGTGCATGATTATCGGCTTGAATCTCCCTCCTAAGCATGAACATCCGTGATGAGCCTGCTTTCTTTAATCATCGTTGTTGCCGATGACTTCAATGGTTATCACCAAGTTCGGCTCTTCTTCGCTTTCGACTGCTTCTTCTTGTACCTTCTTCAAGCTTGCTTCATTCGCGTCCGGTGCATTATTGTCTTGCTTTTTCTTCATCAAATCGAAATACCACTCGATTAACTCTATGTAGTAAATGTAGGAAATCTTTACTACATGCGCGTCATCCGGTGCAAAATCACACTCGAATGCTAGTTCATCTCAAAGATCATCTTTAATCACCTTGTTTATTCCACCTTTGGCGGTTACCACTCGGTGTAGCAAGACTAAACTTATTTCCCTACCGTCAACCAATGTTGGTGGCATAGTGTTCTTCTTGAAAATCCCGAGGAAACATGGTATAAACCATAAGAGAATTTCCTCGAATGTGGCACCATAAAACCTTTCATGCCCGGCCAACTCTTCATGTAGCAATATCGAATCCAACGTTTCTAAACAACTTTCAATAATCATGTCATTTTCAATGACACCCTCCTCGTCTTGGGAAAAACCACCGCCTTTTGACGTAACCCCTCTTGAGATTGCAATGGATTATCCTTTAAACCTTCGTAGTAAATCATGAATCCGACTTTTGCTTTCTTCGAGTAAACGGTCTCCTTCTTTTTAGTACCCGAAGTTCCTTCACCGTTCTTCCTTCTATTTTTCTCTCTTTCCTTCTCGAATTCTTTCTGGTAATACCCCTCAACATATTCCTTGAGTTTTTCTTTTTCTTTGCGGTGCCCATTTTCGACATCTAGACCCTCATAGAATTTGTCTAGATACTCCTCTTCCAATTCTATCTCCGACTTATTCTCAAAAACGTCAAACCCTTTCACACGACTACCGAACATTTTCTTTAAAACACAAGTGTCACAGGTGGTGACTGTTTCAATTCCTTGAAACAATAATTTCTCTAGGCTGAAAACGTGTTTCTTGAGACTAGGAATGTAACTTACACACAGTATGGTTTTACTTTTCCCCTCCACCGGAATCTTTACTTCACCAACCTAATGAACGAATGAAAATTCTTTTTTCTTATCATTCATCGTCACACCAAAATGCCTCTTAAAACATTTGAACATGCTCCTATTGCCCGTCATGTGCGTCTTAAAACTTGAATCCACTACCCAAATCGAATCCCAACATCCTCCGCAAGTATCACTAACCAATAATCATTTTCTACGGTTAACGGGCTTAGGTTAATGTACTTACTTGGACATATAGAAGCGATGTGGCCAAATTGTTTGCATGTAAAACAGCGAATCCCGGCCTTCCTCGGTCTCCCGACCGGTGTACTTCCCTTCCGGCCAAAATTTTTCGCGAAACCCCTTGGAACCATCTTCTTGGGAAAGTTTTTAATGGGTGATTTCCACGAGCGACTGGATGGCTTCCCTTGCGCGTACTGTTTACCTTTTCCGCTGCCCTGGCCGCACTTTTCAACGTTCATCCTCGCATCACCGAAATCGGCAGCAACCAACTTCCCTTTATCCCTCAGACGATTTCCAGAACCATGATCTTCGTTCTCGATCTTCACAGAACCTTTGGCTCTGATACCAATGTTGGTATCATAGTTAACGGGTTCACAGGACCAATCGGACCGAGAAGAAAGATGATCACACAAATACTTAAAGTCACCACAAACATCACACCACTTCATCTTCAAACCGAAAATACAAGAATTGAAAAATAACCAACCGAATAAACGAAATAGGAACTTGAAATACTTGAGCTTGCAATTGTTTTTTCAAACGAAACTTGCATTGCATAACATGAAGATGGAACCGAATATATATATTGATCGAATGGGTGTGAGTGAAGCGTCACGCTGATTTGCAGAGGGAAACGTTTGTTCCCTATTAGCCGTTCATGCGGTTATACATCCCCTAGTCACACCGATTCCCACAACACAGCCCAAACTTCATCCGACCCAAACATGAAACCTAATGGACTTCTAGTATTTTGACCCAATGACATAAGGTTGGCCTACGGCCCAATTCGAAATAAAACAAATAAACATATTGTTCGACCCAAATAAAAAAACTAGCAGACATCAGAACCGAGCGGCCCAAATTCGGATCATCGGAAGTGCATGATTATCTCGGCTTCATGGTGCACAAGGTTGGTGGCAAAAAAGTGCTTACAAAAATAAAACAAAATGTATTTAATTTATTTCATTTGAGAAAAAGATCACCACACTTTTATACTATGTACAAAGATATAACCAAGACTTGCGAGCATCTATAGACATCTAGAGAACCCTATTGCTCGATCAATAATGTCTTCATATCTACTAGCATGGTTGAACAAGTATAGCAATTAAAAGAATTAAAGAACTAATTAAAACCTGCTATAATACAAAAATTTACATCAAGTTCATGTTGGCCTGACACCCTTTGGGCTTGCAAGAGCATCGTGCACCGGGGTTTGAACTTCTTATCTAGCTGCTGCCACCGAAGAGTTTAGGACAGCCATAGAACTCGCAAAACGAATACAATAGCAGCAACAGCAACAACAAAACAGTTAACAGATGAGTAATCACCTTCCATAAAGAAAACCATCTCTTATTCATGAACTTAAACATCCTGACGACCAACTTCTTCTTGTAGTAGTTGTTAATCTTCACAACGGTCTTGTTATCGGAACTCCTGGTTGTTTTGTTTATCCCATTGAATAGCTCAGCGATCCCATTGTTAGTTAGTTCACCTTTAATGATTCCTTTCTCCTTTAACAGTCTGGCATCCTCGGTGCTATCGATAATACCACTTAAAAGATCCATGAATTGTGAAAATGGGGGACTCGAATTTGAATAGTTCATAGCAGTTTCATAAGCAACCAAGTTTCTTAATATTACTTCTGAATTAACATCTAGGGTTATTACCGGTAGATATAAAGCAGCTTCTTCTTCTACAAACTTGATGCCCATTATACCCTCGGTTGTTGACTTAAATGTTATCCCTGCATAGTGGTAAAGGGAGTACACAGATGGTATATTAATCTCCACCACCACAGGAACTTCATTTTTATCAGGAAGCTTTACAACTTTTAGGCCTGAAATGGTCAATATTTTATCCCATGGTATGTCTTGTATAACCTGGACAGGCTTCAAAATTTTTCTACCAATCCCAAACTTCATGGCTATTTTAGTAATTTCACCGATATTATCACAAGCTGAATTCATTCCCTCTTCCATGACCTCTATTTCCTCCGAACTACTTCGGCTTTGTGAACTTTCTTCATCTTGATTGGATCTTTCGGTGTTAGGAAAACCATTTTTGACCATCAAATGGTACATGAGATCCAACAGATGCAAGTGGCTTGTTTCATTGTAAGAGCATGACGAAATTGGTGACAATTGGAGGGGAGAGTTTGCTCGACAAAACCGCTCCATCATGAAAAACAGCACGGATTCATCTTCATCTATTTCAGAAGAATTGGTTTTCAAAGTTCTATAAATTTCTTTTAATACAACAAAGGGGATTTGGTTTTCTAACAACATTAGGTCCCTAGAAAGAATGGTGTCTCCTACCATCTTTTTATTTCCATTATCAACAAAATAATCTTGCAAAAGGTTAATTAAGAACAAACCATCTATTGCCATAATCCAAGATAATGTATTGTCATCTAAGTCCAAGTAGCTATGGTAGCAGCCTCGGACAACAGGGTCGAGTTCTTTGAGTTTATCGATTAGTATTTCACGAAACTTAATGTTTCCTTGACCGCGGTGGCTTTGGTTGAAAAGAGACTTAGCACAAGAAATCTTGAACCGTTCCATATGATATAAGTGCGGAACCATGTGATGATATGGACCCAAAGCAATCACCTGAGGGAGATAAGCCTCAGGTTTAAAGATGGTAATGGATTTTGGAATATTGAAAACACATATAGGGTTTTTAGTGGAAATGTCAATGGAGACTTCCCTTATGAATTTCTTGCTAATTTGATCAACCCATCTTTTTTCTTTGGAGACAGAGGAGAAAAATGTGGTTATGATCATGTTTGCACTATATATGGAGGCTGAAAGAAAAATGTCAATGGTTAAAATGATTAATCCATCATTCCAAGATTATGGCTCATTAATAGTTTTCGGAATTGCAAGGTCACATCAACATATTGGTGTATCTTGTTAGGTGTAACCATTCGTATTACGTCTTTGACATATTCGTACGTACCCTACCTAATTTTCATATATGCATGCATATCATTCTTTTGGTACATTAAAAGTTTAAAACATGTTGGCTAAAGTTCATACGTGTTGTACCAATAAAAGTTTCTGTATTGATCCGTAAAAAGACAAGTGTCCCAAAAGAGTAAATTATTGGGTCAAAGTACATGCATTATTAACTAAGCATGATGGTAAAATATAATAGACATGCCTATCTTAAAAAATTAAAATAATATTCAATCAAACACCCAAAAAACTTAATATATATATATGAATCAGCAAGATGATGTTTCAAACCAAAATACTTAATATATATATATGCATAGCATTTTTTTTTTTTTTTACTTTACACCATCAAATAAGAATGAAAATGATGTTTCAAACCAAAATAATTATTAATATGCTAGCCACCTCCCATATATAGCTTAAGGAACTACAGATATCTAACTCGAAATTCCAATTTTGAAACTGAAGAGATCGATCGATGAAGGAGTTTTTTCGTCTTTTTTACATTTGATATATATAGTTTGCCCTTTGCACTTCAGGATTAACATGTAGCTCGGTTCTATATAATCACCAACAATAAACTAACCAGTTCAACAATCACGTGCTTATATATAGAATTATAGATGTTAATTTTTGTTTTAGATTTAATTAGTTAACAAAATGAAATTATTTAGTAATATTATCTGGTACTCGAAATGGAGATTTGCATTTTCTTCTCTTAAAGAATTAGTCAGACATAATTATCTAATTAAAATTGCGTGATGTGTATACATTGTGTATTTAATAATGTAAGCAGTGTAATTATAGGCGTAGAGTACACGAACTAGAAGTACTAAATGAGAAGAAAGAGAGTCCCATAATTCTCTTCTCACAGTTGACTTTCAAATTATACTATTAACTAAAACCATGTGCGAAATTAATATTGAACCAATGTGTATTTGTTTGGATAAGTAAACGGGACGATGAATAACAGATAACTGAAATCCTAAAACTTTGAAAAATCTATGGAGATTAACAACAAAAAGAAGGAAACTAACACAATGGGTTTAAATAGAACCTAGATATATCAATATGTACATCTCTAATACAGATTCATACACAATTTTATATTCTTACTAGTAAAATATCTGGCGCGTTACGGCGGAATGTCATGTTGTAAATTAAACTCGATTAAAACCGTTAGATAAAAAAACACCCATGACGAAATGTAGATAAAAACACATGTGGTGGTATATTTGCAAATAACCAAAAGTTATTCGTCAATCAAACTCGAGTAAAACCTTGACATATCTAAATTTGTTTCAATTAATAAATAAATTCAACAAAAAGAATCAGATAAAACTATAAATATTGTAAAACTCAAAACAAGTATAGAAAATATAACAAACAAATTATTTAACGTATTTGATAAAAGCATAGGAAAAAAATATGAGTTTAAAGTTCATAATTATTTAATTTCCTATTTGGTTTATAAAAATAAAAATAAAATGTCTAGATTTCATTTGACTAAACTGTAAAAAAAGATAACTTTTGGTGCAAAACAAAAAGGACGTAAGATTATTGTATTTAGTGTGATGCATATTCATTAAAGGCGCGAGACGCACTCAGGGCGATTTGTTGGGTCCGGGGCTTTATTTGTGCCTATGCGTGCCTGGGCGCGCCTGGGCGCTCGCTTTAATAACATTATTGGCATACATGAACAAACCTAATGATTAAAGGCGTGAGGCGCACTCAGGGCGATTTGTTTGGCCTGGGGCTTTATTTGTGCCTAGGCGCGCCTAGGCGATCGCTTTAATAACTATAGGGTGATGTGATATATTATACTAGTTTAAAATCCTACATGTTGCACGGGCTTATAAATCCATTGATTTGGTAAATTATACATAAATGTAGATGCTACTATACTCATAAAATGTTCCCGTGTTATGATTATTAACATATTTTAACACTTATACTCTTTAACACGAAGTTGGTTCTCATTAACAAATAAATACGAAAAAATCACATGTCGTTTTATATAATATATTTTACTGTATATAATATATACAATAATTCATTTTATATAAAACGAAATGATGCATTAAATATGGGAAAAAAGTTAAATTACAATAGAAATTTTTTTTTTCTTTATTATTTATGTTGTGTGTTGTACTTGATGTCTTGAATTTAAGACCTTCAAATCTAAATGTACCTAAGGGCTTTTATCTTTTGTCAATGGGTCACAAATCTCATTGGTAAGTAACAAACATATAAGCAATCTATAAATCTCTAATATTTTTTTAGTACACCACATTTTTCGTCTTATTTGTATCATTTTTCATCTTTGTTTAATATTACTAACTTGACTTTGTGTCTTCTTTTTATTTTTGATAGTGTCATGCACAGTTGTCATAAGCAAAAACCGATTCTTTTAAGTACAATCGAACCTTTGATAGTGATTGTGTTTGACTTTTATTAATAATCATTTGCTAAACATCAAAGTGTTCTTTATTTATAAGATATGCAAACATTTTAAATATGGAAATGATGTTTAATTATCATTCAAGATTTCATTAAAATAATAATAATAACAATACAAAAAAGGTAATAATTATTTTATTAATTTATTTAAAAAAGAAAATACAATTTAAACTATATTGATTTCGTAATATATATATATATATATATATATACACACACACACACTCTGCTATATATATATATAGGGTCGGGATTTAAAGAAAACGCTCAAAAGTGTGAGAATGGAGAGAACGCTTATGAATCGTCAGATCAAAACAATCTATGGACTAGATGACGCGGTGGCATTTTCGTTAATCAAATCACTTTTATTAATCTGGCGCGCTTCATTAAGGGCAAAAGGGTCTTTTGACTTAACATAAAACGCCAAACTCACGCTATTAAAATCCGCCTCAACACACATAGCACACTTCATCATAATATAACGCCATAGATATAAAACGCCAAACTTTGTTTTTAACCGATAAAGCTGAACAAACAGTACTAAAACGACGTAACTTTATTACTAGCATTTACTGCAATAAAAATCGCGCCTAAAATACGCGCCAAAAACTTCCTATATAAACAAACTCTTAGAATTACTAAAATTCAAACCAAAACCACAAAAACCTATATTTTCCTCTACACCATTCATCTTATAAACGCCAAAAAACCAAAATATCAAAGATTCAAAACCATGTTTCTTTGATATACACAATTTTCTCAATAAACATTCACTCTATGCAATGAGCAAGATCCTCAATATAAACGCCAAAAATATTCAAAAACCACAAAACTTCAAAAAAAGTCATTTCATGGAGATTCTGTTTTTGTTCTCTATAAAGTTTAGCTAAACGGGATGGATAACATTGTTACACATCTTTCTTGACTGAGGATTAACAATGTTATCCATTTTGTTTAGCAAAACATTATTGAGTTTAGCACGACCAAAAATAGAAGTTTATGGAAGTTTTATTTAGTGGCGTTATTGGTTTTTTTTTTTTTTTTTTTTTTTGCGTTTGATTTCTTTGCCCAATCTTATATTGTTTGTTATTTAACTTCGAAGTTGCATGTTATGAACAAAGAAATAGAAAAAATAAAAAGATGCAAAAAAAAAAGGCCAAGCTGAGAAATGTCTGTGTTCTATAGCATTGAAATAAAAAAACGCCAAAGTACGCTACACTGGCTCTCAAAGACAACTATATGTGTTCTGTAAGAATGACAAATACAAAACGCCAAACTACTCTTCACTGGCTCTCGAAGACCTTGTCGATCTTCTTTTAATTACGGCATGTTTGCATGTTGATGCGTAGTGTCCATAGGCTTTGCAGTTTTGACACTGTCTTTCTTTGGCCCCGGGTTTCAACTTTGATTTCTTTTTGTCAACTGCTATCCCCTGTTTAGATTTCAGGCGCTTCCGAGAACCAAAACCTTTGGATTTATAACCTACAGGGACTCTTATCGGATTCTTGTCATTTTTATATTGACCAGTTATCTCGGCAAATCTATCCCTAGAACTAGCGGGTGGAGCAACAATCTGCATATCTTGAACCTTCTTCATATAAGATTGAATATGATCCTTGTATAAGGATAGCTCCTCTTTATTACTAGATAAACGGTTCAAAGTGTATTCGGTTGAATAAATAACATCTCACATCATACTTTGCACATCAGGATCAAGTTCGGTCATATATTTACAACTAATTAAGAATTCAGGAGAGCAGTTTGGGGAGGCCTCTTTGCGCCATCTATTCAGAATGTATTGTTTTGGAAATTCCCTAATGTCCATAAGTCTCAAAACATAGAATATATGTCTGCATAGCAAACCAAACTGTTCAAAATGTCTGCATGAGCAACTGCATGTGCAATCAGACTTACGGAACAATACCTGAAAAACGCCAAAAACAATATCTCTATAACGTCATGCATATAATGTTTGTCTAAAAAAGAAAAGAACACATTGTATATGATAAAACGCCATTAACAGAAAACGCCATAAAAACCAAAACGCCATTATTTACCTCAAATAAGGATGTACAAAGCTGTTGGAAGTCATTTACATAAAACTTAACAAACCCATCAGGCTGATCTTCATAACGTTGATTTATGCAATCCGCAACTCCAATAAGCTCAGCTTGAACGTCACAAAAAATACTTTTTGTATATATATCAACAGCTTGCCCTTCCAACACTTTGTAACTACTCTTCAACTGGGGTCTTTTGTATCGAGATTCATGATCATTTTTATGATGTGTGTGACGTTGTGCTTCTATTGCAGTCTCATAATGTGTCATGAACTCAACAAGAGTAGCTTTCGAATTGCACACTTGACCAAAAAAATGATTCTCACTCTCCGACCTGGATGTCGTTCGCATAGGACCAGACAGAGGCTCCATTCAATAGTATGCAGGGATCCAAGATTCCCTAAGTGCAAAAATAGCAGATAGCCAGTCATTAACTTCTAAATTGAATTCTGCAATAATCATTTCCCATTCTGATTCAAACTCTTCAGGTGTGAGAATATCCGTCCACACAACACCACAGATACGTTCTTTAAAATTAGTGGAATTGCATAGCCTAACACCAACCTATAAATAGCACGAAAACGCCACACATATATAAAAAAAACAAAAGACAAAACTTAATTAAAAAAACAGTAACAAGGTAGAAAACGTCGTGTATCTTAAAACACATTGTATACTAAAACGCCAAAGGTAAAAAAAGCATAACAACCTTCAGAGAAAGTTTATGCATCACATGCCACATGCATAACCGATGCCTCGTGTCAACAAATACTGCAGAAATAGCCTTCTTCATCGCTGGATCTTGGTCAGTGACAACAACTTTTGGTTGAGAACCAACAGCTTTAAGAAAAACTCTTAACAACCAAATATACGTATCAGCAGTTTCCGACGCCAACAATGCTGCACCAAATGTAACATTGCAGTGATGATTGTCTATACCAGTGAATGGTACAAACACCATAGAGTATCTGCATATGAAAATGCCATGAGAAATGAAACAATAATAAAACGCCATTGAATGTAAACTAGTAAAACGCCATTGCATGTAAGCTAAAAAACGCCATTGCATTTAAAATATAAAAACGCCATGCATGTAAAATTAATAAAACGCCAAAAAACAAAGAAGTTGGATTATAAAAAATTACTTGTTGGAACGATACGTGGCGTCAAACAAAATCACATCACCAAACACGTGGTAATTACGTTTGGCTTGATCATCACACCAAAAAAGATCCTTCAAACGATTGTCTTCGTCTGTGATGTAATCATACGAGAAATTAGGCTGGGAATGTTTTTTTTCATTCAAATGTTTCACAACCATATCCGCGTCATATTCCCCTATAAACAAGTTAATTTTCCTCTTTGCTTGCGCCCACGTCTTCAAAACCGCCAAAACAAGTCTTCATAACGTTAAACGCCTTGACAGGACCCAAATTCAGCTTAGACATGCTGTGTATAACATGCTTCTGGAGCTGAGTGAGGTGCCGTTCAGTTGGAAGAAAATGCTTATCAGGACGTTCAACAAGTTCATGATTGTGCTCCTCGACAAACTTATACACCTTCTAAAATCCATTCTCATACTCTACACATAACAGTGCACCACAATCAGTCCTCTTTGAAAAGTTAGATCGCACTACTCGCTCTTTTTTATTGGGGTCCAACGTATCAACCTTCTTGTCCTTATATACCCCAGCTCTCGTACACAAAAAATACTTAATATGTAACACACCTTTAGAGTTTGTCTTTGTAGTCCCTTTCCTGACTAAAAACCCACACTCATTGGCATACTTAACATACATTGAATAACAATCATCAAGGCTTGAGAATAGCATGTCCTTTCTGGGCTTTAATTCTTCACTGACGTCAGGAATGATAAATGGTAATCCAGTTTTGGGGCAATGCCTTTGACTCGAGGAAGAGACTTCGTCTGAGAAAACACAGGGAGGAACAGAAAAACAGAGTGATGTCTCGTAATAACATTATACATTAAAACGCCATTAATTGAATAATAAACAAGACATAATAAACACATAATGAAAACGCCAAAATTAACAAAACTAATGTTTCCATAAATTAACAAAATAGTAATAACTGATATTCACAAATACTACTAAATAAAATTCAAAACTAATCAAATAGACGAAAAACGCCAATGATCGTAAAAACATAACAAATACACAAGAACGTAAACGACAATTAAAATTAATATTGAAAACTCCAATTGCAGTTATGAATAATAGATTAAATATCAATTAAAACGCGATTAAACTGCATAATTGAATAACGCTATGGAAAATCATACAACACATAATAAATTAATAATGCAAAAAACGCCATAGAACAATGATAAAAGAACAAAACGCCATATCTGTTGCATGATTTGCTGGAACGAAAATAGAAAACGCCAACGAATTTTACTTTGTCGAACAGAATCCACGTTAAACGCCATAGATCTGAGAAAGCTTGAAAAGCAGGTAACAGCTAACAATAAAATCTTTGGAGTTTTAATTTGAAAGAGATTTATAACGCGAATAAGGAGGGAACATATAAAAGGACAATCGTACCCCCGCATAACAATTAGGGCCCCTTGCCACGTGTTGGGCCAGGATGCGTTCTCACCGTTCTCACGCTTTTCACCGTTCCCTCCTGAACCCGTTTCTATATATATAGGGTAAGGTTATTGTAAAAAAGACCAAAAGTGTGAGAAAGGTAAGAAAGAATCTCAGCCATTAGATCTAAATTAATTGAAAAGGGTAAACAAGTAATTTTATCATTAATTCAATTAATTAAAAACTTCCCATAACCGCCACCTTAATTATAGGAAGTATATAACACCATTCAGCAAGTATATAACACCATTCAGTAAGTATATAACACCATTCACCAAGTATATAACACCATTCATTGACTAAACATCTGATCGAAACATATTTTTTTCTCTATATAAGTATAGCAATATGGTACTCATATTAAAGATAAAAAACGCTCGTTATTATGGTGTAATTTTTTTTTTTTTTAAAGTTACTTATAAAAAGTTATTGACGTTTAAAAAAGACGGGGGGAAGTTACATGTGCATTACCTAATTTCTAGTGGATTTAAAAGACTATATTACATATTTCAAATCAGTCCAAATTAATGAAAATATTTTACAATTTGGTCCCTATTGATCTCAACCATTAGATCAAAAGATCTAATGGCTGAGATTCTTTCTTACCCTTCTCACACTTTAGGCTTTTTTTACAGGATCCTCTACCTATATATATATATATAGAGAGAGAGAGAGAGGATTATGTACATTAGTCTAATATTGTGAGAAGGGTGAGAAATAATGTGGTGATGACAAGTGTCCTATATCTTAATTAATTCAAAAGGGTGAATTAGTAATTTTCTATTTCTATCAATTAATTGATTAAAAGATAACTGCCCAAACAATTGTCGATGAGATATTAGAGGGATTTCGAATTTTGTATTTTTTTGTAAGATCCATTAAGATTTTGGTGTTTATCATTCACCGGTACCCATCATTCATCGATTATAAATACATGAGATCGCAGGAAATTTTCAGAGACAAGATCAATTGTTTATCCTCAGCGATTGTGGTGTTTTATTTCAATTTCAATGGATTCCGCTGATACAGGTACATGTGCATCATAGGAATTGATTCTGTTAAGAGTTATCATGTTTCGAGCAGTAGGGATATGTGTTTTTACGTTCATAATCATACGACATATGGGTTTTTCTTTTTTTTTTTAACTTGCGGTCTTACTATACAATTTTTTGTTATATAGATTTCATTATGTTTTGATTGTAGGTTTTTGTAGTGTCTTATACACAGAAGTGTTTAGGGTAAGTTGTTTTAATGTTATATCATGAACAGAGTTATATTTTGATATTGGATGTATAGTGTCATATGCATGATCAATAGTGTTATATGATGAACAGACATGTTAAATTCGTTTTATAGTGTTTTATCCCCAATATAATGTTAATTAAACCTGGTCGTTAGTGTTTAACCCACCAGATACTTTGTTATCACAAATATAGTGTTATATGCATGTACAATAGTGTGATATGATGGGTAGATATTGTAAAGCTGTTTTATAGTGTCTTATATAAAACTTGTTTATGGTGATGACATTTATAGTGTTTTATGCAAATTCTATAGTGTTATGAGCAAAGTAGATAATGTAATTTTGATTCATAGTGTTTTATGATTATCCAGTGTTTTAGTACAACAGATTATTGTTAATTAAAATTTATAGTGTCTTATAATTAAGAGCTAGTGTTAAATGGGCATATAGTGTTTTATTAGTTTTTTACGTTAGTTTCTTAGTTGTATACAATGGTGTTTTATCATACCTTTTATATTGCCTTATGACAGTTTATAGTGTTTTATAAATGACTGATGTATTGTTTTTTTATTGTAGATATTCATACATACCAGCCGGTCGGTGATGTTCATGTGTCCTCAAAGTCTGGAAGGAGGACATTTATACCAAATGTCGACGATTCCATTAAACCAAAGATGAACATGACGTTTGATTCGCTCGATAATGCCTTTCTTTTTTACCAAAGATATGCCATGGCCGGTGCTGCTATAATAGGTAATGAAACTGCCGAAACATATAGCTGGTTGCTTAACGTATTTCAGCAGGCATTTGGGTGCGCACCACCTGTGATTGTAACTGATCAAGACCCAGCGATGAGGAATGCCATTGAAGACACTTGGCCTGAAAGTAGGCACAGGCTTTGCATGTGGCATATAACGGACAACCTTACCACCAAGGTTTATTAAATACCAAATTAGGCGTACATGAGATTTTTTTTCTTTATGTTTACAACGTTTATTGTTTTAATTGATTCTTTTGTTGGATTTTTATAGTTTTTTATATCTGAATATGTGGCTTATGGTGTTTTGATCAATTCCCGATTGGTTTTTTATATTCTAAAAGTAGGAAATATTGTTTATCGATGTGGTTTTACTTTTATATAATGTTTTATCATGTTCATTGTATACTTAATTTTTTTAATGTTGTTCCTTGTTTATTAGGTTGGCGCCACCCTATGCAATAGCACCGATTTTAAGAAGAGGTTGTGTGCCATTGTTTGGACCGATGCATTACTCCCTAACCAGTTTGAAACCAAATGGGGTGTTATATTGGCTGATTTTGATGTGGTGAATCATGAATGGTTAGAGTCAATTTATGAGATTAGGGATACGTGGATCCCTGCGTACTATCATGATGAACACATGTCTGGGCTGATGCGTACTTCCTCACGTTCGGAAAGTGAGAACCATTTCTTTGGGTAGTTTTGCAACCCGGACTGTACACTTGTTGAATTCTTGGGGCATTTTAACTCTACAATCGAAGCCCAAAGACACGAGCACAGGAAGAACGACCACGATACTAGGCACACGAACCCCGATATTTTTGTAAGAGAATTTGTTTTAGAAGAACAGGCGGCAAACATATACACACGAACAATTTTCTTCGATGTGCAACTTGAAATTCAGACAGCTATTCACAAGTGTGGTATTGGAAGATGGGATTAAAGAAAGGATAATTTTGTGAACTTCTCTGTGAAGGACTTTTCTCAACCGTGTACTACATTTTTTGAGGTAACCAAGGAATGTAACAATTGTTTATTTATAATCTTACTTGTACATGGTGTTGTATCTAATAGTTTTAACTGAGTATATATTTTTGTTCTCTTTTTTTTTTTTTTTTGGTTTTTTTTTATGTATTAGGTTATGATGCGGCAGCAAGATATGACTAAGAGTTGTTCATGCAATAGGTATGCACACTTTGGGCTTTTGTGCGCGCACATTTTTTGCGTTCTGCGGTTTCTTGATATTAGGCAGTTCCTTGAAAGGTATATATGTCGACGGTGGACCAGGGAAGCTGTTCCTAACAGTGCTCCTGGAGCAATATTAGGTATTAATGAAAGTGATGATCGGTACCAGCAAGTTTATGGTGTTGTACGGGAGATAACAAGGTCAGCCTAGTCTCTTATTAACAGGTTGGTTGATAACTTTGATGTGTTGTGCGCTTTCAGGGATCATGTTGTCCATTATCAATCGACGATGAGGCAGTGGTAAACGCACCCCCAAGGAGTCGTCACGACAAGTTTGCTGAAATAACTGGCAACACCCAACAGTCTTCTGTAACTGTTCGCATGCTGGTTGGAACTAGATTTAAAGGTATGAGCAAGCCTAAAAGAATGAAGACTAAGCGTGAAAATGCCATTAGCCAATCTGGGAAAAAAAGGGACTTGAATGTAACAATTGCAAACATAAGGGGCATAATATATGTACATGCACGTACCCCGCAAGGGAAAAGAATGATGACACATCAGAAGGTGAGGAAAGGGCGGGCGAAGGAGATGACAAATAGGAGCAAGAAGTTCAAGAGCAGGAGTAGTAGATTACCAAATTTTGCGTACTCGAGATTTTTTGGTTTGTTTAATGACGTTTATTGTTTTTTTGGATTCGTTGTGTTGGATTTAATAGCTTTTTGTTTCATTTTTTCTTTCATGTTTGCAACGATTGTGAAACATAATGGATTTTACGTTGTTTTTTTTAAATTCATTTATCACATTCTAATTATAGTGTTTTATATTGACTTGTAGTGTTATATTATAGTTTCGAATCTCATAAGATGAATCAAATGTGACAATGCTGGTAAACTGTCTAAAATGTAGTGTTAGACATTGTGAACTTGTGCTATACAGTTAGATTAAAGACTTAAATGTTGTCACATTCTACTTGTAGTGTTTTATACAAAATTATAGTGTTATATTATAGTTTGGAGTTTGTTAAGATGAAAACAAATTTGACAATGTTGTTAAACTGTTTTAAATGTAGTGTCTATTATAATATATTGTTTTATATTGACTTGTAGTGCTATATTATATTTTCGAATCTCATAAGATGAATCAAATGTGACAATGCTGGTAAACTATCTTAAATGTAGTGTTAGACATGGTGATCTTGTGCTATACAGTTAGATTAAAGACTTACATGTTGTAACATTCTACTTGTAGTGTTTTATACTAAATTATAGTGTTATATTATAGTTTGGAGTTTGTTAAGATGGAAACAAATTTGACAACGTTGTTAAACTGTTTTAAATGTAGTGTTTGTTATAATGACGTGTATGTTTATTGGTAATGTGTTTTATGGTGGACAAATCAATTGAAGAAAAAAATAGAAAATAAACAATTGCCATAGCTTTGTACACTAAACGTACCAAATAACTACATACGAATATAAGTTTTTTCCTTGTTTCGGTTTCCCTAACAAAATGAACCAGTAGTGTATCTAAATAAAACAACTTCAAAATAAAACGTGTATGAAAACATATCAGTTTTAACGAAACTATGTGCTATTCCTCACTCAATCAGCGCTCGATCCTTTCCTTTGCAGTTTTAGCATTTTCCATTCTTTCATCTTCACTCAAATTTGCGTATTCATGTACTTCTTTCTCAACGTAGATTGGAATGAGTTTACCTCACTTAACAAGATTTTTGATAAGTACTTTATTCGCAAGTCAGATAGTTCTTTCGATTGATCTTGCATCACCTCCCCCTTGATGTCTTGCTCTGGTGATAGCCCGGAGTCCCATTCGCGCACACTTGTGCCTAGTGAACAGAAATACAAATCAAATTAGCGTAGATGCCCTTTTCAACTATAATAATTAATCAACTATAATTACAATAATACCTTTAAAAGTCTCCATATGACGCATCAAGAATATACCACAATCAACGTCGTTATACAGTGTTTGCCACGGGAACTTTAGATTAGTTGGTGATGTTGCTCGCAGTTTGAGTGGTTTTCGACATACGAGCAGAATGCATTGATCTGTAAAATTTCTAACATCAAATGGGCATTTCTAAAAGTTACTCATGTTGTATGTCAACTATTATTTAATTGTTAGTGTTCTTACAACTTTTCCTACGTAACCGCTGTATCGTATGTCGATCGGGACATCACCCTCCATATTGTCGATCACCAATATCTGGTATTGTGCAAGATGGAAGAACACTAGAATGTAGTGTTTGTTATACAGGACCGGCACGAATACCATTTGGAAGCTTATGATGTCCTTGGTATCTTTCTGGCCTAATATTGCTTCCATTCCGCCACAGAACTTTGAGATTCTGTGTTCTTCGGTCCCTTCAAAATCAGGTGCCACCTGTTTTATAATAAATCATAGATTTAAGCAGGTAGTCGATATTTTGACGATATTCACAAAGGTGGTTTTTATTGTTACATAGTGTTATAGTGTTATAATTTGGAATAGTGTTATAAAGTCATATTAATTTGTTTTAAAGGATACATATGATGGATGATTGCAGCCTATAGTGTTATAAAGAGTTGTGATTTGTTTTAAAGTGTTATGTAGTATTACATAGTGTTATATAGTGTCCTAAATTGTTTTAGTGTTATAGTGTTATATAGTGTCCTATATTGTTATATAGTGTTATAAAGTGTTATAAGGTTATATAGTATGTTATAAAGTGTTATATAGTATGTTATATATTGTTTATAAGGCTATGATGTTATAAACTGAGATTAAGTTGTTAAAGGGTACATAAGATTGATGATAGCAGCATACAGTGTTATAAAGATTTGCTATTTGTTTTAAAGTGTTATATAGTCTTAAATAGAGTTATGTAATGTCCTAAATTGTTCTAGTGTTTTATATAGTGTATTATTGTTCTATAATATGTGTTATAATGTTAATAAAGTGTTATGCAGCTGTTTTACATGACTTATTTGTTGAATGAAAACAGTTTTACGTTTTTTTACAGTTTTACTATGTTATATAGGGAATGAAAACAATTTTACAGTTTTACAGTTCTGCATGATATATGTAGTAGGTTTAAAGTGTGATAAGTGCCTTACCAACATCCTGGCATTGCAAAACAGCCTCGCGGGGGTACCCGGTGCCCTTAATCGCTCCTCGTAGTTAAGCACGGTAGCCCATGCTGTTATAACATCTGCATCCAAGCATAATTCCGGGTAGATTGTCTCAAATGAGCCTTTCATGATCGAAACACCCGGTGGGCACTCGAATATAGGCTCCCTACGTAATAACACGAAATATAATGAATAATTTGCAACCAGATTCGTTTAATTATTTAATTTTGGAGTGTTGTCGATACTTACCATTTGTTTCCTGTTGCGCTGAGTATACACCTAGCCAAGGCAGCTTCCAACTGATCCTTTTTTTATTGTTAAGGAAACCACACGCTGCACGTACGGTGACCTCAGCGCATCTGGAAGATTTATGTTTCTCTTCGGCCTTCGGAGTTTATATTGCAATAAAACGTTTCCTTCCTTTTCAGTATCATGAATAGTTGACGTTGTTGCGACGTTTTCCAGTTCACTTTCCAAGTTTACTGGTTGGATGCCCTCAGCTTTCGATCGTGTGCCTGGGTGTCGTATGGATTGTAATGCTGATGTCAGTTGATCCACTTTGGTGCAAAACGATGAAGTCACGGGCGAGAAAGGGGTTAGATTACCTGGTGTCAGCAGTCCAGTGTTCTTGACAGGTGTGGGTGTTTTTTCTGACATAACATCTCTTTCCGCATCCTCCGCAACATCCTTTAGATGTTTACGGACTATCCCAATCCGTTGTATTTTCCTTTTTAATATTAGGTCACTGTTTGGGTGCACCTTTAAAGCTTCTGACATGGTGTTTTTATCTTCTCCATGCAATCTTCAAACTCGTTAAATGCATGGTCCAGAATATGCGCATGAACCTCGTTAACCAAATTATATCATGATATCCAAACCGTTTTTAGATTTACATAATTATAATAAATATGATATCAGATTACACGTTAAAAAGATTATCAAGTCCTGTACCTCCTCGTTTCCTTTTTCTTCTTGTGATGAGACGGGCGGCGTCCCATACTGTGATACCATTGGGACCCGAAACTCGCCATCTGCCCCAACAAAAACCGCCAACTCTTGTGTGCTTGTCTGCGACGACAGATAATCTTTTCAATTTTTGAAAGGTTCTAGGTGGTCGTCGTCCCCTTCATCGTACGGTCCGTGGTCTTCGTTGTCTCCCTCCACATTGTCTCCTGCATTTTTTTCAGCTGCCCTTTCTTCATTTTTTTAGCGTCGGTGGATAATGATTTTTTATCATCAAGTTTCTTCTTAACCTTTTCATTCCTCGGCTCATTAACATCTCCATGAGGTTTAGGTATCATCGGGGTGTTATGATTTAGGTGTTTTTCAAAAAGTGGGTCGTCAAGCTTTCTGAGCAGTTCATCGAGCATCGCGTCATCTATCAACTCAATCGGTTGTGATCCTTTCTTTTCGCAGTTCACCTCCCTATGGTCATATGAAAATGCAGCCTGCACATATAAGCATTCATGTTTTTGGTTATCATATTGATATAATGCATTAAAGAGTTGTTTGTGATATAGTCATGTAAAGGGTGATGCATGTTGTTTGTAGTGTTATACAAGTATTTACATGGTGTTATATACAGTATTGCAGATGTAGTGTTCTAAACAGACATATAGTAGTGTTTTACGTGGGTCTGTAGTGTTTTACATAGTGACATAGTGTTATAAAAGACTTTCTTGGTGTTGTATACAATGATGTTGATGTAGTGTTTTAAACAGACATGTAATAGTGTTGTATATGGTATTCCAGTGTTATACCCAGTGACTTAGTGTTATAACAGAATGTTATGGTGTTATACAAAGTGATGTAGTATTATATGCATGTAGTATTTCAGTCTTCTAAAAGGGTCATCCCTCTTCCGGTTCCATGCATTTGTTGTGCGTTCTAAACAGGTTATCATGTAGCTGCACCAATCAAAGCTCGCTATATCAACATTTCGGTCCACGCATCCCAAGAATCATTGAGTAACTGTGTTGCATACGCTTATCTCCCCCAACATAGTATTAAACAACACCAACTAGTTCAATTCAAAAACTCGGTCACTTAAAGTGTCGGAAACCATCATGTCCTTCAGTCCAAGTGGTGACACTTTAGTATAATCCTTGAGCTGGTCCCTCCTTTCCTTCACAACTGGATTGTTGTCCCTTGCTCTGCTTTTTTTCAACAATCTTTCTATCCCCGTTTGGTATTCCGAATATTTTATGCACCAACTCCGCTGTGACCCGTACACGGTGTTCGCCAACGTTCAACACTCCAGCGATGTCGTCATAGTTGCTTGCCAACCAATATGCAAGCCGGGTCAGTACATGTCGTATGTTGAATTTCAGCAACGAACCAAACCCCATTTCTACGACCTTCTTTTTTTGCGCCTTATTCAGACTGTTCACCAATATAACCAGGTTAACCGAAGTCGTCTTCAGTTTAATTTTTGGGCCGGTGAACAGCTCATATTTTTTTGAAGGAAATGACACCGGTGGTCTGGTCGACTTCCTCCTAGTTGTTGTTGACTTACGTCTTCTACCCTCTGGTTGTAGGTGTTCATTGTCAACATCGCAACGGACGAGCTGTGATTGGGCAGCTGAAACTCATATATACACGTCAGTTAGACTATATTCACAACTAAATGAAGACATTGATAGTTTTCGTTCCAATTTTTGCAGGCTTACCTGCTGGATTTGTAATTGGTAGTTGGGTCACGAAGTCGTCGTCATCGGCACGGTGTGTTTTTTCAGCTGCTGTAGGTTGTTTTTTTTTAACCTAAAAGACCCATGTATACATGTTAGACTATAATCACAATTATATGGAAAACACTGGCAGTTCATTTGAATTATTCAATTTCTTAACTGTCGGGAATATAATTGGAAGCGGTGACTCGAAGTCGTCATCACTGTCCGCAGCGTGTGATGTTGCAGCTGGAAATAGAACATATATTGTTATTCTAAAACAACAAAACCATTTTTCAAACTAATCCTTTTAGTTAATTACTTTGTTTTTTACAACCATTTTTCATGATTGACTGACCTCTAATGTATATATTATATATTTCTTCCTGCTAAAGCTCCATTTGAATAAATCGTTTCTATTAACTTAACATTGGTTGCAAAACTATATGTGGACCAAATGAGATATTAATTTGTGTATAGTAAAGTAAGGAGAATCAAAGTACTTAATCAACTTACCTTCTCTTACCTTCTTGAGCTCGGCTCATTTACAAAAACGATGTAACTTGATAAGTATGAATGAAAAAAAAAAAAAACTATTCAATAATTAACAAAAATTGGTGTCACCTAGCACAATTCTATGACCTTAACATTGTTTTTTCCCTTTTTTTATTAACCTATTCTATCCACAACTCGTGACTCGCTTCTCTTAAAATTCCCAATTGTTTATTTATTTTTCTGTGTAATCAAATCATCATTTCTGTGCTTAATTTTTTTATTTAACTCGTATATTACATGGATATCTTACATAGTTTAAACTATAGTAATTAATGTAGGTCCGGCTAGGGGAGGATCTAGTCGCCTAATCCTTGTGTACAAACCAACCCGGTTGTGCGGAATCCAACCGAGATAGCAAACCGAGATAGAACACGTAAATACACGACACGCAAATATCACCGTTTAACACCACTGTATTAATACGAATGAAAGGGTTCAGTTACAATCCAACGTTTACAAATGTGCTCTGTAAACTCTCTCTCTCGTGTGTGTGTGCTCTGTTCTTGTGTCTAACATTTTCAGACTTGAGACTGTCTATTTATAGCACCAGTACAACGAATCACATCTTGGCTTGGCGAATCACAAGGTTTGGCGAATCAGGAAGGCAAGTGACGAAACAGCGACGAAACAGGATCATGGTCGACGAAACACATCTGTTTCGTCGACTTCTGGGCTGATTCGCCGATGTGGCCTTTGGCCCAAACAGTTGAGGCCCAATTCCTGTTTCGCCATCTTCTCTCAGCCCAAGGACTTTAATGTTGAGCCCAGTCCTTGTCTTTTCTCTGGTGTCGGCTTGAGGTCTTGCACACGACGGAGGAAAGTCGTCACAATACGTGCCGAACCGAGTCGCGTCCACAATATCATGTATCAACAAACTCCCCCTTGGACGCTACTCGTGAGATTCGCTTCTCATATCTTCTATGTCGGAGGATCCTCAAAGTCTTCACGTCTTGAAGGCAAAGAGTGTATCGACAAACTCCCATTTACATGTAGGAAGTGTGTTGACAAACTTCCCCTTAACATAAGCTCCCCCTTGAGTTATGCTCGTGAAATACTTGTTCTTTATGAATTGAGATCCTTGTGGTGTTGATGATGGTCAGCGGCAACTCGATCATCTTCATCATTTGAGTGCCTTCACGTCGTGTCTTCATTCCGAAGCTTGTCATCGACCATGTTCTCCTTGCCTTTAGAATCTGCACATGCAAGAAATCTAAACGCGTAATGAGAACAACTGCTTGGAATATCGTAACATAAACAAACGACACACGTGTGACCATTGTTTAATCAAACACCGTCCGACAGTTTGAAAGTTTAAAATACTTTATCCATTTCAAATTTTAACTTTCAACACTTTGCAAATTTCGACCGTTTATGAAGTTTTAGTCGTTTCGGTTTTCGTTCAGGTTTCAGGTAACGAAGACTCGAGATCCAACATCGTACGATCGAAAATAAGATAGAAATAAAATCTTTTTGGCTTTTATAAAGTTTATATTAAAACACACTTAAAATCTTTTTGGTATTTTTGAATATTTCAAATGTAAAGACTGAAAGCAGTAAATAAATATATACAGAGATGCAGAAACTGAAAGCATTAAATAAATATTTACAGACATTCTTTTTGCGAGTTTCGAGGGTAAGAGAATCATATCAGTGTACGGTCATGCCAAAACGCTCTTGTTGTTCAATTAATTAACATTTAGATAAGCATCCTATAACAATTATCGGTATTGTTGTCCACATAAGCTCAACTTATCATTTGTAATCATGGCGAGGGGATACGTTAAGGTATGATTTATACTTACCGACCGGTGTTCATCCACATCACGACACATTCCCGTATCAAGGTATGCACGAGGGTTCATCTTACCGGTGAGTATACCGATTATCATCTGTTTGACCGTATATGATGTGAGATTCTCACTTATTTTGAATTTGAAAAACAAGCCCTATGTGATATAATCACTTATTGATGAGGAACTTGATTTTCGATGCATGAGGGCACAGGAGCAAGTCCGTGAACAGGTCAGTACTTTCGTACAGCAGAGAGACGAACTTGACACCCGGAAAGAATTTGTGATATTTTATCACTTATTTGTTTGGACATGTGATTGTTGATCACTTATTGAGGTCGAATGCAGTATGTACACGTATGTATAGTATCATGGAAGATCTAGACTTGCGTCCCCGTTATTTTTCGGTAAAAGAAACAACCATGATACCCAGATGATAAGCAGCATAAAGACCGAATATCTCAGAACCTCGGCAATCTCTCAAACGAAATTTCGGTACCAAGACCATATGCCAATGAATGGTTCCCACCCAGTCTTCAGTCGATTTAAGTTTATATCACCCTGCACACTTTAAAATGATTGTGAGCCTACCGATACATCTTATATAGAGCTGCTTATCGTTTTTCATTTAAGGTTTAAAGAGGTTTAGACAGACCACTGATGTACTATCATTTTCTCTTTTGCTCGCCAGGAAACTCATTTTTGATTTTCTATTGTTTTTGTGTTTTTGAAATTTTTTTTAATGTTTTTGGATTTTCAAATTTTTGGATTCTCCCCCTAAAATCAATAAACTAAGACAAATTTAAAACACACAGGTATTTACAAAAATGATTTTCCGATGTTGGTTTTACTCTTGCTTGACCTTAATGCCGTTTACCAATAATAAATAGTCAAATCTTGATTTGTCAAATGCTTTGGTAAAGAGGTCGGCACGTTGGTCATCGTTGTGGACGTAAGCAACATCGATTAGCCTTTTCTCAAAGCAATCACGTATGAAGTGATACTTTATTTCGATGTGCTTAGTCTTTGAATGCTGCACAGGATTTCTAGTGATCTGTAAGGCAGCAGAATTATCAACGTAAATAGGAGTAGTTAGGAATTCAAAACCGTAATCACGCATTTGTTGTTGGATCCATAGGACTTGGGAGCAACAACTTGAGGCAGCAATGTATTCAGCTTCGCATGTTGATGTAGCGACGCACGTCTGCTTCTTGCACTGCCATGTGACTAGGCGATTTCCCAAAAACTGACATCCAGCCGTTGTGGATTTGCCGTCGATTTTGCATCCGCCAAAATCAGAATCACTGAATGCGATCAAGTCAAAGTTATTATCCCTAGGGTACCATAGACCGGTGTCAGGGTAACCCTTCAAATAACGAAAAATCCTTTTTACAGCTGCAAGATGTGAGGCCTTCGGGTTCACTTGATATCTGGCAAGCAGGCACGTTGGGTACATTATATCTGGTCTTGATGCTGTGAGGTACATAAGAGATCCGATCATCGCGCGGTAGTGTGAGGGGCTAACATCTTGACCCTTCAAGTCTGGAGTAATTCCGTGATTTTGTGGCAATGGGGTACCAATGGGCGTTGCATCAGACATCTGGAACCGGCTCAAGATGTCACCAACATATTTAGTCTGATGGATGAATATCCCAGACTCTGTTTGTTGTACTTGTAGGCCCAAAAAGAAGGTCATTTCCCCCATAGCACTCATCTCGAATTTATCCTGCATAACACGCTCGAAATCCCTACACAAAACATCATTAGTAGAACCAAAAATAATATCATCAACGTATACCTGTACCAGTAGAAGATCTCCATCTTGTTCTTTGATGAAAAGAGTGCAGTCGATAAGACCTCTGCGAAAACCGTTCTCCAGCAGATAATTAGATAAGGTTGCGTACCAAGCTCGCGGTGCTTGATGTAGACCATATAGAGCTTTGTTGAGCAACCAAACCCGATCGGGATGGATAGGATCTTCAAAACCTGGAGGCTGTTCGACGTACACCTCTTCTTCTACCACACCATGTAAGAATGCACTTTTCACGTCCATCTGGTATACCTTGAAACCTTTGAATGAGGCATAAGCCAGAAAAATCCGAATTGCTTCTAGACGTGCAACTGGTGCATACACTTCGTTGTAGTCGATTCCTTCAATCTGACGAAAACCTTGAACGACTAGCCTTGCTTTGTTCCGGATAACGATTCCACGGTCATCCTTTTTGCATTTAAACACCCAACGGGTACCAATCTTCTTGTAACCAGCAGGTTTCTCTACGAGTTTCCAGACACCAAGCTTCTGGAATTGTTGCAGTTCTTCCTGCATTGCTTCAACCCATGAGCTATCTTTCAATGCATCTTTCCAAGTTCTTGGCTCTTCCTGTGAGACATAACACGCGAAAGACCAATCATTCTGTTGACCAGATTATCGGATAGTTGCATACAAGCCTGCATTGTTGTTGTTTCGCAACATGTTTCTTGTTTGAACGCCACTTTGAACATTTCCTATGATGTTTTGTTGAGGATGGGTATTGTGAATCCTTGTTTCTGGATTATCTTGAACTGGAATATTTGTACCCAGATTGTTGAGATTCAGATCAACAATCAATTCAAGGCCCGGAATTGACGAAGAGGATGATGCAGAAGTTTCAGCTGTTCTAGGGACATCCACTGGAGGTGTACCCTCTGAAATACCATGAACTGCTGTTGGAGCTTCTTGATCTGCATCTAGAAATTCATCATCCTCTGAAGATTCGTTCAATTCGGTAGCATCGTGAAAATCCTCATTGTCGAGAGCATTATTGTTCACTGAAGATGGTTCTTGATTGACAATAATGGGACGAACCAACGGTGAATCTGTTGCATTGTCACTCTCGAAAAACATCCTTGCTGCAGCATTTTCTTCAACTGCTTCAACATTGATCGAATTGAAAAAGTCATCGTACTCGAACATCCAAGGCTGACCAGGATTTCTAACCGGTAAAGTGTGCCTTTGTACTCTGACTTCAGACCATTCCTCGACCCTTTTAGTCTCTAGATTCCAGACTCTTAAGTTCGGGGTGGAATACCCAAGAAAGTATCCTTCAATGGCTCTTGCCCCAAACTTTCCATTAGGATCGATTATTGTGCACGGAGCTCCAAACGGTTCAAGATATGACAAATCTGGTTTCCGTTTGTTAATAAGCTCAAAGCAGGTCTTGTTGTGCCGTTTGACTGTAAGGACTCGGTTCAACGTATAACATGCAGAGGCCACAGCTTCAGTCCCAAAAGGAATCGGCAATTGTGACTCTACCAACATAGTCCTAGCAGTCTCGATCAATGTGCGGTTCTTACGTTCAGCGACGCCATTCTGTTGAGGAGTATAAGCTGCACTAAATTCGTGAAGAATACCTTTTGAAGTGCAAAACTCCGCCATGGCATGATTTTTGAATTCAGTACCATTGTCGCTACGTATCCGCCTAACCTTCAAGTTGTAGAGATTCTCAATCTGAATGATCAAGTTTTTGATAATACCGAAGGTTTCACTCTTATGTGCCATGAACGCCACCCAAGAAAATCTTGAATAATCATCAGTAATCACGAGGCAATATTGATCATTCCTAATGCTTTTGTGCTTGACAGGACCGAACAAATCCATGTGCAAACGTTCAAGAGGAACAGCCACCGTGTTGACTTTCTTTGTAGGGTGTCGCTTCTTCGTTTGTTTTCCTTTCTGGCACGAGACACAGATGTCTTGAAGATGAAAATTTTTAAGAGGAACACCATTCACCAACTCGTTTGACACCAAATGATTCATTTTGCGTAAGTGAATGTGACCCATTCGTCTGTGCCAAGAGATTGTGTCTTTTTCTGTGGCTTTGGAAACGAAACACGTTGCTTGTGCAGACGTTGTGATAGCTTGGCTCATATCAAGGACATACAGATCATTTATCCTTGGAGCCGACAAGAGAATCCATTCTTTTGGAATTTTGAAGCCGGGTTTCAGCACATAACATCCATTAGCATCAAAGTGTACTGAGAACTGCTTGTCACAAATTTGAGAAACACTAAGAAGATTGTGATCAAGTTGTTGCACAAAGTTGATCTTGTCAAAGCTAACAACCCCGTTGGAAATCATTCCTTCACCCGTTATATATCCGCCCTTATCTCCAGCAAAAGCAACATAACCTCCTCTAATAGATTTGACGTCGTAGAGAAGCTTCATGTCGCCTGTCATGTGCCTGGATGCCCCACTATCAACAATCCAATGACTACTGATAGTTCCTCCTGGAACACCCTGCACATGAACTCACATAATTAGTTGGAGATGGGGACCCAAGCCATTGTGGTCTTGGGTCTTCCATTTTCATCAACAACAATAACCTCTATTCTTTGATGATTTGAAAATTGAGATGGTCCCCCTGAATTTTTAACCGTTTTAGGTTTCCAGGTCTGTTTTGTTATACCATTGTTATTCTTTAAAACCTTAACTTCATGGTTGTCTGAAGTTTTTAAATTGTTTGGTTTGACAGAAACAGATGGTTTGTTAACCACATCGGTTTTAATTGCATTTTCAATTTTCTTGACCTGTTGGCGTTTCTGTTTCTTTTCCCTTTCTTTTACAAGGCGGGGATCTGGTTTTACAGAAACAGATCGCTTGCGGTCAGTTTTGTCACGGGGATCATCTTCTTTGGCTTTCAATTTATGAAGATACGGGCAATTTCGAATGATATGCCCTATTGTACCACATTCAAAACATGATCTTCGTTCAACAAACCCCGAAGTATCATGTGATCGTCTTGCCGATGATGAACTTTGTGATCTCGAGGTACTAGGTTTTGAACTATTTGGTTCATTCCTTTTCATCACAGTTGCTTTCTTGACAAAATCTAAGTTAGATTGATTTTGAAATGTTTCAATTTTGTCTGTTCCCTTAGATTTCACAAAGTTCACATTCTTTTTCTTTTTCTGATTCGGCTTCCTTTGAGTTTGAGTCGGTGTTTTACCTCTTGGTTTGGCATGATTTTGCTGTTTTTGCACTGTTGGTAATTTTTGATTGCCAAATTGTTTTCGAACTTCGGCCTTTGGGATAGGAGGGCACTGTGTGACTGTAACACGTGATCCTGTCTTTCCCAAAAACTTACTTGTTGAATTTTCAAAGACTTTACTGATTAATGATTGATTAACATTCTTAATAGGAAAATCTTTGTCTGAATAAACTTTATCATCACCAACAAGAGTGTACAGCAAATCCACACTCTCCGACTCTTTTGCAGATGTTGACTCGTTTGGAACAGTCTTAGCGGGTTTTGCGGGAGGATCACATAGAATATGATTCTCAAGAGGTATGTCCTCTTCTTTGATTACCGCATCAGACTTTTCCGAATCAGTATCATCGGATTCATCATCAGAAGAATCAGTATCCTCAATCACAACTGTAGGATCCTGATTCTGTTCAGCAGAGGACACACATGTATCTGCTGACACATCTGAATCTGATGATACTTCTTTCTTGTATCCGAGACCTGTTGCACATTCTGCTGCAAATTCCTTAACATCTAGAGGAACAGATGGTTCAAAATGAGTTCTATACTCCTCATCGGGCAGTGCATCATAATTGTGTCTGACAGGTGGTGGACATTGCTTATATCCAATACATGTGACATCCTTTTTCTCTTTCTGAACATCAATGATGTGATCCAACACATAGCTAGAGCTCAAATAGCTATCTAACTTGAGTCGGATCGCCTCACTTTCGGTTTTAACACAAGCCATTTCCTTTTGCATTACCTCAAGGCGAGTTATATACAAATTAATGTCAGTTTGTTTTCTGGAAACCATTTTTGTTAACTCGATTTTATCTTTCTTTAATTTTTCAATCATCGATTTAAAATCCTTTTCATGGTTTTCATAAAACATGTTGGCTTCAGTGCACTTTGAAAGATCAACAGTTAATTTCTGATTATGAATGAATGTCACATCATATTTCTCTTGCAAAGCCTCGTGTTTGCCTTGCAATTCACACCACTTATCATTCAATGACACATGTTTGTCTTGCAAGTCAACCAAACTAGCTTGTACAGCATCATGTTTGCCTTGCAACTCAGACATGTTTGCCTCTAAATCAGCACATTTACCATTTAAACTATCACAGTTATCACAGCTAACAGAAGTGGGTTCATCGACACATACCTGACTTGATGAACTGTCGACATTAGCCATAAAGGCTGAATGGAGAGAAGACGAAGAATAAGCAGCTTGATCCACCAAAATAGATCTTCTTTGAATTCCTGCTGCAGCTTCATCCAATAGCTCATCAATAACTGCATCGACTGACGCACTTGATGTGTCATCTTCCCGATCATTCCCTGAACCCGAGGACTCTTCATCTGAACTTCCAGTGTAACCGGAGCTGTCTTCATCTTCAGAAGATTCATCACCATTGGTGGAAGATTCTCCACCACTGGCGTGTTTAAGATCCTTGACAATTTTAGCAAAGCAAGCTGTTCCATCTGGAGCATCATTTCCCAACTGGATCGACCAATCACAACCTTCATCTACTTGAACCACAAGTGCCTGGTTGGCATTTGATGGTCCTGCTTGGCTTTGGTTGTTGACAGGTACCAACGTACGAACATTGTTCCTGTTCTGGTTCTGCTGGTTGCCTTGACCTCTGAAAGGATTCTGATTTCCATGTTGAGATGGCCTCGTACATTCACGCTTGAAATGACCACGTTCACCACAATTGAAGCATCTAACAGCCTGCTTATCAAACCCATACTTGGTGTCTTTCTTGCCTTCCAAGCTGGTTCTGCCAGTTCTTTCCATGAAATCCTTTGCTCGCCTAACAGCACTGGCAAGGGCCCACTTGATGTCCATCATCTCCATCTCCTCTTTATCTATCTGCTGATAGTCTTCTTGTGTCAGATTAATGTTGCCAATCTGACCTTCTACCAATCCACAGTATGCGCTCACCAAAGTGTTTAGCAGCTCCATGTGTTCCTTGGCTACTTCCACACTGACTTTAGAAAAGCTTGAGGTGTCGAGCCGTACTGTATTTGGCTTTGATTGCTGACTAGCAGATGATGTGCTTCCATAACATGCTTGCTGTTGAGGAGGAAGTGGATTCCCATACATATCAGTTGTTCTGATAGGCTGTTGTGGTGCTGGTTGAGAAGCTGGTTCAAACGGATTTCCGTACATATCTGTAGTTCTGATAAGTCGTTGGCTCTGCTGTTGTGGTACTTGTTGAGGAACAGGTTCAAGCGGATTTCCATACATGTCTGTTTTTGGAAGGACTGGAACTTGAACAGTATTGCCATACATGTCAGTGGTAGACACAAACGCTGTTTGAATTGGAGCATGTGAAGAAGGTTTTGTAGAAGTGCTAGAAGTTCCATAATACATCTCAGGATTTTGTGGCACTGGAACTCTTTTCGCTTTAAGAGTTTCTTCCTGATTCTTGTTTTCCAAGATTTGAACAAAGTCATTGAAGCTTGTTGTAGCTAACGTGCCATTGCACTTCAAGATTTCCAAGAAAGTATTCCATTGGGGTGGCAACGCATCAGCAAACTTTTTCACAATCTCTGCTGAAGGTGTAACAACATCAAAATTTGACAATTCAGACAGCAAATGATTAAATCGACTTGTCAAATCTCCTAAAGATTCATTCTCCATACAAGAAAAACCATCGAACTCTTTCTTTAGCAAGTCTTTTCTCAATTGACGTGTTGCTTCATTTCCCACGCCCCTTATCTTCAATGCGTCCCACAACCTCTTTGTTGTCTTGTAATTGATAAATTGATGATAAATGTCTTTACTTAACGCCTGAGTAAGAATGGCATACGCTTTCTTCTCTAAGTCATAGACCTTCTTCTGATCTTCCGTAAGATCAGCAAATGTAGCAGCAGATGAAGCGGCAACCTCTATTGTTTGATCAAAATCTGTGATGAAACGCAACCACAGTTCTGTATTTTGACCAAGGACGTATGTATGAAATCTACCAAACCATCCCGGATATTCACTTAAGTGCATCAACTTTGGAGGCCTATTCAAACTTCCCGTTTCACTTTCGCTTAGCAAAATGCTTTGAACACTTGGAGCTTGATTTGATACGAATGCCCATTGACCGGTAGATGTAGCATTAGCTTGCGAAGATGCCGGTGCGGGAGACGGAGTTCCATAGTACATTTCTCTAAATAAATCCTCACTGCTTCTATACTTGTTTTCTGTATTTGACGGAGTACCCCAGGCCGGATTCATTTTTGATCAAGAAAAAGAATACCTGAAAATCACACTCGAAACAAACTGTTAAAACACACTTGCAACCCTTCTGTTAAAAATACCAACACACTCAACGAAACAGAATGTTGACGAAACTGAAATTTTTTTTTTGTTTTGTGGCGAAACAGATTTGGGTGTATTGGGCTTTACGAAACAGGTTTGACAAGATGGGTTTTATAATTGACGAAACACTTTTGGGCTTGCAAATTAACGAAACAGAGCCCAGCTCTTGAATATGGACGAAACAGATTTTAAACACTTAGCCGACGAAACCGAAAGTCTTTTGGACTCCTAGACGAAACAGGAGGATTCTGTTTCGTCAAACACACTCCGGCGAAACAGATTTTAGTTTGGGATTCCACGAAACAGATTGATAGTTGACGAAAGTGAAATTCTGTTTCGCCGAGAATGCAAATGACGAGACTGAATTTTGTTTCGCCGATGGGTGTTTCAGAGAGTGGGTAAACCTTTTGACTTTTATCTTTACTGACACACGCAACAGTGCTTTCGGCTACACTCTTACCAAATTACCAACCAAATGATGACTTACTATATTTTAATCAAATTACAATTTTCAATGACACAAACACTTGAAAATTCAAATCTCAAAGGATTAAAAAGTAAACACACTAAAGAACACTTTGAATATTTCTTGAATTTATGAAGAACAACCCAGAAATTTATGAATTTTCCGGTAAACTTATGAGTTTTCCGGTGAACCGAAAATTTCCGAAACACACTTTTTGCTTAAAACTTCACTAAAAAACCCACTTTTAACATGTGAAAAAGATAAACAACAAGGTTTTTATAAGAACTTTCAGCAAAACATGATGATTTCCGAGATTTTAGACAGAATTTTCAGAAAATGATAAACTCCAAAGACCCGAAAAACAACCCGAAAACCACCAAGAACACCTCGGTTTTAACAAGGAGAAGAGCCAAGGCTCTGATACCACTTGTAGGTCCGGCTAGGGGAGGATCTAGTCGCCTAATCCTTGTGTACAAACCAACCCGGTTGTGCGGAATCCAACCGAGATAGCAAACCGAGATAGAACACGTAAATACACGACACGCAAATATCACCGTTTAACACCACTGTATTAATACGAATGAAAGGGTTCAGTTACAATCCAACGTTTACAAATGTGCTCTGTAAACTCTCTCTCTCGTGTGTGTGTGCTCTGTTCTTGTGTCTAACATTTTCAGACTTGAGACTGTCTATTTATAGCACCAGTACAACGAATCACATCTTGGCTTGGCGAATCACAAGGTTTGGCGAATCAGGAAGGCAAGTGACGAAACAGCGACGAAACAGGATCATGGTCGACGAAACACATCTGTTTCGTCGACTTCTGGGCTGATTCGCCGATATGGCCTTTGGCCCAAACAGTTGAGGCCCAATTCCTGTTTCGCCATCTTCTCTCAGCCCAAGGACTTTAATGTTGAGCCCAGTCCTTGTCTTTTCTCTGGTGTCGGCTTGAGGTCTTGCACACGACGGAGGAAAGTCGTCACAATACGTGCCGAACCGAGTCGCATCCACAATATCATGTATCAACAATTAATTACTTTGTTTGATTAAAATTACTTAAGTATGTGCCGGTCAAACTCCTTTATCAATGATCACGATAATAATTTTTTTCTTATCTAACCATATTCATATAGATATCAACGTGAATATACGCTGTAGGTCCCTCGGAGGTTGAGGTTAAACCTATTCCTTGTTATATCTAACACACTAGCAAGTGCGGAATCAAAGCTAGCATGCAAACCGAGATAGAACACGACAATGATTAACACACAAGACTCAACGATTAACACCTCTTGTATTAATACGTATGAAAGGTCTGTTACAAGCTCAATGTTTACAAATCTGTTCTGTAAACTCTCTCTAAGTGTGTGTGTGTTTTCTGCTCTGAGTGTTCTCTAAGTGTCTCTATGTCTAACTAAGAAGTGAACACAATGCATGGGTATATATACCCGAACACAGCATGTCTGGTCGAAGGATCAGATAGATGATCGAACGATCATCTATCGATCTGAAACAGCTCGAAGGATCAACATGTACCTCGAAGGATGATATCCTTCGAGATTCATCCGTCGAAGGTTATCTTTCGAGCTCATCGAAGGATATAAACAATCCTTCGATGACCTATCCTTCGACCCAAACATGTTACAAACCATGTGTTGACTGTTTGGCCAAGTCAAACCGGAGGATGGTTGACTTGGTCAAACTTACAAGACTAACAAAGACATCGTTTGGTATCATCACAATATACAGACAAAGTACAGACACAAGTGCACCAACATACGCATTAGACATCAACTTCTTATTTTATATAATGTTTTAACATCAAATTCTTATTGCACTGGAAGAAAGATATATAACAAACTTAATTACACAATATGCACATCTAGGAATTAATTATGACATGTGGTTCTTACACCTTACTGTGTTCCGAAGAGCCTTGAACATCCATAGACTTCACAGAATGAGTATAGAATCATGAGCAAGCTTGCAAAAATTGCTAAAACAACAGTTGCAACTTTCTTCGAGCAAAGCAGATCTTTCTTGACAAATCTCCAAGTCTTGATCATTGGTCTATTGTTGTAATACTCGTTGAGGTGTTCAATTGTCTTGTTGCTACTCATGTTAAGGTTACTCTTATTCATCCCATTGAAGAGATTAGCGATGTCTTTGTCGTTCATGTTTCCTTTAATTACGCCTTTATCTCTGAGTAACTTGACATCTGCCTCGGTGTCAACAATGCCACTCATCAAGTCGACATATTGGGCAAGTTCCGCTGTTGAACTAGAAGTAGCCACTTCATAAGCCAGCAGATTTCTCAACATGACTTCAGAGTAATCATCAAGAGTGATTATTGGAAGATATAGTGTAGCTTTGTTTTCATCAAATTTAATGTCGCTTACCCCTCCGTTAGTGTAGCTGACATTGATTTGAGCATGTTTGCTAAGAGATGAAACCGAGGGGATTTCAATTTCTGTGACAACGGGTAGATCATCGTCTTCTTCTTTGTCTTGTTTGTTTATTTTTAGACCAAGCAAATTCGATAATTTCTCCCAGGGGATGTTCTTTATGACCTCGATTGGACGATCAGCTTTTTCTTTCATTCCAAGGCGTAATCCCATTTCCATGATATCTTCTAAGTTTTCTGTTAGGTTATCTTCTTTTACAATCTTTTCTCTGTCATAATCATTGTCTTTTCGTAGAATTGCTACTCTAGGAGCTTGTGGGGTATCTTGATTGTTGACAATCGAATGGTACATAAGATCAAGCAAATGCAAACAACCCTCCTTAACGTCGTAATTGAAATTTTTAGTTAATTTGAGAGGAGAATGTACCTGTTAGATAATGAAATTTGTGTATGATACTATATACATTATTAATCCTATATATAGGGATACAACGAGGATAATTACAACGGAAATACCTCACAAAACTTTCTCATCATGGAGATTAACTCGCGATCGCCATTTTGATCCTGAAAAGTTGTTGAGAGACTAAGGGCCTTCCATATTTCCTTCAATAAATACAAGGGAATCTGGTTCTCTAGCACCATTACATCTCTATAAAGAACACCATTGTTTATCAACTTCTTAGGCATCAAGTTTGAAATGTCAGCATAGTGTGTGAAAAGACCAATCAAGAGCAAGCCGTCAATTGCGAAAATCCAAGCTAATGTATCGTCGTAAAGGTTTATATACTTGTGGTAACAAGCACGAATCACAGATTCTTTCTCTATGAGCCTATTGATCACCACAGACTCGAATGATAACACTTGATCCGAGCTCAAGATTGCTTTAACAGCAGCAACTTTGAACCTCTCCATTTGGTAGAGATGAGTCTCAAAGTGGTGGTAAGGTCCCAGTGCTATAGCCAGAGGCACATAAGCCTCAGGTTTGAATCGGCTAGTTGCTTTCGGGACACTGAACACACAAACTGGCACGTCGCTGATGTTGTCGCCACCCTCATCGTCGAAGTTCTTGCTAATTTGATCCACCCATTGTTGCTCGCTAAAATCGCCACTCAAAATCGAATTCGAATTCATCTTTCTTTTTGCTTGAATCAATATCATCATCACTTGATATTTATAATAATGATGGTAGGCCGTTTGCTATAGTCGACTAAACAGTAGTAAGGGAAATTTGTTAATTAGATATCCTTGAGATCATTAAAAAATTCATGGCATAACGTACAAGAAAAAAACTTTCCCCAATTTCTCCTGGTGGCATATATAACTTGTATCATTAAAAAAACGTGTATACCAAGTCTGAAGCTATAATAATATAAGTTAATATTGGAACTTAATTAATGTTAGGAAACCATCAATTTAGTGGTAACGAGTAAGTACTTTTAGCATTTTTTTATTTTTTTTCACAAGTACATACACTACAAACAGGTGCACGACTTTAATAAAGGTTGATAAACTTTTCTTTTGCTGTTACAAGGTTATACATTTTAATATGGCAAAATTAGAGGCGTTCATAAACCGTTGAAACTGTACGTTCACCCTCTAAACCGAGTTAAAGTGGCTGTGTCAACCCAGTTAAAAGTGAACCAGCTTGGTTTACAGTTTACAAAACCGTGTTTCACGATTCAATGTATGTTTGTTTACTGTATCGAACCGGCCAGGTAAACTGAACCACTCGAACAAAATATATTTTTTAATGTATATAGTTTGTATAAACATAAAATATTCTCCATATATAGAGACCTAATATTGTAATATATGTAAGTGCTTTTAGTTGTATGATACGTGTATATGGTATTATGGTGTATGCAACCGATTTCGTGCTTTAGTGTTTTATTTTTTAAGTTTTCCCGTAAACCCTTTTACACCTTTTCTAACACAACGGAAAAAATAACCTCTCTCAAATTTCAAGGAGCTGGATCGAAGAAGAAGAAGTAGCATTTTCTATGACATAGGTGAACGTCTTCGAAGACCTGCCGACGCACGAAGCCGTATCATTTTGGTATGCAATTTTTCACAAATTTTGTCAACATTTGGGTTATAGTGATCACTCGTTAGCTCAAATTCATTCGAAGTTTAAGGATATCATTACCGAGGATCTCATATTTAATCGACTCTTCAACAAAATGATGAATGGCGGTGGTGGTGGTGGTCTAATGTGACATACGGAGAAATATCAAAAAAAAAATGGGACGACTTCCACCTCCCTATGAACGCTCTTAGTCAAAATTATATGGAGAAACTTTATTATGAAAATTGAGAAAGTATATTGATATTTTTTATATAACCCTATATAAAAAATTGTATTTTTTTTTTTCTTGTTCATGGATCCACTTGGTATGTCATCCTCATATTGTCTGTAATATATATCCTAATATGACTTGTTCCCTTCTCATATGCAAATTGCTTGCGGCATTTTAATATTAAAATGGTGTTTGCAAATTGAAAAAAAAAAAAAAAGAAGATTTCCAAAAAGAATTGACAACAATTCGTTACACCGTGTCTTATATAAGCCATAAAGAGGAAAGCCTGTCAAATATATCATGTACAGTCACTTAGCTGAATTGGTCTATTGAATAAAGCCACTTGCTACATGTGGTTGCCCACCTTTTTAATGTAGCTTGTCGTGTTTACATACAAGAGTTTTGCATTCCCTTCAAAAGAAGTTAGCGGATGGGCTCTACAAATTTATAAAATGTAAGGCTGGATCATTCCAAAGGGGTGCACTTGCTATACCATTTAAGAAGTGACACACCATTATTTGTTGCATGGCCTGTTGTTACCAAGCTTGCGGTTTGATGCTTACATTTGATGCAATGGCTTTACGTGTTAAGGCCGGCCGAGCTCAGTTAATGTTGCTCTATATTTGAAAATTCGATATTCGATTTTGTTGTACAGCTTCTTTGGTTAAAGGGACGACACTTGACAAACTTTATATATTAAAGAGTAAATTACAAGTTTTATCCTTTATGTTTACACCAAATTACAGGCGTTGTTGTCCTTTGGCGCAAAAGTTGATGAGTTTTTTACTTAATGTTTTAAAATCCTGCACGTTATGTCCTTTAGCCCTAACTCAATCAAATTTTTTGGTTAAGTATGGTCATGTGCCTTGCACATGAGGGCATACTTGTCATTTCACCTTCCCAAGGGTTATTTTGTAAACACTTATTATTGAGGGACTGTATTTACAAAACTTTAAAAAAAAAATATAAACCCTTCTCTTTCTCTCTAATCTGAACCCACCACCACAACCTAGTCTCTCTCAACCCACCACCACCACCCCACAACCTTCACCGCCGCCACCTACCCCACCTCAGCCTTCACCGCCTCCACCTCCACCTCCACCTCCACCTACCGACCACCCCAACCCTATTGCACCAGAATCGGGTGACTGTAAAGAGGGTTTAGTCAATGATTTCAAACTCCAACTAACAAATACAAAAGCTAATAAGTTCTCATCACCCACGACCTTTGCTCCACCGCCTATACCAACCCACCAACCACCACTACTTTCCACCACCGTCAACACCATCGGTGCTCATCATCCCCACCTACCACCACTATCCAAACACCATCGATACACCATCTTCAACCAAGCAACAACCGGCCACCACCATGTTTGCGGCCTATAATCACAACAATCTTCATCAGTCTTTGCTGCTATCACCACCATCACTGTGGTAAACCACCAACCCATCACCAGGATACCCCCACACTACCCCATTACTTCTGTAAATACTTAATCAAACTCGTGATTCAAAAATCTGACCAAGGATTACACATTCAACACATATTAGAGAGGAATCATACTTACCGAAAATCGTAAACTACGGGATTTGTCTCTCTACGCACCTGTCTGTCGTTGCACCAGGTCTTCTAGGGTTTTGTTTTAAAGGGGCAAAGTTGGGGTTAAAGAGGGTTTTGTGGACGAATTTGAAGCCATTTCATTAGGGTTTGAAAAAGGAGGTTGATGAAATTGAATGTGTTGCTATACGATTTCATGGTGGTGGCTGGAAGGTGGTGGTTCTGGTAGGTGGAAGTGGGAGGAAATGGGTGAGGAAGATGACAGAGAATGAGAGAGAGAGATTTCTTTTCTTTTTTTATATTTATTTTTTGTTTAATAAATTGATGATGTATTTTTGAGTTTTTACATAGTTAGTCCTTGGATATATGAAATGACAAGAACTACCCTCATGTGCAAGGCACATGATCATACTTAACCAAAAAATCTAACTGAGTTAAGGCTAAATGATATAATGTGCAGGATTTTGAAACATTAAGTACAAAAGTCTTCAACTTTTGCGCCAAAGGACATCGCTTGCAATTTGGTGTAAACATAAAGGACAAAACTTGTAATTTACTCTAAATTAAATAAAAGCAAATTGGAATTTAATCATCTAAACTATGGCGTACTGGTTGATTATATATAATTCATAATGACCATGCTACCGTTACACTCTAAACTTTCACTTTTGTTGTCAAGGGCAATCTCCAGGGCCGGCACTGAGAATTTGTGTACCTTGTTCGAGCTCGAAAAAACGTGTCCTTAGGCCTTAACGAAATATATAATATAAACTAGTTTTTCATACAACCTAATGCCTATGAGCTAATAACTAATGTAAACCATAAGAATAGTTTGTAAGTGTGCCTATATTATGCTTGTATGGGTAAACCCTATTAACTTTCTTTACATATACATATCGGTTTTTTTTAAATAACATGCCCTTCGAAATATCAGGCCTTAGCCGGTGGTCCTCCCCGCCCATCCCTTGGGCCACCCCTGGCAATCTCACTCTAACGAAGAATTAGCTAGGTCTAGCCCCAGTTTTCATTTATTTCGTTTCAAAACAATTAAAACATTATGGTTGGGATAGAAGTCAATTAGTTGTTCATTAAGGGCAAGTGGAGATGTAGGTTAAGCCGATATTGCCACGCAATAGGGAAGGAGCTCAAGTTTCATCAACACCGAGAGCTTCGAGCTAAGTGAGCAACCACTATGTTGACTAGAGCTTCGTATTTAGACTAAGTAGATGAATGACATATTGTGCCTTGTTTATAAGAGGTCAATGAGAAATGGTTAGAATCCAGATAGATAGCATAACCCCCGTGGACCTATGATCATCTGAAACCGGGCTTTGTTAGCGTTTTTGAGAAGGCATGTAGAGAAGATGTAGAATGTTGTGAACTTCTATATGAATGAACATCAGTGAAAGCAATTGGATGCATGTCTAATGAGAAAACCATAGTCAGAAGTGCCATGAAGATAGCTTAGAAAGTTGATTGCAGACCAATGATTTGCTATCAAGGAATGCACAAACTAACACACACTTTATTGGCCGCAAATGTGAAATCCGGCCTAGAGAGAGTAACATACTAAAGGGCACCGGTACGTTGGAGAGACTTGCCCGTTTAGAAGCTTTGAAACGTATTTTCTTTAAGAGAGTATGGTGTTATTTAGGACCCTGAGTTAAAATCTTAACCCACCAAAAAGTAATTAAGATCCATGGGTTCTTTTAACGCAAAATATATGTGAAGCCGTTGGACTACCTTGTTTATAGCTTCGGGTTCTTTCAACATAGACTAACATCTCTAAGAATGCGCCTCCATATGAATAAATAAAAGGTGTGAAGTTATAATCCCTTACATCCTAAGTTAGAGGGTTGTTTAGTAAATAGTTATTAGTTAGTTTGTATTGTAATTAAGTTAGTATATAAGTGCGAGGACCAGATGTGACAAAGTAAAAGATAATAACCTACAACTAAAGGAAGAGACGCCTCTAGGAGATGCACCTCTTCAGAATAGGCGCCAATATCACAGAAGCCAAGGGCACGTCTATTCGATCGCACCTATTGGATTACTAAAAGTTGGGTTTTGATTTCTCAATTGTAATCATCACTTGTACAATCACAATTATGCAATACAACTGAAATTCTGTAAGTTCTATTGAATTCTTTCTTGTTTCATCTTGTATTTCATTAGAATCAATATCAATTGTTAAGATCGGAGCCAACAAGGTGAAGTATTTGTCTTGGAATTTGTGAAACTGAGTGTGTGTAGGCAGTAGCGGATCTAGAATAAAGTTGAGGGATTGTGCAGGCTAAACTTTTTTTTGTTCATGAGTAGCGCTGATACATAAAATGAAGAAGAAAAAAATTATACTAAAAATGTACTTTGCCACGAAAGTTGAGGGATAGCGCGGGCTACCCCTCTTACTATGCTAGATCCGCCCCTGTGTGCATGGCCTTTAAAAGGCAGTGAAACCAAGCCACATGTGCATGTTTTGGGCCGTAAAGGACTTATAAAGCAGATAGACAAGATTTGGTCGTTGTGGGTCTATGAAGCCACAAGGTTGCCATATATAATTGTTTCCTTTAGATCGCCATGAATAAAAGCATTCTGGTCATACAATTTGCGGAGCAACCATTTCTGAGTAATAGCAAGAGATAGAACGATCGAAGCCAACTTGACGACTAGGCTGAATGTTTCGTGAAAGTCAATCCCCAATTGTTTCGTGAAAGTCAATACCATGTTCCATTCTAATTAGCGCCACTCTGGGTACATGTTGGCAGTGGTAAACGAGGAAACCCATAAGCAACAATTCTTGAGGAACAGTCCAAGTTTTGAATTTTAAAAACAGTCCACCATTCAGTATGGACTTCAAACATCAGTTGTTCACTTACCAGAAAGATATAATGTGTATGAAAAACACATCAAGATGTTGTGGGTTTTAGGTTTACTTTTTTGGGTATTAATTTTTAGAGTTTGATTAATTTGTGCCTGATTCTATAAATACTTATATATTGGCTTTAAATTAGTGTTTAATTTTGATATACATATTCTACTTTGAGGTGCTATATAGAGTTGCTACCTTTTTAATACTAGTTTTAACTACTCGCAAAAAAAATTTATCTACATACGTTATATTTTAGAAATTAAAGTTTGAACTCTTGAAAAACATAACGTAGTAGGCACATGATTAAAATATTAACGCAAAGTGATGCACGTATTTAAATTGTATATTAAGGTAATTAATAAGAATAAGAATTGTATCACATGCATGGACTAAAAGTTATTTAATAACAAACAGGAGTTCGTGATTCTCTTCTTCACCTTTACCTTGTAAACAATATTTACTAAAATATCTAATGAAAAAGTTCGGATGACACACGATTAAAATCCTTACACTACAAGAACAGGGCACTTTTACCGGCGACAGGTGTCGCCGGTATTGACCACCTTTATCGCCGCTATAGACTTTTAGCGGCGACATGTCGCCGGTAAAACGTCGCCGGTATTACTGGGACGCTATTGACCGGTTGTCGCCGGTAAAGACTAGTGTCGCCGGTATTAACATTGGTCGCTAAAGGTTTAAAGGCAATAGCGGCGACAGATGTCGCCGCTAAAAGTCTATTTTTTTTTTTTTAATACAGCAGCTGTATATACAGCTGCCCAGCCGGTTTTACGGCCGAAAAACAAAACCTGCCTATTTTCAAACAACGCAAGCATACGCTATGAACATAATCAACATATACTAAAGGTAATATACTTAAAAACTACGTTTAAGTCGTACATTATATCCTACAACGTTTAATTAAATCTAAATCATACATTAAAAACAAGTCACTCATCGTCATCGTTATCGTTGGGTTCATCGTCGGATTCATTATCGAATAAGTTGTCAGAACCGTAGTCTTTTGACTTTCCTTTTCCTTTTCCTTGTGAAGCAAGATAGTTGTTAAGTTGGTTCAAAAATGACGGGGTTTGGAACAAGCTGTTAACAAAATCCTACAATAATAGATAGCAAAACGTATATTAGCATATTAATTAACGCTACCAACATATATTTAACAAGGAAACATGCGTTCGTTTGTCATTTTATAAATTGCATAGTTTACCTCGGAAAAGGGTTCTTGCGTCTGAGCTTGCGAAGACGACATGTTAGATGACGAGTGCGAGGACGTGTTGGAAGAAGGTTTAGGCCCCATCCCGCGATACCATCCTCGGCGCTCACCCAACGCTTCTTGATACGGGGCAATTGGAGGACCATCGCCGCTCCATTCATCTGTGGCCTGTTGTATGTTCCGCTGTATTTTACGAAGATGATTAAATATATATGTGTGTGTATATATATATATATATTTGTTATAGAAAATAATACTTAAAAGAAATACTTACGTAATTTTGTTCAGCAACCGGATCAACCCAATTCCCTTGATTGTCCGTGTGGGTTTTAGCATACGTAGGTACCCAATCCAAATTCTGTTTAACATTACACTTAGATTAGACATTAAATAAACAAAAGCTTGCACACACGCACACATACATAAAACATTACATTTTTATAGGCGGTGCTACCGTACGAAGATGTCCCCCCACGGTATGGGAATTGTTGTTTATCGCGTACTTTTTTGTTGGCCTTGCTTCTTTTAATATAATCTTCTTGCCGGAAACCTTCGATGGTTCTCAACCAGTTTTCATAGGGCATATCCACGGGATGGTGTGCCCTTGCACTCTCAAGATCATCGTAACCTCCCTTGCGATCAAATAATTGTCTAGCTTCATGCTTGCGGTCATTGTATCGCTTCATAAGCACAGTCCTTATACCACCCTTCAAGTTTTTCGCGTCATAATCACGTTCCACTTCATCAAAATTGAAATTTTCCTACAAATTAAATAAAAGAGTTAAAATATCATATATAAATTAGATTTGCATGTGCTATAAAATTTTATGCATATAACTTATTTACCCGTAAGTGGTTCATGACGGCATCCTTGTAATGTGGTTCAAGAGCATCCCATCCAATTTTATCAAACGGGATGGCCCGCCACATATACAAGCCGGCCTCCCTTGAAAACATGTCTCTTGATCTGCCAACAGGGGTAAACGTGACCTGTCGATCAAACGTAAGCGACACAGGCCCCCCCGCTTTTACTAGACGCCGTAGTGCTTCGTTTTTAGCTTTCCCCCTAACCTTCTTTCGGGGAACCGCTGCAATTAAAACAAAAATAATTAGTAACAACATTTATAATATATAAAATATAAGGACTACAAAATAATTTAGTAAAAAACTTACCGTCTGTCTCGTGTGTGCCACGAATCCCACCAGGAGGAAGCGGTGGATCACCAGCGCCGTCACCCCCATGTCCCCAGGGGGCCACATCGGCCATCAGATACGCGAATATCAACAATACCGAAAACATAATCCCTATAAAGTTACAAATGTTACAGCATGTGTATCTAATACAAATTAAGTGAAAGTACAACGGTAACTCAAATTCAAATAAATATTTCAAACAAGTGTTTATCAATTACAAATCAATATAAATTACAATAACTTTTCTTTTAGTCAGACTCCACATAATCGGGATCATCCTCATCACAATCAGCCTCGACCTCATCACAATCAGTCTCGACCTCAAACACTTCATCGACGGTAGCCGTTGGGGGATCAACTTCAATTGAAGGCTCACCCGCAATAACATGAGAAGGTCCAATTTGAAAGTATTGGGTCAAGTCAATGACAAGTGGACAGTCAGATGAAGAGTTGTTGTCGACAACGTCATTATCTTCTAAGCCTTTGTCAACATTTTGAACCCACAATTATACTATTTACATACTAAAAATTATACAAACATACATACTAACATACACAATTTACATACCTAAACTAAAAATTATACAATTTCTAAACTTAAAAAAAAAAAAAAAAAAAAAAAAAAAAAAAACTAACCGGTTTTTCAGGTGGTGACCGTAGAAGTGAAGGTGGCGACCGGAGAAGAGATGGTGGTGATCCGAATTTTCTTCCACAAACACAAAAATACACAAAAAAGAGCAAAAATTAAAGCCTATAACATGTATGTAACAAATGTAGAGAAGAAATGTAACACAAAACAAGTTAACATACACCTACATACATACATTCATAGACATGCATACACATATACATGCTTACATACACCTACATACACAAATACATAGATTTTCATATACACATTTTCCCCAAATACACCTACATTATACATTTGACATACTAACATACACCTACATACATACATTCATAGACATGCATACCTACATACATGCTTAAAAACACCAACATACACAAATACATACACCTACACCTACATATACTCATTTTCATCAATTACACCTACATTATACATTTTCAACATACACCTACATTATACATTTTCACAAACATTTACATACAAACATACACCTACATACACCTACATACACAAATACATACACCAACATATACTCATTTTCACAAAATACACATACATTATACATTTTCACCAATTACACCTACACCGACATATACTCATTTTCACCAATTACACCTACATTATAGATTTTCACAAACATTTACATACAAATATACATCCTTACATACACCTACATACACATACATACACCTACATACACAAATACATACACCTACATATACTCATTTTCACCAAATACACCTACATTATACATTTTCACAAACTAAACAAACATACATTCTTACATATACATTTACATAACAAACATACATTCTTACATTATACAATTTCTAAACTTTGAAAAAATTCATATAAAACTAACCGTAATTTGAAGCGGAGACGAGGTGGTGACCGGAGACGTGATGGTGGTGACCGGAGAGGTGATGGTGGTGAGCCGATTTCTCTAGCATAAACACAAAAACACACAAAAATCATAGACTATAACATGTATATAACAAAATAGAGAAGAAATTTAACAACATATAAACTTAAACTAACCGATTTGGGTTAAAATCGCTGGAAATCGCCGCTGCTCGAAGAAGAAATGGGGGAAAGTGAAGAAAGAGGGAAAAATGCGCGCCTGGTAGACATTATGTCGTAAGGGCATTACCGGCGACACCTTGTCGCCGCTATTAGTTATGTGTCGCCGGTATTGGTCTCGATCAGGATAAGATATCAGTGGTTGGGGTTTAATGTGGGTCCACAGATCTTTAGCGGAGTCACGTTGTCGCCGCTAATACCCTAAATGTGTCGCCGCTATTCGCTATTAAGTCCCCAACCGTTGGATCATGGTAAGGATCAACGGCTGGGGATTGATGTTAGGTGGTGGCACGCGGATCGACCAATAGCGGCGACACTGAGCCCGTCGCCGGTATTGCCGTCGCCGCTAAAAGTATTACTTTCTTGTAGTGTTAAACTTGTAAAATCAACGGACATGTAGACTAATATAATAAGGATTATTGGAAGACCATTACCATGTAGGGCTGTAAACGAACCGAACGAACACGAACAAGGCTATGTTCGTGTTCGTTCGTTAAGGAAATTTTGATGTTCGTGAACTGTTCGCGAACACATGACGAACAGAAGTTTGTGTTCGTGTTCGTTCGTTAAGGAATTTTGGTTGTTCGCGAACAGTTCGTGAACACTAACCACAAACGCAAACGAACACAAATGAACTTTAATTTTGAAAATTAAAAAAAGGCACCGTTAATCTTAAACATTGTACACAACGAAAGTAGTTAAATATAACCATTTAAAGATTGAAGGGATGGATAATATTGGGTTCAATCGATTGGAGATAAGCTGAATGAAGGAGCGTGATATCAAAAGAGGGAGAGGACTAGAGAGAGGGAAATAATACATATGGGGAAAGTAAAAAATTAATAAAACTTTTAGAAAAATAAACATAAAAAACCAAACACGAACGGACATAAACGAACGAACACGAACGAACATATTACCGAACGTTCACGAACGCAGTCGAACGAACGAGACCTTTGTTCGTGTTCGTTCGTTAAGCTTATCGAACAAAATTTTTTGTTCGTGTTCGTTCGTTAAGCTTATCGAACGAACATAAACGAACTTCCCGCCGAACAGTTCACGAACTGTTCGCTGAACGTTCGGTTCGTTTACAGCCCTATTACCATGTCTTGTCCAAGAATAGCGAAGATAATCCGAATAAGCGTTTTTAAGTGCATAAATATATGTGATCTAAATACCATTTTTACATTGCTTAAAAAATGGTGTGCTTAAGGAATTTAACGATGGGCGTTACCGAGTGGTCCGGTCCCTCTTCATCCGCTCCCATCCAGTGTGTCCAGACGAGCTCCAAACATAACTGATGTGGATGCTCTTAATGTTCTTTATGTTACAGTCATGGTTAAGATTGATCCAAAAAGAAAGCAGCCCATGTGGTTAAAAGACCAGTTAATTAAGGAGTTAAGCAACAATGTTGATTATTCACCAACTGAAGTAAGTGATGATCATTTGATTATTTACTCTTATAAGCCATTACAATCCTAATATGTTGCTCAAATATTGTAGCATATTTAGAAATCTTTTCTTTCTACAAACCCTTTAACATGTAATTTGTAGTAACCTAAACCTTCAAAGAAACAGTTTGTTGGCCGGTAAACCTGTTACTTGTTCTCATGAGTCTGAAATATTTGATGATAGAGATTCCTGATGATGAACCAACAAAGAAAAATCTGGAACTGCAACAATATGTTTTACTGGTAAACTTGCAGTGCAAGTACATGAAACTGAATGAATCTTCAACATTTTCTATTAAAAAAAAATTGATCTTATCACCATTTGTCACTTAAGACTAGTCCTACAGGGGCACTTGTTTTCGTAATTCAGGTTTGATACGCAAATAAATGTTTAAATTAGAAAGTGTCAACTTTAAATTTTACCTTTAGCCCTGTCACTAACCATTTGTATTGAACGTCAAATGTTATTCATCTACTTAAGGCTCAACGACTTTTACTACTTCAGCGACCAAGTCGTCACAAAATCGTCACTATATTCAGAATGAAATTGGAAACACTATCTTGTGTCCATAACAAAAGTTAGCGACCTATTTAATGAACAAACCACGAAGTTCTTGTCAATATGACCAAATTAATTAACAATCTTTTTGAGGTGACTAAGAGGATCTGCACGGACAAATTTTTGTCACTAAATATTTTTTAAAAAAATATAAAAAATTAGTGTGCCTCATTTCTTTGTTAAGAGAGTTCTGGTGAAAGACCCCTTCACCTTTTGGCCTAAAGATGGTTTCTGACTTGTGAGCCCGTATTTACACCCCTCACAAGCATTGCTTACAAGAGGTGGAAAGCTATATGGTCAATAAACTCTAGAATTATTGGACTTTGTGTCGTTCACCATTTTCTACTATGCAGGGGCGCAGGATAAGTGGGGCCCGCGGGGGGGGGGGGGGGGGGGGGGGGCGCCTGTCCCACTGAATTTTCCGCTTAGTAGTGTTATATATGTAGTTTTCGTATAGAAATTTTTGAGTTTATACGTTTTCGCCCCCGGTTCTATAGATCTTTGCACCTCTGCCCATTTGGGTCAATCCCACAATTTTTACACTTTAAATGGTTTAATTAAACTTTCATACATTTAGGGGCCCCACCATCTTTAATATATAGTCAATATAACACCCAAAGTTTAATTAAATAGTATTATTTAGTTTTGAAAAGAGAAATATTCCTCATATTATTTGCTATTATTTAGGCTAGACGGTATGGAACCGTCCTCAGCCCGTCCTCCATCTGTCGCCGATCCAACCTCCATGCCGCCCCCTCCGTCTTCATCCCGTCCCGTCTTCACCGTCGACATACCGACGTCCAGGACGATCCAAATGGTGGGCCCCCTTTTGTTTGTTTGTTTGTGAATGGGACGATCCAACCGCCGTTTTTTTTTTCGCCATTAATGAAGCTTGTTGGAGAAGATGAGTGAGAGGGAGAGAGAAGATGCTAGATGTTTTGCTTCTTTGAGTGGAATGAGGTAACTTTGAGAGGAAAAGGACAAAATGGGTGGTGGAGTTAATTAATATTTTAGGTTTTTTTTTAAATTAAAAATAAAAAATAATACAATTGTTGTTTTTAATAAAAATATTTTGTTAGTTTATTCGTTAAATGTTAAAAAAAAGTAGAAGATTAAAAAAAAAACATAAAAGTGGTGGGAGGACTATGACTAGGACCATCCTCCATACCCTCTACTTTTGGGGGATGGAGCATCATTGGGAGGACTATGACGTGGCGCCTACGTGGCGAATTATCCTCCCTTGGAGGACCATCACCATACCCTCTAGCCTTAGTTTGGGGTATAAAGTTATGGAATTGTTTTGAGTTTTTGACTTCCAAAGTTGAGTTTAAATGACAATTTATGTCTCATATGGTGTTAGCAAATAGAAATGAAATCTTATGTGAAATTTCTAGAAGATCTCCTTACATTTTCAAGATAGGAAACCGTCGTAGGACACGGGTTTTGAAGGAGAGAGGGAAAGTTTAGGAAGATTCTAAGTACAGCTATGGAAACTCGCATGGAAAAAGGATTCTTTTGGCGTGCGAATAAAGGAGAATTTGAACTGTTGGACATTAATTGGGTAAATTCAAAAAAAAAATTAAGATTTTTCTATTTGTGTAGTGTAGTTAACCCACAACACCAAGTTAACGAGCAATTTAGTTAATTGCATTATGATGAGTTGACACTGATGTAGTAGCACTTTTCTTAGTTAATGGAATAGTTAGTTAACCGACAACACATAGTCTTAAAATTGTAGGTCCACTAGCAGAGGATCTAGTAACCTAATCCTTCTGATACGAACAAACCCAGTTGTGCAGAATCCAACCGGGTAAGCAAACCGAGATCAAGAACACAAAGACACAAAGATTCAATGTTTAAATCACAAATGTATTCAATACAGAGAGTTTGTTTACGAGATGATAGTACAAAAACTTCACTCAAACTCACTGTTTATCTCTCTTGTTTCTTGTCTGTGTACTGTGTGTGTTCTCTTGTGTCTCACTATTCTCTGTTTCAGCATGCCGTTTAAATAGACACTTGAAAACAACACCTCCACGAATAGTTAACTGGGCCAACGAACTGTAAGGGAGCCCACGAAGAGTCACTCTTCGTGGCTTGACTCTTCGTCCACCATAAGCCTTCGTCACAAGAAGAGTGACGAACCCTTGAGGGTTCATTGATGATGGAGTCTTCGTTGCATGATGAGGGTTCGTCCATTAGAAGTCTTCATCCAATATGAAGGGTTCGTAGCAATAGAGACTTCGTTATACAAGGAGTTGGACGAACAGTTGAGTGTTCGTCACATGTGTCTCCGTGTAACATTGGACTGTTTCTTCTTGAAATGTCAGGCCCAAACAACGTCAAAAGGCCCATGAAACATGACTGAAGTCATGCAAACTCTACAACAAATTCAATTCTTGCATGCAAGTTATTCACATGAAATCATCATGACATCATCATGGTGATGTCATGCTGATGTGGCGGCGAATGATAGTTTGCGGCTCTTCGTGCTTCGCGTGTCAATCTCTGGGGCGCACGACGGAGGAATGTCCCGACGTCGAGCTCGAACCGAACCTAACCGAGTCGAACCGAACCGAGCCGCATCCATAAAGTGTATCAACAAACTCCCCCTTGGATGCTGCTCGTGAGGGTTCGTTCTTCACATAGTTGTCGGGTCCTGAGATGTTTTCATGTTTCACAAACAGGGAGTGTAACAACGAACTCCCCCTTGAATGATGCTCGTGAAACATTGATCTTCGAATTTTAGATCCTTGTGGTGTTGAGAAGTGGTCAGCAGCAACTCGATCATCTTGATCCTTTGATTGCATCCATGTCGTGTCTTCATTCCAAGTTTGTCGTCTAACACATTCTCTTCGCCTTTAGCTGATTTGGATGTCGCATCTGCACATACAAGAAAGCTAAACGCGTAATGAGAACAACCGCTTGGGATATAGTCAACATAAACAAACGACACGCATATAACGAACTCTCAATCAATCACCGACCGACAACAGTTTGAAAGTTGTAAAATTGATTAATTTTAGATTTTAACTTTCAACACTTGCTAAATTTTGACCGTTTATGAAGATGCAGTTGTTTTAGGTTTCAATCAGGTTTCAGGTGGAACAGACTCGAGATCCAACATCGGGCAATCAAAAATAAAACAGAAATAAAATCTTTTTGGCTTTTATAAAGTTTATATTAAAACACACCTAAAATCTTTTTGGTATTTTTGAATATTTGAAATGTAAAGACAGAAAGCAGTAAATAAATATATACAGAGATGCAGAAACTAAAAGCATTAAATAAATATTTGCGGTGATTCTTTTTGGAGAGTTTCGAGGGTAAGAGAATCATATCAGTGTACGGTCACGCCAAAACGCTCTTGTTGTTCAATTAGTTAACATTAAGATAAGCATCCTATAACGATTATCGATATTTTGTCCACTTAAGCTCAACTTATCAGATGTACTCGCGATTAGGGGATACGTTAAGGTATGATTTATACTTACCGACCAGTGTTCATCCACACACGACACATTCCCGTATCAAGGTATGCACGAGAGCTCATCTTACTGGTGAGTATACCATTTATCATCTGTTTTCAACGTATATTATGTGAGATACTCACTTATTTTTGGATGAATACAAGCCCTATGTGATTAAATCACTTATTGATGAGGAACTTGATATTCGATGCATGCAGGGCACAAGAGCAAGTCCGTGAACAGGTTAGTGCCATCGTACCGACAAAGAGACGAACTTGACTCCCGGATAAACTGTGATATTTTATCACTTATTGATAGGGACATGTGATTGTTTATCACTTATTGAGGTCGTATGCATCATGTATTATATACATTTTTGAATGATATTTACACGTATCTATGGTATCATGGAAGATCTAGACTTGCGTCCCCGTTGTTTTCGGTAAAAGAAACAACCATGATACCCAGATGATAAACAGCATAAAGACCACGTATCTCAGAACCCTGGCAATCTATCAAACGAAATTTCGGTACCAAGACCATATGCCAAAGAGCGGTTCCCACACAGTCTTCAGTCGATTTAGTTTATATCACCCTGCACACTTTAAAGTGGTTGTGAGCCTACCGATACATCTTATATAGAGCTGCTTATCGTTTTTCATTTTAAGTTTAAAGAGGTTTCGACATACCACTGATGTAATATCATATTCTCTTTTTCTCGCTAGGAAACTCATTTTTGTTTTTCTATTGTTTTTGTGTTTTTGAAATTTTTTGATGTTTTTTTATTTTTAAAATTTTTCAATGTTTTTGTATTTTTCATTATTACTCCCCCTAAAATGAAAAAAGTACGAGAAATTAAGAAAACACAAACAAATATTTACAAAAATGTCTTTCCGATGTTGGTTTTACTCTGGTTTGACCTTAATGCCATTTACCATTAGTAAATAGTCAAATCGTGATTTGTCAAAAGCTTTGGTAAAAAGGTCGGCACGTTGGTCATCGGTGTGGACCTTAACAACATCGATAAGTCTTTTATCAAAACAATCACGTATAAAGTGATATTTGATTTCGATGTGTTTGGTCTTTGAATGCTGCACAGGATTTCTAGTGATCTGTAAGGCAGCAGAATTATCAACGAAAATAGGAGTAGATAGGAATTCAAAACCATAGTCGCGCATTTGTTGTTGAATCTACAGGACTTGGGAGCAACAACTTGAGGCAGCAATGTATTCAGCTTCACAGGTTGATTTAGCGAAACAAGTCTGCTTCTTGCACTGCCATGTGACTAGACGATTTCCTAAAAACTAACATCCAGCAGTTGTGGATTTGTCGTTGATTTTGCAGCCACCAAAATTAGAATAACTGAATGCGATCAAGTAGAAGCTATCATCCCTAGGGTACCAGAGACCGGTGTCTGGGCAGCCCTTCAGATAGCGGAAAATCCTTTTTACAGCTGCTAGATGTGAGGCCTTCGGGTTGGCATGAAAGCGAGCGAGCAAGCACGTAGGATACATTATGTCGGGCCTCGAGGCTGTGAGATACATAAGAGATCCGATCATTGCGTGATAGAATGAAGACTTAACGCTTTCACCCTTCAAGTCCGGAGTAATCCCGTGATTCTGCGGAAGTGGGGTACCAATGGGCGTCGCTTTGGACATCAGGAACCGGCTCAAGATGTCTCCGACATATTTAGTCTGATGGGTGAATATCCCAGACTCTGTTTGTTGAACTTGTAGGCCCAAAAAGAAGTTTATTTCCCCCATGGCGCTCATCTCGAATTTCTCGTGCATAACACGCTCGAAGTCCCTACACAAAACATCGTTAGTTGAACCAAAGATAATATCATCTACGTATACCTGAACCAACAGAAAATCTCCATCTTTTTCTTTGATGAAGAGAGTGCAATCGATAAGACCCCGGCGAAAACCGTTCTCCAGCAGATAGTTAGATAAGGTTGCGTACCAAGCTCTCAGTGCTTGATGTAATCCGCAGAGAGCTTTGTTGAGCAACCAAACCCGATCAGGATTAACAGGATCTTCAAAACCCGGAGGCTGTTCGACATACACCTCTTCTTCAACCACACCATGTAAGAATGCACTTTTCACGTCCATCTGGTAAACCTTGAATCCTTTGAAGGAAGCATAGGCTAGAAAAATTCGAATAGCTTCAAGACGTGCAATCGGAGCATAAACTTCTGTCACACCCCGATATTTCCACGTATTACCGATGGGCCCGGTGGGGAGTATCGTGACGTAGTTGATATCATCATAGATAATTAATCACAGTTTATATAAACAGCGGAAGTCGAAAGATAAAATCATTACAAACCGAATGAAAGTAATATCATTTATTACAAAAAAGGTTGGAAAGGATCCACAGGCGGATCAAAGTTAAAAGAAACATTGTTCAGCAGATTTATAAACATCTAAGCTTGCAGGACTCTTTATTGATGCTAGGAGTAGCCAGCCTATTCCGATTAGTACCTGCACTTAACCTTTTTGGAAAATACGTCAGTTTTCACTGGTAAATACAATTAACCGACTCATTTTGAAAAATGTTTAAGAAAATTGATTTGACTGCACAAGGCACAAAATATCTTTTATAACTTGGGATAATTATTTAGAAATAAACTTGTTAAAGAATTACATGTTTATTATACGTTCAGTAGCCCGGGCTGATAACCAGGTTAAAAATTAATTGACACACCACATAATATAATCCCGCGGCGAGTTATTCTCAAACCGGCGGTTATATCTTTTTGTATATGCACCGGCAGGTGTATGCCTACACCCCGTGCTTAAGTCGTGGCCATTTCAACGAATGATGCCAAGGATATCCTGGACATGGTCATTAACCCCCCAAAGGCTTTAAACAAACAAAACAGATTAAATGGGTCATCTCAATAAATTAACCTTCATATGGTTAACAATTCAATGCCCGACCAAGCGGTATTTTATATACCGTACCCCAAGCCCGTATAAGGGTAAATAAGTTAAAAGTATTTACCTGAGCAAATTATATAATTTATCCCATCCATACAAATCAGCAAGTGCAACTATCTTTTACTGGGCTCCTAAATCTGGAATGAAGGTTTTTTATAACCTATTAGATTCCTAACGGGTCTTACTTAAGTTTAAACTTAGACCGGTTAGTTTTAAAGAAAGGTATAAGGTTCAAAACGCAAGATTAAGCGAAGACCGGATTAGAATGTGATTTAGTCCCGACAAGTTTGAAGACTTGTATAATATGGGTAAACTAAACACATTCTGGATTTTGAGGTGAAAATGATAAGGTTTGACACGTTTCGGATAATTTATGCAAACTAGTTACATAAACCGTACAGAACGCGAAAAATGCATAACGGGTAGCCAAAAGAGTCATGAACAGGTTTCCTAAGTTAATATTCTTAAATATGTTAGGATATCAGTAGGATACCTTCCATTATGCTCAAAACAGAATTAAAGTCAAATTAAGCCCCGTAGGGGTATTTTGGTCATTTTAAAGGTTATAAAAGAGATTAAATATTAATCTGAGGTTCAGGTCTGAAATAATCAGTAAAAATATTTAATTTAATAATTTATATCAGTAGGGTATTACATATATGTGAAATTTATTATTTATAACCAAACTATGTACCGTATGGGCATTTTAGTAATTTCACATAGGCTTTAAAGGTCAAATTTGGAAATCTGAATTCAAAACTTTTGCTTATTGTTAAATTATAAAATTTACTTAAAACATCAGTAGGTATTAAGTCTTATATGCCAAAAATAGTTTTAACTCATACTATGCGTTTAAAACGCGTAAAAGTCGGTTTTAAGCGATTTTCGGGTTATATAAGGAAATCTTAGTTTCTGGTCAGTTTATAAAGTTCAAAATATTTTATTTATCATATAAAATTAGTAGCAAAAAGTTTGGTATCAAAAAGTTATGTAAAACTCATTTTATTAGCAAAAAGGATAAAACCGACAATTACCGAATCAAAGCAAAAACCATATGTTATGCTCAGCTTAAAAATAAATAAAAATCTTCAAAAATCCCAAAATATTATATTACATCAGTGGGTAAAAAGTTTGATGTCGAAATTCGGGTTTAAATAGGCTTTATCCCAAATATGTCGTTTAATTAATAAAAAGCTTTCAATTTACGCTATTGACCATAACTCTTAATCTAGAGCTCAAACTAATGTCAAATTTTTAGGACAAGTTTATAAATCAGTAACAAAGGTTTTTGTCCTCTCACATTTTCAAAAAACTCGTTTTAAGGTTGTTGGTACATGCGTCTGTCGACTTCGTCTTGTATCGAGTCTTGTATTAAGAATGTTAGATCAGGGCACGTAGTTCGAGATAATGTAATTCCGCTTGAAGCTTGTAATTCCGCTTGAAATGTTGTGAGTGTAATTCCGCGCGGAATTAGATTCCGCTTGGAATTCTAATTCCATTTGGAACCCTCCCAAGCGAAATTATGAGCCTATAAATACCATTCAAGCGAAATCAGTTGTAATCTTTTCCGGTCTGAGCAACGAAGTGCTGCTGAAGTGTCGTCTTGCTGTAATTTGTCATCAAATCAATAATACGACAGTTTAAAGTGTATATCTTGCTGAATTGACCTCAGTACGACTGTTTCCGCCTTTAGTATTGAGAAAAACTCTTCTGATCGACTCGTTCGGGTCCAAAAACGATCCTACATGTGGTATCAGAGCTCAGGAAGAAGAGTTCTTACCAATTCAGCTGCAAATTCTGATTTCTACACCTTCTTTTTCAAATTAAACTTGTTTTCACGGTGAAAATACTTTGATTTTTAAATATCATGTGCGCAATCATGTTTTAATAAACCCTAGAAAGTTTCAGAACTAAAATCGGCCTATATCTTGATCAATTTGCCAAATTTCACATCGAGATGATGACGTCAGCTTAATCCCGCACGGAACTAGGGGTAATTTTGTTTCTGAGAGTTAATTCCGTTTGAAATCTCACACGGAATTAGCTAATTCCGCTTCAGTTGAGTAATTCCATTTGGGTGATCCGCACGGAATTAGTAATTCCGCTTGAGGAGTTCTGTTTCCGGTTGATAATTCCGCATGAAATTATAATACCATGTGAAAAGGTGTTAGGTCAAACGAAATTAGATTATTCTGCTTGAACTGATAATCTCGTTTGAAAGGGATTTCGTTTTAATTGTGTAATTCCGTTTGAAAGGTATCTCGTTTGAAAGATAATTCCGTATGAAACCGTTTGTTTGAGAATTCTTGAAAACCGAATCATGGAAGAGGAATTTTTCAACGCATTTGCTACTCCAGTTACCCCGATTACTCTTGCACAAAACACAATGTTGGAAAATGAAACGGGGACAATGGAAAAACTGCCTAAGCTCATGTACATTGAGGAGTATAAAGGTTGGGAAGGACGTTTTGAAAACTAGGTTCAAGCAAATTATTTGGATGCTTGGAAATGTGTTGAAACGAAATATGTTAGACCATTGAATGATGACGAAGAGGAGGTTGCAATTAAAGATATGAGTGCTGATGATAAAAAGAAATATAAAAATGAAAAAATGATGTTAAGTCTACTACAACAAGCTGTGAAAGAAGATATCTTGGTGCTATTGCAACATAATGGAAGTGCTTATTCGATTTGGAAAGCTTTAAAAGCAAAGTTTAATGGAAGCCAAGAGATGGTCAAGAACAAAAAATCGCTTTTGAAGAAAGAGTTCGATTTATTTCGTCGTTTGAAAAATGAGAGCACAAAACAGATCATAGAAAGATATTGCAATTTGCTAGCAAACATGAAGAGATTGAGCATCACCAAAGATAATGAAGAGTTGATCGAAAAGTTAGCTGATGCATTGCCATACGAGACTTGGGGCACATATCTCATGATGTTAAGGAACAAGAAAGGGTTTAGCAGTCTGACTTTGAGCAAGTTTATTGAAAAGATTAAGGCTCAGGAGATGGAACAGAGAAAGGTTTTAAAAATGAAAGATTTTGATGGCAAACAAGACATTGGTCTTTATTACAATGGTGGTGTCAGTGATAAAACCACCAACATGTCACCAAAAGTTGAGACTACATTCAATGCAAAGAGTTCATCAGGAAGTTCATCAAAAGGATCAAATAGCAACACAAGTTTTTCATCATATCCATCTTTTGATCCGAACATTTCAACAACCAAGAATGGCAAGAAGCTACAATGCAATATTGTTTTGAATCTTGAGAATGATCAGGGTTATTCTGAAGAAGTTGCAAAAAGCCATATGTCTTTGTTGGGGACTGTTTTGGAGTCTTATGGAAGTTTAGTGGCAGGACGGATCGGGAATCTTATGTTGACAAGAGAGGATTATGATCAGATCGATGCTGAGGAAATGGAATTGATGGATATAAAATGGTGTTTGGCTAGTGTGTTGAGACGAGCTGAGAAATTCAAACAGATCACAGGAAGAGATGATTTCCGTGATGCACTTGTTTCTAACTTAGGTTTTGATAAATCTAAAGTTACTTGTTTTCATTGCAGGGAAAAAGGACACTTCAAAAGGGAGTGCACTAATCGCGAAGCAAGTGGAGCACAAAATCCTTTCAACAACAATGATTACTATCGGAAATCAATCTATCATCAAGTTACTCAACAACAACAAGAACCACAAGTGGCACATGGTAGGAAAGTAATCGAGGAATCTTCAAAGAGAGCTTGTATGGTGAATCAGGATGACAATAAGCCAACAAAAGAATTCAGTTGGGACAAATATATTTCAGCTGATAATAAAGCATGCCTGATAAACCAAGATGATGAAAAGTTACCAGAAGGATTTAACTGGGAAGGTTTTAGTTGGGATGATTATTTTCCGGATAAAGAAATACTAAAAGCCAAAGCTTTTGTTGCTCGTATTGAAGAAGATAGTGATGATGCTAGAGAGTATTATGCAAAAAGAATGGCAGCTCATTTGAAAATGATGGCAGAAAGTGATAGTGAAGATGAAAAAGCTAAAAAGAAAAAGAAAAAGGTCAAAACACCAGTCAGCAGTGATGATGATGAAGAAGTTCCTGTGATAAGGAAAAAGGTGAAAAACATTCCAGAGTTCAAAGTTGAAGAAGAAGCTGATGCAAAGAAGAGTCCGGTGATTTGTGAAAACTGTGAAGCAGTCAAGAAGCAGAACAACATATTGGTTCATAACATTAACAGATTGAAAGAATCATATGATGTTTTGAACGAAGTCATGAATCAATACAATTAATCAAGCGAAGAACAAGTAACAGCCATGAAAACACTTCAGGGAGCTTTCATGACAAAGCAAAAAGTTGTGAACAACTATATTGAAAAGTGTGCTATTTTGGAACAAAAACTGGAAATTCAAAGAATTGAAACAGAAAGAGTTAATCGATTGTTAAAAAGTTACTCGTGTACTTCTTATGTCATTGACAGGATTTATCCTACTGTTGAAGGCATGAAGGCATTTGAGGATGATGAAGTAACTAAAGAACAGAAGGTTTCTGAAGAAAAGACTCCTGGAAAGAAGAAAGAAAACAAGAAGGATACTAAAGTGAATGATTCTGGTAAGAAACAAGGTTTCAGTTACAACAAGTATCCACCCCCGCTTGAAAATGGATATTCTCCGAGAAATCCAAATTCAGAAAGAGTCGAAAAGGCAACAAATTTACAGTGGGAGTCGGAGTCTTCAGTTAAATTGCCAGATAATATTGATGTCACGTTTACGTCATCTGACACTGATCATGAGTCCGAGTTAATAAAGAAAGTGGTCGATCAGGTGTTGGATAAAGATGAATCCGAGGAGTCAAAGTCGGAGTTTTTGTGAGAGTCAATGTCTGAGTCTAGCACTCCGAGTCAAACCGACAAACAGGGCAAAAGAGTTTACAATAAAGAATTCCTGTTATCAAAATCTAATTTGAATGACGAAACATTCAAAGTTGCATATACATTAAATGATTCCGACAAATTATATTTTGATAAGGAATTTCCAATAAGAGGTGTCAAAACTGAAATGATCAAAAAGGTTTTCAAACTAACAGAAATTAATATTTCTGAAATAAAAGATGTAAATCTTTCTGAAAAACCTAAAAAATGCACTTCAAGAGTACAACAAAGGTTAAACAAGAAAAAAGGTTACAGTTCTGGTTCAGGTTTTCAAAAGAAACCAAACCATAACAGTAATTTCAAAAGAAAAGGTCTTGGTTTTATTCCACCGAAAAATTATAAAAATGAGAAAAATTATAAATAAAAAACTGTATTTGTTTCAGGAACAAGTGCCGAGGAGGAACAAAAGAGCCCATTCTGGAAACAATCAAACAGAGAATTCCTTGCGAAGAAGCAAGAAGAAATGAAGAATGAAGTTGTTCAGATGAAAGAAACAGAAACCTGTTTCCAATGCAACACAGTTGGTCATATTGCCAAGGATTGTTCAAAGGAAATTCAGACAAAACAGGGAGTTTTTAAACTGAAAGATAAAGAGGTTATATTTGAATCACCAATTGAGAGAACTAAACTTTTCAAAAATTTGAAATTTGAAATTGGTGAATGTTCAAAGAGGTTTTACAAGAGAAGTGCGAATCTTGACAACCAAAAATGGGTTGTTAAGAAATCTGTTGATAGTTCTAGCAAAGATTCTGATTCGTCAAAATCAGAGGAGCTATCTTCAGGCGATGAATCTGATTCCACAAAATCAGAACAGCCACATGTTGAGTTAAAATTGGAAACATCAGTACCTCCAATGGATGATGTAAATTTTCCACCATTGAGGGCTGATAATTTTAAACAAAAAGTTGGTAAAATTGAAATTTCAAATCAATTTTTCTCGGAAAAGAAAGAATTTGATGTTGAAATGGTTGACAGGAAGGTTAAAGGAGTGAAGGAGTTTTATGAGAAGAAATTGAATAAACCAGGTAAAGTGTCATCCCAGGTTTGTGACTGGGATGGTACCTATTATGAACAGTAAAACCCTGGACTTGCCGGAGCTCCCAATTAGGTAATCGTGGAGCAGGAATCGGCATCCTCCTACCAGTGGTTATTTGGTAAACCTACTAGTGGTAGTTGTTCTTAAAATTGTTATATTTTGAACTTTTACAAGTGGTTTTGGTTAATGAAGGTTTTCACTTTCAAATGATTAATCAAGGTCATTAGGTTGAACTTGATTTGATCATTCCTACAAGTGGTTGAAGAAAACAAGGTGATGAATGATCCCCATATTTGAGAAATGACTAACAAAACTAATTTTCCGAAAAAACCATTTGATTAAAACAAACTTAAGTGTTTTGAAATCATAATGGGAAAATAGTTTGTTGTGAGGGGGAGTTCTGATTGTTTATGCCAAGAGGATGGCGAATTGAAGTGATTCGATATCAGTTGTCACTTTATATGTACAGTTTGTTTTCAAATTTCTTTAAATGTGTTTGCATTTTAGGGGGAGTAAGAATTTTTCAGAAAAACCAAAAACATTTGAAAATTTAAAAAAGTAAAAAACATGATAAAATCAAAAATGAGTTTTGTTGTATAAAAGAGGAACTGATAGTACATCAGTGGACGATCACGACATGCTAAAGAATTGGAAAGTCAAAATGTGATAAACGGTCTCACTGATGATGTGCCAGTAGGTTTTTACACATTTAGTAGATTGTGACGAGATATAAACCTAAATTTCAAACTTACTTATATCGTGGGGAACATCTCTCGAATATATGAGTAACCCCCGAAATCTTGTTTGAAAGGTCCCTCTTTCTGAGATACTAGGTCTTTATACTCAGTGATATCTGGGGTATTATCCCGGGACTTCTGATTTTGCGGAAGCAATGGCCTAGTCCCCGGAGAATACTTTAAGCTTGCTTGAAATATAGCACCACCCTCAGCATAAAAAATGATAAAACATTGAAAAATGCTAATCATGTGCTGTTGAAGAAAAGATCCTCTAAAGGGGACACACCAAAAGTCGAAGCCGTCATCTCTCTGCTGAACGGACGTTCTGACCTGAGCTCTCACGGCCCTCGCAAATTAACCCCTTACAGATATCATCTGTGGTATACTCACCTGTAAGACTGAATATTGGGATCTGGATACGGGAGTATATTCTGAGGTCTCCATCAATTCTTTGTATTTTAAACCATCACCCAAATGAATGGGATCATCTGATTTCCCACTAACAATGGTTGTATCAGTAGTTGATGTAGGAAAAGTTTACCAAAAGTCATCCACCGCCCCTACTTTTGAAAGAATCTAAGTTACCGGAAAAATGACGTTTGAATTTTGTATTCACATACCAAATTTCCGACCAAAGACCACCGTCAGTGCCACTGATGATGAATTCCGAGTCTCTAACGTTGTCTTCTTCTTGAATTTGTGTACCGGTGTTTATGGCTTGCCTGATCAACAAAGTAGCTTCATCACTTTCCTTTTCTTTGCAGAAGGCAGCTTGATGTCCTGGCTGATTGCAGTAGTAACACCGTTTTTGTATCATCTTGGCCATCGATCTTTCTCTTTGTTCATCAGAACAATGTTTACATGGAAGCACCGATGCAGACGCGTAAACTTTGTCTCCTTTATAATCTGATCTAGCTCTGATACCACATGTTGGCAGCAGAAGTTTGTCTTGTACATCATCATCATATGCAGAACTCGATTCGCCATAATCATGTTTGGGATTCATGGTGAATCAATCGGATAACACATAACACACACTTGAAAGAACAGAAAATTTATGAAAGAGAGGATATTATAGTTAATATCTTGGTGCCGGTTATGTTCCCGGAAAATTGTTTAAATACAGACATGAAGGAGCGGTTGATTCCAGCGGTTATTATTGGCGGCAATAACTACCATTCAAACCGGTGTGTCTTGTGTGACATACCCCTTCGATAATATTCAGTATATACACACATAATTAATAATAATAAACATACAATACTTAATACATATACAAATATAATATAATCAAGTTTATAAGTTCTAATACTCCCCTTAAACTCGATTATATCCACGGGAGTTCATTAAAACACTTCGGTTGGCCTCGTTCACTTCTTTCTCAGCTTGTCGGAAATCGAATCTACGTCGCTTTTGTGTCTTCTTCATTCCCATCCAATCATTCCCAGCGAATAGCGCATAGTGTTCTCTATCATCATCCGGTATGCAGCCCGTGCTCTTTGTCCTCCTTCCTTCTTCAGCAGCCCTGTCGTCGTTTTCAGCAACTCCTCGAGATTGATCTTCTCTCACATTACCTTGTATTGTCTTGAACTTATAGTAGTATATAATAACATCCAAGTACATGGCATACACTATCCTCATGTACTCTCCGTCTTCATAATCGTGGCCCATATCCTTCGAGACCATTGCCCATAAGTTGTTTGATGTCACGGTTCTATGACCCCCTTCTCTCTTGACTACCATGTAAAGTTCTAACAAATTTACTTTCTTATTATTACTCATGTACACCGGAACCGGTCCTGTATAAATCCCCTTCTTTACTTGTAAGAACCATTCGATCATCTCTTCAAATTTCCCTTCTATTACATACTTATATTTCATCACATACTCACTGTCATCGAGCATATTTAAGAGTGCCTTGCAATCTTGAAATTCTTTAAATTTCATTGATTGCAGAATCATCACATTCCAGTCGGGTTCGTTGGAAGATAAATTCAACTTTTCGAAATAATCATTTAAGTAATCAGACTTGAATGTTTCATGTTCGGATTCTTTCTCTATTATTAATTGTTTCTCCCTTGAGCCAATTTCATCCTCCCTTGTTAATCCCGTTAGATTATTTTTCTTATTCAGAAGTGGTGCACTAAATGTAGGAAACAATTTGCATCTTTCACCGTTAAACTGTACTGTGACACCTTGAATTATAAGTTGATCAAGGCTGAGAATGTTTCTATCCAATTCCGGTGTGTAATACACACTTTGGAGTTGAAATCTTTCACTTCCTGATACAACATCCACATCCCCTATGCCCCGTATAAAGTAAAAATTATTTTCACCGGTGTTTGTCTTAACACCGAATATGTTCTTAATTCTTTTGAAAGAATCTAAGTTACCGGAAAAATGACGTTTGAATTTTGTACTCACATACCAAATTTCCGACTAAACACCACCGTCAGTGCCACTGATGATGAAGGCTGAGAATGTTTCTATCCAATTCCGGTGTGTAATACAGACTTTGGATTCGAAATCTTTCACTTCCTGATACAACATCCACAGCCCCTATGCCCCGTATAAAGTAAAAATGATTTTCACCGGTGTTTGTCTGAACACCGAATATGTTCTTAATTCTTTTGAAAGAATCTATGTTACCGGAAAAATGACGTTTGAATTTTGTATTCACATACCAAATTTCCGACCAAAGACCACCGTCAGTGCCACTGATGATGAATTCCGAGTCTCTAACGTTGTCTTCTTCTTGAATTTGTGTACCGGTGTTTATGGCTTGCCTGATCAACAAAGTTGCTTCATCACTTTACTTTTCTTTGCAGAAGGCTGCTTGATGTCCTGGCTGATTGCAGTAGTAACACCGTTTTTGTATCATCTTGGCCATCGATCTTTCTCTTTATTCATCAGAACAATGTTTACACAGAAGCACCGATGCAGACGCGTAAACTTTGTCTCCTTTATAATCTGATCTAGCTCTGATACCACATGTTGGCAGCGGAAGTTTGTCTTGTACATCATCATCATATACAGAACTCGATTCGCCATAATCATGTTTGGGATTCATGGTGAATCAATCGGATAACACACAACACACACTTGAAAGAACAGAAAATTTATGAAAGAGAGGATATTATAGTTAATATCTTGGTGTCGGTTATGTTCCCGGAAAATTGTTTAAATACAGACATGAAGGAGCGGTTGATTCCGGCTGTTATTATTGGCGGCAATAACTACCGTTCAAACCGGTGTGTCTTGTGTGACATACCCCTTCGATAATATTCAGTATATACACACATAATTAAGAATAATAGACATACAATACTTAATACATATACTAATATAATATAATCAAGTTTATAAGTTCTAATACATGTTTTAGGCCGTAAAGGACTTATAAAGTAGATAGACAAGATTTGGTCGTTGTGGGTCTATGAAGCCACAAGGTTGCCATATATAATTGTTTCCTTTAGATCGCCATGAATAAAAGCATTCTGGTCAATCAATTGGCAGAGCAGCCATTTCTGAGTAATAGCAAGAGATAGAACAATTGTATCTAACTTGACGACAAATGTTTCATGAAAGTCAATCCCCAATTGTTTCGTGAAAGTCAATACCAAGTTCCGTTCTAATTAGCGCTACTAGGGGTACGTGTTGGCAGTGGTAAACAAGGTGGGGTAAGAGATGTAGAGAACTGGAACCCCATAAGCAACAATTCTTGAGGAACAGTCCAAGTTTTGAATTTTAAAAGAGTGTGCCTATTGGCACACCAAACCCTAGCAAAATTAGGGTTTATCTACGCTGCGTATTGGTTAATACGCAGCGTATAGGGTTATATTGATCTATACGCAGCGTAGATAAACCATAGATCTTAGTGCCTGATAACCAATCATTGCATAGAAAACAAGGTGTATATACGCTGCGTATTGGTCAATACGCTGCGTACATAAAACAGCTGCCAATTTGGGGTCATTTTGGTAGGTTTGAAGTGTCAAATTTTTGTCAGGTTTATATACGCTGCGTATAGGTCAATACGCAGCGTATATAAAACAGCTGCAAATTTGGGGTCATTTTGGTAGGTTTGAAGTGTCAAATTTTTTCCAGGTTTATATACTTATAATTATAATTATTATTATTATTATTATTATTATTATTAACGTAACTTTTTTTAGCGTTTCACGTCTCTAACTGATTTGAAGAATTGGGTACAAGAAACGGGAAAGAAGTATGGTTACGAAATTGTTACCCGCCGATCAAAAAATATACGCTGCGTATTGACCTATTTGGTCATTTTATGAAACTCATACTTCAGGGACTAATATGGTCATTATTGAAACTATTTTAACTGAATGGTTTAGCCAGGTTAACTTTCATATAAAGATTTCTTCTTTAAACACTAACTCAGTTAGCATACTTAACTGAACAGTACAGGGACCATTTTTGTCAATTTTCGAAACTTCAGGGACCGTTTTTGTAAATTTTCGAAACATCAGGGACCATTTTTGTAAATTTACAAAACTTCAGGGACCATTTTTGTAAAAACTGAAACTTCAGGGACCAAAGTGTAAATATATCAAAAATCGGTAAAATGGGGGTCTTCTTTAAAGAACCGGCCCTTGCAAGGATCGAACTCATGACCTATCGTTTAGAACCGCAATGCCTTAACCAGTTTATCCTCCTACTAGGAGCTGTTAGAATATGAAACTTAATTCCTTATATACACTAGTTAGGTTATACGCTGCGTATTGACCTATACGCAGCGTATGCCAGTTTTATATACGCTGCGTATATAACCTTCCTCAATTTTTTATTCACAACAGAACATGTTAAACTTCCAGAATTTTATATAACCTGCCAGAATTTTATTTGTACACCATAGTATATATATAACCTTTCAGAATATACAAGAGTTTGGTAAATACAAGAAAAGTTTGTGCATACATAACAAAATGATAAAATACTGCTGCTGCTGCTCCTGCTGCTGATGCTGATCCCATTTCGCATCCGTAATGAAGGGTAGTGGAGGTAACCCGTCATGCTGCCGCTGCTGCTGCAGCGCCGCAGCCACCCACTCCAACAGATAATTGTTCCTTTCAGCTAACCGAAGCCAAACATGGCGTGGGAACTGAGGCGCCCCGGGTGGTCCACGCGGCGGTGGTGGCTGCGGAATGACGACGGCCGGCTCATGCGGCTCCGGCACCTCTGGATCGGCAGGGGGATATACCGGAGGGAACTGTGCCGGCAGCTGTTCAAATTGGTATGCGTGCCGTTCAGGTTCTTAAACCGCTTCCCATCTGGGAAGTCTTTGGTAACGTGCATTCCGGATAAAAGTTTTTTCCCCATCCGCTTCGGCTGTGCCGCCGGGCCTACATGGGCGCGGTCATTCTCCGGATGATAGCCCAAAGAAAGGGCTATCCTAGTCACGTAGGCGCCGCTGAATAACAGTCTGCGCTCATGTCGATGATGCGCGGAGGCGAAGTATTGCGCCAACCCGTAGGCGAGAGCGCACGGCCTCTTGTATAAGAGGCAATATAAGAAAAATAAATCACCACTTGTGCACCACTCCCGGCTTTTGTTTCGAGCAGTGATTGAAGTGGAAATCATTTTGTGCAAATACCTGCACAAAACGAAACCAGTCAGTAAATAATAATCAGACGACATCGACTAAGATTGTCGTTAAATTATATTTTTTTTATTATTTAGTCTACGTCGTCCGTAAGGCGCGTACGGGCCTAACGACCGTCGAAACTAAGTTCGTCGTTAAAATATATTTTTTATTATTTAGTCGAAGTCGAACCGTAAGGCGCGTAGGTCCCTAACGAGCGTCGAGACTAAGTTCGTCGTTAAAATATAAAACGACGAACTTAGTTTCGACGCTCGTTAGAGACCTACGCGCCTTATGGTTCGACTTTGACTAAATAATTAAAAAAATATAAATTTTAACGACGAACTAAGTTTCGACGCTCGTTAGGACCGTACGCCCCTACGGCTCGACTTCGACTAAAGAATAAAAAAATATATATATATTTTAACGACGAACTTAGTTTCGACGTTCGTTAGGCCCGTACGCGCCTTACGGACAACGTCGACTAAATAATAAAAAAAATATTATTTAGTCGACGTCGTCCGTAAGGCGCGTACGGGCCTAACGAGCGTCGAAACTAAGTTCGTCGTTAAAATATATATTTTTTTATTATTTAGTCGAAGTCGAACCGTAAGGCGCGTAGGTCCCTAACGAGCGTCGAAACTAAGATCGAAGTTTTATATTTTAACGACGATCTTAGTTTCGACGCTCGTTAGGGACCTACGCGCCTTACGGTTCGACTTCGACTAAATAATTAAAAAAAAATTATGTTTAAAAAAATAAATATGTTTAAAAAAATTCTGTTAAAAAAATTCTGTTTAAAAAAACAGTTTTCTGTTAAAAAAAAAATCAATTTAAGTTTAAAAAAAAATTCTATTTAAAAAAAACAGTTTTCTGTCGATGCTCGTTAGAGACCTACGCGCCATACGGTTCGACTTCGACTAAATAATAAAAAATATATATTTTAACGACGAACTTAGTTTCGACGCTCGTTAGGCCCGTACGCGCCTTACGGACAACGTCGACTAAATAATAAAAAAATATAATTATAATTATAATATGTTTAACAATAATAATAATAATTATTTTAATGTGATACCTCATTTATTTGAAACGGATTGCCCAGGGTAGATGGTTCATAAAGTGATGTGTTACGGGGCCCATAACCATATCCACCATGTTCTTCGTATCCACCGTATCCACCTTCACCCCCAGATCTATCGTATCCACTGTATCCACATTCACCCCCGTATCCACTGTAACCACCTTCATCGTATCCACTGTATCCACCTTCACCCCCGTATCCACAGTATCCACCTTCACCCCCGTATCCACTATAACCTCCGTATCCACCTTCACCCCTGTATCCCCCGTAACCTGGATATGACTGCTGCGTCGGGTAATATGGTTCATCAACAGGTGCATTCTCAGCACCGTATCCATTTTCTTGCACGTACGGAGATTCATACCCCTATCCGTAATCCGGATACACTTGATGCGTCGGGTAATTTGGTTCATCAACAGGTGGAGTGGGAGTCTTGTTCAAGTCTGGCAACTGTGTTTTTTGATCAACAGGGACTCCAGACACAACCTCCTCCTCCTCATTGGCATCATTTGCTTCCCATATGTCGTTAAAATAGCGATTACCGAAATAATTCTCGTTCCAAAATGATGACATTTTAACAAGATTGAACAAAAAACAGAACAGATGATTTTGGTTTGGGGTGTAAATTGTTTACTGAAGAAGAATATGAAAAACAGAAGAAGAAATGAACCGATAATGGAAGAGTAAGGAAAGCAGTGCTAAATAGAAGAAGAAATGAACCGATAATGGAGCAATGAGAAAGCAGTGCTAAATCAACTTTCAAATTTACTGAAATAGGCAGCGTATAGCTCTCTACTCCCCGTATTACTTTATTCACGTGCCTGGACAACATCGTGTCAGTGTCAAATAAGTCTGACATATGTTGCGTATTGATCAATAAGCAGCGTATAGGGTTACCACTATACGCTGCGTATTGGTCAATACGCAGCGTATGGCAGACTGATTTGACATGATACTAGGTTTGACTGTCTGGTCGTGTACCTGCCCCTTACATACGCTGCGTAGAGACCTATACGCAGCGTATAGGGTTAGACCTATACGCTGCGTAGAGGCCTCTACGCAGCGTATGTAAACCCTAAGTGTGCAGATAGCCACCCTAAGTGTGCAGATAGTGAGAGCCTTTTAAAAACAGTCCACCATTCAGTATGGACTTCAAACATCAGTTGTTCACTTACCAGAAAGATAGATATAATGTGTATGAAAAACACATCAAGATGTTGTGGGTTTTAGGTTTACTTTTTTGGGTATTAATTTTTAGAGTTTGATTTGTGCCTGATTCTATAAATACTTATGTATTGGCTTTAAATTAGTGTTTAATTTTGATTTACATATTCTAGTTGGAGGTGCTATATAGAGTTGCTACCTTTTTAATACTAGTTTTACTTGTAAATTTTAACTACTCGCCAAAAAATTTATCTACATACGTTATATTTTAGAAATTAAAGTTTGAACTCTTGAAAAACATAACGTAGTAGGCACATTATTAAAATATTAACGCAAAGTGATGCACGTATTTAAATTGTATATTAAGGTAATTAATAAGAATAAGAATTGTATCACATGCATGGACTAAAAGTTATTTAATAACAAAGAGGAGTTCGTGATTCTCTTCTTCACCTTTACCTTGTAAACAATATTTACTAAAATATCTAATGAAAAAGTTCGGATGACACACGATTAAAATCCTTAAACTTGTAAAATCAACGGACATGTAGACTAATATAATAAGGATTATTGGAAGATCATTACCATGTCTTGTCCAAGAATAGCGAAGATAATCCGAATAAGCGTTTTTAAGTGCATAAATATATGTGATCTAAATACCATTTTTACATTGCTTAAAAATGGTGTGCTTAAGGAATTTCACGATGGGCGTTACCGAGTTGTCCGGTCCCTCCTCATCCGCTCCCATCCAGTGTGTCCAGACGAGCTCCAAACATAACTGATGTGGATGCTCTTATTGTTCTTTATGTTACAGTCATGGTTAAGATGCATCCAAAAAGAAAGCAGCCCATGTGGTTAAAAGGCCAGTTAATTAAGGAGCCAAGCAACAATGTTGATTCTTCACCGACTGAAGTGATGATCATTTGATTATTTACTCTTTTAAGCCATTACAATCCTATTATGTTGCTCATATGTTGTAGCATATTTGTAAATCTTTTCTTTCTACAAACCCTTTAACATGTAATTTGTAGGAACCTAAACCTTCAAAGAAACAGTTTGTTGGCCGGTAAACCTGTTACTTGTTCTCATGAGCAGTGTTGTCGAAATCGCTAGGTACTAGTCGGTCGGTGGGGTACCGACTAACGATTAATAGAGATTTATCGGAATTAATCGGATTGGGATTTTTATATGTATTTTTTTGTTATATATATACACACACATTTTTATATGTAGTTTATTAACGTAGACGCATTTTAACCCCTCATTGACCCATTTTTTAAGGAATTGGCGAGAATTTATTAGATTTGGTCGAAATTTGGTCGGAATCTGGCCAAAATTTGGATAGAATAGGACCGCCATAGACCGCCTAGCGATTAATCGGCCACTAATCGGTGAACCACCGATTAGTGATTAATCGGCGACTAATCAGAGACTAGTCGGGATTTTTACAACCATGCTCATGAGTCTGAAATATTTAGATGATAGCTAGAGATTCCTGATGATGAACCAACAGAAAAAATGAAAAATATGGAACTGCAAAAATATGTTTGACTGGTAAACTTGCTGTTAGCAAGTACATGAAACTGAATCTTCAACATTCTATTTAAAAAATTGATCTTATCACCATTTGTCACTTAAGACTAGTCCTACAGGAGCACTTGTTTTCGTAATTCAGTTTTGATACGCAAATAATTGTTTAAATGAGAAAGTGACAATTTTAAATTTTACCTTTAGCCCTGTCAATAACCATCAAACCCTACTAGCTTATTGACTGTTATTGTCACTAACCATTTTTTTTTTTGAACGGCAAATGTTATTCATCTAGTTAACACTCAACGAGTTTTACTACTTCAGCGACCAAGTCATCACAAAATCGTCACTATAGTGGATCAGAATGAAATTGGACACACTTTCTTGTGTCCATAACAAAAGTTAGCGACCTATTTAATGACCACTCCATGAAGTTCTTGTCAATATGACCAAATTAATTAACAATCTTTTTTAGGACACTAAGAGGATCTGCACTGCCAAATTTTTGTCACTAAACATTTTTTTTTAAATACAAAAAATTAGTGTGCCTCACTTCTTTGTTGAAAGAGTTTTGCTGAAAGACCCCTTCACCTTTTGCCCTAAAGATGGTTTTGTCAGAACTTCAAAGATTGAATCACAAAACAAGATAAAATGCAGATTTGTTACAAAACTTCTTCGAATAACAGTACAAGGACAATCGACAGTCATCACAGATTGACAGGCTTTACAACTGAATCAAAGATTTGAACAAGAACCAAATGATTCCTCACGTATGTACGTGTGAGGGATCTGTAGATATAAAGGTTTGAGAAGGAGAAACAATGAGAGGCGGTGCACATGGTCCCGAGGCAGAGCCCCTCTTAAATAGCACAAGACCTTTAAGCCCACAAGCATAAGTAGCCCAGCAAGAAGCTCCAAGCCCAAACGATCAAAACCTCAAAATGAGACATATAAGAGCAACGGCTAGAAAGTATAAAAGGGAACAAATAAATAGCCAAAAATAGAACATTTAAACTGAATATATTATAATTTTGACATCCCCCCTCAGTTTAAATGTTTAAACAGGTTTGTAAGCCCTAAGGACTTACACATTTCATCATGATTTCTTGGCAGCAGCCCTTTTGTAAACATATCCGCGAGTTGAAACTCTGTTTTTATACCGGCTGTCCTGATAATGCCAGCAGCTATTTTTTCTCTTAGAAAAAATAGGTCTACCTCAAAATGTTTCGTCTTATCATGAAATACAGGATTAGCATCTATAGATAAAGCTGCCGTATTGTCACACCTGAGAGTTACCGGAAGGTCAACCTTTATCTTTAATTCCCTTAAGATATTTATTAGCCACAAAATTTCACATGAAGCACTGCACATAGACCTGTACTCAGCTTCCGCCGAGGAACGAGAGACAACACTTTGTTTCTTGCTTTTCCAAGAAACTAAAGAGTTCCCAAGAAAAATACAGAACCCTGTGAGAGATTTTCTACTGTCAATGCACTTAGCCCAGTCTGAATCAGCATAGGCAGATAATTTAAAGGAATCACTTTGTTTAAACATGATTCCGCAACCGGGGGCATTTTTTAAATATCTCAGCAACCTAAAGGCAATCTGAGAGTGAGCTTTGGTTGGTTTATGCATGTATTGGGACAGATAATGAACAACGTAGGCAATGTCAGGACGTGTGTGGGAAAGATAAATAAGTTTTCCTACAAGTTTTTGATATTCAGTGATACTAACTTCCTTTAATTCTTCATTTTTACTCATTTTTGTCAAAATATGATTTTGCTCTATGGGACAGTTAACCGGTTTACATCCGCTCATCCCATATTCATTTAAAAGATCCATACAATATTTTCTTTGGGTGAGACAAATACCATCATTGTTGTTAATGACTACAATACCAAGAAAGTATTTCAAAAACCAAGATCTTTGATTTGAAATTCTTTCTTTAAGAGGGATTTTACTTTGTTAATTTCATTAGTGTTGTTTCCTATTAACAAAATATCGTCCACATAGACTAATAAAACAGTAAACACAGAGTTATCGGACTTAACAAACATAGAATGATCACACTTAGACTGAACAAAACCAATTTTAACAAGAACTTGAACAAGTTTTTCGTTCCACATGCGAGGAGCCTATTTTAAGCCATATAAGGACCGTTTTAATTTGCAGACCTTATTTTTATTATTTATATTTAATCCACCAGGAGGGGTCATATAGACTTCTTCCTTTAGGTTACCATAAAGGAAGGCATTGTTGACGTCAAGTTGATAGATGGGCCAGTCATTTTGCACAGAGAGACTGATAATACATCTGACTGTGACCATTTTTACAACAGGAGAAAAGGTCTCCTCAAAGTCTATGCCCTCAATTTGACTAAAGCCTTTGGCAACCAGCCTGGCTTTAAACCTAACTATTTCACCATTCGATTTGTATTTGACTTTGTAAACCCATTTACTCCCAATGGGTTTCTTCCCATTTGGAAGATCAACAATGTCCCAAGTATCATTACTATATAAAGCAGAAAGTTCATCATTCATTGCATCTATCCACCTTTTATCTTTACATGCTTCTTTATAGTTAATAGGTTCCGAAGTCTTATTTAAGTTGGCAGCAAAGCACATATTTTCACTAGATAGATTTGCATAGTTAACAACATTATTATAACTATATTTAGCATTTCCAACAATAAAGTCATTGAACCTTTTAGGGACAGACACATGTCTAGTGGACTTTCAAAGGTTAGACTGGTTACCCTCAGGAAGGACTGATTCATCATTTGTACCACTGGACTCAACCCTCACAGACTCACTTTGAGACTCACTATGATGCTGAACATTAGCCATGTCATCAGGGGTAAATGACTGCTGAGCGTCAGCAACATCAACTGGCTCATTCGAGCTACTGTGATGCTGTGTCTCAGGTACAGAATAAGACAACTCCTTCTCTTCATCATTGGGATTTGTATCACTTGAAGACTCATAGATGTCAAAAAAATTTGAATGATTCAAAATGTTTGTTTTGTCTAGGTCAATTTCAGAAAATAGTTTGGTTTTAAAAGGGAAAACGGTTTCATAAAAACTGACATCTCGTGCGAAGGAGAATGTCCTTTGATCCAAACTCCAGAGTTTGTATCCCTTTTTTAGATTTGAGTAACCCATAAAGACACATCGTTCAGCTCTCTCTTCAAGTTTATCGGTATTGGTTAAAACAATAAAATAACATAGACATCCAAAGACTTTCAAGTGATCAAGAGAAGGTTTAAAACCATAAAGTAATTCATTTACGCGATCGTGGCAAAATACCAGTAAATTAGAAACCGCTAACCAAAGGAATAAATCGGTAAGAAGGAATACAGCAAGTGGCACAAATTCACAAACCACTCCGCGGTCAACTGCTTGGCGTTAAGCGAGGTTCCCCTTTGAGATCTCCCAACCTAAAGGCTTTATTCAGAGGTGGGTCTTTCAACCGCCTACTCTTTCGATGAAGGGTGCACTACAAGAGAATAGGTACTAAAGAGATTCAATGGGTCTACCACCTAACACAGAAGAGGGAGTCCTGTTAATCAGATAGGCAGCAGTGAGAACACATTCAGACCAGAACCTTAAAGGAATACTAGATTGAAACAATAAAGCTCTTGTAATATTCAGAAGGTGCCTATGTTTTCTTTCGGCAATCCCATTTTGTTGGGGAGTGTAAGTACAAGAAGTTTGATGGATAATGCCATGAGTTTTAACAAAATTTTCCATTTGAGTGTTAATAAATTCAAACCCATTGTCACTTCTAAAAACTTTGATTTTTGTTTCAAATTGAGTTAGGATCAGATCATAGAAATTTTTAATATTTTCAAACACTTCAGTTTTGGATTTCATTAGGTAGACCCAGACAGATATGGTGTAGTCGTCTACAATAGTGAGAAAAAATTTGTACCCATCAAGACTGGGTCGTTTGTATGGACCCCAAACATCAAGATGAACAAGGTCACCAACCCTTTTAGACTTATGGTCACTTAATGGAAAAGGAATTCTATGTTGTTTGGCCTTGTGACAAGTGTCACATGGTTCAGCTTGACCTGATTCATTTTTAAGATTTAGAACATGTAAGACTTGGTCTGAGGGATGACCAAGTCTGGAATGCCAAAGCTTTATCGTTTCAGTCTTATTAAAGCAAGCAATAATAGGTATACTAGAGTTACCACAGAAATAGAGCCCATCAGTTTGCCTACCAATCACCAGGTTTTTCTTTATGGATACATCCTGAATATAACAATTATGTTCGTCAAAAACAACTTTAAGTTTATTATCTTTAGCAAGTTTGTGAACAGAGATAAGATTCACACAATATTCAGGGACAACGAAAACATCTTTCAAAATCACATCTTCAGACAGTTTAAAGCATCCTATTTGCTTAACTTTAGCATCGGTTCCATTAGGATGTTTAATAGTAATATCAAACTCAGACACATTAACAAGATTAAACATGTTGTCATTGTTCATAACCATATGTTGATTAGTGTAACACCTCGAAAATTTGTGCAATGAAATAACGACACGTGTCGTGCAAGACAAAAGTGTTATAAACCCGGATCTAGTCAAAGATGTATGGTAGGATTTAAAAGCGTCGACATGTTAACTAAATACCTCTGAACGACCAAATTATAAATCCCAAGACCATAATCTATATTATAAACATCTGATATACATTCAAATCCGGTAATTACTAGTAATAATTGATTCATTTTGCAAGAGGGGGATCCTATGAGGATATGCACGATAAACCTTCGTTTATGGGTTTTCGTTAAAGTCCAAGACAATATTGCAACATGGTAGGGTGGACATAACTATTCAAGCATGATCTAAAGGTCCCATACAGATAATTCATGGCCCAAAATTGTATTACACTAGTTGCCTGTTCGAAGCTTGAAAGGGCCAAAAATTTTTGCCTCTGATAAAGGGCTTACGGACCGTAATGGCCCAAAATTTTCACATCAGTTGGAGGTCTAGAATAGGAGTTATGCTAAATAGCGCAATTAAAAAGCTTTTTGTTAATTAAACGGCGCAATTAGCATAAAGCCTAGCTAAACCCAATTTTTGACACCAAACCTTTTACCCACTGATGTAATATAATATTTTGGGATTTTTAAAGATTTTTAATTATTTTTAACCTAATCATAACCTAAGGTTATGGCCTTGAATCGGTAAATACCGATTATACCCTTTTCGAGTATAAAATGAGTTTTACATAATATTTTGACACCAATCCAATTGCTACGGATTTTATACGATAAATAAAGTATTTTGAACTTTATAACCTGTTCAGAAAACTCAGATTTCCGTATAACCCGGAAATCGCTTAAAATGGCTTTTTACGCGTATTAAACACCTAGTATGGGTTTAAAACCATTTTGTCATATAAGACTTATCACCAACTGATATAACCTGATAAATTAAGTTATTTTACTGATTTATTCAGACCCGAATCTCAGAATTTCATTTAATCTCTTTTATAATCTTTAAAATGACCAAAATACCCCTACGGGGCTTAAATTGAGATTAAACTCGTTTTGGGCATAATGGAAGGTATCCTACTGATATCACAACCTATTTAAGGCATATTAACTTAGGAAACCTGTAAATGACTCTCATGATTACCCGTTACGCCTTTTGCGCGTTCGGTTCGGTTTATGTAACTAGTTTGCATAAATTAGCCGAAACGGGTCGAACCTTATCATTTTTATCTCAAAATCCAGAATGTGTTTAGTTTACCCATATTATACAAGTCTTCAAACTTGTCGGGTCTAAACCACATTCTATTCCGGTCTTCGCTTAATCACGCGTTCGAACCGTATCTTCCTTTAAAACTAACTGGTCTAAGCTTAGGCTTAACTAAAGACCGTTAGGATTCTAATAGGTTATTATAAACCTTCGTTCCAGAATAGGAGACCCGGTAAAAGCTACGTGCATTTGTTTATTGTGAACATTACTTGCAAAGGTAAATACTTTTTAACTTATTTTCCCTTATATGGGCTTGGGGTACGGTATATACAAATACCGCTTGGTCGGACATTGAATCTTTAATCGTATGAAGGTTAAATCATTGAAGTGTCCCGTTTAAATTGTTTTGTTTGCTTAAAGCCTTTGTGGGGTTAATGACCATGTCCCAGATATCCTTGGCATCATTTTACGAAATGGCCACGACCTGAGCACGGGGTGTAGGCGTACACCAGTCAGCGCATAAATAAATAATATGGTATAATCGCCGCCTTCGGGAATAACCCGCCGCGGGACTATATCATGTGGTGTGTCTATTAATCTTTAACCCGGTCTGCGGATCGGGCTACTGAACGCATAAGGAACATGTAATTCTTTTACAAGTATTATATTCAAATAATTATCCCAAGTTATAAAAAGATATTTGTGCCACGTGCATTTAAATCAATTTTTAACCTTTTCAAAATGAGTCGGTTAATTGTATTTACCAGTGTAAACTGACGTATTTTCTCAAAAAGGTTAAGTGCAGGTACTACTCGTAATAGGCTGACTTTCTCCTAGCATCCACAATAAGTCTCGCAAGCTTGGATGACATAAACTGTTGAAAAATGTTTCCTTTTATTTTGATCCACCTGTGGATTATTTTCAACTATTTGTGATACTTAATATTACAATATTATTTGGTTGAAATGAATCTATCTTTTGCTTCCGCTGTGCATTTAAATATTGTGTTGTTTGACTATGATGATATCAACTACGTCACGATACTCCCTTACCGGGCCCACCGGTGAAACGTGGAAATATCGGGGTTTGACAGGTTGGTATCAGAGCCAACACTGAGTGAATTAAACACTAGCCTTTTTGTGTTTAATCTCAGTTACACAAATTGCACATTCCTCGATCCTCGAGTCTAGACAAATAACTTAGGACAAATTATGTTTTGTTTTATTTTTGTTTTTGTTTTATATATATTCTTGTTGTTATCTTTGTTTATATTGACAGGTTTAACAATGCCACCAAGATTCCGAAGAGGAGTAAGAGGTAAAGGGCCAATCAGCGCCCCCAACGATCACGAAGCCGGGCCTTCTCACCGGCGAGCTCCTTCTACTACAATGAGTGCCGATCCTCGGGGAAAATGGAGGAACCATTTGGAGCCCGCTAGACGGTCTGTCTCGCACAGCTCAACGCCTCCTTACCGTCATTCATTTGGGCCGCATTCAGAAAACGAGCCCGATAACCCACAACCTTCATATATACCTCTCTAGCGATCCCCTTCGTACCATTCCTTGGGCGACCCCACTCCTGTCTTTCGGGACCGGTTCAACCCGGCAAACTATATCGAAGAACCAGTGGGTTTTAACCCACTAGGACCTGAAGACCATTTCTCGGGAGACCAAGCAATGGACATGGACGAGGACACGGATCCCATCGAGCCTGCATCAGGGCAACCATCCCATCGAAATCTCTGATGGGTCATCCTTCCACGGGTCACCCTACGGTGGTCCAGACAGTTACCAAGCAAGGTTTAACCAGCATGAATGGTACTTTACACCTTCTCACCATTCATCGCCTCACCAACAGCAGCAACAGCACCAGCAGGATCCCTCCGGGGATTCGCGTTTCGTGGCAGTCACGTCACCGCCTCCACCGCCGCCAGTTCATCAAGCACCTCCAGAATCGCCAAGGCGTAGGAGAACCGGCGCACGAATATCCGCGCGAGGAGGGGATTTTCACTTCAGCACCCCTCATCACTCAAGTGGCAGTCACTATACGCCACTACATGATGACCCACAAATGGGTGGGCCCTCAAACCCAGTTCCAGAGGTGAATTCTGCACCAGTTGCACCACAGCCGCCACCATTGGGTTTTGATAACCCGATTCCTGCATACGCCGGTTCAACGGCGTATAATCCGTTTGAGCATCCGGCTCACACTCATTATAACTATGCTGAAGCTGACCCGTACCTAGTAGCGGCCAACTACAACGCCCTTCATCCCGAAGGACCATATGGAGCCCCTTGGGGAGTGGGATATCCAGCTCATGGGTATTAAATACCTGCTCGACCTCCGATTCGGCAACAATCGCAGCCACCACGATTTTCCCCACCAGAACAGGAGGAAATCCTCCAAAGACTAAGTCGGGTGGAACATGAGTTTCAAGAAGAACGTAGGAATAACAAGGGATTCCTCAAGGGCCTAGCAAGCTTGTTGAAGGGGAAGAAGAAGAGGGATCATTAAATCCCTATATGTATTGTTGTATTTCCTATTTTCAATCAAGTCCCTGCGTGGACATTCATCTTGGTACTTAGTCCCTGCGTTGACTTGTCTCTTTAGTCCCTGCGTGGACGTCTATTTTAGTAATTGGTCCCTGCGTGGACTTGTAATTTCAGTTTAACCCCTGCATGGGTAATTTGTCTATTAAAAGTCCCGTTTAGGACAATGTGTACTCTTTTAATGTTAAGGGAATGTTAAGTTTAGAAATTTCATTTTGGCATTATATGCATAAATATATTATACATGAAATAAATAAATCAAAAATCATTCCTTTTAAAAAAAATAATCTGCCTATTTAATTATTAAATAAGAATCTTAACGGTATAACCTAGCCTGCATGTCATTATAAGACTTGGCCAAGATGGTAAGACCTATTTAAAAGATTCAAATCTCTGTTAACGTCTGAAAACATGTTAACACTCTTGGCAGACGTGATTCATTAAAATCACACACGTCATTCTTATAACAGGATTCGTCAAAGGATTCCCAACCTAACTTAATGATCTATAAATCATTGGGTTTAAACCATCCATTAAGATGATCATTTTTTACCATCCATTGGTAATATAGTGCCTACAGGCCATACTCATTGTCCTATAAGACAAAAGACAGTAGTAGTCTACGACTCCCTGTCAGAAAAAGGTAAAGAACTATGTTCAAACCTTCATGCCTTGATTCTCTGAAATCATGGCTTATGATTTAAAAACGTCCCTGTGACTAGGCCTTTTGTGCTACTAATAATACTGTTATTGTTTTATAATTAGGATAAATTATAATAGATATCCTAAATAAATGTGAGTAACAAATTAACCAAATATGGTCTATGTTTACCATGGTTAATGAATTGCCCTAAATGGCAATTCCATAATAAACTCCCAAATAAATTATTTTTGATATCTTATGTAACAGTTCAAACTACATGGCTGACTCGGATGAGATCAACAGTCACCCACGGGAGGATCATGATAATACCCGAATTAACATAGCAGGTGCAGAACTACAAACATTGATAGACAACGCTGTTTCAAAAGCAATAGAGCTGCAGTATCAGGAATATAGTGGGACTCGAAGTAGGACCCTATCTGCACCGCATTCCAAGCCTAAGACTCATTCGGAGGCTCGCAGCAAGCCACCCTCCAAGAAGGATGAGCTAAAGAAAGGTGATGACGATCGTCATTCTTCAAATCAGCAAAGTGTTCTATCTCAAAGGATCGTACTGAATCAAGGACCCCGTGATAAGGGTTGCTCCTACAAGTATTTTGTTTCATGCAAACCCAGGGATTTCACTGAGGAAAAAGGAGCTATAGACTGCATGACATGGTTGGATGAGATGGACACCGTGGTTGATATCAGCGGGTGTGCTGATAAGGATGTGGTGAAGTTCGTGTCTCAGTTATTCAAGGGGGAGGCATTAGCTTGGTGGAGGTCGTTGATCCAAGCTACAGGGAAAATCCCATTGTACAATCTGACTTGGGATCAGTTTGTGTCATTGATCAGGGAGAACTACTGTCCTCAGCATGAGGTTGAAAAGATTGAGTCGGATTTTCTGTCATTGGTAATGAAAAATCTGGATTGCCAAGCTTACCTTACGAGCTTTAATACAATGTCAAGATTGGTTCCTTACCTGGTGACCCCGGAACCCAAAAGAATAGCTCGTTTCATTGGGGGTTTAGCCCCAGAGATTAAGGCTAGTGTAAAAGCCTCTCGGCCAACTACATTCAGGTCTGCAGCTGATATATCCTTGTCCCTCACATTGGACGCGGTCAGGCAGAGATCGCTGAGGAACACGGATGCCGAGAAAAGGAAGCGTGAAGATGACAATTCACGACGGTCAGACAAGAAGCACAGGGGAAACAATGACCACAAGAAGGGGTCTGGATCTAAGAAGGATGGGCATCAATCTGGAGATAAGCCCAAGTGTAAGGTTTGTAAGAAGCACCACTTTGGGAGGTGCAGACTTGACTCAAAATCCCAATCTCAGCCGAGGCCTTGTGGGATTTGCAAATCTTCGGAACATAAGACCCTAGAGTGCAAGAAACTGAAGGACGCAACGTGATACAGTTGCTACGAAAAAGGGCACATTAAGACAAATTGCCCAAAACATGCAAAGAAAGCTGAGGAAGGGAAGAAGACCAATGCTAGGGTCTTCAGGATGGATGCAAAGGAAGTTGTGCAGGACGACAATGTGATCACAGGTACCTTCCTTATAAATGATGTTTATGCGAGAGTGCTATTTGATTCAGGAGCTGATAAATCATTTGTAGATAATAAGTTTTGTAAGTTACTGAATTTACCTGTTAAAACCCTAAGTGTGAAGTATGAGGTGGAATTAGCAGATGGCACCTTAGAAACCGCCTCAACCATATTAGATGGATGTTTCATATCCATTAAGAACCACTCTTTTCCTTTGTCCCTACTTCCTTTGAAATTAGCTGGTTATGACATAGTTTTAGGCATGGACTGGTTATCTCATAACCAGGCCCAAATCGTCTGCAATAAGAAGCAGGTGGTGATCAAGACTCCGTCTGGTGAATCACTTACCATTCAGGGAGATACCCAGTATGGACTGCCTGAGCAAGTGACTATGCTCAAGGCCTCTAGGTGTTTGAAGAAGGGTTGTGTCATCTACATGGCACAAGTGACTATGGATGAGCCGAAGCCCAAGATTGAGGATATCCCCGTCATTTATGAATACCCTGAAGTTTTTCCTGAAGAACTACCTGGTTTACCACCAGATAGGCAAGTGGAATTCAGAATTGACATTATCCCTGGAGCAGCACCAGTAGCAAGGGCGCCTTATAGGTTGGCACCAACAGAGATGAAGGAATTGAGAACACTACTAGATGAATTGCTAGCCAAAGGTTTCATTAGACCTAGTTTGTCCCCTTGGGGAGCACCAATCTTATTTGTCAAGAAGAAGGGTGGATCGATGCGTCTGTGCATCGATTACCGTGAGCTTAATAAGGTCACTATCAAGAATAGGTATCCATTGCCCAGGATCGACGATCTGTTCGATCAACTTCAAGAGGCAAGTTACTTCTCTAAGATTGACTTAAGGTCAGGCAATCATCAACTGAAGGTTAGAGATGAAGACGTACACAAGACTGCATTCAGGACTCGTTATGGTCATTACGAGTTCCTAGTGATGCCTTTTGGGCTCACTAATGCGCCTGCCGCATTCATGGATCTCATGAATTGCGTTTGCAAGCCTTATTTGGATAAATTTGTCATCGTTTTCATCGACGACATTCTCATTTACTCGAAAAGCCAAGCTGACCACGAGAAGCATCTCCATTGCATTCTGAAACTGCTTCATCAAGAAAAACTCTTTGCCAAATTTTTCAAGTGTGAATTTTGGCTTCATGAAGTCCAATTTCTTGGACATATGGTTAGTGAACGCGGAATCCAGGTAGATCCCGCTAAGGTTGAAGCTGTCATGAATTGGCAAGAGCCAAAGACGCCCACAGAGATTCGCAGCTTCTTGGGATTGGCAGGATATTACCGGCGTTTCATTGAAAATTTTTCAAGGATTGCTGCACCCCTAACTTCTTTGACTAGGAAGAATATTAAGTTCAACTAGGGACCGAAGCAACAAGAATCTTTTGATATCCTTAAGCAGAAGCTAAGCAATGCACCTGTTTTGACATTTTCTGATGGAATAGAAGAATTTGTGGTATATTGTGATGCATCACACACCGAGATGGGGTGTGTGCTTATGCAGAAACGCAAAGTTATTGCCTATGCTTCACGTCAGTTAAAGGTGCATGAAAAGAATTACACCACCCATGACTTGGAGTTGGGAGCCGTTGTATTTGCACTAAAGCTTTGGAGGCACTATTTATATGGAACTAAGTGTGTAGTCTATTTTGATCACAAGAGCCTCCAGCACCATTTTAACCAAAAGGATTTGAACATGAGGCAACGACGTTGGATGGAAACTTTGAATGATTATGATTGTGAGATAAGATACCATCCTGGCAAGGCGAATGTAGTCGTCGATGCCTTGAGTCGAAAGGAAAGGGTGAAGCCTATAAGAATCAATGCCAAGAGCATTGAGATAAAGAATGGTTTGAATGAAAGGTTGTTAGCCGCGCAGAAGGAAGCTGTGTTGGAAGCTAACTATCCTAATGAAAATCTAGGAGTAACCGAAGAACAGTTATCTCATGGCAAGGACGGAATTCTGAGATTGAATGGACGAATATGGGTTCCAGTTTATGGAGGACTTCGAGATGTTATCCTCCAGGAAGCCCACAGTTCTAAATATTCCGTTCATCCTAGAGCTGACAAGATGTACCAGGATCTGAAAGCAATTTTTTGGTGGATAGGCTTGAAGAAGTCTATAGCTACCTATGTAGCCAAATGTTTGACGTGTGTGCAAGTCAAAGCTGAACATCAGAAGCCATCAGGTTTGCTACAACAGCCTGAACTTCCCACGTGGAAGTGGGAAATGGTGACAATGGATTTCATCACCAAGTTGCCAAAGACAAGGAAAGGAAATGATACTATATGGGTGATAGTGGATAGACTGACTAAGTCAGCACATTTCCTACCCATTAAGGAGACCTATAGCTCCGACATGTTAGCCCAATTGTACGTAGATAAGATTGTATCTCTACATGGCGTACCAGTGTCTATTATCTCTGACAGAGATACTAGATACACATCACTTTTTTGGAAAAGTTTCCAACAATCTTTGGGCACGCGCTTAAATTTTAGTACGGCTTACCATCCTCAGACGGACGGCCAGAGTGAGCGTACTATCCAAACTATGGAAGACATGCTTCGTGCATGTGTGATTGACTTAGGTGGTAGTTGGGATAACCACCTGCCATTAATCGAGTTCTCATATAACAATAGCTACCATTCGAGCATTAAAGTTGCGCCTTTCGAGGCCTTGTGCGGTAGAAAGTGCAGAACGCCCGTTTGTTGGGCGGAAGTTGGAGATGTCCAACTGACAGGACCGGAAATAGTCTTTAAAATGACAAAAAAGATTGTCCAGATTCGTGACCGCCTGAAAGCTGCCAGGGATAGGCAGAAAAGCTACGCAGATCTAAAGCGTAAACCTTTGAAATTCGAGGTAGGTGAGAAAGTGTTGCTTAAAGTATCACCCTGGAAGGGAGTAATGCGATTTGGTAAGAAAGGTAAGTTAAGCCCGAGATACATAGGACCATTCGAGGTCATCGAATGTGTCGGATCAGTTGCTTATAAGTTAAAATTACCTGAAGAGCTCAGTGGTATTCACAATGTATTCCACATCTGCAATCTGAAGAAGTGTTTCGCTGATGAATCACTAGTCATACCACATACAGATGTGCACATAGAAGAGAGCTTGAAGTTTGTTGAAAAACTTGTGTCGATCGAAGATCGACAGGTTAAGAAGCTTCGAAGGAAGCAGGTGCCAATAGTAAAGGTTAAATGGGATGCCCGTAGAGGTCCCGAGTACACTTGGGAGGTTGAGTTCACAATGAAAGAAAAGTACCCTCATTTATTTCAGTAAATCTCGAGGTCGAGATTTCTTTTAAGGGGGTGAGGATGTAACACCTCAAAAATTTGTGTGCAATGAAATAACGACACGTGTCGTGCAAGACAAAAGTGTTATAAACCCGGATCTAGTCAAAGATGTATGGTAGGATTTAAAAGCGTCGACATGTTAATTAAATACCTCTGAACGACCAAATTATAAATCCCAAGACCCTAATCTATGTTATAAACATCTGATATACATTCAAATCTGGTAAATACTAGTAATAATTGATTCATTTTGCAAGAGTGGGATCCTATGAGGATATGCATGATAAACCTTCGTTTATGGCTTTTCGTTAAAGTCCAAGACAATATTGCAACATGGTAGGGTGGACATAACTATTTAAGCATGATCTAAAGGGCCCATACTGATAATTCATGGCCCAAAATCGTATTACACTAGTTGCATGTTCGAAGCTTGAAAGGGCAAAAATTTTTGCCTCTGATAAAGGGCTTACGGACCGTAAAGGACCCCCTTACGGTCCGTAAGGCTTGCCCAGCGACAGTAATGTTGACAGCTGCTGTTATGAACGTTTTAACCGACTTAAATAGATATTTTCACTTCCATGGGCGACCCTTAATAGTTCTTAGGCACTAGGGACACTTGTTGATGATCAGGGATCAATAGTAGTGTTGTTTGTCATGATCATAAGGGATCAAAAGCACTATAAAAAGGCCCTCATGTTGCAACATTTTGATCATGCTTTCCATCTGCATTTGTGGAACTTCCTGGAGCATAAGATCAGTCCCCAAGCATCTCTAATCGTGCATTAGACCTTGGTAAGCATCCTTGACCTTCCTTAATTGAGTTTTGCTTAGTTATTAACTTAAAAGTCAAACCGTCGTAATTAAGGTTTGGCTTATCGATTAATCACTAATGGTTCAGTGTTTAGTCAAATTAAAGGTAGTTATAAGTTGGTAATTATGTGGGCATTAAACCCTTAAAAGGACACCCTCTGATTCCCGTCCTAACTTAGTCATTTGTCGGGTCAAAGTTATTTATAAAAAGTCAACAGAAACTTAATTTGCGAATTAACATGTAATTAGCAATATAGAAGGCATGTAACCTATTTTATCACTCATATAACTTAGTAATAAGTATAAGAACTGGTCTAAGCTTGTTTGATCCAACAATTTTCTGTTTAGACTCGGTTCGGAATCGAAAGTCGCAAAACTTTGACTTTTGCTTTGACTTCAGTTCTGACCCGATTTAGATGGGTTTAGAAATGCCTTAGAGCTCCGTTAGGACCAGCTAGTACGATAGTATAACCCTATGCGTTTATACTACTTGACTCGTTGATTGTCCGATTCGTTTACATGTTTCCGTTAATTGCTTAATGTTGACCATAATGCCCTTTTTACCATAAAACGAGAATTTTGGAAATGTGAAAGGACAATAATCTTTGTTACTGATTTATAAACATGTTCTTAAATTTTCACATCAGTTGGAGGTCTAGAATAGGAGTTATGCTAAATAGCGCAATTAAAAAGCTATTTGTTAATTAAACGGCGCAATTAGCATAAAGCCTAGCTAAACCCAATTTTTGACACCAAACCTTTTACCCACTGATGTAATATAATATTTTGGGATTTTTAAAGATTTTTAATTATTTTTAACCTAATCATAACCTAAGGTTATGGCCTTGAATCGGTAAATACCGATTATACCCTTTTTGAGTATAAAATGAGTTTTACATAATATTTTGACACCAATCCAATTGCTACTAATTTTATATGATAAATAAATTATTTTGAACTTTATAACCTGTTCAGAAAACTCAGATTTCGTATAACCCGGAAATCGCTTAAAATGGCTTTTTACGCGTATTAAACACCTAGTATGGGTTTAAAACCATTTTGTCATATAAGACTTATAACCAACTGATATAACCTGATAAATTAAGTTATTTTACTGATTTATTCAGACCCGAATCTCAGAATTTCATTTAATCTCTTTTATAATCTTTAAAATGACCAAAATACCCCTACAGGGCTTAAATTAAGATTAAACTCGTTTTGGGCATAATGGAAGGTATCCTACTGATATCACAACCTATTTAAGGCATATTAACTTAGGAAACCTGTAAATGACTCTCATGATTACCCGTTACGCCTTTTGCGCGTTCGGTTCGGTTTATGTAACTAGTTTGCATAAATTAGCCGAAACGGGTCGAACCTTATCATTTTTATCTCAAAATCCAGAATGTGTTTAGTTTACCCATATTATACAAGTCTTCAAACTTTTCGGGTCTAAACCACATTCTATTCCGGTCTTCGCTTAATCAAGCGTTCGAACCGTATCTTCCTTTAAAACTAACCGGCTTAAGCTTAACTAAAGACCGTTAGGATTCTAATAGGTTATTATAAACCTTCGTTCCAGAATAGGAGACCCGGTAAAAGCTACGTGCATTTTCTTATTGTGAACATTACTTGCAAAGGTAAATAGTTTTAACTTATTTTCCCTTATACGGGCTTGGGGTACGGTATATACAAATACCGTTTGGTCGGGCATTGAATCTTTAATCGTATGAAGGTTAAATCATTGAAGTGTCCCGTTTAAATTGTTTTGTTTGCTTAAAGCCTTTGGGGGTTAATGACCATGTCCCGGATATCCTTGGCATCATTTTACGAAATGGCCACGACCTGAGCACGGGGTGTAGGCGTACACCAGTCAGTGCATAAATAAATAATATGGTATAATCGCCACCTTCGGGAATAACCCGCCGCGGGACTATATCATGTGGTGTGTCTATTAATCTTTAACCCGGTCTGTGGATCGGGCTACTGAACGCATAAGGAACATGTAATTCTTTTACAAGTATTATATTCAAATAATTATCCCAAGTTATAAAAAGATATTTGTGCCACATGCATTTAAATCAATATTTAACCTTTTCAAAATGAGTCGGTTAATTGTATTTACCAGTGTAAACTAACGTATTTTCTCAAAAAGTTAAGTGCAGGTACTACTCGTAATAGGTTGGCTTTCTCCTAGCATCCACAATAAGTCTCGCAAGCTTGGATGACATAAACTGTTGAACAATGTTTCCTTTTATTTTGATCCACCTGTGGATTATTTTCAACTATTTGTGATACTTAATATTACAATATTATTTGGTTGAAATGAATCTATCTTTTGCTTCTGTTGTGCATTTAAATATTATGTTGTTTGACTATGATGATATCAACTACGTCACGATACTCCCCTACCGGGCCCACCGTGAAACATGGAAATATCGGGGTGTGACAATTAGCCCCCGAATCAACGATCCATTTTAGTTTATTTTGATGAAAAAAACTGGAGTTAAAGCAATAGGTGTTTTTATAAGACCCTTGAGAAGTGAAAGCATTATAGCACTTACCACTCATATTAGATTTGTGAGAATCTTCCAGCTTATTTTCATTTAGAAGGCCTAGCAACTTAGAAAATTGATCAGCAGTTAAAGCATTCAAGGAGGAATTAGCAGGTTGATCATTCATAGTATTGGCAACAGAGTTATTAGCAGACAAGTTGGTTTTAGACCATTGAGAATTGTTTTGATTAGATTTATTTCTATAATTTGATGGATAGCCAAGAAGTTCAAAACACTTTTCAATCACATGTCCAACCTTATTGCAGTGTGTGCATTTTAAGTTGGGATTAGGACCTTTGTTAAAACGTTTTTTGTTATCATTATATTGGGTTGCCTTGGCAACAAAACCAACATTTGTAGTTTTCGAGGATTTATTTGAATCTCTGTGAGATTCTTCTCTAGAGATGACAGAAAAGGCAGTTTTAACAGTAGGTAAGGGATCCCTGGTTAACAGGTTGATAAATGTCATCTAATCCCATTAGGAACTGCATAAGTTTGATCAATTGACTGAACTCATTGTATTTAGATGAAGCATCACAAGTACAGGAAGGCAATTGAACCATGGCATCAAATTGTTTCCACATAGTGTTGAGTCTATGATAATATTCAGAGACACTAGTGCCATTTTGGCTAACACAATTAATCTTTTGGTATAACCCAAACACAACCGACCCATCAACCCTATCATAGGTGTCTTTTAAGTCACTCCAGACTTCACTAGCAAGACTAGAGTAGACTTGACCAATATATAATTCTTCAGAGACAGAGTTGAGAATCCAAGTTAAGACAACTGAATTACACCTATCCCATTGACTTGATAACACATCATCTTTAGTAGACTTGGTGCAAGTGCCATTTATAAACCCTAACTTATTTTTAGCAGTTAAAGCAAGTTTCATAGCATTTGACCAAACCACATAATTCTCAGTTCCTTTAAGTTTAATATTAACAATAGAGAGACTACTAGAGTCACTAGCATGAAGATATAATGGATCACTTGCATCCAATTTACTAACCAAGGTGACAGAGGATTCATCTTGTTTTTCTGTATCAGGCATTATAGCACACAGTTACACACAAACAAATAAACACAGCAACAGCAAGGAAAAGTATGGCAGATAATCACAGAGTCACAAGGGAACAGATAGTCACAGAAACACCACAGCAAAGACAGTAGGAAAATAGAAGGGGACAGATAGGTCAGGGACAAAGCGAAGCCTGAACAGAGGTCCGATCAGAGGTTCATCACTCAAAGGGTGCCTCCGCAAACAATATTCAGGGAGCATAATGACACGGACAAATGCAACAAATAAGCAAATAAGACTCGATCAAGTGCCGGCCCGACTAGTCCGGTAAACAGAGGATGCCTAGACACACTGACTCAGTGATACGGGAAATGAAAAATAAGTAAATAAAGAACAGAGATAGAACAATCTCACAGTGGGTGCTAGCAAAATCCAAGGGTTCAAAACTTGTAACCTTCACTTAGGGTTACAAGAACTTGATCAGAAGACAGAGGACCAGATCTGTTGGTATGCCCTAAAAGGGACCAACAAGAAAGTCTTCAAACAACCGGATGAGAAAACCCTAAAAATTAGGGTTTTGTATTCCAACAGCGGCGCAGCAACCACAATGAAATGGAACTAGGAAAAAAGTACGGCGGACCACAGGACCACCAAGGAACCACCACCATAAAACAACCTTCAATCGGAGTCCTTGGATCAATTCAACCGGAGAAGCAGGCAACGGCGAGTGTAGCGGAAGATCACCAGAGCACCAAATTAACCTTGGAGCTCTGATACCATGTCAGAACTTCAAAGATTGAATCACAAAAGAAGATAAAATGCAGATTTATTACAAAACTTCTTCGAATAACAGTACAAGGACACTAGCCAGTCATCACAGATTGACAGGCTTTACAACTGAATCAAAGATTTGAACAAGAACCAAATGATTCCTCACGTATGTACGTGTGAGGGATCTGTAGATATAAGGGTTTGAGAAGGAGAAACAATGAGAGGCGGTGCACATGATCCCGAGGTAGATCCCCTCTTAAATAGCACAAGACCTTTAAGCCCACAAGCATAAGTAGCCCAGCAAGAAGCTCCAAGCCCAAACGATCAAAACCTCAAAATGAGACATATAAGAGCAACGGTTAGAAAGTATAAAAGGGAACAAATCAATAGCCAAAAATAGAACATTTAAACTGAATATATTATAATTTTGACAGGTTTCTGACATGTGAGCCCGTTTTTACACCCCTCACAAGCATTGCTTACAAGAGGTGGATAGCTGTATAGTCAATAAACTCTAGCATTATTGGACTTTGTGTCGTTCACCCGTTTTCTACTTTGCCCTTAATTTTTGTCTGGCCGGCGAATGATACTCTACTTCGACTCACTCCTAAATTAAACATAACTTATTTCTTATCCGGGATTGAACCTAAGCCCTTTTACCTGAGATGTTTGCACCTCTGCCCATTTGGGCCAATCCCACAATTTTTACACTTTGAATGGTTTAGTTAAACATTCATACATTTAGGAGCCCCACCATCTTTAATATATAGTCAATGTAACACCCAAAGTTTAATGTATTACTTATTTATTGGAGAAGTAAAAATTTAAGGTGTCTGTTATCATCCTATTATACATATTAATTCTAAGAGCATTCACATCAAATCCATTATATTTTCACCCTAAATTACACTAAAAAACACTACATTTTCTCGCTCATTTTCAATTAAATAATATTTTTTATACCTTTATCATTACTTTTTCTCTCTACTCCACTCACAACCACTTTCAAAATATATTAAAAAATTATAGGGTGTGAACAGTGTCCCCTCAAATATACAGATAAACAGTAACATTTTCTCTCCCCTCCACTCACAACCACTTTCTGTACTCTTTATATTTTAAAAACAATACTCTTTATGTTTTAAAAACAATACACACATAAGTGCTGATGAACAGTGAAACACATTTAATTATTTGTTTTACTAATACGTGAATAGATAACTAAAAGAACCACATTTAATTATTTATTTTATTAATAGGGATAGATAATTAAAATACATATTTATATTAATTATTGATTTTAAGTTAGTAATATTAATAAAAAATAGTTTTTCATAGGACAAGCTACAATATTTTTTTACGAAGTCTCCATGAATATCGTTCAACTATCATATACTATCGTATAAAACTGAATTGAAATTGACAATATATTTGATTTTTTTACTAACTTGCATTCTATTTTTATTTTCTTTCAATTTCATTTTTATGGTTTTCGGTTTTGAAGTTTTTTTCATATTTACAACTCTGCTAAGTACATGTATCATACTGGTAGTGTAACAAACCGAACCGATACAGATCCAATGCTTGTGGTAACTAATGTCATGTTAAAAAAATTAAACATTTTTAAGTAAGAATCAAAGAATAAAAAAACTATTAAAATTAAAAAAAATACTTTAAAATTTGGAGTTATTTTAAGTTCAAATAAAGTTAAATAATAACTAAATTAAAATAGTATTAAAATTTAAATAACAAATACTTAAAAAATTATATTTACTATTCATCATCACTTTAGTTTAATATGTATAAATATGTATAATGAATATCGGTATTGCTACCTATGTTTTTTATATGAATACTAACTCTTCCCTCATGAATAGTACCATTCAATAAATAATAAGTAGTGGTTTCTTATTATTATTTTCTTTTTTTCAAATGAGTGTTCAATATTGAATATATATTAAACCAATTATTTTTACACAATTACTTAAATTTAAATATAATCAAGTTATATATTTTTGGTCAATTATAAATAAGTTATATGTATAATTGTTTTTTTCCTTATCGTGACGAATTGAATAATAAATATCGTACGAATAACATAGGTACCGGTATTCCTTTTTATGCCTTTTCGATGTTCCTACCGGTTTGGTGATGAATCGATTCGATTCCGACCGAATAACATCGGTTCCGGTAAAATCGTCGACAGTTGCTAATACTCATACCGGTATAAGTTTAGTCGAAAACGGAGTTATATTCACCCATGCGTTCGTTTTTGTTTCTTTCGATTGTGATATCGAGTGCCCATATCATATCAGCTTCTTAATGAACCAAACCGATATCCATCAAAACTTAACCTCCGCGAATCCCGAGGAGATCCACTATATACATATGAATACATAGTTATGAATTATAGTAATTGTATATTTAAGGTATTTGCTTTTTTTGTAATATTTTATTTATTATTGTTTGGTTTTTAGTAATAAATAATAACTAATAATTTTTAGGTATTTGTTTTTACTTTTTATTGTTTATTAATAGTATTTTATTTAGCAATCAATTCGGTATCGGTTTGGTTCATTACAGTATCGGAACGATTCATGCACTCAGTATACAAGTCAACACATGTTTTACATCGACCGAAACGATAAAAACAAGCACTGGTGCTGACACACATGTTGTTCGAACAGTATCGATCAGTTCAAATTGTCACGGTACTGGTACCGATATTTATTTATGGTCAAAGACGGAGTTGTATAAATGAAAAAATTAAAGCCGAAACCATAAAATGAATACACGTATCGGTACAAATGTTGTTTGGTACGGTAAGCAAGCGATGCAGTGTAAGTTTATCAGAAAAGTTAGTAAAAATATATATTGGTACCGAACCGATGTTGTCCGTTTGGTTTTGGTCCGGTTCACAACGATAGCGGCAGGATATCTGTTATCAAACAAAAATCATAAAAAATAATACATATATGTACCGATGTTGTTCGGTTCAGTACGGTATGGTAGCGATACGATCTAAAGCTAATTGAAAGCAAAATAAAAATAAATAACGGTACCGAACAACTCAGCCTTTGTTGATTTGGATTGGTAAGATAGTGTCACGATAGCCGTTTTCAATAAAGTTTATATGGCAATGTTAAAAAATAAGCATAGAATTTAAGCCAACTAAACTGATATCAACTGAAAAACATTGGCACCGATATTCGTTTTTATTGTTTTCAATTGATATAAGATTTTTTCTTTCGATTAATATAGCGAGTGCCGATAGCGTAACAAACCAAACAGATACCGATCGAATTCCCGCCACGAAGCGCGGGGAAATATCACTAGTTTTTTAATTAAATAGTATTATTTAGTTTTGAAAGAGAAAGATTCCTCATATTATTTGCTATTATTTAGTTTGGGGTATAAACGTATGGAATTGTTTTGAGTTTTTGACTTCCAAAGTTGAGTTGAAATGACAATTTATGTGTCATATGGTGTTAGCAAATAGCAATGAAATCTTATGTGAAATTTCTAGAAAATCTCCTTACATTTTCAAGAATGGAAACCGACGTAGGACACGGGTTTTGAAGGAGAAAGGGAAAGTTTAGGAAGATTCTAAGTACAGCTATGGTAACTCGCATGGAAAACTATGGAAAGTTCCATGAGAGCTCTTAGACTAAGGGTTGTGGGTTCACGGACCACCTGTAAATGACACCACTACATCATGCCGCTCCGTTAACCGGGGTCGTTACCGGGTTGTTTCATTAATGTGTTAACGCTGGCGGGGGAAGAAAAAGGATTGTTTTGGCGCGCGAATGAAGGATAATTTGAACTGTTGGACATTGATTGGGTAAATTCAAAAAAAAAAATTAAGATTTTTATATTTGTGTAGTGTAGTTAACCCACAACACCAAGTTAACGAACAATTTAGTTAATTGCATTGTGATGAGTTGACACTGATGTAGCAGCACCTTTTCTTAGTTAATGGAATAGTTAGTTAACTGACAACACATAGTTTTAAAATAACCACATATTTCTTGTATCTAAAACAATGGGATTGTATACGTGTTGCGGCGGGCATTTGATTTGTTATCGAAAGGGATACAATGATCGAAAACTAAAAAAAACGAATACTAGTACCAATTACAGTAATATCGATATAGGTTCGGATAATACTGATAGTGGTACCGTTGTTAATCGATTGCAATCGACTCGGTTCATCATGGCATGGTCCGGAACATCGAGATTAACATAGAAAACGAATATCGGTTCTATTACCGTTGTTGTTTGAATTGTTCGTTATTGTAAAAGACAAAAATATCAATTATATTTTACATGTTTACTTTTACATGTTTACTTTTGAATAATTTTTTTATTGAAATGTAAATAAAAGTAAGTGTGTCAAGTTATATTATTAGAATGACGAAGTAATAAATGGTGAAAACATCAATTATATTGGAAATTGGATTTAAATCCCACGTTTTGATAGTTGGCCAATAATGATTCCAACCTCAAAACTCCCCACTGGCAATCCCACATTAAAAAAAAACTCACTGGACCCCTGCTAAAATGTTTTTCCAATTTCAAACTGATGTTTTAGGGCTTTTAATCAGAACAAGGATACAAGTCGATTGATGTAAGACTTACCTCGAAATGTTGCTCCAAACGACTTGATTTTTGTTAATTGGAAGTGTAAACACCCAAATTGAAGCATCATTTCGTCGTTTGGAATACCGTTTCGAGCTAAGTTTCATATCAATCAACTCGTATGCTTATTCTGATCAAAAGCCCTAAAACATCAGTTTGAAATTAAAAAATAAAAAATAAATAAATAAGAAAAAAATTAAAAGGTGGGACTGCGAGTGGAGATTTTTGATTGTGAGGTTATTTATTGGCTAACTACCAAAAAGTGAGATTATTAAACCCAACTTGCCAATTATATTTGACCGGGTTACTTTTGAATAAATTTTTTATTGAACGTTAGAGAAAATTAAGCAAAACCAATATATTATTAAAATAGCCAAAAGCGTAAACAACATCAATTTATATATAAAAATAACTAAACCATGAGACTCTTTTTAATGACATGCAGTCATGTACGTTAATTTGATTGCGTCGAATTATATTATTAATGTAACGAAAAGAGTAAATGATGTCAAATTATATATAAAAAGAAACTAAGCTATGAAACAACTTTGTTGACATGTATGTTTGCTGGTGTATTCGGTCGGTTCAGCTCGTTACGATACCACATTCGGTATAGTAACCAAAAAAGATATGCCTAAGAAGACATCACCACGTATTTTACAATGATCAAAACTACCAAACCAGATAGGGTAACCAGTTCGGATAATACTAGCACCGGTACCGATGTTATTTTTATTCGATCAAATCAGTTTGGTTCATCATGACACCGAACAATATCTTTTTGGTTCGTCAACTTGGTAAATGTAGTGAAATTATAATCTTAAAAAACATACAAATTACAATTAAAAAAAACACGCAAATAAGTTCATGCAATAAAAAAACATTAAACACTTGGTATCTTTTTTGTGTTATGCAAGTTTGTACTATAATATACATACGATGTAAAATAAATATAGTATAATATTAAGAACAGGAACACGTATGCCTCTTTGTAGGTCCCCGTGTCCGGATACGGATCTAAACGCCTACTTCCTTGTATACGAACCGATCTTGTTGTGCGGAATCCAACAAGATCAGCAAACCGAGATAGAGACGAAAACAAGTAAAGATAACACACGCGGTATCAACGATTAACACATCTTGTATTAAACGCGGAATCAGTTACAGAACAATGTTTACAAACGTAATATGTAAACTCTCTCAACCTCTCGTGTGCTCTCTGTGTTTACAGTATGCTCTCACACTTGTCTAGTGTTCATCTCTCATCTTTCTATTGAACACAACACATGGGTATATATATGCCCAGCACAGGTTGTATGGTCGAAGGATCATGTGGACTGCCCGAAAGATGATCTGTCGATCATGAAGCCATCGAAGGATCCACAAACACTTCGAAGGATGGCATATCCTTCGAAGTCCATCAGAATCCTTCGTGTGATATCTTTCGAGCTTATCCTTCGACACCCACCGAAATCACACTTGATTTCTGTATTTATATTTGGTCTTCATCTTGTGCGATTGGCTGGGTTCGGCCCATGATGCAAGTAATAAAAGCCCAGCATGCATTTGTCTTGATGATGATTGGCCCAAGCATAAATTTCATGCACTCTTTACGTGAATTTCAAAGGCTGCCATTTCTAAATGCATTTGGTCAAAGTTGTGACATCATCATGACATCATCATGATGATGTCATGATGATGTGTCAAGCGGGAACCGGCTCGCGGCGCTCCGTGCTTCGCGTGACGAACTCTGGGACGCACGACGGAGGAATGTCGTGATGTCGGGCTTGAGCCGAACCTAACCGGGTCGAACCGAACCGAGTTGAACCGAACCAAGTCGCGTCCACATAATATGTATCAACAAACTCCCCCTTGGACGCTACACGTGAGGTTCAACTTCCATGTCTTCCACGTCGGAGAATCTTCAAAGTCTTCACGTCTTGAAAGCAGAAAGTGTACCAACAAACTCCCCGTTTCATGTAGGAAGTGTGTTGACAAACTCCCCCTTAACATAAGCTCTCCCTTGAGTTATGCTCGTGAATGTCTTGATCTTTACAACTTGAGATCCTTGTGGTGTTGAAGGTCAGCGGCAACTCCATCATCTTTGTCTTTTGAGTGCCTTCACGTCGTGTCTTCATTCCGAAGCTTGTCATCGATCATGTTCTCCTAGCCTTTAGAATCTGCACATGCAAGAAATCTAAACGCGTAATGAGAACAACCGCTTGGAATATAGTAAACATAAACAAACGACACACGTGTGACCATTGTTTAAGCAAACACCGTCCGACAGTTTGAAAGTTTAACAAATTTTATCAATTTCAATTTTAACTTTCAAAACTTGCAAATTTCGACCGTTTATGAAGATTTAGTCGTTTTCGGTTTTCGTTCAGGTTTCAGGTAACGAAGACTCGAGCTCCAACATCGTACGATCGAAAATAAAATAGAAATAAAATCTTTTTGACTTTTATAAATTTTATATTAAAACTCACCTAAAATCTTTTTGGTATTTTTAATATTTCAAATGTAAAGACAGAAAGCAGTAAATAAATATACACAAACATGCAGAAACTGAAAGCATTAAATAAATATTTACAGACATTCTTTTTGTGAGTTTCGAGGGTAAGAGAATCATATCAGTGTACGGTCATGACAAAACGCTCTTGTTGTTCTATTAGTTAACATTAAGATAAGCATCCTATAACAATTATCGGTATTGTTGTCCACATAAGCTCAACTTATCATTTGTAATCATGGCGAGGGGATACGTTAAGGTATGATTTATACTTACCGACCGGTGTTCATCCACATCACGACACATTCCCGTATCAAGGTATGCACGAGGGTTCATCTTACCGGTGAGTATACCGATTATCATCTGTTTGACCGTATATGATGTGAGATTCTCACTTATTTTGATTTGAAAACAAGCCCTATGTGATATAATCACTTATTGATGAGGAACTTGATTTTCGATGCATGAGGGCACAGGAGCAAGTCCGTGAACAGGTCAGTACTTTCGTACAGCAGAGAGACGAACTTGACTCCCGGATAAATGTGATATTTTATCACTTATTTGTTTGGACATGTGATTGTTTATCACTTATTGAGGTCGAATGCAATATGTACACGTATGTATAGTATCATGGAAGATCTAGACTTGCGTCCCCGTTATTTTTCGGTAAAAGATACAACCATGATACCCAGATGATAAGCAGCATAAAGACCGAATATCTCAGAACCTCGGCAATCTCTCAAACGAAATTTCGGTACTAAGACCATATGCCAATGAATGGTTCCCACCCAGTCTTCAGTCGATTTAAGTTTATATCACCCTGCACACTTTAAAATGATTGTGAGCCTACCGATACATCTTATATAGAGCTGCTTATCGCTTTTCATTTAAGGTTTAAAGAGGTTTGGACAGACCACTGATGTACTATCATTTTCTCTTTTGCTCGCCAGGAAACTCATTTTTGTTTTTCTATTGTTTTTGTGTTTTTGAAATTTTTCAATGTTTTTGGATTTTCAAATTTTGGTGTTTTTGGATTTTCAAATTTTGGATTTACTCCCCCTAAAATCAATAAACTAAGACAAATTTAAAACACAAAGGTATTTACAAAAATGATTTTCCGATGTGGATTACTCTTGCTTGACCTTAATGCCGTTTACCAATAATAAATAGTCAAATCTTGATTTGTCAAAAGCTTTGGTAAAAAGGTCGGCACGTTGGTCATCGGTGTGGACGTAAGCAACATCGATTAGTCTTTTCTCAAAGCAATCACGTATGAAGTGATACTTAATTTCGATGTGCTTAGTCTTTGAATGCTGCACAGGATTTTTAGTGATCTGTAAGGCGGCAGAATTATCAACGTAAATAGGAGTAGTTAGGAATTCAAAACCGTAATCACGCATTTGTTGTTGGATCCACAGGACTTGAGAGCAACAACTTGATGCAGCAATGTATTCAGCTTCGCATGTTGATGTAGCGACACACGTCTGCTTCTTGCACTGCCATGTGACTAGGCGATTTCCCAAAAACTGACATCCAGCCGTTGTGGATTTGCCGTCGATTTTGCATCCGCCAAAATCAGAATCACTGAATGCGATCAAGTCAAAGTTATTATCCCTAGGGTACCATAGACCGGTGTCAGGGTAACCCTTCAAATAACGAAAAATCCTTTTTACAGCTGCAAGATGTGAGGCCTTCGGGTTGACTTGATATCTGGCAAGCAGGCACGTTGGGTACATTATATCTGGTCTTGATGCTGTGAGGTACATAAGGGATCCAATCATCGCGCGGTAGTATGAGGGGCTAACATCTTGACCCTTCAAGTCTGGAGTAATTCCGTGATTTTGTGGCAATGGGGTACCAATGGGCGTTGCATCTGACATCTGGAACCGGCTCAAGATGTCACCAACATATTTAGTCTGATGGATGAATATCCCAGACTCTGTTTGTTGTACTTGTAGGCCCAAAAAGAAGGTCATTTCCCCCATAGCACTCATCTCGAATTTATCCTGCATTACACGCTCGAAATCCCTACACAAAACATCATTAGTAGAACCAAAAATAATATCATCAACGTATACCTGTACCAGTAGAAGATCTCCATCTTGTTCTTTGATGAAGAGAGTGCAGTCGATAAGACCTCTGCGAAAACCGTTCTCCAGCAGATAATTAGATAAGGTTGCGTACCAAGCTCGCGGTGCTTGATGAAGACCATAGAGAGCTTTGTTGAGCAACCAAACCCGATCGGGATGGATAGGATCTTCAAAACCTGGAGGTTGTTCGACGTACACCTCTTCTTCTACCACACCATGTAAGAATGCACTTTTCACGTCCATCTGGTATACCTTGAAACCTTTGAATGAGGCATAAGCCAGAAAGATCCGAATTGCTTCTAGACGTGCAACAGGTGCATAGACTTCGTTGTAGTCGATTCCTTCAATCTGACGAAAACCTTGAACGACTAGCCTTGCTTTGTTCCGGATAACGATCCCACGGTCATCCTTTTTGCATTTAAACACCCAACGGGTACCAATCTTCTTGTAACCAGCAGGTTTCTCTACCAGTTTCCAGACACCAAGCTTCTGGAATTGTTGCAGTTCTTCCTGCATTGCCTCAACCCATGAGCTATCTTTCAAAGCATCTTTCCAAGTTCTTGGCTCTTCCTGTGAGACATAACACGCGAAAGACCAATCATTCTGTTGACCAGATTCTCGGATAGTTGCATACAAGCCTGCATTGTTGTTGTTTCGCAACATGTTTCTTGTTTGAACGCCACTCTGTACATTTCCGATGATGTTTTGTTGAGGATGGGTATTGTGAATCCTTGTTTCTGGATTATCTTGAACTGGAATATTTGTACCCAAATTGTTGAGATTGAGATCAACAATCAATTCAAGGCCCGGAATTGACGAAGAGGATGATGCAGAAGTTTCAGCTGTTCGAGGGACAACCACTGGAGGAGTACCCTCTGAAATACCATGAACTGCTGTTGGAGCTTCTTGATCTGCATCTAGAAATTCATCATCCTCTGAAGATTCGTTCAATTCGGAAGCATCATGATAATCCTCATTGTCGAGAGCATTATTGTTCACTGAAGATGGTTCTTGATTGACAATAATGGGACGAACCAACGGTGAATCTGTTGCATTGTCGCTCTCGAAAAACATCCTTGCCGCAGCACTTTCTTCAACGTCTTCAACATTGATCGAATTGAAAAAGTCATCGTACTCAAACATCCAAGGCTGACCAGGATTTCTAACTGGTAAAGTGTGCCTTTGTACTCTGACTTCAGACCATTCCTCGACCCTTTTAGTCTCTAGATTCCAGACTCTTAAGTTTGGGGTGGAATACCCAAGAAAGTATCCCTCAATGGCTCTAGCCCCAAACTTTCCATTAGGATCGATAATTGTGCAAGGAGCTCCAAACGGTTCAAGATAAGACAAGTCTGGTTTCCGTTTGTTGATAAGCTCAAAGCAGGTCTTGTTGTGCCTTTTGACTGTAAGGACTCGGTTCAAAGTATAGCATGCAGAAGACACAGCTTCAGTCCAGAATGGAATGGGTAGCTGCGACTCTACCAACATAGTCCTAGCAGTCTCGATCAATGTGCGGTTCTTACGTTCAGCGACGCCATTCTGTTGAGGAGTGTAAGCTGCACTAAATTCGTGAAGAATACCTTTTGAAGTGCAAAACTCCGCCATGGCATGATTTTTGAATTCAGTACCATTGTCGCTACGTATCCGCCTAACCTTCAAGTTATAGAGATTCTCAATCTGAATGATCAAATTTTTGATAATACCGAAGGTTTCACTCTTATGTGCCATGAACGCCACCCAAGAAAATCTTGAATAATCATCAGTAATCACGAGGCAATATTGATCATTCCTAATGCTTTTGTGCTTGACAGGACCGAACAAATCCATGTGCAAACGTTCAAGAGGAACAGCCACCGTGTTGACTTTCTTTGTAGGGTGTCGCTTCTTCGTTTGTTTTCCTTTTTGGCACGAAACACAGACATCTTGAAGATGGAAATTTTTAAGAGGAACACCATTCACCAATTCATTTGATACCAAATGATTCATTTTGCGTAAGTGAATGTGACCCATTCGTCTGTGCCAAGAGATTGTGTCTTTTTCTGTGGCTTTGGAAACGAAACAAGTTGCTTGTGCAGACGTTGTGATAGCTTGGCTCATATCAAGGACATACAGATCATTTATCCTTGGAGCCGACAAGAGAATCCATTCTTTTGGAATTTTGAAGCCGGGTTTCAGCACATAACATCCATTAGCATCAAAGTGTACTGAGAACTGCTTGTCACAAATTTGAGAAACACTAAGAAGATTGTGATCAAGTTGTTGCACGAAGTTGATCTTATCAAAGCTAACAACCCCGTTGGAAATCATTCCTTCACCCGTAATGTATCCGCCCTTATCTCCAGCAAAAGCAACATAACCGCCTCTAATAGATTTGACGTCGTAGAGAAGCTTCATGTCGCCTGTCATGTGCCTGGATGCCCCACTATCAACAATCCAATGACTACTGATAGTTCCTCCTGGAACACCCTGCACATGAACTCAAATGATTAGTTGAAGATGGGGACCCAAGCCATTGTGGTCTTGGGTCTTCCATTTTTATCAACAACAATAACTTCTATTCTTTGATGATTGGAAAATTGTGATGGTCCCCCTGATTCAATAACAGATTTTGGTTTCCAGGTCTGTTGAGTTTTACCAGTTTGATTGTTTGAAGTTTTTGAACTTTCTGGTTTAACTGGAACAGATTGTTTTTGAACCACATCACTTTTAATCGCCTTTTCAATTTTCTTGACCTGTTGGCGTTTCTGTTTCTTTTCCCTTTCTCTTATGAATTGGGGATCTTGTTTTACAGAAACAGATCGCCTTTGATGATTGTGTTCATGGGGATCATCTTCTTTGGCTTTCAACTTATGAAGATACGGGCAATTTCGAATGATATGCCCGATTGTACCACATTCAAAACATGATCTTCGTTCAACAAACCCCGAAGTATCATGTGATCGTCTTGCCGATGATGAACTTTGTGTTCTCGAGGTACTAGGTTTTGAACTATTCGGTTCATTCCTTTTCATTACTGTTACTTTTTGGACAAAATCTAAGTTAGATTGATTTGCAAACTTTTCAATTTTGTCCGTTCCCTTCGATGTCACAAAGTTCACATTCTTCTTCTTCTTCTGATTCGGCTTCCTTTGATTCTGAGTCGGTGTCTTACCTTTTAAATTGGTATGATTTTGCTGGGTTTTCACTGTTGGTAATTTCTTGTTCCCAAATTGTTTTCTAACTTCAGCCTTTGGGATAGGAGGACACTGTGTGACTGTAACATGTGGTCCTGTCTTTCCCAAAAACTTACTTGTAGAATTTTCAAAGACTTTACTGATTAAAGATTGATTAACATTTTTAATGGGAAAATCTTTGTCTGAGTAAACTTTATCATCACCAACAAGAGTGTACAGCAAATCCACACTCTCCGACTCTTTCTCAGACGAGGACTCAGTTGCAACAGTCTTAGCGGGAGGATCACAGAGAATATGATTCTCAAGAGGTATGTCCTCTTCTTTGATCACCGCATCAGACTTTGCTGAATCAGTATCATCAGATTCGTCATCAGAAGAATCAGTATCCTCAACAACAATTGGAGGATCCTGATTCGGTTCAGCAGGAGACACACATGTATCTGCTGATACATCTGAATCTGATGATTCCTCTTTCTTATATCCGAGTCCTGTTGCACATTCAGCTGCAAATTCCTTAATATCTAGAGGAACAGATGGCTCAAAGTGAGTTCTATATTCCTCATCTGGCATGGCATCATAATTGTTTCTCACGGGTGGTGGACATTTCTTATAACCTATGCATGTGACATCCTTTTTCTCTTTCTGAACATCAATGATGTGATCCAACACATAGCTAGAGCTCAAATAACTATCCAACTTGAGTCGGATCGCCTCACTTTCAGTTTTAACACAAGCCATTTCTTTTTGCATCACCTCAAGACGAGTGATATACAAATTAATGTCAGTTTGTTTTCTGGAAACCATTTTAGTCAGCTCAGTTTTATCTTTCTTTAATGTTTCAATCATTGACTTAAATTCCTTTTCATGGTTTTCATAAAACATGTTGGCTTCAGTGCACTTTGAAAGATCAACAGTTAATTTCTGATTATGAATGAATGTCACATCATATTTCTCTTGCAAAGCCTCGTGTTTGCTTTGCAATTCACACCACTTATCATTCACTAAAACATGTTTGTCTTGCAAGTCAAACAAACTAGCTTGTAAAGCATCGTGTTTGCCTTGCAACTCAGACAAGTTTGCTTCCAAATCAGCACATCTAACATTCAAACTATCACAATTATCACAGCTAACAGAAGTGGGTTCATCGACACATACCTGACTTGATGAACTGTCGACATTAGCCATAAAGGCTGAATGGAGAGAAGACGAAGAATAAGCAGCTTGATCCACCAAAATAGATCTTCTTTGAATTCCTGCTGCTGCTTCATCCAATAGCTCATCAATATTAGCATCGACTGACGCAGCTGATGTGTCATCCACCTGATCATTGCCTGCAGTGGAGGATTCTTCATCCGAGCTTCCACTATAACCAGAAGAGTCTTCATCTTCAGAAGATACATCACCATTGGTGGAAGATTCTCCACCACTGGCGTGTTTAAGATCATTAACCACTTCAGCAAAACAAGCTGTTCCATCAGGTGCATCATTTCCCAACTGGATTGACCAATCACAGCCTTCATCTACTTGAACCACAAGTGCCTGGTTGGCATTTGATGGTCCTGCTTGAGTCTGATTGTTGACAGGCACCAATGTGCGAACATTGTTCCTGTTCTGGTTCTGCTGGTTGCCTTGACCTCTGAAGGGATTCTGGTTCCCATGTTGAGATGGCCTTGTACATTCCCTCTTAAAATGGCCACGTTCACCACAGTTGAAGCATTTGACAGCCTGTTTATCAAACCCATACTTGGTGTCTTTCTTGCCTTCCAAGCTGGTTCTGCCCGTTCTTTCCATAAAATCCTTTGCTCGCCTAACAGCACTGGCAAAGGCCCACTTAATATCCATCATCTCCATCTCCTCTTTATCAATCTGCTGATAGTCTTCTTGAGTCAGATTAATGTTGCCAATCTGACCTTCTACTAATCCACAGTATGCGCTCACCAGAGTGTTTAGCAGCTCCATGTGTTCCTTTGCTACTTCCACACTGACTTTCGAGAAGCTTGAGGTGTCGAGCCGTACTGTATTTGGCTTTGATTGTTGACCAGCAGATGATGTGCTACCATAACAAGCTTGCTGTTGAGGAGGAAGAGGATTCCCGTACATATCTGTTGGTACGGTAGATTGAGGAGGAAGTGGATTCCCATACATGTCTGTTGTTTCGGGAGATCGAACTGGTAAAGGATTTCCGAACATATCAGTTGGTCTGAGAGGTCGTTGCTGTTGTGGTGCTGATTGAGGGACTGGTTCAAGCAGATTTCCATACATGTCTGTCTTTGGAGGTACCGGAACTTGGATAGTATTGCCATACATATCTGTGCTAGTCACAAAGGCTGTTTGAATTGGGGCATGTGAAGACGGTTTTGTAGAAGTACTAGAAGTTCCAAAATACATTTCAGGATTTTGTGGCACTGGAACTCTTTTCGCCTTGAGAGTTTCTTCCTGATTCTTGTTTTCCAGGATTTGAACAAAGTCGTTGAAGCTTGTTGTAGCTAAAGTACCATTGTACTTCATGATTTCCAAGAAAGTATTCCACTGAGGTGGCAACGCATCTGCAAACTTCTTAACAATCTCTGCAGGAGTTGTAGCAACCCCAAAATTTGTCAATTCAGTCAACAGATGATTGAATCGACTTGTCAAATCACCCAACGACTCATTCTCCATACAAGTAAAACCATCAAACTCTTTCTTCAGCAGTTCTTTTCTCAATTGACGTGTCGCTTCATTTCCCACGCCCCTTGTCTTCAACGCGTCCCACAACCTCTTCGTTGTCTTGTATTTTACGAATTGATGATAGATATCTTTACTTAAAGCCTGAGTGAGAATGGCGTATGCCTTCTTTTCTAGATCATAGACCTTCTTCTGATCTTCCGTGAGATCTGCAAACGTAGCAGCAGATGATGCGGCAACCTCTATTGTTTGATCGAAATCAGTAATAAACCGCAACCACAATTCTGTATTTTGGCCAAGAACGTATGTATGAAATCTGTCAATCCATCCTGGATATTCATATAAGTGCATCAACTTTGGAGGTCTATTCAAACTTCCAGTTTCGCTTTCGCTTAAAAGAATGCTTTGAACACTTGGAACTTGATTTGACACAAATGCCCATTGACCGGTAGAAATTGCATTAGCTTGAGAAGATGCCGGTGCGGAAGACGACGGAGTACCAAAATACATATCTGTATTTACCAAAGTATTCCACCTTGGATTCATTTTTGATCAATGACCACCCGAAAGATACCTGTCGAAAGATCCAAGCTCGAAGGACAAGACAAACAGAAACTTGTTAAAATTAAACAGAAGAGATTTTCGAAGGATCAAAATTTTCGAAGGATCAATATTTTCGAAATATCAAGACTTTTGAAAGATCAATATTTCGAAAGATTAATAATTTGAAAGATCCATATTTCGAAAGATTAATACTTTGAAAGATCCATATTTCGAAAGATTAATACTTTGAAAGATCCTTATTTCGAAAGATTAATACTTTGAAAGATCCTTATTTCGAAAGATTGATAATTTGAAAGATTCACAATTTGAAAATATCCTTATCTTTCGAAGCTTGTTCGAAAGATCAGCAAATTTGAAAGATTCACAACTTGTTCGAAAGATAGTGATCTGACACATTGACTTTGAAACCACCTGACACAATACTCCCACTTTCGGCTCAAAGTATGATCAATTTACCAACCATTTGTACTATTATAATCCAATAACAATTTTCAATGCATTAACACTTTGATATCAACACTATGCAGATCAAATACACAAGCAGACAAGAACAGTTTGAAGAACTTCATGAACCGTTTGAAGATAAGAGGTTTCTGGAAAAGACTATGCTTATATCTTCAACCTCAAAAAAAATTCTATCAAACTAACATGCACTAAAACAAGATCTCCAGCAACACTTTTAGCAAAAACAACAGGTTTTATCAGATTCTTTTAGCAAACCATGCAGATTTTCGAAGTTTTAAAACAGAAAATTTCCAGAAAACACAAGCTTTTAAAACCCGAAAAACAACCCGAAAACGCTCGGTTTTAACAAGGAGAAGAGCCAAAGCTCTGATACCACTTGTAGGTCCCCGTGTCCGGATACGGATCTAAACGCCTACTTCCTTGTATACGAACCGATCTTGTTGTGCGGAATCCAACAAGATCAGCAAACCGAGATAGAGACGAAAACAAGTAAAGATAACACACGCGGTATCAACGATTAACACATCTTGTATTAAACGCGGAATCAGTTACAGAACAATGTTTACAAACGTAATATGTAAACTCTCTCAACCTCTCGTGTGCTCTCTGTGTTTACAGTATGCTCTCACACTTGTCTAGTGTTCATCTCTCATCTTTCTATTGAACACAACACATGGGTATATATATGCCCAGCACAGGTTGTATGGTCGAAGGATCATGTGGACTGCCCGAAAGATGATCTGTCGATCATGAAGCCATCGAAGGATCCACAAACACTTCGAAGGATGGCATATCCTTCGAAGTCCATCAGAATCCTTCGTGTGATATCTTTCGAGCTTATCCTTCGACACCCACCGAAATCACACTTGATTTCTGTATTTATATTTGGTCTTCATCTTGTGCGATTGGCTGGGTTCGGCCCATGATGCAAGTAATAAAAGCCCAGCATGCATTTGTCTTGATGATGATTGGCCCAAGCATAAATTTCATGCACTCTTTACGTGAATTTCAAAGGCTGCCATTTCTAAATGCATTTGGTCAAAGTTGTGACATCATCATGACATCATCATGATGATGTCATGATGATGTGTCAAGCGGGAACCGGCTCGCGGCGCTCCGTGCTTCGCGTGACGAACTCTGGGACGCACGACGGAGGAATGTCGTGATGTCGGGCTTGAGCCGAACCTAACCGGGTCGAACCGAACCGAGTTGAACCGAACCAAGTCGCGTCCACATAATATGTATCAACACTCTTAAAGAGGATGTCTTAATTTTAGGAATAATTGCATATTTCCCCTTAAAAACACTCTTAATTGCATATTTACCCAAGCCTAAATAAAAATTGCATATTTCCCCTTCTCTATTAAAATGACAAAACTACCCTTCTCAAAATTAAAAAATCTTGTTTTGAGAAAAATCTTTTGAAAGACAAATCTTTTTAAGAGTAAGCCTCGACCATTATGTTTGAAAGTAAAATGTTGGTTATCAAGTTGTGGTGGTTGCGGTTTGATAATCATGTGTCAATTTATTGAAGTATGATCAGTTGATCACAATTATAAACTATAGATGTCATTGCAATCTTCTCAAAAACTACATGTCACATTTGGCAGCAATTTCAGACTAAAAAAAATCATTTTGTCTTTTAATTTAATGGTACCTAGATTCCAATTATAAATACTATTAACATAGGCTAATTCTATAATAACTGTACCTGATTAGTTAACCTTTCTGAAAGTGAATAATTAGTAAGTCACAAGTTTATACTATTTATATCGTCAACATGTCAACTGATTGTTGCATCATGAAATTTGATAAGGATTGATAATGCTTTCATAATCCCTTGAATTGTTTATGTTGCATGAAAAAAAAAACTACATGAAAAAAATGCAAGTAATGAAAAAAAGACAAAAACTAGTAAAAAAGGGTAAATATGCAATTTTCTAAAGTTTAGTAAAATGAATGGTAAAATAGTCTTTCTATAATTTAATTTTAATAAATTAAATCAAAATGGGTAAATTTGCAATTTTACTAGTTAATAGAGGGGAAATATGCAATTTAATTTTTGGCTCGGGTATATATGCAATTTCAAAGTTTTTTAAGGGGAAATATGCAAAAAACCCTTAATTTTAAACCTGGACAAGGATGAATATTTTTGTCTAATTGATATAATAGAGTAGGAGGAAATGTTGTTATTCAAAAAAATATATCATATCAGGGTGGTTTTATTTAACAAAGGGAATCTGTAAGTATAACTTGTAAAGATTTGTTGTAAGCGTTCTCTAAAGCAGTACTCAGTGCTTAAGTTCCTTGTAATCTTGCATTTCAATACAAGTCTTTTGAATTGATGTGTATGTTAGAGTTAAGATTACTTAGTTGGACTACTAAGAGCATCCACAATAAGGCACTATTTTGGTGTTTTTAGGGAGAGAGAAAGTGATGTGGAGGAGAGAGGGTGTGAGGTGGAGGAGAGAGGGTGTGAAGATGTTTGTGAGGAAAAATGAGAAAAAATGGATGAGTATGAGTTATGTGAGTGTAGTGAGGAGAGAGGAGAGAGAGAAAAAATGTGTTTGCGAGAGGGGCAAGTGAGAGAAAGAATATGATTGGTTGGGCATGTGCCAACTAGGCACCCTCAAAAATGAGAAAAAATGCCCCTTATTGGGGATGCTCTAAGTGACATGATGCTTGGAAAGACAAGTCAATAAGAAGTGGTATTAGATAAATTAAGTCGATTTGAGGGAAGATGACTAACAGAGCCACAAGTATTTGTTGGTAAGTGAAGACACAATTGATTGAATTGAAAAGAAAAGGAACAATACTTAACAAACTAACCTACACAAACTAGATGGAATGAATTCTTGATTACATTGATTTGCTTGACGTTGTACCTTATATATACATTCTAAACCAGTGCGTACTAAACGATGCATCGTTTGGTGAAACACCGTATTAACCTAATACGACAATTATTAGTAATATTGAAGCCGGACCAAATAACCATTTTGTTGATTTGAATCTTACTGTCCGATCAAAAAAAGGAGAGACTTTGGCCGTATAAAATAGGCAGTTATGTTTTTTTGGAGGTAGATACCAAATAAGTGTTCCCTCCCTCCCTCCCCCCCCCCCCCCCCACCCCCATTTTCGTAAGAACGTGTTCCCTCACTGTTGACAGATTTTTTTTAATCATCAGCTCCTCGCGCCTGTCTTCATGGTTATAAGTTCCCTACTGTCGATTTTCCAATTGTGATAGCATTCTGAAACTCCCTAGCCGTCTCCGATTTCCTCATCTTCAATTCCACCACCACCACCATTAACACCCAATTACCAACCTTTGGTTTCCATAATCGATCAAGTAAACGCTAATTCCGCCTCCAAGCCAATGAATTTGATCGGTAAGAATCCTCTAACCCTAAAATTATCTCTTCATTCTCATTGTTTTTGCTCTTTGATTCTGGTGGTTATGTTAGATTTCAGTTTTCTTTGATTTATTTTGACTTTACGCTGAAAATTCTTCAGGTTGTTCAGAATACCATTGTTTCTTCTTCTGTTGGTGCATATTGTGTCAATAGATTCATAATTAGTGAAATGATAAACGATTAGCGGGTTTAGCTTTGTATAGTTATATAACAGAGTTTGGGCCACAAAATCCCACATGTTGTGAGTGGTAGGCGAATTGGGCTTGATCCAATTCGCAGCCCACAATAAAACCTAGCCCAGATTGCATGCCTTGTGTTATATAAATAAAGTTTAGCATTATGGTTTAAGTTAGCACTTCAAAACATTATTACAGAGAGTAGAAAGAGGCTAGGATGAATTCGTAAAGTGTTCTTGGATCTTAGGTTGATTGTAAAACATCTAGTTTTGATAATCAATAAAGATTAGTTTGTTTGTAATTAGTATTTATTATTTCTATGCATTTCTGTGATAATCTGATCAATAGGATTCCCACACTAATAAAGGGACCTACAATAGGTATCAGAGCAATAGCCTCTTGATTGGCTCGGTTTAGGATTGTCTGTTATGGAAAACAGAGGATTTTCTGTGTTTGGAGGCTTTAAACAGGAAGCAGAAAAGTTGTTCAGCAACTATGCGTATTTAAGAGTGTTTCTGTGAAATTATTTCTGCTGATTTTGCCGGAGTTTTGAAGAATTTGGCTGGAAAAACTTGAAGATTCGAAGATTTGTTCTTCGTGTTCTTGTTTCTGTTCTTCAGTTTTACTTGAAAAATATTGATAAAGTGTGTTTTGATTTTGCAGGAATCTGTTTGGAGTTAAGGATAAAATATTTTCAGACTTTGAAAAGGTCTAATCTAATCTGCAATTCCATAATTACCATCGAATTTGTTAACAACTTGGTGGGCAAGAAACAGCGTTTTTGCTAAGAACGCAGACAAAAATTGCGTTTTTAACACCCTGCATAATTGTTGCAGCGTATTTATTCAAAAGGTGATTTTGGGGATAATGATAATAGTCTTCTGCGACATTATCATGGTGAGCAGCGACTCTTTTAGGCATCGTAATATTGATCCAGACACTTTCAACGTATTTAGCCTCAGCATTGTTGTAACTCAGCGGATTTGTTAGACTTGCGTAATTGTTTGCTTGCGTATTTGACTTGACTGCGTATTTGACCAGCATATTTGACTCGCCTGCGTATTTGTGACATCCTGTATTTTCAGGTTAACACCGCTAACCTTTTATGTTAATTACAATTAATAAACACACTAGTTTTAACACCCAAACCAACATTCGAAGTTAATTTGATTAACTTTGCAAATTGATGGACTTGCGAGTCTTTATACAAAAGTTATGTTGATAACATTCTACCCAAGTTTTGATTTAGAAAACTTGGGGGACCTTTTGTGCATTTACTATAGTTTTGTTTTTTTTTAAATAATATAACCAACCTCCAAACCCTAGATCGTCCCCACCTCCTTACGATTCCCTCTCTCCCATGTCGACTCTCGCTATCACACACACGCATTCGGATTGTCATTATCCTCTTCTCTAGACTTGTTGTGTAACAATGCTAAATAAACCGACACCCTCGAATATTTTCCGACACCCCAAATTATTTTAAAATGTCCCAATATATTTTTAAATACATCCCGTATGTGAAAACCGAGCCCGAAATACAATATAGCATTAAAAATAAATGAAAAAGGTGGCACAGCCCGTAACCCTTACGCGGGCCGCGAGAGGCTCAAAAGGTGGCACAGCCCGGTGCGGCCACGTGGCCCAACACATGTCGAGTCTAGTTGCTGATCTGGATGGGCTACACGTTGACCTGGAGTCAACGCGGGCCGCGTAGGCCCTGCCCTTGTGTTACGCGGGCCACGAGAGAACCAGACTCAGCAACTATATAAGCAGACCGTCGGATTTCATTCGAATTCGTTCAAAGTTTCTTTCTCAATCTCAATTTCTGATATTAGGCATAATACGAGGGTATTATACCCCCCTAAATAGCGAAGTTCTGCTCCGTTGTAAGTATTATAACCCCTGGATACGTATTAGATACGCTGCCCGATTGATCTAGGGTTCCGTAACGGCTATCGTGGTTCTGCCCGACGTAGTCGTTGGAATGCCGTCTCGGGGAGGGTATTACTAATGTTAAAATGGGTTATTATACTAACGCGTGTGCATTTGTGTAAATTTTAGATTTTCACCAGGAAACCCTTAGGAAAAATCTAAGACAGCAATGTGAGTTGATCCACTTTTTGTAAACCTTTTATTAACTGTTTTTACAAAACCTTAAACATTTTTCCATGCGAATAACAGTTATTGAGTATTTGTAAGAATACAATTATCATGAGTATGTTGGGGTTTTGTATACAAAATTTGTTACCACCTGGTCAAGGAGTAACATGTCCACAAGTCGGGTTCGACAGTACCATGGATGTTAATTGATATGTCTTGGAAACAAATATAATTGCGGGATCGCCCTCAATACTGTACACTGGGTTTTACTTAAACTTGATTAAACTGGGATTCACTCACCAGTATTTCCCACTGACAAATGTTTTTAAAACGCGTTTCAGGTAACAAACTGTGAAAGCCAAATAGAAGCCAGCTGGACAGCACTGAAGGCTTGGAAAAGTGGCAATAAAATTACCTAAAATAAAATAAATGTTTTTATTAATAAAATAGGATTTATTGCTATAAAAACGTGTGTACTATGAACTCGGGTTTTAACCCATTTGTTTAATGTTATGAAAATGTGGTATTTTACTCTGATCAATTATTTCCTAACTACGGTCCTGAAGAAAATTTCCGCTGCCAAATTAGACAATACGCGATACCACCGAAACTGGCTCGCGGCCGCCCGTTCCCGGGGATCAGGGATCGGGGGTTGCGACAGAAGGTGGTATCAGAGCTAAGCCAGTGATTCAGCCATAGAGGTGTTCTGCTGACATCAAAATGTAAAGTGTTAGGAAATAAATTATGGAAATACGTGCATAATTGTATTTAATTGTTATGTGTTATTTGACTATTTGTTAGTTTACAGTATGAGTGACCAAGGACCATCTGACGCGTATCGTCAATTTTCTGGTTCGTGTAGAAGCGAAGGCACCTCCTCTTCTCAGCCTGCCCTCTCAGGGTACTCTGCTGATACGGAAGAATGAATCTTTGTGTTTAAGGCTCAGTCAGAAGAGCTATTTCCTCAAAAAAAGAGGGGATGGTTCAGTCGAGGGGCACACGAGCGTAGGAAACGTATGCAAAAGTTACAAGACCAGAAAGTACTAGCAGCAGCCAAAAGAGAAACCGATGCCTATGCCCAGGACATGATAAATAGGGGTATAGCCAATATCCACATACTAACAACCACTGCAGCTGACCCTAATCTGGAGCAAATAATAGCACCCCAACCACAGCCACCAATCCCTGACCAAACCATGGAGATAGAAAACCCTGAAAACCATGTAGAGATGCATGACTTCAATCCGGAAGAAATCCCTAGGGTACCAGCACCAAACCCCCTAGACCCAAATTACGATCCCTGGTGGAATGAAGTTAGGGACTATGTGCAACGCTACCCGATACATGAAAACACACCCATGTAGAACGTAGGAGCTTACCTAGGTTTGGATCCTTTAGATCCCTATTTCCACGATGAATACGTTAGGGAGATTTTAGAAGATCCTTACCGATTCCAGGCACCTACACCCCCACACCAGGAACCCGCACCCCAGATTCCAAACCCAGTCCTAGAACCGGCACCCCCAATGAGTGCAGAAAACGTACAAGAACTTAGGACATTTGGTGAAGAAATTTTAGAGAGTAGTGAGAGAATGCGACAGGTGGGAGAGCGACTCGTCTGGAAGTACGACGAGCGCAATATGGATTTCTGGATGAATCCATATATGTAGATGTGATGGTGGGAACGGTAATAGTAATAATAATAATATAATAAATAATAATAATAAAATAAAATATGTGTGTATGGATGCCTACTACTATTAGTGTAATTTTATTTCAGTTGGTATTGTAATCTTTATTTCAGTACTGGTGTGTAATAGATGCCTAGTATATGAAAATAGAGTAAAGTCGCAATGATCGACGCTTTTGGCAAAAATGCGTGTCATGTGATTTGACTATAGTAATATTATTTTGTGATATTAATACGGGGTAAATGTTTAAAATTCAGATGGCCGATGAAGGAAATCAAGGAAATCTGAATAACGATAACCAGAGTAACATTAACGTGGTTAATGAGAATCCGAGCATCAATAACAATGGAAACCAAATGGATAATAGTGTCGTTCAACACATAGTGGCATAAGGAATTATAGATGCAATGCCATTCATTATTCAAACGATTCAAGAAGCGAATAATAAAAGTAAGCATAGCAGTAAGCGACCAATTGAACCAGAAAACAGCGTGAACAATGGACCCGTTCTTCAAGTGCCCATTCCCAAAAGAAGAAGAACCATGCCTTATGGTTGTTCTTACAAGGAATTCTGGTCCTGCAAACCAATAGAATTCTCGGGCAATGAAGGACCCATTGCAGCTCTACGCTGGATAGAAAAGACTGAGGCTGTTTTAAAAATAAGCAAGTGTGCGGAAGAAGACAAAATAATGTTTGCTTCTAATATGTTTAAGAACTCAGCCTTAGAATGGTGGAACACTATCCTCCCATCAAGAGGAAGTGATAGGGTATACAACATGGAATGGGAGAAATTTAAGAATATGGTAGAAAGGAAATTCTGCCCTCCCAATGAAAAGGAACAGATAGCTAATAAGTTTCTGAACCTTCGGATGACAGGGGTAGATAGTAAGGGTTACCCTACTACATTCTTTGAATATGCTAGAATAGTACCAACCCTTGCATCACCTGAACCAGTATTAATCTCCCGTTACATCTGGGGATTAATCGGAGAGATTAGACATGTAGTCAAGGCAGCTAGACCTCAAACTATAGAAGAAGCTGTAGAACTAGCAAATACCTTGACAGATGAATTAATTCGTACTAGAGAAGAAGACCAGAGGAGAAACCTAACCCAAAGACTTACTCAAGAATTCCGTTCTGGGAATTACAACCGTAGAAATATGAGTTCTACCTCTGCACCATTCTGCAAGGTCTGCAAGGAAAAGCATTCGGGAAAATGCTCCACTCTTTGCAATTTCTGCAAGATGCCGGGACACAAGGAAGAAGATTGCAGGAGAAAATCCAGTAATGGATTATGCTACAATTGTGGAGAAAAAGGTCACATTAAGACAAACTGTCCAAAATTGGCTCAAGCTGCGAACAACAGGAACACTAAAAATGCTAGAGCATTTGTTCTGACTGCAGATGAAGCTAAGATGATTCCAGATGTGATAGCTGGTACGTTTTTAGTTAATGGTGTTTTTGCTAAAGTATTATTTGACTCTGGTGCAAACCAAAGTTTTATTAATACTTCGTTTTGCAAACTTCTAAATCAGTCATTAACTAAACTACCACAAGAATGTCTCGTAGAGACAGCTAATGGAGAAACCATTAGGATTTCTGAAATCTTGCAGGAAGCAAGAATAGAAATTTTAAGCCAAAAGTTTATGGCAAACCTTTATCCTATGAATCTGACGGGATTTGATATCGTTTTAGGAATGGATTGGTTAATAGCCAATAAAGCCAGTATTTTATGTGATCAAAAGTCAATCCAAGTAAATTCACCAAAAGATGAAAAGATCACAATAAAAAGAGATAAACCCTCTAAGTTCACAAAATTCATCTCTGTGATGAAAACTGCAAGTTATATAAGAAAAGGTTCTATAGTGTATTTGATTTCTATAATCACTAACACTAAGGGAAAAGAATTAAAAGACATTCCAGTAGTGTCTCAGTTTTCAGATGTATTTCCAGAAGAATTACCAGGACTACCTCCAGATAGAGAAGTTGAATTCAGAATTCACCTACTACCAGGAACAGCACCAATTGCCAAAGCACCTTACCGTTTGGCACCAGCAGAAATGCAGGAACTGAAGAAACAATTAGATGAATTGTTGGAAAAAGGATTCATACAGCCAAGTTCATCACCATGGGGAGCGCCAATATTATTCGTTAAAAAGGACGGATCAATGCGTATGTGCATTGATTACCGTGAATTGAACAAAGTTACGATTAAGAATCGGTACCCATTACCGAGAATCGATGATCTGTTCGATCAACTGCAAGGAGCTCGATTTTTCTCTAAAATCGATTTAAGGTCAGGATATCATCAATTAAAGGTACAGGAAGAGGACATTCCTAAGACTGCCTTCAGAACAAGGTATGGTCATTATGAATTTACTGTCATGCCATTTGGTTTAACCAATGCCCCAACCGCATTTATGGACATGATGAACCGAATATGTAAGCCATATTTGGATAAATTCATAATTATTTTTATAGATGATATTCTAATTTACTCTAAGAGTAAGGAGGAACATGCAAATCATTTGCACGCACTTCTAAGTTTATTAAGAAAGGAAAAGCTTTATGCTAAATTTTCAAAGTGCGAGTTTTGGCTAGAACAGGTACAATTTCTCGGACACTTAGTTAACCGTGAAGGAATTCATGTGGATCCCACAAAAATTGAGGCGATTACTAAATGGAAAACCCCTGAATCACCAACCGAGGTTAGAAGTTTCTTAGGATTGGCTGGTTATTATAGGAGGTTTATTCGAGATTTCTCTAGAATAGCCATTCCTTTAACTAAGTTAACCTGTAAATCCATTAAGTTTGAATGGGGACCAAAACAAGAAGAAGCATTTAGAATTCTTAAGCAAAGATTAACCCATACACCCATATTAGCGTGACCAGAAGGAACTGAAGACTTTGTAGTCTATTGTGACGCTTCTAAGTTAGGTTATAGATGTGTATTAATGCAACGTCAAAAGGTTATAGCCTATGCTGTTGATCAGTTCTGTTTATACATAATGGAAAACATATAAATAACATACCTTTGATTGCATCAGTACAGGCCAGTAGAGAATCCAGATGTAGTCGCAGCATTAGTGTTCGACATGATTGTCAGCTTGATCTGGTTCCTCCTTATGGTGCAATCTAATGATGGTGATGAGAGAACCGATAAAGGGTAATCATCTATGGAGAGGAGGTTGATTGATGTTATGAGTAATTAGGTTATCTCATTGTCTAACCTTGAAACCTCTACATTAGTCTCCTTATATAAGCACCCAGGAGGAAACCCTAATTAGTTAATAAGGGTAATATGGTCCATCAACAATTACCAACTAATTATTTAATAGGATTGTTATATATTTTGATCCATATAATGTAAATGATTATAATGGCTACTAGATTAAATATAAAATAAATATATTTAATCTTACATTCTCCCACTTAGCCGAGTAATCATTTACTATGACTATTAGATAAGCCTGCTCAGGAGTGAACACTCATTTTAGCCTTAAACAAGTACTATAGCAGAGAAATACAGCCGTTGAATCATTATGCGACTCAGGACCCCCATTAATTATACTATAGCCTTAATTTAAAACCTAATCGTCATGATCAAAATATGCATAAGCCCTTTGTTTGAATTGTAACTTTATTTGTCTATATGCCATTATGTCGACTTGACATATTCTTAGAGACATACAAAATCAAACTGATGAGGAAAATTAACTAATACTTAGTCATTCATAGTACGATATGCAATTGCGCATGGCCATTAATTAATACCCGTCTATGAGCTCTCTTAATAAGACTTATGGGTAATAGCCCTTCAGTTATAGGATCCTTAAGTATATTATGAATGTATTCGATACAAAACTTAGTTTCCTCAATTCGTTCATAAACGAATAATTAATTGCGTATCGAAATTTAATGCAGCACCTCTTGAACTGTTATTGTTCAAGAAGTCATGGTAGCTGACTTTATCACACTAAGTCTTCAAAACATTAATTATATGGAGTTAATAAACTAATGAGTCCACTGATAAATTTCCAACAACATTTAGTGACTATATTATGTCGTTATAACTTAGTTTGTTAATATCAGTGCATTATGACTCCTCCATGAAATAGGTTTTGTCTGTTGACATAAAGATATACCCGAAATTACATTTTGTCATCTTTGAATATCACAAAGTTAGAGTAATAAACCGGTTTGATTTCTCACTTCTTCTTCAAACCATAGCTTCTCGTTTCTTTTAAAGATATTGTAATACTCTATTAGGGGAATGTTCATTTGAGAAGAAATTTAATGTGAGAAGAAAAAGAAGAAAGGGCATATTAGTAAAATACTATTTCATTTATAACTCATATCATTAATTTTTCTCTCTTTAATTAATTAGTCAACTAATCATTAATTATCCTACATATAATCTACAAAACCTACACATATCAAAATTTTCCTACATAGACCGTACAAATTATAAAATTTTATCCTACACGGTCGAAATTTATCCTACACACCTCGAAATATATCCTACACAACTCATAATTTATCCTACACAACTAGTAATTTATTCTACACTTTAAATTAAGTTGTTTTTTTTAATTTGAAAAAAGTATATATTTTTAAAAGGAATTACAAATTTAATTTAGTTAGTTATTAAAGGGGAAGAATACAAATTAATTATTTATGTAAGTTTACCAATATACCCTTATATTAAAATTAAATGCAAATATTAAATGAAGTAAAATGAAGCATTCTTATTGGTTGAAACTTCTTCTTCTTTCTTCTCACAAAAAAATTCTTCTCATTTGAACCCTCCACTACTCTATTAAATGCTTCACATTAATCTAGACATATCTAGTGTGTTGCAATGTGAGTAATATCTAAACGAGTATAGACTTGAACTTACATAAGGCTTCCAATTAATGAAGCGTAAGGAAATAATCTTATTTATCCTATTATCCTCTAAAGGAGAGCAATATTGTTTGTTACATATGTAAGGACCCATTTAATATTAAACTTATGGAACGGAACTAATGTCCCATTGGGTCTATCTCGGTATGTTATGATATCAATCACGTAAGAGATATCTCTGAGATCTATTATATCAAAGTTTGTGTTAACAATGCTTTGACTTATGTAACATATACTTGTCAAAAGAATATCATCTATATAGACAAGTTTAATTTAGTTGCTCCCACTCATCTTGAGGTAGGTACATTAATCCACTTGGTTGTTGATGAAAATAATTACGTTAAGATTTCATCACATTATAATGTTTGCATTAACCCATACATGGATTTTATTGTCTTACAAATAAAGTGTTCTCTAACCTTCAGTTTGGAACTTTCAGGTTGTTTTATGAACATGTAAATATGTCAGCCATTTGTTAAGGAAAATTGTTTTTAATGTTCATTTAATGTAGCTTTAAACTATTATAAGCTACTAGAATAGTGATGATTCTCAAAGAAATCTTTGATAATTTATCTCTTTCTAAGTATAACCTTTGACAATCAATCATGCCTCTTTGTGTCTTAACGCTTATATTAGGATTTGATTTAGTTATGAACACTCTTAGGTAATTCAATCAAATCCCAAACGTTATACGAACACATAAAATCAGTTTTACTAGAAAACTATTTTATTCCATTTAGAAGATTGATTGACACTAATGGCTTAATTTGAAGAGATAGGATCAGTAAACATTTCCAAAATCCATTTCAACTTCATTAGGGAGGTTATGTAATCATCAAAGTTAGTAGGTTTTTAAACCTAGATGACCCCCTAAGTTGATTATTGGGTTTGTTAGAAGTTTCAGTTTTATGGATTAGCTCTTGGTTAGGTTGCTATCATTTTCAGGGTTCTAAGTGTGTAAGAGTTGGTGCAGTATGGTGTACAAGAGGTGTAATCAGAGTTAAATTCAGAGTTAAATTTAATGACACTCTTCCCCCCGCCTCTTGTATTCCTTGCAAATCATAATAAGGACTTTGACTGCTCCGACTGACCTTAGGAATCTTTAGGAACTCAGCATGCTTAGGGTCAACATTTAACGACCAACAGATTCTAATAGAGAAAACAAATTAATGACGTTAGTAGTTGTGATTTCTCTTGTTGAGGATTATATTAGTTTATGTAAGAAATCTAAGTGTGCCCACAATTAAGCAACAATGAAACTTTTGTAAGTGTAGCTTTATATTTTAAGGAGACAAGTTATGATAGAATAGTGTCATAATTGAGCAGTGTCTTGTACAAGAGGTGTAAATTGAAGTAATATGAAGTTTTCACTCCCCCACCTCTTGCAACTATTGCAAGTTATAATTAAGACACTGAATGCTCCCACTGATATTTAATATCTCTAGAATGCTACAAGAGAAGTTTCAATGAGCTACGTGACGTGGGAACCTATCATATATACGTTAGACTTTATTTGATTTCTTTAATGTCCAGATATCATAAGAAACTTTAGGGACATATTTAATAGAAATCTTATCAAGTACATACATGAATAGATTTCTTCTAAGAACGTGGGCCATATGCAACAAAATTTCGATACAAGTAGATAGTCTTTAATTGAATATGTCTGAATATTCCATTTGGAATAAGTTCCACGAATGTCAATGAATGACTTATGATGGACCCATACTTATTCCTTAAGCCAAGTAATATTTAGGGCTTTAACGTCATGATTTAAAATCACTTAGAATGAGATTAGTTGAATAATCATCCTCATTAACCATCTCATTATTTCTCATGAATTTTGGTTATAATGGACGAAATTTATAAGTCTCATTTTCCTTTTGTCAAATTCTCATTTGCGTGATAACAAAAGTTGTGAAAATATAAGGTATCATCTAGTTTCATCTTAGTAATGTTTCAATCCAGATATTTAGAACAAATAAGATGAGAGTTTAAGATAAGTGTGTGACTTTATGTTGACTATGCAAACCTCACAACCTTCATAACATTGTTTAATTATGATACCATATTCTGACTTATCTTCAGAATATATATAAGGTATCGAAAAACGTTGTTAAAAGACTGCTTATTATGGTTCTTATAGCTTAACATTTAATTTTGTCACTAACTCTCATGTTAGTTATTTGTCGAGTTCTGGTATAGAAACGTATGGAACTAAAGTCAACTAATCATGTGTTAATAGGAATATTAAAATTAGCAGACTTAAATGTCATTAGTAAGTGACTATCTAATTAATTTACCCAACTGTTCTCTAGAATAATGGATAGTGTCGTTGCTTATGTCTAGTCTAATGGCATAATTATGCACTGAGATTTTCCCTTAAAGAACCTTAAAGTTGGAATTTTTACTTGTAATTTGTCTATGGACCTTAGAACAATCCTCTTTTAAAGTTTAAGTGGCTGTAAGGTGAGTAACAACTTATTTTCCAGCTTCAAACATTTATTTCTTTGTACATATGTTGCTTATCAACACACTCATTATACTTTGGTACTTTTGAGTGTTATAGTTGATTTATAAGGCATCAAATTGTACAAGTGAAAATCTTAGTATGTAATGTACTGGAAAAAAGTACTTATTTCCATGCGTAAGCCCTTAACTTTATGGGTCATGGTATTGTACATTATTATGTATTCACATATACCACTTAGCTTTATAGTTTATAATTTTAAATGAAGGCATGCATATTAGGAATTCTTGTGATTATTCCATATATAATAGATTAATCTTAGGAAAGACTTAATCTGGAATAACTTTAGTGATAGCAATTATGTTAGAGGGATCTTGATTATCATAAGAGATATCATGTTCGATTTATCCTATTCATCATGCTCTAATTTTCTTCTGTAGTACTTATATCAGAAGAGAGCAATAGGATTATCGTGTCTTAAGAGATAATCAAGGATTTAATTTAAGAGCTAATTCTTATAGAAACTTTAAGCAAAACATATTAGATTTAGGAATTAGAGTGGATGAGATATAGATTTATAGAAGAAAATTACAGTGAGTAAAATTATGGGTACTAAGAATAAGGCAGACGAAATGATCATAAAAAATTAATTAAGGATCATTAATATAAGGATCATTGTGTGAAAAGGTTGTGATATGTCTATTACTAACATCAAAATAATAGACTATTTAAAGTTCTACTTAAACGAAGACAAATCAGCTTTGGCCAGAAGTGTAATCATTTAAGCATATGTGCAAAGTGGTTGTAACAAATCAGCTTTGGCCAGAAATTGAGACAATCACTTTAGTTATGCACTTGTTAAGTACGCCATCTATGAAGGAATTAAATCAGCTTTGGCCAGATATTAAGACATTCATGTTTATGATGCACACTTAACATAGCTTTCGTAATACTTGAACGATAAGTAGATGTATCAAATCAGCTTTGGCCATAAATGATACATCAGAAGCTCATTCAAGTAAAGCCATTTTGGTTTTGTAAAACATTATTTGATCCTTATTAATTAACTAAGTATTTACAAAACCAATTATCTAATAACAAACCACTTGTTAGCGCGGATCGAACTCCGCGGTGAGTTCGCTGGGGGGTGCAGGGGTACAGCGTGCCCCCGCACGGGGTTCGGGGCAGTGCCCCGAGCTAAAATTTAGTTCACATTAACTGCTCAATAAAGTAACAGGATTTCGAATAAGTCTTGAAATTTTATGAACACTCATGATTTCGGATGAATCATGAATGTCTTGGATTCATCCGAGATGATGATTTCGAATCATTTCGGACTATCCGAAATGGACCATTTCAAATGATCTCGGATGTGTCCAAGACGCCTAAGTCGAGTCATTTCGGATGATTTCGGATACATTTCAGATGATTTCGGATGATGATGCTTAGTCCGAAATGATCCGTGATGCTAAGTCCGAAATGTTCAAGCAATTATTGATCCATGATGGACGAGCATAAGTTCATCCGTAATGATCAGTCCTTGATGATTTCGGATTCATCCGAGATGTGTTCTTCAAGCCACAAAAAAAATCCTTAATTTAAGCAGTTATTAATTGATAAGGTTCAAATCCGAAATCTTAGGGATTATGGGATTAAGTTTCCTGTTTAAATATTCATTATATTTATCTGTTTATTTCAAAAAATTATATCCATTAATAAAATAACAGATTTCGAAAATTCTAATTAGATAAAAATAAATCAAACAGGAACAAACACCCAATAATCCTAAATTCATTCCAAAACTAAAGGAATTTTCGAATTTTCTCATGAACATGTGATGAACCCTAAAACAAAACTTAATCATTTTATCCGAAATCTGGAAATTTTATAACACATTTTAAGCATATCGATTTCGGAACAGTAAAAATTTAATGAACTTTCATCCGTAATGCATCCGTAATAATGAAACCCCAGATCCGTAATGATCCGAGATGCATTCGAGATGATAAAACCCGGATCTGTAATCATCCGTAACCATCCGTAATGATCCGTAATGATGATTTCGGATGGCAAAACGGGATTTTATTAAGGTTTTCAAAACTGTTTTCCAGTTTTATTCCAGATTTATGGATACAAAACAGAACCGACTAATCAACATATGCTCTGATACCACATGTTGATCATTTCTATTTATACGTAATGGAAAACATATAAATAACATACCTTTGATTGCATCAGTACATGCCAGTAAAGAATCCAGATGTAGTCGCAGCATTAGTGTTCGACATGATTGTCAGCTTAATCTGGTTCCTCCTTAGGGTGCAATCTAATTATGGTGATGAGAGAACCGATAAAGGGTAATCAGCTATGGAGAGGAGGTTGATTGATGTTATGAGTAATTAGGTTATCTCATTGTCTAACCTTGAAACCTCTACATTAGTCTCCTTATATAAGCACCCAGGAGGAAACCCTAATTAGTTAATAAGGGTAATATGGTCCATCAACAATTACCAACTAACTATTTAATAGGATTGTTATATATTTTGATCCATATAATGTAAATGATTATAATGGCTACTAGATTAAATATAAAATAAATATATTTAATCTTACATATGCATCTAGAAAACTTAAGAATCATGAAGAGAATTATTCAACCCATGACTTGGAATTAGGAGCTATAATTTTTGCCCTTAAGATTTGGAGACATTACCTTTATGGTAGTAAGTTTACCATATTCACTGATCATAAGAGTTTAAGGTATGTTTTCGGGCAAAAGGAGTTGAATATGAGACAAAGACGCTGGATGGAGATGCTTAGTGATTATGATTGCGATATCCAGTACCATGAAGGAAAGGCAAATGTAGTGGCAGATGCTTTAAGTCGAAAGTACCATGAAAAGCCAAAAAGGGTACGTTCTCTTAAATTAAATCTACAAGTAGATTTAAATGATCAAATCAGAAAAGCACAAAAATCAGTAATCAAGGAGGATGCTAAAAAACTAAAAGGTATGATTAAGGAATTAGAACAAGGAACAGATGGAATTTGGAGATTCCATAAAAAGAGAATGTGGATACCTAAATTAGGAAACCTACGTCATCGTATATTAGAAGAAGCCCATAAGTCTAAGTATACGATGCACCCAGGAAATGATAAAATGTACCAGGATTTAAGAAAAAATTTCTGGTGGATAGGAATGAAAAAAGGACATAGCAGCCTATGTTTCTAAATGTTTAACTTGTTTACAAGTTAAAGCTGAACACCAGAAACCCTCAGGTTTGTTACAACAGCTAGAAATGCCAGTCTGGAAATGGGAATTAATAACAATGGATTTTGTTACTAAATTACCCAAAACAAGGAAAGGTAATGATACAATCTGGGTGATTATAGATAGGCTAACAAAGTCAGCTCATTTCCTACCAATGAAAGAAACCTACAGTATGGAACAGTTAGCTAAATTGTATGTAAATGAAATTGTTTCATTACATGGGATACCTTTATCAATTGTTTCTGATAGAGATAGCCGCTTTACCTCTCATTTTTGGTCAAGTTTCCAAAAAGCCATGGGAACCAAGTTAAATCTGAGCACAGCTTATCATCCTCAAATGGACGGACAAAGCGAAAGAATAATTCAGACAATGGAAGACATGCTTAGAGCCTGTGTAATTGATTTCGGAGGTAATTGGGATGATCACTTACCTTTAATTGAATTTTCTTATAATAATAGTTATCACACAAGTATAAATGCTGCACCATTCGAAGCACTTTATGGACGAAAGTGCCGAACCCTAGTCTGTTGGACAGAAATTGGGGAGAAGCAACTATCTGGACCTGAGATAGTACAAGAAACAACCGACAAGATTATTCAAGTCAAGGAACGACTAAAAGCAGCACGTGATCGACAGAAGAGCTATGCCGATAACCGACGCAAGCCATTGGAATTTCAAGTAGGAGCCAAAGTGTTGTTAAAAGTCTCTCCTTGGAAAGGAGTGGTAAGATTCATCAAACGATGAAAGCTAAGTCCCAGGTATATTGGACCTTTTGAGATTATTAGAAGAATAGGACCTGTAGCCTATCAGGTATAACTGCCAGAGGAAATGGCAGGAATACATGATGTGTTTCATGTATCTAATCTCAAGAAATGCCTAGCTGATGAATCGCTAATGATACCTCTTAAGGATATAGAGGTAAATGAACAACTCAAGTTTGTAGAAAGGCCTCTACAGATTGAAGACAGGAAAGTCAAGAATCTCAAGCATAAGAGACTAGTTCTGGTCAAAGTGAAGTGGAACTCAAAAAGAGGACCTGAATACACATGGGTACTTGAATCTGAAATGCAAGGGAAATATCCACACTTGTTCCAGTAGATCTCGAGGACGAGCTCTAAAACAAGGTAGGGAGGATGTAACAATCCTAAATAAACTGACACCCTCGAATATTTTTCGACACCCCAAAATATTTTAAAATGTCCCAATATGTTTTTAAATACACCCCGTATGTGAAAACCGAGCCCGAAATACAATATAGCATTAAAAATAAATGAAAAACATAAAAATTTAAGTTGAGGCGGGCCGCGTAAGGTAACCCGTAACCCTTACGCAGGCCGTGAGAGGCACAAAAGGTGGCACAGCCCGGTGCGGCCACGTGGCCCAACACATGTCGAGTCTAGTTGTTGATCCGGATGGGCTACACGTTGACCTGGAGTTAACGCGGGCCGCGTAGGCCCTGCCCTTGTGTTACATGGGCTGCGAGAGAACCAGACTCAGCAACTATATAAGCAGACCATCGGATTTCATTCGAATTCGTTCAAAGTTTCTTTCTCAATCTCAATTTCTGATATTAGGCATAATACGAGGGTATTATACCCCCCCCCCTAAATAGCGAAGTTCTGCTCCGTTGTAAGTATTATAACCCCTGGATACGTATTAGATACGCTGCCCGTTTGATCTAGGGTTCCGTAACGGCTGTCGTGGTTCTGCCCGACTTAGTCGTTGGAATGTCGTCTCGGGGAGGGTATTACTAATGTTAAAATTGGTTATTATACAAACGCGTGTGCATTTGTATAAATTTTAGATTTTCACCAGGAAACCCTTACGGAAAATCTAAGACAGCAATGTGAGTTGATCCACTTTTTGTAAACCTTTTATTAACTGTTTTTACAAAACCTTAAACATTTTTCCATGCAAATAATAGTTATTGAGTATTTGTAGGAATAAAATTATCATGAGTATGTTGGGGTTTTGTATACAAAATTTGTTACCACCTGGTCAAGGAGTAACATGTCCACAAGTCGGGTTCGACAGTACCATGGATGTTAATTGATATGTCTTGGAAACAAATATATTTGCGGGATCGCCCTCAATACTATACACTGGGTTTTAGTTAAACTTGATTAAACTGGGATTCACTCACCAGTATTTCCCACTTATAAATGTTTTTAAAACGCGTTTCAGGTAACAAATTGTGAAAGCCAAATAGAAGCCAGCTGGACAGCACTGAAGGCTTGGAAAAGTGGCAATAAAATTACCTAAAATAAAATGGATGTTTTTATTAATAAAATAGGATTTATTCCTATAAAAACGTGTGTACTATATGAACTTGGGTTTTAACCCATTTGTTTAATGTTTTGAAAATGTGGTATTTTACTCTGATCAATGTTTCCTAACTACGGTCCTGAAGAAAATTTCCGCTGCCAAATTAGACAATACGCGATACCACCGAAACTGGCTCGCGGTCGCCCGTTCCCGGGGATCAGGGATCGGGGGTTGCGACATGTTGCCATTTTCCAGCAATCATCTCTTTGTTGTTATATTGCGTTTATATGTGTGAACTTGAAGTCTTGATGTTTCTTTGATTCTTGATGCATGAAAACATGATCTTATACGTGTTAGGGTTTGCTCAAAACATGTATTTTGATGTTTATGTGTTGATTCTTGATAGTATTGTAACTTGATGATCATGTATGCTTGCTAGGCTTTTTATTATGTTTGATGTTGATGATGAAACTTGATGCGAAATTCGTCTATGTGATGTTGTTGGAGTTTTGATTGCTGAAAATAGGGTTTATAGTGGCATAAACATGTTTTGATTGAAAGCTGAATCCAAACAGAACCTGATCAGAATTTATAGCCGACTTGTATCGGCTGTAACGTGGGCAAGAATTAACAAACATGCATGTTTCTTGAGTCTAAAATGCAATTCCAGGAAATAGCTTTCAAACCCATTGGAATCATAATTTTTCGATGAGTTTTGATATTTTAAATGAAATTTTCCTTCTCAAAGGTGCAGGCTGCGTTTTTCGACAGAAATTACAGCCTATTACGAATGTCATAACTCAATCCGTGTTTTTAATTAATATGTTAAATTTATACAGTAGGTAGTGCTAGGAGATCCTCATATTCTCCAACTGAAATTTCGTTAAAAGAGTTAACGAGGATTTTTATATAATTTTTACCATAATCTGTCGCCAGAAAGTGATGAATCAGAGTTATGTGTACTATTTGATTTTTCATGAATTTTCTGTAAACTATTAAGTGCTAAAAATTTTACACAAGGACAAGTGGACCATTTTCACATCACATAAATTTGTCATAATTTTTGAAGCTCGTTTAGTATTTTAATAAAATCCCCGAAAGACAGCTAAGTTTCGGAGTTCTAAACTAGTAATGCAGTGAATTGAATTTTGTGTATCTATGTGTTGCTCGTGTTATCATTGGATGTTAATACTTGTTTAGCACTTACATGAATGTCATTTAACATGTTGTATGTCATGCTATGATCCTGTATACGAATTCACCAGAATGAACATTTAAGTGTCAATGCAATGCATGCTATGTATTAGATATGTGTATGGTTATGTGTCTTGCATGAACACACACTAACAACCTAATGGTAACCATAATAGGAAGTGGTTAATCACATCGGCTTGAAATTCACTTAAGTCATACCGAGCAAAACAAAGGTAAGTTCACGGCCCCTACTCTTTAAATATTATAAAACACAGGGGGAGAAAACATGTATACATTATGGTAATGTAATGCTTTAACGTTATGATAATATAACGTCTTTAATTTAGTTGAGTTTTTGTTATATTATTATGGTCACAAAGTAGCTATTATCACATAAAGTCCTTGTACACCTCGAATCGTTAGTATTGGGTGGATAGCGGGGGAATTTTGAGTAGTACTATGGCCCCGACAAGCCCCACTCGAGCTAGTCACACTAGCTAGACTGGGAATGGTCAACAGGTGTAGAATTGGCCTAACTTATCGCCATGGTCAGTGATAGACCTTTCAAACAAAGGCAACAACAGTCAGCTTCGGTTTCGAACTCTTTCGTGACGTAACTTAGGTTAGCTACGTACAATATAACAAGTAACTTCTAAACACTATATTTACTGTTTGGGTTAGAACAGTGGGAACTTTTGGAAAACAACTTACTTTGTAACTGTGAACTAAAACATGTGACTCACACATCATAATTGTTGACACTTGTTTCTTGCATGTTTTCTCAAGTCGCTAAGGTACTCACGGTTAGGTACACAGCATGGATGTCAAAACATTTTTTTCTTGATGATACATTATTACATTATTTACTTTGGTTTAGGAGTTCGTTTTGGCGCACACTTTACTTTATGTTTATTTACGCTTCCGCATTTTCATTAACTTATTTTGGTTGTTTGGTTTAAAATGTATTTTTCTCATATAGAGGTCGTTCTATATGACTGGTGTCTTAGATCCTGCTTTGTCACATGCCTCGCGGTAAAACCTCGCAGGTGGATTTTTGAGGGTGTGAGTATTTGACTAGCGTACTTGACAGCGTATTTGACCAGTGCATTTGTACTGCGTTTTTAACATGTGTAATTAACCATTGTATTTAATCAAGGCATAATAAAAAAACTAGTGTATTTAACTTTTAATCAGTTAAAGGATTCGGTAATAAATGTATCGAAGAGCAGAAGATTATCCGTGCATGAACTTTGAAAACAGACAGTATGGTTTGATTCCCTCATTTTTAGGACAAAAAGGCACGGAAATTCCGAAAAAGGTTTTGGACATTATACATCATCGGATTCGTAATCTCGAGATGAGTCTAATAGTACATTTGGTAAAGCAGTTTTCGGGAAGTTTTTAAACGTTTTTAACGAGCAGGTTACGATAAAAATGTCGAGTATGTCGAACTTGAATGAACTATTGAAGACTGAACACGAGGTTGGTACTACCAACAAACCTTGATGTGCGCAAAATGCAACATATAAATTACATCAAATGTGGCATTAAACTAACCCTTTTTTTAGTACTAATGTTGGAAAAAAGTGTGTTTTTGTCTTCCTTTTGTATTTTCAGGATTAAATGAGCTCAATTGAACAAAAGAAGCAAAAAGGCAACTAAATCTAACATAAATACAAGAAAAGGGATAAACGTGGCATGCCCGACCCCTCGACAGCATCTTCCCAAGCAAAACAAGATAACAGAAGGCTGAACACGCCCCGTGTGCCCAAGTGTCTGCAGAAAAGACAAAGCTGTAGAAGCTTCTATCACCCACCACGGGGGTGTGCCCAGCGGACACGGGGCCGTGGTGAACTCTAAGATTCGCAGAATCTGAGGAAATCTTGATAGTACAGATACACTTCTCCACACGGGGTCGTGCCCAGCGGACACGGGGGCGTGGTCAACTAATGCAGACAAACTGCATTTAATGAAGGAAGAGAAGACGGGTGGACACGGAGCCGTGTCCGGGCTTCTGTGCAGGCTATAAATAGGGGTACTTAGCTCATTTGCAAACCCTTGGCAAACCACCTCTCTCACACTTCACCCACCCACCACCACCATCACAACCCACATCCACCATCATCAACCATCATCCATCATAGAGTGTGTGATTAGTCTCGGGAACCAAGATTGATCGTAAGAGTTCTTGATAATCAAAGGCCATGTTTGCCTAAGTCTCTTACATCACTTGGTGAAGACAAGTGTCTAGTGTAATACTTTTTATTTTTAATATTTTCGCACTTTTTATTTGGTTATGTATTAATGACTTTAATAACTAGTTTCTTATGTTGAAGGTGAGTCTTCCTTATCGTTCGTCCGTGGTGTCTTGGCATTATTTTACTGTCGATATAAAATAAAAGATTTTCACCATTCATATCTCCACGGTCTATATGGAGGTATGTTGGCTACCTGGTCGGGGGTTAAGTGAACGGTTTGGTAAGAGTCTTGTCTTGTTCAGTGTATAGATCCTGCAAGGACCTGGGTCAACTTTAGTAGGACCTCCTTCAATACCCACTGGTATTGGATGGCGGGGGTCCGAACTCCTTGATCCCCTCATATGTAAACTACTATTAAAACTTTAACCCGGCTACTTAGGACTGTATCCCTGCTGACTCAGACTACTTAGCCGAGGGGAACGTCACCTCCAGAAGAGGGGCCTACCACAATATGCATTAATAACTTAATTAATTATCTTTCAATAATCCAACCCTTTAGGATTATATCCTTGCTGACTCAAACTACTGGGTTGAGGGTAACGTCACCTTCAGAAGAGGGGCCTACTACAATAACTAAGATAATCTCTTAAAAAGTGCAAAAGTGCGGAAATAATCAAAGGTTACACTAAACACGAGTCGGATCCAAGTGATTCATCTTGTGTATCTGTTTTTATTTTTATTATATTTTTCAGCATTTTAGTTAGTTTTATTTTTCTAGTTTAAAACTTTTTTCTAAACTTTTGATTTGATTAGACGTTGAAGATAAACAGGTACTAAAAGCTCTTGTGTCCTTGGACGACCTCGGTATCTTACCAACACTATACTACGCTCACGATGGGTGCACTGGCCCATATATGTGTTTAGTGTTAGTAAATATCGTGTTTTATAAATTTAAAACTTGGCTAAAAGGTGTTAAAGGGCTTAAAATATACATTAAAAATATACGACACTTCACACGCATCAAGTTTTTGGCACCGTTGCCGGGGACACAAGGATTTTAAGAAAGTTAGGAATCAACGGCCTAATCATTTTTTCTTATTTTTCTATTTTTTTAGGATATTTCTTAGATTTCCAGCTTCTGTAGAACTCAGCACGGGGCGTGCCCGCTGAACACGCCCTCGTGCCCAATCTTTAGTACTGGCAATCCTGTTTTAAGTCAAACAGTAAGCTGAACATGGGGCCGTGCCCACTCAACACGCCCCGTGCCCAAGTTTCAGTTACTGAAAACAGAACCGTAAGATCCCGACGGTTGGTAATTTCTGACACAAACATGAGTAATACTGATATTTTTTACTTTCTGCACTCTTATGGTACGTGGTGTCAAATATGTGGTGGCCCTCATAAAGATTTAGAATGTTATTTTCTAAATTATAAGCCCCATTATATAGACCCGTTGTTTTTCTGTAGCCTTAAGAGGGGCGAAAGTAAAAATAATCCCTATCTCTCCCTCGAATGCTCCCATTCGAATCTTCTAGGAGAAATGCTTCTTGACGAATTATTTCAAATGGAGGATTTAATTCTTAATTGGGTAAAGGAACTTGAAATGGATTCCATTAATTCACCTCAAAAAGATACCCAAGAAGAATTATTGGGATCGCATTCGAATAAAAACAACTTCGTTGTTCCCAAAATCACCTCTAACTCTAGCGAGAACTTGAGCGATAGTCGTCCCTGTGCCGATTGTGCCGTGAAGGACTCCCCATCGACTTCGTTCGGTGCATACATAGACCTGAGCGATTCGGCATACACCTTCTTTAACGAGAGCCTGGGAAAGGGTTGGACTTGTCCACCTACATTTAGCATAAGAATCACCCTCACCGACAACCTCTTGCGTTCTCGTCTTAGTCTAGAGCAATTAAGGTATCTCAGGCACTTTGGGGTTGTTCCATCCAGTAAGGAACCACCCGATCCGGATAAGTTCCTTAAAAATAGAAGAAACTTCATAAACAGCCTCTAGAGACGGGGCCGTGTCCAGGTCAGCACGCCCCCGTGTCCACCCAAAGATTCCCGTCTGATTTCGTGTCAGAATACGGACAAAATGTGTCAGGATCTTGCCTGCACACAGGGCCGTTTCCAGCCGACACGGGGCCGTGTGTAGCGTGCTGTCATTTTCAATAAATGCAGCAAGATTCTTGCACATTTGGACCACTCCAAAGACAAAGATCTTGTGGATCTTCACACATACCATCCTAGGTATATTCTAAAGAAGGTTCCCAACTATACCATCTTGTCTTTTCCACTTTTATCCATTACCTTCTTCTTCAATTTTTCCTTAATACCTCCATTAGAGCTTGAAATCTCCATAATTCCAAGCTTTATTGAGATGTTTGTTAGATTTTTATTCAAGAAATCTTGTTAAAAATAAGTTCTACAACAATGTTTTAAGTTGTTTCTGCTTAAAAACGTTTTAAAATCACGAAAACAAATTTAAAACTCCAAGATTCCTTGTTCCAAAAATCTGCAGACATCTGAACACGGGGCCGTGTTCATTGAGCACGGGGCCATGTCCGAGGTACTGTTTCCATAAAATTGAACTCTTTTCGGTATGTTTTCTCAGAATGGCGAGCAGAACTAGCGGAACATCTTCATCGCACTCCAGAAACAACCGACAAGGGAGAAGGTCATCAACGGTTGAAGATTCTCTTGTGAACTACGTTTACACTTTAAGAGAAGCTATTGATGAAATGACGGAGTGGAAGAAGCATTGGTCGACCGTATCAATCATTTGACGGTGGGACTAGAGGGATGTCTTCGAGAGGTCAACCTTTTGCACCAAAGGTTGAACATTCTCGCTTCTCCTCCTTTGGTGCCAATTATCATCCAAAGGGCATGGAATGTGGTACCGGAAGTCATCATGCCGGCCGAATGGTACACCATACACCCGAAACCCCCTCAAGACATACTACAAGGGGTTCTGGTTGGTGTCACTCCCCCTACGCAAGATGTTTAGGAAAACGAGCCCGGCTTCTTCCTCCCAAGAGAGATAGAAGAATGGCTTTACCCCCATTTAGGGAGTATCCCTCAGTCTAAAAGTTCTACGAGGTTTTTAAATTCCGGAAAGCTATTTCCGGAATTTTGATTCTTATTAAAGTAGAACTCCTTAGGATGATTTTTTTTGTACCATTTGACCTATCTATCTTAGGACCCTTAGTTATTATTTTCATGTCTTGTCTTTAAATTCTCTAGGACCTTATGTAATAGTTTTAATGAATGATGGTTTTAATTAATTTGGTGTTTAGATGATGATGTAATGGGAAAAACACACTCGGGATGGTGAAGGACACCAAGGGAAACTTGCACCAGCACACCATGCACAAAAACAGAGCCTCCCGCCGACTTTTCTTCATTACAGCAAGTTCAGCACGGGGCCGTGCTCAGCCAACACTCCCCGTGCTCAACCATCTGCAGAAAAATGCCCAGTTCAGGTACCTGGACACGGGGCGTGCTCACTGAACACGCCCCCGTGTCCAGCCTTCTGTTACTTTACTTTCTTTTCTGTTACTGGCAATCTGAACACGGGGCCGTATCCAGACGCCCAGTAACATAAAATTTTACTTTTTCACAACTTTTTACACATTCAATCAACCTAAAAACTTATTTTTGGGACACATTGAGGACAATGTGTAATTTAAGTGTGTGGGGATGCTAAAACCTTGAATTTTGCAAGTCCTAATTACAAGCCTTACACAAAACTCTATTGGAACCGCTAAACACCCCAAATTTAAAAAAAAAAATCATTTTTTTTACTTGTCTAGGTTTAATTCGGGAATTTCAAATCCTAAAAAGGTGATATTTTTTCAAATTTACAACCGATAGCGTCGTGATAAAAAGAACCAACATAAGAAAATTATGAAACGGCATGACAAATCTAGTTAAAATTTGATTATATATACTTGATCACATAAAAACCCATTCCCACAAAAAGTGAGTTTTGAGCCTTTATTTAGCATACAAATACACATCTTTAAACTAAATGCTTATTTTTCGTTTCTTGTGTGAATAACCGCTTGGTTCTTACGACACTAGAACTTGCCACGACGATACATTCCCGGTCCTTACCAACTTAAACCCGAGTAAGTAAATGATTGAGGCATTAGGACTAACCCTTTTTATTTCTACACCATTATTTTTCTTTTTTTTTTACCACCTACCCAAAATCCCCCTAGTTAACCCCTTTGAGCCTAAACCTTTTCATTTCTTAACCCAAATCAAAACCCCTTTTACCCACCAAAACCCTTTTTCATTTTAAACCCTTTATTTTAGTAACAAAGCTCGGTTTTCGTGTGACTCCCTTATAAAAAAAAAATATATTTTGATAAAGAAGAAAAGAAAAATGAAGTTAGCAATAAACAAACAAAGCTCATCAAAAGAAGATTTGTTTGAATAAAGCTTCATTGGAATAAAAAGTCACAAAAATGTTTTGCGAAAACTGACGTTTTTTACGCCTTTCGACCTTTTCTACTAACCACTAACCCAACCACCTACCTTTAACCCAAGCCTAACCCTCCCCCCAAAGTCCTCTTGATATTTACAAATGTGTATAGTTAAAAAGGAGGAGGATTGATTGCTTGGCAAGCTTATGGTAGAAGTAAGTTCCATGCCGCTCTCGAGAGTTTTCACAAAAATACACCTTCGGCCGAGTGTTGAGTGATCCCCCGTGAGGTATGTGAACTTGTATATAAATGAAATTTTAAAAAAGGCATGTTATGCCCTAATAAGTAATTTATCTTATGTAATGTTTTAAATAAATCATGACGAATAGGATTGTAAATAAATAAAAATAAAACCTAATAAATAATCTTGAAAATCCCGGCACTCTATGACTAGCCCAAAACCTTCTCTTCTACCCATTCCATTTGGGAGTGTAAAGCCACATTATAAAGAGTTTTGCTTTAGGACAAGCAAAGATTCAAGTGTGGGGGTATTTGATGTGCGCAAAATGCAACATATAAATTACATCAAATGTGGCATTAAACTAACCCTTTTTTTAGTACTAATGTTGGAAAAAGTGTGTTTTTGTCTTCCTTTTGTATTTTTAGAATTAAATGAGCTCAATTGAACAAAAGAAGCAAAAAAGCAGCTAAACTAACATAAATACAAGAAAAGGAATAAACGTGGCATGCCCGACCCCTCGACAGCATGTTCCCAAGCAAAACAAGAGAACAGAAGGCTGAACACGCCCCGTGCTCAATGAGCACAGGGGCGTGCCCAAGTGTCTGAAGAAAAGACAAAGCTGTAGAAGCTTCTCTCACCCACCACGGGGGCGTGCCCAGCGGACACGGGGCCGTGGTTAACTCTAAGATTCGCAGAATCTGATAAAATCTTGATAGTACAGATACGCTTCTCCACACGGGTTCATTCCCAGCGGACACGGGGGTGTGGTCAACTAATGCAGACAAACTGCATTTAATGAAGGAAGAGAAGACGGGTGGACACGGGGCCGTGTCCGGGCTTCTGTGCGGGCTATAAATAGGGGTGCTTGGCTCATTTGCAAACCATCCCTTGGCAAACCACCTCTCTCACACTTCACCCACCCACCACCACCATCACAACCCACATCCAGCACCATCATCCATCACAGAGTGTGTGAGTAGTCTCGGAATCCAAGATTGATCGTAAGAGTTCTTGACAATCAAATGTCATGTTTGCCTAAGTCTTTTACATTACTTGGTGAAGACAAGTGTCTAGTGTAATACTTTTTTTATTTTTAATCTTTTCGCACTTTTTATTTGGTTATGTATTAATGACTTTAATAACTAGTTTCTTATGTTGAAGGTGAGTCTTCCTTATCGTTTGTCCGTGGTGTCTTGGCATTATTTTACTGTCTATATAAAATAAAATATTTTCACCATTCGTATCTCCACGGTCTATATGGAGGTATGTTGGCTACCTGGTCGGGGGTTAAGGGAACGGTTTGGTAAGAGTCTTGCCTTTTTCAGTGTATAGATCCTGCAAGGATCTGGGTCAACTTTAGTAGGACCTCCTTCAATACCCACTGGTATTGGATGGCGGGGGTCCGAACTCCTTGATCCCCTCATATGTAAACTATTATTAAAACTTTAACCCGGCTACTTAGGACTGTATCTCTGCTGACCCAGACTACTTAGCCGAGGGTAACGTCACCTCCAGAAGAGGGGCCTACCACAATATGCATTAATAACTTAATTAATTATCTTTCAATAATCCAACCCTTTAGGATTGTATCCTTGCTGACTCAAACTACTGGTTTGAGGGTAACGTCACCTTCAGAAGAGGGGCCTACTACAATAACTAAGATAATCTCTTAAATAGTGCAAAAGTGCGGAAATAATCAAAGGTTACACTAAACACGAGTCGGATCCAAGTGATTCATCTTGTCTATCTGTTTTTATTTTTATTTTATTTTCCAGCATTTTAGTTCGTTTTATTTTTCTAGTTTAAAACCTTTTTCCAAACTTTTGATTTGATTAGACGTTGAAGATAAACCGGTACTAAAAGCTCTTGTGTCCTTGGACGACCTCGGTATCTTACCAACACTATACTACGCTCACGATGGGTGCACTTGCCCATATGTGTGTTTAGTGTTAGTAAATATCGTGTTTTATAAATTTAAAACTTGGCTAAAAAGCGTTAACGGGCTTAAAATATACATTAAAAATATACGACACTTCACACGCATCAACCTCCAAAGTTGATGAAGGTGGAGCAGTATCTTACATGGAAAGAAATGTTTAAGTCATTTGAACCCCACTCGTGATTTTGAAGGCAGACAAAGGGTCACTCAGTACGTTAATATGGACAAAGCAGAGAAAATGATGTATGAAGCTGAGAAAAGAGCCCTAGCTGCGATAAAGATGTCTCTTCTTGATGGGATAAAACACACCTTTAGGAGGTACACTACCTCAAAAAAACAGTGGGATGAATTAGAGAAGAGGTATGAGGGCAATGCAGATGTGAAGAAAAACAAAGTAGACTTGCTGAAGAAGCAATTTGCTATTTTTAAATGCATGAGAATGAGTCCCTAAAAAGATCATCACAAGGTTCTATCATTTGTTGACAAAAATAGAGGACTATGACATAGAGGGATACACTGACACTGAAATTAACAAAAAGCTACTAGATGACCTACCTGCTAAGTGGGGTATCTAAACTCTCATGATCAAGGGTGAACAAGACTACAGTACTAAAGACTTGGAATAGGTTATTGGGAAGCTTAGTGCTTAAGAGCTCAACATGTAGATGAAGGAAATAGGTTATGATCACGTTCAAGATCCAGGAATCTATGAAGACATTCCATCTTCATCTACTCACAATGCTTCTAGTGATTCAGCAAATGCATTCCTCTCAAGTGAAAATGAAAATGTAGTTACTAATACTAATGGTGAACTGTGCTTTGTTGCCTCATCAGGAGGCTCGGCGGCAAGAAAGAGGCAGCAGGGTGGATCGAATAGCAGAATTCCTAAGTCTATGCCTATGAGTGTGAAATCAATAGAGAATCAATTGCCTCTGCTTGCCTCATTTGTTGCTTCATATCAAAATTATATTCAAGGCAAGATTACTGATCCAGCAGCACTGGATGAAGATTATGAGCAGATTAATCCAGATGAATTAGATTAAATGGATATTCAGTGGCAGATGGCCATGATATCTATTCGGGCCATACGATTCATGAACAGAACAAGAAAGAAGGTTATTGGGAAGAAGGTTGGATTCGACAAAAACAAGGTCAGATGTTATAACTATCAGAATCTTGGATTCGATCTCTTCCATCATAGGTGTTTATCGGTTCGTAGACACATTCATTTACGGTTTTTAAGAGCGTATTACTTTTGTTACACCAAAACAACTATCATATCTTGGTTTATTAGATTAAGAAAACATAAAAAGGCAGAAAGGGCCCTAATTTTAAAACTCGCTTTAGGTCACCAAAATGGTTGAGTCGATCCTGAATAAACCGGTATACGTTATCGAGTAATCAGATCAGATAAATGGTCGTCATCTATTCTTTTCACTATAAATGGGTTACACATCAATAACTTCGGGCTCCACCACCGTCTTAAATATCAGCGACGACACAGTTTGCTGACAAGGGCAAATAATGTCTAACTACGAATTCAAACTCAATTTCGTCAAAATTTAATTGCAAGAAATCGGGATTTTCGGGTTCCTTCTGGTTTCATGTGTGCATGCCAAGAAATAGATGCTATGAATTTAGTAAAAAAAAAATCAGATTATAAAGAATAATAATACCAAATGAAGTCAAAATAGTGTTATATTTTACTGCAATAATTAGTATATAATGTCATTGACGAGTTTGAGCGCATAAAATCTAATAAACATGCAACAATAGTCGCTAATATGTTATTTTTAGGTAACCAAATGAAAAAGACATCTTTGTGTTCAAATATAAAACCGTTGGAGTCGTTACGAGCCGTTTTTAGTCTATATTTTTTTAAACAGCAAATTTCTTTTTATTCCTTGGCATCTATGGGACCTGAACCGAAGACATGTCCCTCTCAAACCCAGGTATTTAAAGATTTTCTCTTTACTAATGAACTCTCTAAAGTTTAAAAGATTAATGCATTAGCGTTTTATGTTTTTAACCACCGTATATGGGTCTTACTAATTTTCTTTCATTACATATTCGATACTTCACAAACGAAAAATTTTAGTTTTTTTAATCTTTATATCGTTTAAAGAATTATTTGAGGGTGTATGTGTATCAATAATTGCATTCATAATTCAAAGGTCCATAACCCCGGCTTCTAGTTTGATGTGCCCCGACATTTTAAAAAACAACTTTTCTTTTTATTTTTTTAATTATTATTTAAAATTTAATTTAATTCTTACTAATTGTCTTAGGATCCTGTAAAAATGACATTTTTCGTGAGAAGTGTGAGAAAGCATAAAAATTCATATGTAGACATCATGTAATAGACTTGGGTATAATGTTTTGGGTTGTTTTGGCAAGAAAAACACCAAACATAACAATTTAAGATACAATGCAATGAATTCTAGGCTTAAAACTTAAAATACCATGCCAGGAACGTTAAATAGTGTGTTTTAAGTGTTAAGTAGTGTGTTTTAAATTTGACGCCCATAATACGTTGCATTATGTTTAAAATTGTTATGTTTGGTGTTTTTCTTGCCAAAACAACCCAAAACATTGTGCCTAAGTTCAAAACATAATGCCTACAAGTCAATTTTTATGGCTTCTCACGAAAAAGGTCCTTTTTACAGGAACCTCACCCCTAATCATATATAATAGTTAATATAAATCTAAAATACAGTTTTGTTCAGTATAATTATATTTCGAAATAAGTTCTATTAGCGAATAGGTCGTATTCAATATTAAGTATATTGTGGTACACATATAAAACTTTTTATGTTGTTTAAAGGTAGATTTCTACATAATTTATATATAAAATTTGGTTAAATAAACAAATATGGTTTAAAGGTGGATTTCTGTATCAACTCCGCAAGGGAACCTGCGTGCAAGTGCGGACCCAAGCTTTGGCTTGGGTGGGCTGGCGCCCCCCTTGAAAAAAAAAAGTTTAGTGTATTTTCGAGGTAAAAATCCCGACTACACCCCTTAAAAATTTGGTTGAACTCTTCGTTCGCACCCTCAGAAAATAATTTATGTGTCCGCCACTGCCTGCATGGGGCGCGGTAGTGTTCCATGGCCAACTAGCTCAACCCAGGGTGTCGATTCTGTGTGTGCCTCCACCACCCTAAGATGTTTTGATTTACATGCCCATTCCATATAACATGTATAAAAATTATCCACTTAACCGTTAAATCCGGTTTTTGAATCCGTATAGTGAATCGTTCGATCTCACACAGATTGACCTAAGTTGTTGATCAATTGGCTTCAACGTTTTGTAAACAATCTAGCTCATTATAATTATAATGCTCTAAACTTTGAACTAGCGGTTTTTCAAGTACGGATATACTAGTTTTTACAAAAATACAATAATTATAATAATATGTTTAAAGTATGCAATAACTTAAAAAAAAATTCATTAGAATGCACTAAAGCTCTTTCACAAATTTAGAATCGGGAATTGGCATGTAATAATCTCAACTAGAGGTCATTGGTCATTGACAGTCTCACCTTTGAATATTTCCCCCACCAGTCCCACATTTCACCTATTTTTCCTACACCAGTCCCCCGTTAAAAAAACTTAACGGAGTTAAGCTTTTTTCCAAATAAAACAGAATTTTTAGGGTTTTTTATCAGAACGACGATACAGATCCATTAATGTAAAACTTACCTCGAAATGGTGCTCTAAATGACTTGATTTTTATTAATTGGAAATTTAAACACCTAAATTGAAGCGTCGTTTTCATCGTTTGGATCAGCGTTTCGAGGTAAGTTTTACATCAATGGACTCGTAACGTCGTTCTGATCAAAAGCCGTAAAAAATTGTTTATAAGTTGGAAAAAAAAAACATAACTCGTTAAGTTTTTTTAACAAAGGACAGGTGTAGGAAAAATAGGTGAAAGGTGAGACTGGTGGGGTGAATATTTAAAGGAAGGGTTGTCAATGGTCAAAGACCTCTAGTTGGGATTATTACAGGCTAGGGATGGCAATCGAACCCGAACTCTATAGGTAAACCCGAAACCCGACACATCTGGGACGGGTTTGGGTTAGGTTAATCGGGTTTGGGCTAGTTTATATTTTTTTCGCGTGTTTGGGATGGGTTTGGGATTTGGTGATATACCTGTTTACCCGACCCAATTACCCGATAAAGTAAACCCGTTTACCCGATATAATTTATTTTATATTTTTAAATATGTAAATATATAATATACATCCTTTTTTTCTATACACATAGGTATTTTATCATGTATACATTATAGTTATTTGATATATTTATTTAGCGATAATATTAAATGTAACTAATTAGTAGTTACCGATGGGTTTTGGGTCAGGTATACCCAACGGGTAAACCTTTTAAAATTAATGGGTTACCCGAAACCCGCGGGTATACCCGATGGGTATTTACTCGCTATAAACCCAACGGATTTGGGACAAGCATATCTAATCGGGTTTGGGGCAGTGGCGGACCCAGGATTATTTTCCTGGGGGTGCGAAATTTTCAAAGATTTTAGGCCCCTGGCTGTATAAAAATATCGGTTCATAGCGGGTCGGGTCGGATCATGTAAGACAAAAGAACATCAAACTAAAATTTATAAATCATCAAAAACGCGTCAAACGTCATTACAAATTACAAACGTATTTAAAATTGTGCCCTACAGGTTTTTTTTTTTTTTTGAAATATATCCAAAATATCATCTAAAGATACTAAACACGCCATAAGTTTATTACATTCTTACTCATTGTTCCTAACACATATAATGTGCTCCTTAAGTTCATAAAACAACACTAAACACTTAAACAAAATAAACAATCATGTTCAACCATAGCCCATAACTTTCAATTATATTTTTAAACATTCAAGCCCTGATATTAAATGTTGATTACTTGTAACTAATCATTTAAACAAACAAAGCTATAAATAAAACAACAAAATCATTTAACTACAAGTATAGAACAACAAAACAATCAAAAAAATATAAAAACATTAAACCCTTACTTACACATCTATATTTTCTCCTAATCATCACATAAAACAAAATAAATAAATAAATAAATAAACAAACCATACTAGTTCTATGTTGGAGTTCTGACGTAATATGGGTCGATCCAACCGGAATTTTGTTTTTTCCGGTAAAAAAAGCCACCAGGTCGTGAGCAGTGGCGTCAAGTCGCTGAGAGTTTTTTTGTGGCCGGGATTTGGAAATGGAATTGGTGGATGGGTTTGGGTTATTTTATTTAGTTCAAATTTCTTTAGGTTGGGTTTGGGCTTGGGCTTGTGTTAATAAAAACTGATTGCAGATTGGGCTTTGATTGGATTAAATAATTAAGTGAATAAGTGGTTAATAATTATTTTTCTCTAAGTGGGGCGGTTGAAAATTTTCAAGGGGTGCGGGTGAAAAATTCCAAGGGGTGCGGTCGGGAATTCCGGCGAAAAATAACACTAAAAATATTTTTTCATGGGGTGCGTCCGCCCACCCTTGGCTTAGGGTGGGTACGCCCCTGGTTTGGGTTGGGATTACCTAAACCCGTCTCAAACTCGACCCATTGTCATCCCTATTAGACCATGTGTAGCGGGGCGTTTTTTTTAAAAAAATTCAAAAAAACGCCCGAAAACGCTCATGCCCCGTTACATAGGGCGTTATTTAAAAAAAAAAAAAAAAGCCCATTTGGCGTTGTTTTAAAAACGCCTTCCCCCACTTTCATCTTCCAATCATCTTTCATCTTTCACCTCCTTGTCCAATAAGATTTTTTAGGTTTTTTTTTCTTTATTTTATTTAATGCCCCAATAATGCCCCATCCCCATTACACCTATTTTAGAAAACGTCCAATAACGCCCCTTTGCTGACTGGACCGCCACATAGCGTAAAATGCCCTAGGGTGGGGGCATTATTTTCCCCTTCCACTGCACATGCTCTTAGAGCCCAATTCCCCATTTATAATCTATATAGTGTGGTTATAAATAAACTACACGCGGTTCTAGTAAACCGAAAAATCAATTCAACAAAGCAGCAAAGCTAAAAACACTTTTATTTTATTTATTAGTTTATTGAAACTTAAAAATGTCAAAAATATACTATAAGATACATGCATATTATATTCATCAAACATTAGTAACTTTTACAAATTATGTTATTTAATATTTAGACTTTTGGGTGTGAAAATAAAGAATAGTGTTTTTTTGAAGTGGCTTGTTCTAAGTTTGACTAAGCACAAACTAAGTTTATTACATTCTTACTCATTGTTCCTAACACATATAATTTGCTCCTTAAGTTCATAAAACAACACTAAACACTTAAACAAAATAAACAATCATGTTCAACCATAGCCCATAACTTTCAATTATATTTTTAAACATTCAAGCCCTGATATTAAATGTTGATTACTTGTAACTAATCATTTAAACAAACAAAGCTATAAATAAAACAACAAAATCATTTAACTACAAGTATAGAACAACAAAACAATCAAAAAAATATAAAAACATTAAACCCTTACTTACACATCTATATTTTCTCCTAATCATCACATAAAACAAAATAAATAAATAAATAAATAAACAAACCATACTAGTTCTATGTTGGAGTTCTGACGTAATATGGGTCGATCCAACCGGAATTTTGTTTTTTCCGGTAAAAAAAGCCACCAGGTCGTGAGCAGTGGCGTCAAGTCGCTGAGAGTTTTTTTGTGGCCGGGATTTGGAAATGGAATTGGTGGATGGGTTTGGGTTATTTTATTTAGTTCAAATTTCTTTAGGTTGGGTTTGGGCTTGGGCTTGTGTTAATAAAAACTGATTGCAGATTGGGCTTTGATTGGATTAAATAATTAAGTGAATAAGTGGTTAATAATTATTTCTCTCTAAGTGGGGCGGTTGAAAATTTTCAAGGGGTGCGGGTGAAAAATTCCAAGGGGTGCGGTCGGGAATTCCGGCGAAAAATAACACTAAAAATATTTTTTCATGGGGTGCGTCCGCCCACCCTTGGCTTAGGGTGGGTACGCCCCTGGTTTGGGTTGGGATTACCTAAACCCGTCTCAAACTCGACCCATTGTCATCCCTATTAGACCATGTGTAGCGGGGCGTTTTTTTTAAAAAAATTCAAAAAAACGCCCGAAAACGCTCATGCCCCGTTACATAGGGCGTTATTTAAAAAAAAAAAAAAAAAGCCCATTTGGCGTTGTTTTAAAAACGCCTTCCCCCACTTTCATCTTCCAATCATCTTTCATCTTTCACCTCCTTGTCCAATAAGATTTTTTAGGTTTTTTTTTCTTTATTTTATTTAATGCCCCAATAATGCCCCATCCCCACTACACCTATTTTAGAAAACGTCCAATAACGCCCCTTTGCTGACTGGACCGCCACATAGCGTAAAATGCCCTAGGGTGGGGGCATTATTTTCCCCTTCCACTGCACATGCTCTTAGAGCCCAATTCCCCATTTATAATCTATATAGTGTGGTTATAAATAAACTACACGCGGTTCTAGTAAACCGAAAAATCAATTCAACAAAGCAGCAAAGCTAAAAACACTTTTATTTTATTTATTAGTTTATTGAAACTTAAAAATGTCAAAAATATACTATAAGATACATGCATATTATATTCATCAAACATTAGTAACTTTTACAAATTATGTTATTTAATATTTAGACTTTTGGGTGTGAAAATAAAGAATAGTGTTTTTTTGAAGTGGCTTGTTCTAAGTTTGACTAAGCACAACATTTATTGCTAGTCCAGTCTAGAATATGATATATTAGTAATAAAATAACTATATTTTGATACTTTATCATTGGCTTGACCAAATCAAGTGCAAGTATTCAAGTCATATTCAACCAACATAAAAGCAATTATGCAACTTCTAAACTAAGTCTTATTATATATACACCAAAAATTCAGCTTCTCCATGGTTTGCCTCACAAATTCTTTACCAATTTCAAACAAAAATCATTTCCAAATGACAACAAAAATTTCCACTTTATATTCACCAACAAACCATAAAGCTCAGCCACAAGCAAGGACATGTTTATGTTCTCCAACAAACCATCCGGGCTCGTTCAGGTGCAGCCGTCATAGGAACCTCAACAAGGTTCCTAGCAGACGCACGAGGAGCCGTGGTTCATGGGAGTTAGCCGTGGTAGCAAAATCCAACTCGATGAAGGTGTTTCTTCGATTGATGATACGGCCGTCAAACCGTGATCTTCAAAGGAGGAGGAATTTTCAGCAGAAGCCTAGTAGGTTTTGCTTGTTGAATGGCAACGGGAACAGACTCGCAGTAGTTTCTTGATTATATTGGTAGTACCTTCATCGAATCATCGGTTGAGAAGTTATTATTCATTTGTCAATGATTTTTTTTTTTTTCATTTTTTCACTATGTAATTAACTAAATTATGGTATATTGAGTTGCGAAGGTTTCTAATTATAGTTATGATCGTATATTAACATGGCCGGCCCTGAAGGTGGGCGGGGAGGACCACCGGCCAGGGCCCGATATTTCGAAGGGCACGTTATTTTTTAAAAAACTCCGATATCTATATGTAAAAATAAATAAATTAATAGGATATATACCCATACAAACACTAACATCGGTCCACTTACAAAACTATTTTTATGGTTTAGATTTATTATTAACCCATTGACATTAGTTTTAGACCTTTAAAGAGCCCAATAACTGATTTCGTTAAGGCCTAAGGGCACGTTTTTTCAAGCTCGAACATAGTACATGAATTCTCAGGGCCGGCCCTGTATATTAAGATGTTTGAGACAAATTGTTACATATTTATATACATGTGTATATAAAAGTGTATTGATACATATTTATAGCTATATTTGTATTTTCGTACAATATTTAAAGGATAAAAATATGTGAATTTATGTCCCATAAGTTGAGAAGGGAACTAAGAGATTAACTGTTAAGATGATGTTTAAGAAATCCAATCAAGATAGCTAACTAATTGCAACAACCATGATACTATTACACTCATAGCTAATTGTTTCAACTTCTATTCTAAATCTCATTATTTGACTCATAAAATCAAAAACAACGTAATCATATTTGCGAAAAAATGTATTGTGCTAAATGTTAGAACTTAAAAACTCATTTGAATTATGAACACTACGTGAAACAAGCAAAATGAACAGAATAAAGAGAGTCAAAAACAGTTAATGTGATTGGTGATCTATATAGAATAGTGTCTGTTGATGATCAAACTTTGAGAAATTGTTTATAAGTATAGGATCTCTCTAACGTAAGGCGCGGCCAAGCGCTAAGGGTATGGGAGTTTAATAACCCAACACATAGGTGTTAAATTGCTTGCCATTGTTGGGTTTAAGTCACCTAGGGGCATATCACCAAATGAACTGGCAATAGGTTTAGGATTTATAGGTTTGTCGGAATTTGTCAGTACGAGGTAAACGATTCAAATAAAGCTATTGGCATCTCGATTGGCGGGAGCTTTCTATCTACCAACAAACTTGTTCACACAAACAAACCTCTTGCCAAACTAATTGGCGAGAACTTTTTATATGGCAATATTCAAATTCATCTAATCAAACCGTGTTCACACAAACAAGCATCTCGCCAAATCAATTGGCGAGAGCTTTTTTATCTGGCAAGGTCACCTCGTACCGGATAACTTCTATAAGTTGTATGACACACCTACAAAAACCCAAACCTATTACCAATTCATTTGGTGATAACTCCCTAAGTGATCACTTAAACTAGATAACCTCCTAAGTGATAACTTAAACCTAGCAATGGCCCCAAAATGATTAACATCTCTGTGCTAGTCCATTTATAAAAATAAATAAATAAATCAGTTTTAAAAGATATCACAAGCTCAAACATATTAGAAGCACTTATCTATATATTAAAAAAGCAACCCAATGAATAGTAACTATTAGATATTAAATTATCTATATATTAAAAAAGCAACCCAACATTGGCGGATCTTAGAAGGGTTGTGCCAGGGCCACGGCCCTGGCACGTTTTTTCGGCCCGGAAGTGCTAATTTTCGCGGTTCGATCGAAATTTTTTATACCTACTATGTTCGGCACGGGCATGTTTTTAGTTCCGTGGCTTTCGGCCCTGGGACGTTCACGGACAAGATCCGCCACTGCAACCCAATGAATAGTAACTATTAGATATTAAAGGGTAAATTACACTTTTCGTCTTTTAAGTTTGTATCACAAATTATAATAGATACCCTTTAACTTTAATAATTACAGTCATAATTTTGTATTAAGATAAACATTAGATATTATTTGAGTTCATTGTTTTAAATTAGTATGAACTGTGATCTTTTACTAATTTTGGACACATACAACTATATTTAAATATGAGCTATGTGATTAATAACTTACAGGTTTTGGTATCTTGTTAAAAGTTGAGAACGAACTAAAATGCATTTAGATAGAGCTAAGGTTAATAAAATATCGATGTTTAGAGCTGAAAAAAAATAAAATAAATAAAACTTGTCTAACACAAATTGGGTGAACAAATAATGGAGTAGTTTCTAAGTAGGAAGTCAAAAATGCTTACTAATATATAACTTTTTTAAGAAAAATTACAACAACTGATTTTACGATCTACACATGCACATCATATTTTAATATATAATATTCATATTTTTTATTCTACATTCTAAAATAACTGATATGATTTTTCGTAAACTTATAATTAAAGACTTGCTTTTTCTTCTTAGACTAAAGGGTATGGGGGGCCGGCTAGGACCGGCGCCGGTCCCCCACACCGCCCCTCTTCGTCCCAAACGGCTCCCACAACCGGCGGCGCCGGGCCTCCTTTCTTCTCTCTCTCATCTTTGTCTCTCCTATCTCTCTATCTCTCTCTAAAGTTTTATATTTTTTTATTGTTGTTGGGGCCTCATCCTCCACCCCTCTCCACCCCCTTAGGTTCATCCCCTCCAAGCCATTCCTACGTGGCGCCTACGTAGCAGCTCATCCCCTCCAAGCTCATCCTCTCTATACCCTTTGGTCTTAATGAAAAAAATAATGTTATTCCCATCAAGTGGGAAGGTCTATGCTTGTGCTCAACGCCACAAAAGTCAACAAAAATCAACTAGTCCATTGAAATACTATTCTTGGTTGACCCCTTCTCGTTTCACTTTCTCTATTGGCGGTCCTTTAAAGATCCTTCCTTCCTTCCACAACTTTGTGGACCATTCGTTATGTTGAAGGACCCTCACTCACTCCTTCCATTTTAATTATATGAATATAAACATTTTAATGTCCTCAGGGGCGCAGCTCAGTGGCTAGAGTGGGGGAAGTTTGCTCTCCATAAGGCGGCGGTTCGAATCCCGGGCCTACCCTGCTCTACCCATTTGAGTTAGCTCCTGCCCTCTCGCCTCTAAACGTTAGTCTCTGACGCGGGAGGTCGCCTGCAAAACAGTCGAGGGGGACGCCCCCCACATCACCGGGACAGTGGTGGCGGGCCGGCTAACGTGACCGGTCTTCACGTTTTGCTCTCCATATAAACATTTTAATATTTTATATTATATGAGAAAAGTTACTGCATAAAGGTTTTTTTTTTTTTTTTTTTTTTTTTTTGTAAAAAGACACATTGGATCACAAAATATACCACAATGTCGAGCAAAATATAACATAATGTCAAAAAAAACATAATGACACAAATATAGAAAAAAACGCAATAATAAATAAAAAGAGACAACGTAATGATGTGTACCACTTGGATTGATAGATAACCCGTTAAAGTGGGTCAAACTCCACATAAAATAAAGAGAAACAAGATGAAATTTAGAGAGAATTTGAGATTTAGTATTTTTCATTCATATCAAAACGCTAAACACACTTGCCTTTTTATAGGCTTAGAAAACACAAACTGAATTAAAACAGAACATGGACCTAACAGGATAAACCCACTAAACCAACACTTTCAAAAAGGGAAATAAATAAAATGAAACTATGCATGCACAGGAGTCTTGTACGTGGGTCTTCTTGGATGTGGGTTTAGGAGGTGGGTGTGTGGTACACATCGTGTAAACAAAAAAGTTTAAAATTTACAAGCTAAACATTTAAAAACAAAAACCTAAAATCTTAGAGCATTCTCATCCAATCCATCAAAACTTGTGAGAGTGAGTTTTTATATTGTAAAGGGTAAAAAAAGTGGTTGTGAGTGGAGGAGAGAGAAAATGTTACTCTTCATCTGTATATTAGGGGGGACGCTGTTCACCCAATATAATTTTTTAATATATATTGAAAGTGGTTGTGAGTGAAGAAAAGAGAAAAATGTGATGATAATATTATTTAATTGAAAATGAGAGAGAAAAATATTTGTTTTTAGTGGAAATATATTGATATAGGAGTTGTTTTTTAGTGGAATGTATGTATAATTTGATGGATTGGATGAGAATGCTCTTACATTGTAGAGTTTGATGAGACGGTTTTAATATCGCTTGAATAAGGTTAATCAGAGTCCGTTTGATACTTTTTTACGACTTATTATTTTAGGTGACTTGGATTTTAGTTGGTAATTACGTAAGTAAACTAATAATGATAATCATATAATTCTTATTTGATCTCAAATAACTCATCATTGATTGCTAGTTAAAACTCTGGTTAATACATTCCGTCATATTAGAGTAAAATATTTATAAGAAACCATAGGAGGCTAATAAATTAAATTCATAAATTTGGAAATGAGTTTCATGCTAAACAACCAATTAGAAGAGTTTATTAAGAAAGAAAATTTGACTTAGAAGAGTTGGTTACTTGATTTAAAATATGTTCTCTAGAATGATTTTATGGAGGGCCTTTCAACAGTATGGTGTGTTAAAGGACGCGTATGTGGCACGAAAGAAAGACTCCAGAGGTAATTACTTCGGTTTTGTTCGATACGAGGGTGTGCATAACGTGATGACAACACTGCAAGCCATGAACAAGGTAAAAATCTTTGAAGCAAAAGTGAGCGTCTCGGTGGCGAAATTCGATAAAAACCACAGGCTGTTTCAGAGTCATGGTTATGACGATGGAGCTGGGCAGCAGTCACGTACTAAAGTGCAGTATGGAGACCCGATCTTACAGCGAAGGCCGGTGTATGAATACAAGCCGGTGAAAGAAGGCGTCACGTATTCGGATGTGGTCAAAGGAAAACAGGAGTCACAGATAAAGGAAAATAAGACAGTCACTGCAGAAGATAGGATTGCGGTTTATCCGGACCATTGCATGATGAGGGCGGTCATAGTTGATTTAAAAGATGTCGGAGCATTGAAAGAGTTTAGAAGGATGATGGAAGCAAGGGGGCTTGGTGAATATCCGGTGTCCTACATAGGTGGATTGAAATGTATGGTGGTGTTTAAAGAGAAAGGGCAGGCAATGGAATTTACTAGAATCAATGGCGAAGAGTGGAACCGGTTAGTCTCGTCGGCCACGTTATGGAAAGGACAGGATTTGGAGTATGATCGTCTGGTGTGGATAAAAACTTGTGGACTTCCTATTCATCTTAGAGAAAGCAAGATGTATAACCGGGTGGGGGAATGCTTCGGAAGACTTGTTGGGTCATCAGATTTTTCGTGGACGGAAATGGATAATTCGGATAGTGGATGCTGGATAGTGACTGGAGTCGGGAAGCGTATCGAGGAGGAGGTGAACATAGAATGGCGAGGAAGAATTTACAATGCTTGGGTGAGAGAAGAATTTAATCCATGGTTAAAGGATGTGATTACGGAACTATCGGAGATCAGGAAAGGTTCGCCGGCAAGGTCATCGGAGTCGGCAGCAGTTCCGGACGATGAAGAGGAGGAAGGGGAGATTCGAACAGGCGGGGGTGAGAAGTCGAAAGAGCGCCTTCGAGAATCGGAACCATCATCCCCCATGCAAGGCGTGCATGGGAATCATAATGGGGGTACATTTAATTCGGCGGCTGATGACATGGGTAAAAGACAAAATTATAATGATGAAGGATATATAGCAGAAAATTATGTGGGTGGTTATTTTGAGGAGCCCAATAATGGGCTGGGCCAGGGCCCAGGAACCGTGTCCAGGAAAAGGCCAAGGAGGGCTAGGAGCCCACAAGATGATGATATGGATAATGTTTATCCAGCACAGTCTCATATACGGAACCTAGAAAGATCGTTTGATCTAAATAATTCTACACATATGATGGAGGATCCTGTGGGCGACTCGGTAAACAAGGATGGAGGTAATTTTTTCGAAGCAAACAGAGGGGACTGTGGGGATGTTCTGGTCGATACTGGTGAAAACATGGGAGGTGGGATATCGGATCAGAATCCATCTGGTTGTCCTGAAGAACCGAAGACGGCGAATGACAGAGATGTTCAAGAAGAAGCGGATGCTACAGGGGAAGTCGGGTCATTGGTTGGGTTTCAACTCGGGGATTTTCAATATCAGGTTAGAGAGATTATTACTGGTGAACAAAACGATTTACAATGAATTTTATGTCTGTCAATCTAAGGGGGGTCGGGGACCAGAGGAAAGTTGATTGGGTTAGAGGCTTAAAAACATCGCACGGGGTACACTTCCTAGCAATACAAGAAACAAAATTAGGGGGTATTACATAGTTCACAGCCGGAAAATTTTGGGGTAGATCGCGGTTTGAAATGGTGTCTGTGGACGCGGTTGGTAGGTCAGGGGGTTTGATCAGCATGTGGGATCCTTATATGTTTGAATACATTGATGTTATCAGAGAACAAAGATTCTATATGCTCCTTTTTCGCACAAAAGTTCCAGGAACCGATGGAGGTTAGGCCCAGGTTGACGTGTACGTACCTTGGCCAGGTGACTGATGCAGAGGGGGAGATGTTAGTAGCCCCGTTCTCATTAACAGAGATTAAAGACGCAATTTGGGATTGTGGAAGTGAAAAGGCACCGGGCCCTGACGGCATCAATTTCAGGTTTATAAAGAAATGTTGGGGATCTTTACAGGCGGATTTCATAAAAGTGTTTGAGGAGTTTTCACAAAATGCAACCGTTTCTCATGGGTGTGCCTCATCGTTTATTGCACTTATTCCCAAGTGTAATGATCCAAATGGCATGGGGGACTATAGGCCGATTAGCCTTATTGGATGCATAAATAAGGTGATCTCGAAAGTATTGGCAAATAGAATGAAGTTAGTTATTAATAAGCTAATTTCGGAGGAACAAACTGCATTTCTAGCCAACAGGAGCATATTAGATGGACCGTTGATACTTAATGAGTTAATTCCGTGGATGCGGCCTAATAGGAAGGAGGGGTTTATATTCAAAGCGGATATTGAGAAGGCTTATGATTCGCTAAATTGGGGATTCGTGGAAAGCATCATGGAGCAAATGAAGTTTCCCTCGATGTATATAAGTTGGGTTATGGCCACGGTAAGAAATGCTAGGGCTTCTGTATTAGTAAACGGGTCACCTACGCAGGAGTTCACATGTTATAGGGGATTGCGGCAAGGGGATCCCTTATCCTCGTTTTTATTCATCATCGCAATGGAAGCTTTGTCAGGAGTAATGAAGAAAGCATGCTCACTTGGCGTATATGAAGGGGTCCGGTTCGTGAATCAAGGTTCGGTTCTTTCCCACTTCCTTTATGCAGACGACGTTATTTTTGTGGGGAGGTGGTCGGTGAATAGTATACATAATTTAAGGAGAATTCTTCGGTGCTTCTTCTTAGCGTCGGGGCTTCGGGTAAATCTTGGTAAAAGTTGGTTTTTTGGTGTGAACGTATGTGATGTTGATGTTCAGAATATGGCCGAAACATTGGGGTGCAGAGTTGGGTGTTTTCCGTTTAAACACTTAGGATTACAAGTGGGGGCAAACATGAATCTGGTAAGAAATTGGCAGCCGGTAGTAGAAATTTTTAAAAAAAGGTTGGCGATTTGGAAAGCGAAAACTCTATCATTTGGCGGAAGGTTGACATTAATTAAGTCGGTGTTAAACGCACTTCCAACGTACTATTTCTCTTTGTATAGAGCCCCGGCACAAGTTATTGACCAACTTGAAAGGATACGACGTGAATTTCTTTGGGGTATAACGCCGGAAAGGGGAAAAATGAGTTTGGTAGCCTGGGATAATGTTATGACACCAAAGGAATTAGGTGGGGTTGGTGTCGGGTCCTTGAAAGATGCGAACCTAGCAATGCTCGCCAAGTGGTGGTGGAGATTTAAGACGGATCCGGATAGTTTATGGCGTAAAGTAATCTGGAGTATACACCATAGTGAAAGAAAGTGGAACCCGATTCCTGGGAGAATGTCAATAGCCGGTCCATGGAAGCAAGTCTTCAGAGTTTCAAAAGACATGGAAAAATATGGGTTGAATATTTCGGACTGTTTCTGGGCGATACCGGGAGTGGGAAATTCGATTTCCTTTTGGAAAGAGAGATGGACAGAAGGTGGAACACTTAAAAGTCGGTATCCGGGCCTGTATGAGCTGGAAAAAAGTAAAAATGCAGCCGTCTCGGATCGAGTAAAGGTTACAAGTGATGCGATGACTCTGATTTATAACTGGGTACGGCAGCCGGAGACACAGCAGGAATTAAGCGATGTACAGAAGCTATCCGAGGACCTGTTCAAGACGGCATGGGGAGATGGGGGTGATCGATGGGGCTGGGAACTTGATGGTTCAGGCACCTTCACGGTAAAAAAGTCTTAAGTGCACACTACAGGCTGCAAGATTCCCAGACCTGGGGAATGATTTTAGATGGAATAAGTGGAATCCGATTAAGGTAAACTTCTTGGCATGGAGAGTTTCGTTAGACCGGTTGCCGACCCTTGCAGCTTTAGCACGATGGAACGTTGTTACAGGTCAGACTTCTTGCAACTTATGTGGTCAATTTGATGAAGACGTGGAACATCTGTTTGTAAGCTGTGAATTGGCACAAGAGGTTTGGAATTTCGTCTCTCAATGGTGTAAAATCTCAAGTATATATGCTTTTGGGGTAAAGGATTTGTTGGGTTGGCATAAACATATTCGGGGTACGGAAAAATGGAGGAAGCTGATTTACGCAATCATGCAAGTATCGATTTGGGTAATATGGAGATGCAGAAATGATCGAGTTTTCAATGGCAAACATGCGAATCTGGAACATTTAACGGCGGAGATTAAGCACTTAAGTTTCTTATGGGTTGGTAATAGATCATCTTTAAAGGAGATATCTTGGGAGGAGTGGTGTAATTTCGATGTATCGAGGAAATGTTCGTAGTATAGTATTGTACTGGCGTATGTAATGGTGTGGGCTAACTTGTTGTTACCCCTTTGATTAATAAAATGAATTTTTGTTGGCCGTTCAAAAAAAAAAAAGATTAGCATTTTAAAAATATTTTTTTGTCTTTAATTTAGTAAATTTATGAATCCTTGTATATAAATATTGAACAACGTTTGTTTTTGTTGTGTATAGAATTTGTATTCATGTATTTAAATAATAAAACAAGACGATTATCACGAAAAAAAGATTAAGAAGAGATATTCTCAACAACAGAATATGAATTAAACAATTAATTTTGTATCCCAACTCAATATTTTTTTAAAATATGTGGTTGCTTATTGAGGTACATTATCATTTAATGTAATAATTAATCACCAATAATTTGTCATCAATTTAAAAAAAAATTTGTATGATTCGATTGCAAACTCTACTGATTAATTTATATTTCAGACTTTATATTTATTTATTTATTTATTTATTTATTTCATGACTCGTGTATTGTTAACAATTCAGGTACACATCATTATAATGGTTGCATATTTTGTTCCAAATCCAATTTTATATACTTCTTTAAACCGGCTGAACCAGTTAATTCTTTAAACCGGTTTAACCCGTTAACCGGTAAAAGAGCTGTTCAATAATTGGTCTATTTATTATAATAATGATTAGGGGTGTGCATGGTTCGGTTTGGGTCGGTTTTGACCAAAAACCATAACCATAACTGCGATGTCGGTTATTGGATAACCATAACCATAACCGATCGGTTATGATGGTTATGGTTATTTGGTTTTGATGGTTATAGCGGGTCGGTTATGGGTGGTTATGTCACACCCCAACCGATGGCGGAAACATCGGGGTGCGAGCACTAAGCGTTCAGATTGCTCATGAGATTCCATAACACTATTTGTTTCAATAGAAATTAGATCAAATTCATCATAACATTGTCTAAAAGCAAACACAACTAACATAAGTATCGAATACAGACCAAAACGAATATTGTTCAAACTGTTCAAAAGATTCTAAGTTAACTAGGAGACGTTTCTAAGCATCTCCTAGCTGAATTCCATGCATTCCAATCATCCTTGTCACACCCCAACCGATGGCGAAAACATCGGGGCATGGCACTGAGCGAAACAGATTGTCCAGAAGTTTCCATAACAATTATCATTACCAATCAATTTAAAATAACATGCCCCATACCATGTCTCAAAAGGTAAGCGAATTATTACAGACAAAATCTAGGAAAATAGTCTATTCCGACAACTCAGATTTAAATAGAGCAATTGTTTATCTGCTTCTAGAGACCCTTGATTTAATTTGTACAGACAACTATTTGTTGGCCTCTAGAGCCTTATTCTAGCTTCGATTTCCTACCAGATGTGCATCCTAAGCACCTATCACATACGTTAAAATAAAGTCAATACATTTAATGTAAAGGTGAGCATACAAGTTTGATAATAGCATATAGAGTTCGAATTCGTTTACGCATAACCAGCACGTACACATAGAGAAATGAAGCACGTTAGTTATCGACATAGATCCATCGATAACAATGACTACGAGTTGACTGCCCGAGGCAGTTCGCAATACATGATTACCACCGTAATCCATGCAAGTAATTGTCCTTAACAACCCATGCGAACAGGTGCTGAGTCCAAACTATAGTACTATCATTGCTAAGGCAGGTAGACAACATTCCGTGTGTAAACATAACAAACAAGCATTCATAAGCCACGTATAACATGCATTAATGGTTAGCGTTCAAATAGTATTGAGTAGTGTGTTGATTGTGGTTTGAATATTCGTAACGTATGTAACACCCAAAAGTGCGTAAGGCAAAAAGGGATCGAGTATACTCACAGCGGTTGATGGATTGAAGGGAGCGCTTAGCGAGTAAGGTTAGCCTGAATAATTTGATAGCATAACGATAAGTGACGCGTAAAACGGTGCAAGGTGTAAGTGGTTCGGACAGCAGCTCGGTCGGATTGGTAATCTGATCGGATGGTCCGGTCGTGCGGATGACAGGTTGTCCGGTCAGATGACTATTCGAGTGGATTGTTTCTTCCTTTGATGTGTTTGTGTATGATGGCTTGTCCTTTGAAGTTTTCGTTGTAGCATTTAGAAAACATTGAAGTATCTCTATCCTTCAAGTCGGTTGATCGGACGGTCAGTCGTGCGGATGACAATCCGCTCGGATGGTCATCCCGTCGGGCGGCGACTCTAGTGATGAGGTTACTTAGTGGGAACAAATTCACAGCAGAAGAGTCACGCGGTCGGATGTCCATCCGACCGGGTGGCAACCCTGTTAATGAACATGTTGAAAATTGTTTAAGTCTTTAAAGTCCTAGTATCTCATGATCCGAAGAGTAATCCGGTCGGATGGTAGTCCGATCGGATGGCAATTCGTTCAATACTCAAACTTCAGATAAAGTTGATTAAGTATGGGACCCAAGGTGTGATCCGTTCGGATGACAATCCGTTCGGGTGGCTTATCAGCTCGGACAGTAGTCCGGTCGGATAGCACTCCGTCCCGGTTGCTCCGTCCGTCTTACACTTGGTCGTTTTGTTTATTTATCGTTTTATCGAGACTTTTTGACAATGTGTTAACCAACGGAATCCCATCTTGACCCAAGTGACTTGATTGACCAGGAATCACCCTAGTTCGGCCAGTTAACTGGTTCAAGATGGTTGTTCTTGTTTAACCCGAAATCGGTGGTCTCGTGAGTAGAATCCAGACCTTGAGCTAGCACAACACTAAGAATAAGCAAGAGACTAGAACAAGGCCCGATTCTATCGGTTTTGAGTGCATTGAGTGTAAAAGAGTTGAAAGAAAGTTAGAAACCATCTTTCAATCATTTTTCACCGTGAATGCGTTTAGATCTGTGTGAGATCTTTGTTTATTTGTGTGGAAATTGGTTAGATATAAGTTGTTCTTGGTGGATTGAGGCCAAAACATGAAGTTCTTCAAGAACTCATAATGACGTCATCCTAGAATACCTCAAATCTAGTGATCTCACGGTTAAAAGTTAAGATTCAAAAGATAGAAAGGTGTAGGAGTGCGCGTAGATCAAGAAAGTACAAGATTTAGGATGAGATCTTACCGGAATCGATAGAAATCGAGGAAAAGGCGAGGAGCACGAGCTGGTCGGTCAGAGAGTTTCCAAAAGTAGAAAGTTGGAGAGTGACATGGGTATTTATAGGATTCCAAAAGGGGAAAGTGTGGGTCGGTCGGATGGCATCCCGCCCGGATGACTATCCGGTCGGATGTCATCTCGGCCGGATGGCATCTTGGCACCACGACCAAGTGGCAGCCCGGTCGGATGGCTATCCGGCCGGATGGCACTTGGTTCGTGTGTTCGACGCGACGATTTTTGCTGATTCGATTTCGATTGCGTGCGATGCGAATACGATGGAGTTTCCTATTCAAATTACTTTTAATCCCAACTATTTATATCTAGCGCTGTCTCTTCTCCACTAATTATCATACCATTTCGATTTTGATTCGAGTTCGATGTCGATTGAGTTCGATTGCATTTCGAGTTTCGATTGTTTTCCACAACACAACACAACACAACATAACATAATTAAACATGCACAAGTAACACACAAGGCACGCACACACGTATAACACTATTCCAAATTCGTATTTCGAGTTTCGATTCGATGTCGATTTAATTAGCATAGTTTGATTATCGTTTAGTTAACTTTATCGCATTGTTACTTCCTATAGTTCACAGTCGTAAGTTGCTTAGATTGCGAATAACATACGTCGATTATTGTAATTATTGACACTTACTCCACATAATACAACTAAACTAAACATATAAAAGAAATCTACTACAAGTCAAGTCGCGTGAAATCGGTCGTTGACTTCGACCTTGACTTTGAGTTTGACTTCTCAAAAACACGGGGTGTTACAGCCTCCCATTGTTTAGGGAATTTCGTCCCGAAATTAGGCCGAAGCCGTAACGAATAACAGCGGGTACTTCGCCTTCATGTCGCTTTCGAGTTCCCAAGTGAACTCTGCGCCTCGTTTGCCTTCCCATCGGACTTTCACAATGGGAATGCGCGAGCGTCTGAGTTGCTTGGTCTGGCGATCCATGATCTCTACAGGCTTTTCCACGAAGTGTAATGTTTCGTTCACCTGAAGGTCATCGAGTGGAACATGTGAGTCGTGGTCGGCCAGGCACTTTCTGAGGTTTGAGACATGGAAAGTCGGGTGGACGTTACTAAGTTCCTCCGGTAGTTCGAGTCTGTAGGCGAATTTTCCGATTCTTTCCAGAATCTTAAAAGGTCCAACATATCGAGGCGCTAGTTTCCCTTTCTTGCCGAATCTGACCACACCCTTCCAAGGTGATACCTTTAGGAGTACGTAGTCGCCAACGTCAAATTCAAGGGGCTTGCGTCGTTTATCGGCATAACTTTTCTGTCGATTCCGAGCTTTCGTTAGATTGTCTCGAATTTGGAAAATTTTGTCTGTCGTTTCTTGCAATAGCTCGGGACCGGTTAATTGCGAATGCCCGATCTCGTGCCACACAATAGGCGATCGACATCTTCTTCCGTATAAAGCCTTGAATGGTGCCATTTGAATGCTGGAATGATAACTGTTGTTATACGAGAATTCGACTAACGGCAGGTATTTATCCCAATTACCACCAAAGTCTATGACACACGAACGGAGCATGTCTTCAAGAGTACGAATCGTTCTTTCAGTCTGACCATCGGTTTGAGGGTGGAAAGCGGTACTTAGATTAAGCGATGTACCGAGAGCCGTTTGAATCGTTTCCCATAGTCGCGAGGTAAACCGAGCATCACGATCAGAGATGATGTCACGAGGCGTCCCATGACTACAGATGATCTCGTCGGTGTAGATTCGGGCTAATCGTTCTACCTTGTAGTCCTCTCGTATTGGCAAGAAGTGGGCTGATTTGGTCAAACGATCCACAACAACCCAAATGATGTCGTGACATGATGACGTGTGCGGAAGTTTTGTTATGAAGTCCATAGCTATACTCTCCCACTTCCACATAGGGATCGGCGGTTGTTCGAGTAAGCCAGAGGGTCTTTGATGTTCAGCCTTGACTCTTGCACAAGTTAGGCACTTCCCAACGTAGAGAGCAATATCCCTTTTCATGCCCAGCCACCAGTACTTGTAGCGAAGATCCTGGTACATTTTGTCGGCACCGGGATGAATAGAATACCAGGATTTGTGGGCTTCGTCCATCAAAATCTGTCGCAAATCGGTCCGTTTGGGGATCCAAATTCGGTCCAGAAAGTGGAATATCCCATTCGACTTACTCACAAGCTGGGCTCCATCGTGGTAGATTCTTTCCTTCTTCAGAGTGCGTTCATTAAAACACGTGTGCTGAGCTTCGCGGATGAGGGTTTCGAGGTCGTATTGGGCTTGAACATTACGAGTAATAAGCAGATAGCTCCGTCTGCTGAGTGCGTCGGCAACAACACTTTCTTTTCCTGGGTGATAACGAATCTCACAGTCGTAATCGTTGAGAAGTTCTACCCATCGGCGTTGACGCATATTAAGTTCCTTCTGATTAAAGATATGTTGTAGGCTCCTATGATCGGTGAAGATCGTACACTTTGTACCATACAGGTAGTGTCGCCAAATCTTTAACGCAAAACCAACTGCGCCTAGCTCGAGATCATGGGTTGTATAGTTCTTCTCGTGGATTTTGAGCTGACGAGATGCGTAAGCTATAACCTTGTCTCGCTGCATAAGGACGCAACCAAGACCAAGGTTGTAAGCATCACAATAGACAATGAAATCGTCGTTTCCATCGGGTAATGTGAGAACAGGAGCATTACAAAGCATGTGCTTGAGAGTTTGGAAAGCAGACTCTTGTTCAGTTCCCCAAACAAAAGGCTTATCTTTATGCATGAGAGCGGTAAGCGGCACAGCGATCTTTGAGAATCCTTCGATAAACCGTCGATAATAGCCCGCTAGTTCGAGAAAAGAACGGACTTCAGATGGGTTCTTAGGTGTAATCCAACTCTTTCACCTCTGTCTTTCCTTTCTTTTCCTTCTCCGCTACTACAATGTTAGCCAAGAAAGCTCTGTATTCCTTGCGGAGATACTTGCTAGCTTGGACACATGACATGAGCTTGAGACCTTTCGAAGCAGTTTCGCCGTAGACACACAATAGATCACCATTCGCGAGCGAGAATCGAATCATCTTATCGAAGCACACAACTTCAGCATGGTTTTCGCGAAGAAAGTCCATGCCTACTATGACGTCAAAACTTCTGAGTTGCATCGGAATAAGGTCGATTGGGAAGATGTGATTGTTGAGCTCAAGGGTACAATCACGAAGAACAGAATTAACGGCGAAGTTCTTCCGATAGCGACTTCAACATCGAACGTCGAGGAGAGTTGGGAGCGCTTAGGACTAAGGAGCTTCTCGAATTCGAACTACACAAAGCAATTATCGGCTCCAGTATCAAATAAACACGAAGCATAAATACCATTCACAAGGAACGTACCATTGACCACGTTATTTTCGGCTTGGGCTTGACGCACGTTGATGTTGAAAGTTCTGGCGCGTGCGGCTTGTTGTTGCTGCTGCTTCTGGTGAGGCTGCTGCTGCTGGGGCTCTTGTTTCACAACCCTGTTTGGGTACATGTTGGCGAAATGGTTAGGATCGCCACATGCGAAGCAGGCTCTGGCGTTGACCGCGGGTGCCGGAGGAGCTTGTTGACCCTGGGGGCGGTGAGTAGAGCTTGATGAGCAGGAGCTTGTCGAGCACGGCAGTTGGTGGCAAAATGGCCGTACATATTGCAATGAGCACAAAAACGGCAAGCGATGGTAGTCGGGTGGTGGTAGGTACAAGTAGGGCAAAGCGGGTGTGGCCCAGTGTATGCACGCTTAGCAGGCGGTGCATTTGCCACAGGCGCCGCTACTTGACGCTGTTGGGCTGGTACAACTTGTATCGGTGCAGCAGTGATCGCACAGTTCTTGTTGCTGGAGCTGTTCTTTCTCTTGTTTTTCCTCTTGTTGCTCGATGCGGTGGTGGTTTCAGTAGTTGGTGCGGCGGTGGTAGCTTGATGCAGGTGCTTTGAAGTTTTATCCCAGACACCAGCCTTGACCCGCTTGTCGTTGATTTCAGCGGCCAGTAGATAGGTCTCTTCGATCGTCTTAGTCTTAGCCGCTTGCACGAAATCTACAACACAGTCAAGCAGGGCTCGGATATACTTCTTGATCGCCATGTCTGAGGTCTTGACTTAGTCAGGACAGATGATGCTGAGATGTTTGAAGTAAGCTGTGAGAGCAGCATTTTCACCTTCCTTCTGCTTTATGTGCCAGAATTCATCTTCTAACTTTTGGCGCTCATGAGGAGGGCAAAATTCTTCCAGCATGACCTCCTTGAGTTCATCCCACGACAAACCGTAGGCTGCATCGTTTCCCTGCTTGTTTCTCTCAGCCGTCCACCAGTCTAATGCGCGGTACTGGAAGACGCCGGTAGCATTCAGAGTGCGGAGGTCGTCGGGGCAACAGCTCTATCGCAGTGTGACCTCAATGGAATCAAACCACTGGAACAACGCTGTAGGGCCTTCCTCGCCAGTGAATTGTCACGGCCCCCGACCCGGTGTGACCCGTTTCAGGAGCCGCGGGACAGAAATCTCGTGGTATTTATTTTATTGAGTTTAACAGCGGAAGTTTATCATCAGGATCGTTTAAAGCTAAATTTTACCGATTTATTTTATTTCACAATTCGGGATAAAACCCCGATAATTTACAATATTATGTTTTTACTATGAAATTGTGATATTACAAAATTTATTTCTTTATTTTATAATGAGCCACTATCTTAAGCTTGAAATGCTCCCCAGCACTTTTCCTGAATTACAACAGATCACCTGAAACATGTTTGAAAAAGGTTTTGTCAGCGGGAAATACTGAGTGAATCATTCTATTTACTAAAATGACACATTTTTTATAATTTACAGTATTAAGGAAGATTACAATGTTTCTGATATCAAACCAATTACCCACAGTACTTTGTCACTCGACCCATTGGCCCTTCCGTCCAATGGTGTCTGTAACTATGGTCATATCACCCATTGGCTGCCCCAATGATGAAGATTATCAAGTAATGTATACAAAACCCCACATACCGGCTGTAATATGGTGATTACATAAACTTAATCCCTGTAATTATAACTTTGAAATAAATAGGGTTTTGTAAATAGATTTGATAAAAAGAGAATGACTCACATTGCTGATTTAATACGGACAGAGTCTAGTCTATGAATTAGCCTGGTTAACCTAATTTAGATAACAATGCACACAAAACTGGGTTAGTAATCAATACAGCATTTACGATAACTCACGAGATCAACCATCACAACGAGTGACAAAGTGCTATGCTTAACATCTGTCGAATTAACGACTAATGACAAAGCATCACCCTAATGTGGGAAGCACTTAAAACACCCGTTGAGTACATTGATCGATCGGAAAATGAATCGTAGCAGCGATCGTGCTAATACCCTGTTTTGCGGCAGAATTTCGAGATCAGTGTGTGTTGTCAGACTATTTTCGCTATAACTTTGTGTACGAAAGGAATTTAAACGTCAAATCAACGCAGAAGTTCCAGTCCCACTGTCCTCTATTTATAGGTGATTTTTGACCCTTACGCGGCCCGCGTGAGTTTTAAGCTAATCCTTACGCTGCCCGCGTGAGACCTACTTTTAGGCCTAGGGTTGCCACGATTGGGACTAGCCTTGCTGAGTTGACAATTTTCGAAAATTCCTTGTTGCCAACGTTTTAAGTGGATAATCGTTCATAGGGTTTAACCCCCCCCCCCCCTGAGTTTTAGGGGCCCTAATCCTGATTCTGAAAATTCTGAAAATTTTAGGGTTTGTTCAGAATCACTTGGGTGTCTCAATTAGGGTTTCCTATTGAATAATTAAAATACTAAATAGTACTTTTTGATGAGAGTTGTTACATTCTCCCCACCTTAATAAAAATCTCGTCCTCGAGATTTATTGGAATAATTGAGGATACTTTCTCTTCATTTCTGATTCCAGCTCCCAAGTGTATTCAGGTCCTCTCCTTGAATCCCACTTTACTTTAACTAGCACTAATCGTTTGTGCTTGAGAAATTTCACTTTTCTGTCTTCTATCTGAAGAGGTTTCTCCACAAATTTTAACTTTTCGTTTACCTCTATGTCTTGAAGAGGTACTACCAGAGATTCATCTGTTAAACATTTCTTGAGATTGGATACATGAAATACATCATGTACTCCAGCTAATTCTTCCGGTAGTTGTAAACGATAAGCTACTGGTCCTATACGTTGGATCACTGGAAATGGTCCTACGTATCTTGGACTTAGCTTTCCTTTCTTACCGAATCTAACAACTCCTTTCCAAGGAGAAACTTTCAATAGTACTCTGTCTCCAACTTGGAATTCTAACGGCTTGCTTCTATTGTCTGCATAACTTTTCTGGCGATCTCTAGCCATCTTCAGTCTTTCTTTGATTTGCGTAATCTTATCAGTCGTCTCTTGTACTATTTCAGGACCTGATAATTGACTTTCTCCTATTTCTGCCCAACAAACTGGAGTTCTACACTTTCTTCCATATAATGCTTCAAATGGGGCAGTTTCAATACTTGAATGATAACTATTGTTATAGGAGAATTCAATTAATGGTAAATGATCATCCCAACTTCCACCAAAATCTATTACACATGCTCGGAGCATGTCTTCTAGAGTTTGGATTGTCCTTTCACTTTGTCCATCTGTTTGGGGATGATATGCAGTGCTTAGGTTTAGTCGAGTTCCCATAGCTTGCTGGAAACTTTTCCAGAAATGAGAAGTAAAACGACTATCCCTATCCGAAACAATGGAGAGTGGAACTCCATGTAAGGATACAACTTCATCTACATACAATTTAGCCAGTCTTTCCATGCTAAAGGTTTCTTTCATTGGTAAAAAGTGAGCTGATTTGGTTAATCGATCCACAATTACCCAAATCGCATCATTACCTTTTCTGGTTTTGGGTAACTTAGTAACAAAATCCATTGTTATAAGTTCCCATTTCCATACTGGCATTTCTAATTGTTGTAGTAACCCTGAAGGTTTCTGATGTTCTGCCTTAACTTGTGAACAAGTAAGACATTTAGAAACATAGCTGGCTATGTCCTTTTTCATTCCTATCCACCAAAAGTTCTTTCTTAAATCTTGATACATTTTATTGTTTCCTGGATGCATAGTGTACCTAGATTTATGAGCTTCTTCTAAAATCTTAGGTCTTAAGTCTCCCTGCTTAGGTACCCAAATTCTACTTTTGTGGAATCTCCAAATTCCATCTGCTCCTTGTTCTAATTCCTTGATTCGTCCTTTCATTCCTTCAGCATCATCCTTGATTGCTGTAGTTTGAACATTCTTCAATTGTTCCATTAAATCTATTTGTAGATTTAATCTGAGAGCACGAACCCGTCGTTGTTTTTCATAATACTTACAACTTAAGGCATCTGTAACTACATTCGCCTTTCCTTCATGATACTGAATATCAAAGTCGTAGTCAATTAGGATTTCCATCCATCTCCTTTGCCTCATGTTTAACTCTTTTTGCCCAAATATATATCTTAAACTTTTATGGTCTGTGTAGACAGTAAATTTACTTCCGTAAAGATAATGTCTCCAAATCTTAAGGGCAAAAATTACGGCTCCTAATTCTAAATCATGAGTCGTATAATTTTCTTCGTGCTTTTTCAATTGCCTTGATGCGTATGCAATTACCTTCTTGCGTTGCATAAGCACCCAACCAAATCCTAGTTTTGAAGCATCACAATATACTTCAAAATCTTCAGTTCCTTCTGGTAAGGCTAAGATTGGAGCATGGGTTAATTTCTGTTTCAATATTCTAAAAGCTTCTTCTTGTTTGGGTCCCCATTCAAACTTAGTAGCTTTACAGGTTAGCTTAGTTAATGGTACAGCTATCTTGGAAAAATCCTTAATAAACCGTCTATAATACCCAGCTAAACCTATAAAACTTCTTATTTCCATTGCTGTTTGTGGAACCTTCCATTTGGTAATTGCTTCTATCTTAGCAGGATCTACATGAATACCTTCGTGATTCACCATGTGTCCTAAAAATTGCACTTCCTTTAGCCAAAATTCGCATTTCGAGAATTTGGCGTACAACTTTTCTTTTCTTAACAAAGTTAAGAGTGCATGAAGATGTTTACAATGCTCTGTCTGACTTTTGGAATAAATAAGTATATCGTCTATGAAGACAATTACAAATTTATCCAAATACGGTTTACAGATCCTATTCATCATGTCCATAAATGCTGCAGGTGCATTTGTTAATCCGAAGGGCATGACTGTAAACTCGTAATGACCATACCTAGTTCTGAAAGCAGTCTTAGGTATGTCTTCTTCTTGTACCTTTAATTGATGATATCCGGAGCGTAAATCTATCTTAGAAAAATATCTAGCCCCCTGAAGTTGATCAAAAAGATCATCAATCCTAGGTAATGGGTATCGATTCTTAATTGTGACCTTATTCAATTCTCTATAATCGATACACATTCTCATTGAACCGTCCTTTTTCTTCACAAACAACACTGGCGATCCCCAAGGAGATGAGCTAGGTTGTATGAATCCTTTACTTAGTAATTCATCTAATTGCTTTTTCAGTTCTAACATTTCTGTGGGTGCTAACCGATACGGTGCCTTGGCTATTGGTGTAGTTCCTGGAATTAGATGAATCCTAAATTCTACTTCCCTATCTGGTGGTAATCCTCGTAAATCTTCTGGAAATACATCAGGATATGCTGAGACTACTGGTATTTCCTTAAGTTCTTTTCCATTAGTGCTAATGATTACCGAAATCATATACATTATTCCTTGTTTTCGTTCATAACTAGCAACTTTCATTACTGATATGAACTTCATGGGCTTACGTGGTTTATCTCCTGTAATCCTAATCACTTCTCCGGTGGGTGATTGAATTTCTATGGAATTCTGATCACAAAGGATTCTAGCATGGTTGGCTACTAACCAATCCATTCCTAATACAACATCAAATTCAGCTAAATTCATCGGCAATAGTTTTGCAGAAAATTTATGTCCTAAAAGTTCTATGTTTCCTTCTTGCAAAACTTTATCTATTTTAACTGAATTTCCGTCTGCTATTTCAACTGTAAAAATCTGCCTAATATTGGTTAAAGGTAAACTAAGAGCTTGGCAAAATGAAGTATTTATAAAACTATGGTTTGCACCAGAGTCAAATAATACTTTTGCGTACACGTTGTGAACTAAGAACGTACCCGCTATCACATCCGGAATGAGTTCTGCTTCTTGAGTGGTCAACTGAAATGCCCTGGCATTCTTCTTAGTAGTTCCTTCTGTCGCCTTAGGTTTGTTGTCTACTGGTTTAACCAATTTAGGACATTCTGTTTTATAATGCCCTGCTTCTCCACAGTTAAAACAGATTACGGTTTTCTTTCTGCAGTTTTCTTCACGGTGTCCTATACCCTTGCAAAGGTTGCAGGTTAAATTACATTTTCCGTAATGTTTCCTTTTGCAATTTCTACAGAAAGGTGGATTTGAATATTGCCTTGTTCCTCTTTTCTTGAAATTATTACTATTACCCGCCCGAAATCCTTGGGTAATCTTCTGAGCTAGTTCCTTTTTCCTATCTTCATCTCTTGTGCGTACCAGTTCATCGGTTAGAGTATTAGCTAATTCTACCGCATCATCAATAGTGCGAGGTCTTGCAGCTTTAACAATATTGCGGATTTCGCTAATTAGCCCCCAAATATAGCGAGAAATGAGTACCGGTTCTGGCGAAGCCAGTGTTGGTACCACTCTTGCATATTCAAAGAATGTCGAGGTATAACCGCGACAATCCACACCCATCATCCGATGATTTAGAAACTTATTCGCCATCTGTTCCTTTTCATACTCGGGACAGAATTTTCTTTCCACCAAACCCTTAAATTCTTCCCAAGTCATAGCATAAGCTATTATCTTTCCTTTTGATTGTAACACAGTATTCCACCATTCGAGTGCTCCTTCTTTGAATAGATTGGATGCATACATGACCTGATCATCTTTACCACATTTACTTATTGCAATGACTGCTTCGGTTTTCTCTAACCAACGCAGTGATGCAGTTGCTCCTTCATTTCCTGCAAATTCAGTGGGTTTACAAGCAAGGAATTCTTTGAAAGTGCAACCAGGCGTTGCGGCTTTCATTTTCTTAGGGATCGGAGCTTGATGTGGTTCCCTATTATGATTAACATGATTATTGCCTCCATTTACACTATTACTGAAGTTATCTTCAGTAATCTATTTACTAGGGACAATTTGTTGCGGTTCGATTGGATTCTTTATAGCAGCAACGAATGCTGGAATAGCATTGGCTATCCCTTGAGCAACAATGTTTTCGATATCTTGCCGAGTCATATATTGATCTCTTGAATGTTGTTCAGACTGATTAACCTCATTTACTGGTTCATTATCAACGTTTGCCATCTGATAATATATATATAAATTTTATTAGTATCTGCTAAATAACAATTATATACAAACAATCAGAAAATTCTACAATACAGGTATAGTCAAAACAATCGATTTCTCGATTTCATTTTATATCTAGTATAGTATGCATCATTACTTGCAAATATCTTACAGAGTTTTATTCGTTATTTACAGACTAACTTTACTATTACTATTATACAACCACCGTTTTATCATCGTACTGTTTCTCGTCACTTGCCGTTCTAAAAACGCAGTTCCCTCTCATCGTACTTCCAGGCAATTTGTCCCCCTATTTCCCAGATTCTACTTCCCGCATCAAACAACTCTTCACCAAAGTGGCGAAGTTCAGCCATGTTTTCATTACTCATGGGTGGATTAGGTAGGGGTTCTGGATCGAATTGTGGAAGAAAAGAGTAAGGATCGTTGACAATATTTTGGAATTGCCAATCGTTTGTCCACCATTCGTCCATTCCTAGTGGTTGGGAGTGGACTATTGGGTCTGGAATTGCTGGTTCCCAATTCATAGGGAGTTGGTTTTCAAGAGGATAATTAAAAATATTATTATTATTAGTATTGACAGGCTGAATAGTTTCACAGCTTGCCAATAGGAAATCCATCTCATCTTGAAAGGTCCTTCCTTGGTTTTGATTGGAGCTCTCTCCGATTTCTATCTGAGTTGGTCTAGAGCCTTGCCCAACTTCCATTACTATTTCTTTAGTACCTTCCTCCATCTGTATTCCTATCTCCTTAACCTCTTCCTTGTCTTCAGTTTCCATTTCCTGTTGTTTGGAACTTTCTCCGGTTATAATTTCTTTTCCCTTTTTCACAGGATTGTTTATTTTGGGAAGTTTTGTAGCTGGCTTTTTCTTCCGGATACGACTCCCCCAAACGTATTTCCTTCTTTTCTTGGGTTTTAGCTTTTTCAAGGGTGGAGCAGTAAATTCTACAGGTTGTTCTATATCAGGAAAATATCCAGTAAATTCTTTGGAAACTTCGATATTCACCGGGTAAAGATTAAGGTTCTGAAAGGCTTCAGATATCCCACTCATGCTGATGTAGCATATATGCAAAATGCATAAAATACTAAGTTAAAATTCATAAATAACCGTTTAATTTATTACATACTGTGTACTAATTTATTACAAAGATAACTGGAAAACACACTTAGGTTTTGAAATTTTATTTATGGCACAGGGTTTCTAGATTGTAAGGGTAAGGTGCTAAAACTTTAAAATATTAAAGATTTATATTTTCTGCTACTGTGGCTAGCATATATAAATTTGCCCATTTCTCATCTAGCTTATCTTCCCAAGGTGATTTATCAATTAATTCCTGAGTTTCCCGTTTAATCTTCTTTTCTCGGATTTTCTCTTTACTTTTCTTAATAATCATCTCCCTCCTTCTAGGAGAAAGTGATTCCTCGTATTGTGCCTTTCGCACAAATATTCCTTCTTCAGGAATTTCAGCCTGATTCGAGGATTTGGTTCGGGATGAACTTCCCTTCTCATTGGATGATCTATCTAATTTAAGATAGATGCTTGCTAGCTTTTGCTTACCCATACTGTAACTAACAAATAATCAGTTAATAACACACATAATCACTTAATAGTAATCAGGAAAAATTAAGTATTTCTAAATACTTAATTAGCTTAACTCAGTGGCTCTGATACCACATTTTTCTGTCACGGCCCCCGACCCGGTGTGACCCGTTTCAGGAGCCGCGGGACAGAAATCCCGTGGTATTTATTTAATTGAGTTTAACAGCGGAAGTTTATCATCAGGATCGTTTAAAGCTAAATTTTCCCGATTTATTTTATTTCACAATTCGGGATAAAACCCCGATAATTTACAATATTATGTTTTTACTATGAAATTGTGATATTACAAAATTTATTTCTTTATTTTATAATGAGCCACTATCTTAAGCTTGAAATGCTCCCCAGCACTTTTCCTGAATTACAACAGATCACCTGAAACATGTTTGAAAAAGGTTTTGTCAGCGGGAAATACTGAGTGAATCATTCTATTTACTAAAATGACACATTTGTTATAATTTACAGTATTAAGGAAGATTACAATGTTTCTGATATCAAACCAATTACCCACAGTACTTTGTCACTCGACCCATTGGCCCTTCCGTCCAATGGTGTCTGTGACTATGGTCATATCACTCATTGGCTGCCCCAATGGTGAAGATTATCAAGTAATGTATACAAAACCCCACATACCGACTGTAATATGGTGATTACATAAACTTAATCCCTCTAATTATAACTTTGAAATAAATAGGGTTTTGTAAATAGATTTGATAAAAAGAGAATGACTCACATTGCTGATTTAATACGGACAGAGTCTAGTCTATGAATTAGCCTGGTTAACCTAATTTAGATAACAATGCACACAAAACGGGGTTAGTAATCAATACAGCATTTACGATAACTCACGAGATCAACCATCACAACGAGTGACAAAGTGCTATGCTTAACATCTGTCGAATTAACGACTAATGACAAAGCATCACCCTAATGTGGGAAGCACTTAAAACACCCGTTGAGTACATTGATCGATCGGAAAATGAATCGTAGCAGCGATCGTGCTAATACCCTGTTTTGCGGCAGAATTTCGAGATCAGTGTGTGTTGTCAGACTATTTTCGCTATAACTTTGTGTACGAAAGGAATTTAAACGTCAAATCAACGCAGAAGTTCCAGTCCCACTGTCCTCTATTTATAGGTGATTTTTGACCCTTACGCGGCCCGCGTGAGTTTTAAGCTAATCCTTACGCTGCCCGCGTGAGACCTACTTTTAGGCCTAGGGTTGCCACGGTTGGGACTAGCCTTGCTGAGTTGACAATTTTCGAAAATTCCTTGTTGCCAACGTTTTAAGTGGATAATCGTTCATAGGGTTTAACCCCCCCTGAGTTTTAGGGGCCCTAATCCTGATTCTGAAAATTCTGAAAATTTTAAGGTTTGTTCAGAATCACTTGGGTGTCTCAATTAGGGTTTCCTATTGAATAATTAAAATACTAAATAGTACTTTTTGATGAGAGTTGTTACATGAATTCCTTTGGCCCACAAGAATTGAATTGCTTAAAATTGAAGGGAGCTTTGGTAGTAGCTTTAGGAGCTTCGGTTCTTGACTCCTCAGATGATTTGCTGATGTTCTCATAGACATCACTCACGGCTTTTGCTACTTGTTTAGCGATGATAGCAGCAAGAAGTTTGTCTCTCTTTTCTTGACGAGAGAGTGGTGTGTGACGGGATGATGGTCCAGTTGACATTGTCTGCAACAGACATCGCCATAGGTCTCAGACACATCATAATCGAATCTCACCTCACACCTCTACTACTTACTAAAGCCTAAGAACACGCAATGTAACATGTATCGCACAAACACGTAAGCACATAATCACAAATTCATATAAACACAGAAGCACATAAGCACGTAGAGCACAGAATCACAGAAGTACCTAATCATGTAGTCACAAGAGGCAGTCAGAATACAGAAACCTATCATTCACAGTTCGTGAGCGTTCGAATATAGCAATCACATTTAATATATCGATTCGTGTAGTATAAGCGTATAACGTAGCATAAAGTCGTCCACAATTCGGCGATTTGTTAACGTTTCGAGGTAGGAGTGCAATGCGAGTCGTGCGTGTCGATCGAAGTGAAAGCAAAAATCGAGTGAATCTCCAAAAATTTAAACACATAAACAGGTAAACACACATATAAGCACATAAAATTGACGAATCATCAGAGTCGGCAGTTGCGGGCTCAGAATCGAAACACATAAAAATCGAGAAATAGATTGTCTGCGGCTAGTAGACTTCGACTATCCAAAGTGGTTCAACTACTCGCAAGGACTTGTTGTGCACATTTGACCTTCAGGACTATGCTTTTGCCAAGATTTTTGGGCGTTTGGCACATATCCCGTTAGTCATGTTGTGACTTCAAGTCGTTGGAGTCCGTCGGGGCATGGCACTGAGCGAAACAGATTGTCCAGAAGTTTCCATAACAATTATCATTACCAATCAATTTAAAATAACATGTCCCATACCATGTCTCAAAAGGTAAGCAAATTATTACAGACAAAATCTAGGAAAATAGTCTATTCCGACAACTCAGATTTAAATAGAGCAATTGTTTATCTGCTTCTAGAGACCCTTGATTTAATTTGTACAGACAACTATTTGTTGGCCTCTAGAGCCTTGTTCTAGCTTCGATTTCCTACCAGATGTGCATCCTAAGCAACTGTCACATACGTTAAAATAAAGTCAATACATTTAATGTAAAGGTGAGCATACAAGTTTGATAATAGCATATAGAGTTCGAATTCGTTTACGCATAACCAGCACGTACACATAGAGAAATGAAGCACGTTAGTTATCGACATAGATCCATCGATACCAATGACTACGAGTTGACTGCCCGAGGCAGTTCGCAATACATGATTACCACCGTAATCCATGCAAGTAATTGTCCTTAACAACCCCTGCGAACAGGTGCTGAGTCCAAACTATAGTACTATCGTTACTAAGGCAGGTAGACAGCATTCCATGTGTAAACATAACAAACAAGCATTCATAAGCCACATATAACATGCATTAATGGTTAGCGTTCAAATAGTATTGAGTAGTGTGTTGATTGTGGTTTGAATATTCGTAACGTATGTAACACCCAAAAGTGCGTAAGGCAAAAAGGGATCGAGTATACTCACAGCGGTTGATGGATTGAAGGGAGCGCTTAGCGAGTAAGGTTAGCCTGAATAGTTTGATAGCATAACGATAAGTGACGCGTAAAACGGTGCAAGGTGTAAGTGGTTCGGACAGCAGCTCGGTCGGATTGGTAATCCGATCGGATGGTCCAGTCGTGCGGATGACAATCCGTTCAGATGGTCAATCCGGTCGGACAGGTTGTCCGGTCGGATGACTATTCGAGTGGATTGTTTCTTCCTTTGATGTGTTTGTGTATGATGGCTTGTCCTTTGAAGTTTTTCGTTGTAGCATTTTGAAAACATTAAAGTATCTCTATCCTTCAAGTCGGTTGATCGGATGGTCATCCGGTCGGACGATAGTCCGGTCGGGCGGAGACTCTAGTGATGAGGTTACTTATTAGTGGGAACAAATTCACAGCAGAAGAGTCACTCGGTCGGATGTCCATCCAATCGGGTGGCAACCCTGTTAATGAACATGTTGAAAATTGTTTAAGTCTTTAAAGTCCTAGTATCTCACGATCCGAAGAGTAATCCGGTCGGATGGTAGTCCGATCTAATGGCAATTCATTCAATACTCAAACTTCAGATAAAGTTGATTAAGTGTGGGACCCAAGGTGTGATCCGTTCGGATGGCAATCCGTTTGGGTGGCTTATCCGCTCGGACAGTAGTCCGGTCGGATAGCACTCCGTCCCGGTTGCTCCGTCCGTCTTACACTTGGTCGTTTTGTTTATTTATCGTTTTATCGAGACGTTTTGACAATGTGTTAACCAACGGAATCCCATCTTGACACAAGTGACCTGATCGACCAGGAATCGCCCTAGTTCGGCCAGTTAACCGGTTCAAGACTGTTGTTCTTGTTTAACCCGAAATCGGTGGCCTCGTGAGTAGAATCCAGATCTTGAGCTAGCATAACACTAAGAATAAGAAGGAGACTAGAACAAGGCCCGATTCTATCGGTTTTGAGTGCATTGAGTGTAAAAGAGTTGAAAGAAAGTTAGAAACCATCTTTCAATCCTTTTTCATCGTGAATACGTTTAGATCTGTGTGAGATCTTTGTTTATTTGTGTGGAAATCGGTTAGATCTAAGTTGTTCTTGGTGGATTGAGGCCAAAACATGAAGTTCTTCAAGAACTCATGATGACGTCATCCTAGAATACCTCAAATCTAGTGATTTCATGGTTAAAAGTTAAGATTCAAAAGATAGAAAGGTGTAGGAGTGCGCATAGATCAAGAAAGTACAAGATTTAGGATGAGATCTTACCGGAATCGAGAGAAATCGAGGAAAAGGTGAGGAGCACGAGCTGGTCGGTCAGAGAGTTTCCAAAAGTAGAAAGTTTGAGAGTGACATGGGTATTTATAGGATTCCAAAAGGGGAAAGTGTGGGTCGGTCTGATGGCATCCCGCCCGGATGACTATCCGGTCGGATGTCATCTCGGCCGGATGGCATCTTGGCACCACGACCAAGTGGCAGCCCGGTCGGATGGCTATCCGGCCGGATGGCACTTGGTTCGTGTGTTCGACGCGACGATTTTTGCTGATTCGATTTCGATTGCGAGCGATGCGAATACGATGGAGTTTCCTATTCAAATTACTTTTAATCCCAACTATTCATATCTAGCGATGTCTCTTCTCCACTAATAATCATACCATTTCGATTTTGATTCGAGTTCGATGTCGATTGAGTTCGATTGCATTTCGAGTTTCGATTGTTTTCCACAACATAACATAATTAAACATGCACAAGTAACACATAAGGCACGCACACACGTATAACACTATTCCAAATTCGTATTTCGAGTTTCGATTCGATTCGATGTCGATTTGATTAGCATAGTTTGATTATCGTTTAGTTAACTTTATCGCATTGTTACTTCCTATAGTTCACAGTCGTAATTTGCTTAGATTGCGAATAACATACGTCGATTATTGTAATTATTGACACTTACTCCACATAATACAACTAAACTAAACATATAAAAGAGTATAAGTTTCAAAGATTCAAGTTTAAGTTTCATAGAATACATGTTACACCCAAAAGTTTAAGTAAAAAGGGGATCGAGTATACTCACAGTGATTGCTTAACAGTATAAACTGCTACTGGGTCAAAGGGAGCTCTTTTAGAATTAGCCTGATTAGATCATAATATGATAAGAGTTGGGCAGAATAACGAGGTTGCTCAAAGTTTCAAATGGGTCATTGGATCGGGTGGTTGTCCGATCGGACGGTTGTCCGATCGGATTACCAGTCGATCGAATGACATTCGTATGAGAGTAGGCAGATGGCTGCCTGATCGGATGGCCATCCGATCGGGTTGCCACTTGATCCGAGTGTTGGTATCCTGGTCCTCCCAATCGGATGGCTGCTCGATCGGACGGCTGTCCGATCGGGTTGCCATTCGATCAGACTTCCAAATTTTGATTGTTTACCAAGTGTTTGAAAGTTTCAAGACTAAGGCAAGTGTCACCTGATAGGGTGGTTGTCCGATCGGACGATTGTCCGATCGGGTTGCCACTCGATCGGGCGACCCTTGTTCTTGTTTAACATGTTTGTTAAATTTCTAAGTTTCTAGATTAACGGTGACGGCACGACACGTATCGAGACAACGGTAAAACCCCTTTAGCACTCAAAACTCCGATTGAGTGGGAATCACCCCTGTTCGATCGGTCGTTTGTTTCTAATGGGTTTATGTCGGGATCCGTTGCCATGCTCGTCTTTTACCGGTAAGAACCCAGATCAATACCAACTCTAGACTATTCATCAGATCTATAGTTAGTTTAGACCCAATTTCCACCGAATAAACTAAAAGTTTGAGAAAATATGAAGATACTCGAGTTTTATAGGAAAAGTCTAGATTTAGCTTAGATTTAGGTTAGATTTAGTGTAAAAATGCATGAATCATCTTTAGATCTGAGCTAGATCTTGCCTAGAATGACATCACATGTCAGTTTGTACAAACCTGCATGATGACATCACCCTCAAGAACTCAGATCTGAGAGATTTCACGGTGAAAAGTGTGATTTCAAATGAGAATCATGTAGAGAATGATGTGTAGATCAAGAAAGTACAAGAATCTTGTCTAAAACATATTGAAATCAGCAAGAAAAAGAAGAATTAAAGAGTGCGCGTGTCTGGTCGAGCAGAGCTGTCACATCACTCAAAATGGTGATGTGACAGGTCTATTTATAGGGTGAGAGTGCATTAGGGCGGTGCTAGGTGGATAGGGCGGCTGGTCGTTCGAGTGGTCACCCGATCGGGTGGTCATCCGATCGGATGGCCACTCTGGCCAATCCACCTTATTCGCGTTCGCGATTTTGATTCGTTTTTGCGTGTTAGGTTAGGTGTTGCGTTGCTTATAGTGTAGGTAAGGTATCTAGATTACATTACAAACCAAAAGTTTCCAAGTTTCATAGATTCCGCCAGTGAACAGGCTCCAGTCTCTCGTTCAACCAAGAATCCAGTTTCACGAGTCTAAGGAGTCAAGCACCAAATAAGTTTCAAGAGTCAAGAATCATAGTTTCTCAAGCATCAAGAATCAAGAGTCCAAGTATCAAGAATCATAAAGAATCTAGTTTCCATAGTATCAAGAATCAAGTATCTAGATTTAAGCATCAAGAGTCAAGTATCTAGATTAAGTATCAAGTCTCAAAGTTTAAGTGTCAAGAATCAAGCATCTTAGTATCAAGCATCAATATAAATAAGATTCATGCCAAAAGTATCAAAGTATCAACCTCATATAACTATAAGGACTAAATCTGACAATTTGATAGAAGTTTAGGGGCTGATCTTGCCAAGTGTCTAAAGTTCAGGGACGCTGAGCGTTACAGTCTCCCCTCCTTTAGGAGATTTCGTCCCCGAAATCTTAGAAGAAGACTGCTCGAAGAGATGCGGGTACTTAGCCTTCATATCACTTTTCAATTCCCAAGTGAATTCAGCACCACGCTTTCCTTCCCATCGAACCTTAACTATGGGAATTTTGCTGCGCCTCAGACGCTTGACAGTTTGATCCATGATTTCGACCGGTTTCTCCACAAACTGAACATCTTCGTTTATTTGCAAGTCTTCAAGAGGAACCTGCAGTCCCTCGTCGGCTAGGCATTTACGTAGATTGGATACGTGGAATACTGGATGCACGTTGTTTAGTTCTTGTGGCAAGTCGAGTTTGTATGCTACATTGCCAATCCTTTCAAGTATCACGAAAGAACCCACATAGCAAGGAGCAAGCTTTTCCTTCTTTCCAAAATGAACTACTCCCTTCCAAAGAGATACCTTGAGTAGAACTCGGTCACCAACAGCAAATTCCAGAGGCTTCCGCCTATTATCAGCATAGCTCTTCTGTCTGCTTCTAGCCTTGATCAAGTTATCACGGATCTGAAGAATCTTATCCGTTGTCTCTTGAACAATCTCAGGGCCAGTGAACTGCTTTTCCCCAACCTCATGCCAGCTGAGAGGAAATTGGCATTTTCGCCCATATAAAGCTTCGAAAGGAGCCATCTGAATACTGGAATGGTAGCTATTGTTGTACGAGAATTCTATCAATGGTAAATGTACATCCCAGTTACCACCAAAGTCGATGACACAAAAAACGGAGCATATCCTCTAGGGTTTAAATAGTACGCTCGGTCTGCCCATCCGTCTGAGGATGAAAGGCCGTGCTAAGATTCAAGTGCGAAACCATAGTGGACTGAAACGTTTGCCAAAGACGCGATGTAAAACGACCATCACAGTCTGAGATTATGTCAAGAGGTATGCCATGACGGCATATAATCTCATCAGTATAGACTCGAGCAAGTTTCTCCACTCTGTAATCTTCACGAATAGGAAGAAAGTGAGCGGATTTGGTCAAACGATCAATAATCACCCAGATACTATCGTGACCTTTAGAGGTACGGGGTAGCTTAGTAATAAAGTCCATAGCGATACTATCCCATTTCCAAACAGGGATTTTGGGTTGCTCTAAGAGTCCAGAAGGACGCTGGTGTTCAGCCTTTACCTTCAAACAAGTAAGGCACTTAGACACATATACAGCAATGTCCCTCTTCATGCCAGGCCACCAATAAGTCGTACGCAGATCCTGGTACATCTTATCGGCACCTGGATGGATAGAGTAACGGGATTTGTGAGCCTCGGTCATAATGAGCTCACGGAGGTTATCGCGATCTGGCACCCAGATGCGGTTTAGATAGTACTGAAGACTATCGGATTTAGTTTCGAGCTGATTCACATTAGCACCATGTACTTCAACAGTTAGACTTCCTTCATTTGCTGACGAAAACTGAGCTTCACGAATACAAGCATGCAGATCACTAGAAATACGAATAGCCTTGAAATGGGTCCTACGACTAAGGGTGTCGGCTACTACATTCGCCTTGCCTGGATGGTAGCGAATTTCACAGTCATAGTCGTTAAACAATTCCACCCAACGTCTCTGTCGCATGTTTAGCTCTTTTTGGTCAAAGATATGCTGAAGGCTCCTATGGTCGGTGAAGACTACACACTTAGTACCATAAAGGTAGTGTCGCCAGATCTTTTACGCAAAAATAACCGCACCAAGCTCCAGATCGTGAGTAGTATAGTTTTTCTCATGTACTTTGAGCAGACGAGAGGCATAAGCAATAACCTTGTCCCGCTGCATGAGCACACAGCCCAATCCATGGTTCGAGGCATCACAATATACCACAAAATCGTCGTTGCCATCAGGTAGAGTTAACACAGGAGCATTACACAAAAGGTTCTTAAGAGTTTGAAAGGATTCCTCTTGTTCGGGACCCCAAACAAAAGGTTTCTCCTTTTGGGTTAGCGTAGTAAGAGGAACAGCGATTTTAGAAATATCCGCAATGAAGCGGCGGTAATAACCCGCCAGTCCTAGAAAAGAACGAATCTCGGACATGGATTTAGGAGTACACCAATTCTATACTGCCTCAATCTTAGAAGGGTCAACATGAATACCCTGACTACTAACAATGTGACCAAGAAATTGTACTTCATTAATCCAAAACTCACACTTAGAAAATTTAGCATACGTTCACCACGTAAGAGTTCAAGCATAAGATGTAAGTGGCGAGCATGACCAGCTTTAGACTTAGAATAAATAAGAATATCATCAATAAAGACTATCACAAAACGGTCCAAATAGGGTTTACAAATACGGTTCATAAGGTCGATGAACACTGCAGGTGCGTTGGTCAAGCCAAAAGGCATGACTACGAACTCGTAGTGCCCATATAGAGTACGAAACGCAGTCTTGGGAATATCATCTTCGAGGACACGTAGTTGATGATATCCAGAACGTATGTCAATCTTAGAAAAACACGACGCGCCTTGCAGCTGATCAAATAGGTCATCAATACGAGGGAGCGGGTAACGATTCTTCATGGTAAGCTTATTAAGTTCACGGTAGTCGATACACATACAAAACGAACCATCCTTCTTCTTGATGAATAAAACGGGAGCACCCCACGGGGAGGTACTTGGACGAATAAAACCCTTATCGAGTAATTCCTGTAGTTGGCTAAATAACTCTTGCATCTCAGAAGGTGCAAGACGGTAGGGAGCCCTGGCGACGGGAGTCGCACCAGGTACGAGATCAATACGAAAGTCAACGGATCTGGGAGGAGGAAGACCAGGAAGATCTTCAGGAAAGACATCAGTGAAGTCACACACCACTGGAACGTCGCTTATGTTCTTCCCTTTGCCCTTTTGTTCCACCACGTGGGCCAAGAAGGCAGGGTTCTGTTTTCGTAAGCTTCTGCTCGCTTGGGTGCATGACATCAATCTCAGTCCCTTTGAAGGTCGGTCTCCATAGACAATCAAAGTATCACCAGAGGTAAGAGGAAGACGAACAAGTTTTTCATGACAAACAATCTCGGCATGGTTCTTACGCAACCAATCCATACCGATAATAACATCAAAACTACCCAACCGCATGGGTATAAGATCAATAGAGAAGACGTGATCGTTAAGAATCAAGGAACAATCACGCACGATAGAGTTCACAAGAATCGACTTACCATTAGCGACCTCAACAGAGAACGACTCAGGTAACTTGGAGCATGTATAGTTTATCAAAGACTCAAATTCCATGGACACAAAGCTTTTATCGGCACCAGTATCAAATAGAATTGAAGCATAAAGGTTATTAACAAGGAACATACCATTGACAACGTCATTGTCATTACGAGCCTGATTAGCATAAAGGTTGAACGCTCGTCCACGAGCGGTTTGTCGCAACCCCCGATCCCTTATCTGTCCCGGGAATGGGCGGACGCGAACTCAGAATTTTAGTGGTATCAGTTGGTTAATTTGGCAGCGGAAATTACATCAGGACAGTAGTTAGGAAATGTTTATCAGAGTAAAACCACCACATTTGATATTAATAATCACATGGGTAAAACCCAAGTTTCTTATTACAATACATTTATAGGGATAAACCCTATTTTATTGAATTTAAAACATCGTCTTTTACGTAACTTTTATAGCCACATTTTTTCCAAGCCTTCAGTGCTCTCCAGCTGGCTTTTTACTAATTGGATGTCACATTGTGTTACCTGAAACGCGTTTTAAAAACATTTGTCAGTGGGAAATACTGGTGAGTGAATCCCAGTTTAATCAAGAAACATTTTATCAATTAAAACAGTATTGAGAGCGATCACATTGTTTATTTCTACACAATTACTCATTCAGTACTGTCAATCCTGACTGGTGGGTCATATTACACATTGGCTAACTCGTTGTTCAATGGTAACGTATTGTCGTCCCGACTTACTACTCACAGTGTAGTAAATTTTGTATACAAAACCCCAACATACCGGCAGTAATTGAAGAACTACAAAGACTCAATCACCGCTTAATCACATTGTAAAACATTTAAGGTTTTGTAAAACAGTTCAAAAAAAGATTTACAAAAAGAGGATAAACTCACATTGCTATCTTAGACTTCATGTAAGGGTTTCCTGGGATTAATCTATAATTTACACAAATGTACATAGGTTAGTATAATAACCCTTTGAAAATATTAATGATACCCTCCCCGAGACGGTATTCCAACAACTACATCGGGCAGAACCACGACAATTGTTACGGAACCCTAAATCAATCGGGCAACGTATCTAGTACGAAACTGGGGTAATAATACTTACAACGGAGCAGAACCTCGCTAATTAGGGGGTATAATACTTGCTTACTATGCCTAATATTCAGAATTTGAGATTGAGAAACGAAAAATGAACGATTTCTGGTTGAACCCAATGGCTCCTTTATATAGTTGCTGAAACTGACTGTCACGCGCCGCGTAAGAGTAGCCTTAGGGCTACGCGGCCCGCGTCAAAGCTAGTCAACGGACTAGCTTGTCCGGCTCATCAGGTAGGTCCGCCACGATGTCGACACGTGTCGGCCTAGGGTGTCTCTGCGTTCTTGATCTCACGCGGCCCGCGTAAACTTAACGGGGGTCTTACGCGACCCGCTTTAACTTAAGATTCACCGAAATCAAGTTTTAGCCTTGATACCGCCCGCGTAAGTATTGGGGTGGGTCCTACGTTGGAAACTGATTTCGAAACTTTCAAAGACGACGTCAAGTCTCTCATGGGAGTTTGGCATCACGAGCTTACGACATTGTTCAAGGAGGAAATGTCGAAGCTACGAAACGAGGTGGAGAATAGTATTCGAGATTGTCACCATAGCTTCTTGGACCTAGAAGCAAAAGTGAAGGAAAATAAACTTGTGCATCCAGCCAACACCGATCTCTTCGCTCCTAGGGTGGAGATCCCAAAACCATCTCCGTTCCTTGGCAAAAGAGAAGCACGAGCGGTTGACGACTTCGTATGGGAGATGAAACAATACTTGGGTGGAGTGCAAATCAAGGACGATTCCACCAAAATCAAGACGGCCAGCATGTACCTAAAAGACACGGCAGCACTATGGTGGAGACGTCGATACACGGACATCACCAAAGGTACGTGCACTATTAAAACTTGGGCTGAATTTGTCCAAGAACTAAAGAAACAATTTTACCCGGTCAATGCTGAGCACGAAGCTAGGAGCAAACTGAGAAAGCTCAAGCATACCGGAACTCTCAAGGACTATGTAAAAGAATTCACAACGCATGTCCTTGAAATCCCCGATCTGTCGGAAAAGGATTCCCTTTTCTACTTCCTCGACGGGTTACAATATTGGGCTAGAACAGAATTGGACCGTCGCAATGTTCAAGATTTAGCTACTGCCATCGCCGTAGCTGAAGGCTTGATCGATCTTAAAGAAAAACGTCCTAATAAACCCGTAGTCGAAGAACCTGATGACGACATAGGTGGGGGAGCAAAACCAAGTTACACCCGGAGGATTGAAGGACCAAAACCCCCACGATACAATAAACAACTCGCAAGAAGAGGATGCTTCATTTGCGAGGGGCCACACGATGCACGTGACTGCCCAAAGAAATCTAAGTTAACGGCCTTTATCAGCACCGAAGATGATGAAGCCGAAGGTAGCGGGGAGGCTCGTCTAGGGGCGATGCAACTCCAAGTCCTTAATGCTTTAAGGACACAACAAACAAAGCCGCTAAGAATAACCCATGACCGCTCGAGTAAGACCAAGGAAAATTCCACAAATGAGGACCCAAAAGGCCTTCGATTCATAACACTCGAGATTAACGGGCAACACACAAAAGCCTTAGTTGATTCCGGAGCAAGTCACAATTTCATTACTAGGGACGAGGCCAAAAGACTTGGTTTACGGATCAACACGCAAGAGGGACTAATGATGAAGGCTGTTGGCGGAGACCCCAAAGTAATCGAAGGAGTCACCTATAACGCTAAGGCCAAGGTCGGGACATGGAACGGCAAGGTCACTTTCTCGGTCGTTCCCATGGACGACTACAAGATCGTGCTCGGGATGGCATTCTTCCGGAGATCCAACGCCATTCCAGCACCCTTTCTCAACACCATGTACATCATTAAGGGCAAAGAAGTTCACACGGCACCCTTGGAGACGGATACAAGGTACCAACGCAAAGCATTATCCGCCATGCGGATCGTGAGAACAAGGAATCAGCCACGCAAGTACCACGACGAGGACGTCGTGAATTTAGGTGGGGGAGAATGTCACGATCCGCCTAAATACAAAACTTTTTTCGCGAGTTCCGGAAGATTCCGGAACACTAAAGAGGTGTTTAGGGCTGCCCGGAAGTTTCCGGAACAGCCTACAAGTTGCTGGAACATTTTAGCACCATCGGAAGGGTCTAGATCAGCCTTCAAGGGTCTAGGAAGGGCCTAGAACGTGCTGATATTTTCTGCCAAAAGTTGCAGCCAAGAAACATCTAGAAAAGCCTTGAAAACTCTTGGAATGGCTGGATATTTTGCAAGAAAGATCTAGAAATCAGCTCTAAATATCTTGGATATTTTGTATAGAATTCTCTAGTTAGAGAATTCTCTAGAACTAGTAGATAGCAAGTATAAATAGGTGGAAGGGATCTCATTTGGAGATCACCCAACATCATAGCAAGTTTACATACTTGTACTAGTAACCCACTCTTGTAAACTCTCTTGTAATCAATACTAAGTTGTTTCTTTGTAAGCAACACTTGTAATCATCACTTGATCCCTACAAAACCATATCATCGTTGGGTACAAAAGCTTAACTTAGATCGAGTCTAAGTAGCTACACGTGAGTCAGAAGTAACTCCGTGACAACAAGCTCAAACATATTAGAAGCAATTATCTATCTATATATTAAAAAAGCAACCCAATGAATAGTAACTATTAGATATTAAAGGGTAAATTACACTTTTCGTCTTTTAAGTTTGTATCAAATTATAATAGATACCCTTTAACTCTAATAATTACAGCCACAATTTTTTATTAAGATAAACATTAGATATTATTTGAGTTCATTGTTTTAAAATTAGTATGAACTGTGATCTTTTACTAATTTTGGACACATACAACTGTATTTAAATATGAGCTATGTGATTAATAACTTACAGGTTTTGGTATCTTGTTAAAAGTTTGAGAACGAACTAAAATGCATTTAGATAGAGCTAAGGTTAATAAAATATCGATGTTTAGAGCACTGAACTGAAAAAAATAAAATAAATAAAACTTGTCTAACACAAATTGGGTGAACAAATAATGGAGTAGTTTCTAAGTAGGAAGTCAAAATGCTTACTAATATATAACTTTTTTAAGAAAAATTACAACAACTGATTTTACGATCTACACATGCACATCATATTTTAATATATAATATTCATATTTTTTATTCTACATTCTAAAATAACTTGATATGATTTTTCGTAAACTTATAATTAAAGACTTGCTTTTTCTTCTTAATGAAAAAAATAATGTTATTCCCATCAAGTGGGAAGTCTATGCTTGTGCTCAACGCCACAAAAGTCAACAAAAATCAACTAGTCCATTGAAATACTATTCTTGGTTGACCCCTTCTCGTTTCACTTTCTCTATTGGCGGTCCTTTAAAGATCCTTCCTTCCTTCCACAACTTTGTGGACCATTCGTTATGTTGAAGGTCCCTCACTCACTCCTTCATTTTAATGAAATGAATATAAACATTTTAATATTTTATATTATATGAGAAAAGTTACTGCATAAAGGTTTTTTATTTTTTTTATTTTTTTGTAAAAAGACACATTGGATCACAAAATATACCACAATGTCGAGCAAAATATAACATAATGTCAAAAAAAACATAATGACACAAATATAGAAAAAAACGCAATAATAAATAAAAAGAGACAACGTAATGATGTGTACCACTTGGATTGATAGATAACCCGTTAAAGTGGGTCAAACTCCACATAAAATAAAGAGAAACAAGATGAAATTTAGAGAGAATTTGAGATTTAGTATTTTTCATTCATATCAAAACGCTAAACACACTTGCCTTTTTATAGGCTTAGAAAACACAAGCTGAATTAAAACAGAACATGGACCTAACAGGATAAACCCACTAAACCAACACTTTCAAAAAGGGAAATAAATAAAATGAAACTATGCATGCACAGGAGTCTTGTACGTGGGTCTTCTTGGATGTGGGTTTAGGAGGTGGGTGTGTGGTACACATCGTGTAAACAAAAAAGTTTAAAATTTACAAGCTAAACATTTAAAAACAAAAACCTAAAATCTTAGAGCATTCTCATCCAATCCATCAAAACTTGTGAGAGTGAGTTTTTATATTGTAAAGGGTAAAAAAAGTGGTTGTGAGTGGAGGAGAGAGAAAATGTTACTCTTCATCTGTATATTAGGGGGGGACACTGTTCACCCAATATAATTTTTTTAATATATATTGAAAGTGGTTGTGAGTGAAGGAAAGAGAAAAATGTGATGATAATATTATTTAATTGAAAATGAGAGAGAAAAATATTTGTTTTTAGTGGAAATATATTGATATAGGAGTTGTTTTTTAGTGGAATGTATTTATAATTTGATGGATTGGATGAGAATGCTCTTAGACTGGAAGGTATGGGGGCCGGCTAGGCCCGGCAAGGACCGGCGCCGGTCCCCCACACCGCCCCCCTCCATCCTGGCCCGGCTTCACCAGCAATCCCTCGCCGATCTTGCCGCCCCTATTTCAAATATATATCCGTTTGTAACGGATAGATTTATTAAAAAAAAAAAAAAAAATTCTTTTTCCACTTTAAATATTTATCACCTCTTCCATCTTTTTATACCATTTCACATCCTTTTCTCCTAATCTTCTCCTTCTATCATCCACTTTTTAAAAAAAACACTCTCATTTCTTTTTACCATCATGAATCCATTCAACCCAAACGACCCCAACCCGAACAATCCCAACCCGAACAATCCAAACTTTTTTTCTAGTCCCGCTTACACTCCAACTATGGATTCTTCGTGGGGGTCTCCACCATTTGCGTTCTCGGGTTTCCAACAATCACCTAACGCCTTCAATCAAATGTCCCAACTTCAACAAATGCAACAATACCAAGCATTCCAACAATTCATGCAACGCGGCTCGCTTCAACTTGATCAATTCCAATCGCAACCGCCAACTTCCCAACCACAACCCTCGGTTCACCTTGACGATGATGATGAAGTCGTCCCCGAATCGCCACCAAAAGAACTCAAGCGCAAAAAAAAACAGGGGGAAGGGGAAGGCGGTTGAAACCGAACCCGTCACCGAAAAAAAAAGCGGTTCGAGAGCAAAGCCGAGACCGTGGACAAAAGTAGAGGAGGAGGCGCTAGCTATCTCGTTTATTAAGGCCTCAACTTGCCCGATTGTCGGTATGAACCAAAGTTAATTTTTTTTATATAAATTTAAAAAGAATTATTTTTTAGTTTTACTAATCCATTTTTTTTAAATTTTAGGGAACAATCAATCGGGTTCTGGTTTTTGGAAGAAATGTACGGAAAGGTTTAATACCCTTATGGGGGAAGGCCCCTACCGTGATCTCGAATCCGTATCGGGCAAGTGGCGGAAAATGAACAAGTGCGTGAATGATTTTATCGGGATTTATAACCCACTTTACATCCATCGTCCTAGTGGGACTAGCGACGAGGACGTTCTTAACCTTGCGATATCTAAATGGGAAACAAAAAATCCGCCTTTCCCGCACCTCCGAGCATGGAACGTTTTAAAGAAAGACCCTAAATGGGCGCCGATTCCAGATGAGGTCGCAACCGCCAAACGGACTAAAACTTCCGAGTCCGGAAGTTATAGCACGGGAGGCTCCACCGCTCGTTGTCAAATCGACATAAACGACGAACCGGATTATGAGGAACAGGAATATCACGAACCGGGTCGTCCCACCGGAAGGGACAAAGCAAAAAAAGAGGCGGCCGCAAAGCGCAAAGGGGCCGGCTCGGGTGGAGGGGGCGGCTCGAAGGCGTCTTCGAAAATGGACGACTTAATTTCCCAATTCCGTTCGTTCCAAGAATTTGCGGCCGAAAAATATAGTCACAAGAAAAACGTGTCGGCCGACTATGCTCGAGCGGAGGATTTTAGGATAATGAGGTTGGATCTCGACTCGGTTCCGGAGGAGGAACGAGAGGTGTATCGAAGGATGAAGGGAGAGGTGAAGAAAAAGTGGACGTCGTAGGTTTTTTTTTCATTTTTAGGAAATGTAATTTTTTATTTTTATTTTTCGGTAATTTTTTTTTAGGAAATGTAATTTTTTTTTTTTAGGAAATGTAATTTTTTTTTTTTAGGAAATGTAATTTTTTTTATGTTATGAAATGAAATTATTTATGTTGTTTTATGTTGTATTTTTTTAATTTTTATAAAGTTTTTATTAACTTATTAAATTAAAGCTTAGGAAATTATAAAATAATAAGGTGGGGCCCCATCCTCCATCCCCTTCAATTATCAATTTGGCTCATCCCCCACGAGCCGCCTACGTGGCGCCTACGTGGAGGCTCATCCCCGTGGGGATGGGCCAAACCATACCCTTTACTCTTACATTGTAGAGTTTGATGAGACGGTTTTAATATCGCTTGAATAAGGTTAATCAGAGTCCGTTTGATACTTTTTTACGACTCATTATTTTAGGTGACTTGGATTTTAGTTGGTAATTACGTAAGTAAACTAATAATGATAATCATATAATTCTTATTTGATCTCAAATAACTCATCATTGATTGCTAGTTAAAACTCTGGTTAATACATTCCGTCATATTAGAGTAAAATATTTATAAGAAACCATAGGAGGCTAATAAATTAAATTCATAAATTTGGAAATGAGTTTCATGCTAAACAACCAATTAGAAGAGTTTATTAAGAAAGAAAATTTGACTTAGAAGAGTTGGTTACTTGATTTAAAATATGTTCTCTAGAATGATTTTATGGAGGGCCTTTCAACAGTATGGTGTGTTAAAGGACGCGTATGTGGCACGAAAGAAAGACTCCAGAGGTAATTACTTCGGTTTTGTTCGATACGAGGGTGTGCATGACGTGATGACAACACTGCAAGCCATGAACAAGGTAAAAATCTTTGAAGCAAAAGTGAGCGTCTCGGTGGCGAAATTCGATAAAAACCACAGGCTGTTTCAGAGTCATGGTTATGACGATGGAGCTGGGCAGCAGTCACGTACTAAAGTGCAGTATGGAGACCCGATCTTACAGCGAAGGTCGGTGTATGAATACATGCCGGTGAAAGAAGGCGTCACGTATTCGGATGTGGTCAAAGGAAAACAGGAGTCACAGATAAAGGAAAATAAGACAGTCACTGCAGAAGATAGGATTGCGGTTTATCCGGACCATTGCATGATGAGGGCGGTCATAGTTGATTTAAAAGATGTCGGAGCATTGAAAGAGTTTAGAAGGATGATGGAAGCAAGGGGGCTTGGTGAATATCCGGTGTCCTACATAGGTGGATTGAAATGTATGGTGGTGTTTAAAGAGAAAGGGCAGGCAATGGAATTTACTAGAATCAATGGCGAAGAGTGGAACCGGTTAGTCTCGTCGGCCACGTTATGGAAAGGACAGGATTTGGAGTATGATCGTCTGGTGTGGATAAAAACTTGTGGACTTCCTATTCATCTTAGAGACAGCAAGATGTATAACCGGGTGGGGGAATGCTTCGGAAGACTTGTTGGGTCATCAGATTTTTCGTGGACGGAAATGGATAATTCGGATAGTGGATGCTGGATAGTGACTGGAGTCGGGAAGCGTATCGAGGAGGAGGTGAGCATAGAATGGCGAGGAATAATTTACAATGCTTGGGTGAGAGAAGAATTTAATCCATGGTTGGGCCTATTCCAACCAGGATTTTCAACTCCTGGTTAGTTATGCCTGGTAACATGGAGTTTATTCAGCAAGCTTTAGGGAGCTTTTCCTTCCAAGGGGCGGCGGACATGGGCCTCGCAGTAAAACTAAAGTGGATTAAGTTCAAGTTAAAGGACCGGGTGAATATTATTAAATCAGAAAAGGAGTTGGTGTATAAAGAAAAGATGGAAACGTTGGAGGCTTTGGAGTTAATAGGGGAAGAGCGGGATCTTTCTCCGGACGAACTGGGTAATAGGGCGGAATGTAAAAGGATTATTATGGAGGCAGATAGAGTCAAAGTAATGGATCTGAAGCAGAGGTCAAGGGTGAAGTGGGCCGTGGAGGGGGATGAAAACACGAGCTACTTTCATAATATTGTTAATGCAAATCAAAGCTCTAATCGAATAAACGGGCTTATGATAAATGGGGTATGGGAGACAGCTCCACTGCTGATTAAGGATTCTATATGCTCCTTTTTCACACAAAAGTTCCAGGAACCGATGGAGGTTAGGCCCAGGTTGACGTGTACGTACCTTGGCCAGGTGACTGATGCAGAGGGGGAGATGTTAGTAGCCCCGTTCTCATTAACAGAGATTAAAGACGCAATTTGGGATTGTGGAAGTGAAAAGGCACCGGGCCCTGACGGCATCAATTTCAGGTTTATAAAGAAATGTTGGGGATCTTTACAGGCGGATTTCATAAAAGTGTTTGAGGAGTTTTCACAAAATGCAACCGTTTCTCATGGGTGTGCCTCATCGTTTATTGCACTTATTCCCAAGTGTAATGATCCAAATGGCATGGGGGACTATAGGCCGATTAGCCTTATTGGATGCATAAATAAGGTGATCTCGAAAGTATTGGCAAATAGAATGAAGTTAGTTATTAATAAGCAAATTTCAGAGGAACAAACTGCATTTCTAGCCAACAGGAGCATATTAGATGGACCGTTGATACTTAATGAGTTAATTCCGTGGATGCGGCCTAATAGGAAGGAGGGGTTTATATTCAAAGCGGATATTGAGAAGGCTTATGATTCGCTAAATTGGGGATTCGTGGAAAGCATCATGGAGCAAATGAAGTTTCCCTCGATGTATATAAGTTGGGTTATGGCCACGGTAAGAAATGCTAGGGCTTCTGTATTAGTAAACGGGTCACCTACGCAGGAGTTCACATGTTATAGGGGATTGCGGCAAGGGGATCCCTTATCCCCGTTTTTATTCATCATCGCAATGGAAGCTTTGTCAGGAGTAATGAAGAAAGCATGCTCACTTGGCGTATATGAAGGGGTCCGGTTCGTGAATCAAGGTTCGGTTCTTTCCCACTTCCTTTATGCAGACGACGTTATTTTTGTGGGGAGGTGGTCGGTGAATAGTATACATAATTTAAGGAGAATTCTTCGGTGCTTCTTCTTAGCGTCGGGGCTTCGGGTAAATCTTGGTAAAAGTTGGTTTTTGTCACAGCCCCCGACCCGGTGTGACCCGTTTCAGGAGCCGCGGGACAGAAATCCCGTGGAATTTATTTAATTGAGTTTAACAGCGGAAGTTTATCATCAGGATCGTTTAAAGCTAAATTTTCCCGATTTATTTTATTTCACAATTCGGGATAAAACCCCGATAATTTACAATATTATGTTTTTACTATGAAATTGTGATATTACAAAATTTATTTCTTTATTTTATTATGAGCCACTATCTTAAGCTTGAAATGCTCCCCAGCACTTTTCCTGAATTACAACAGATCACCTGAAACATGTTTGAAAAAGGTTTTGTCAGCGGGAAATACTGAGTGAATCATTCTATTTACTAAAATGACACATTTGTTATAATTTACAGTATTAAGGAAGATTACAATGTTTCTGATATCAAACCAATTACCCACAGTACTTTGTCACTCGACCCATTGGCCCTTCCGTCCAATGGTGTCTGTGACTATGGTCATATCACCCATTGGCTGCCCCAATGGTGAAGATTATTAAGTAATGTATACAAAACCCCACATACCGGCTGTAATATGGTGATTACATAAACTTAATCCCTGTAATTATAACTTTGAAATAAATAGGGTTTTGTAAATAGATTTGATAAAAATAGAATGACTCACATTGCTGATTTAATACGGACAGAGTCTAGTCTATGAATTAGCCTGGTTAACCTAATTTAGATAACAATGCACACAAAACTGGGTTAGTAATCAATACAGCATTTACGATAACTCACGAGATCAACCATCACAACGAGTGACAAAGTGCTATGCTTAACATCTGTCGAATTAACGACTAATGACAAAGCATCACCCTAATGTGGGAAGCACTTAAAACACCCGTTGAGTACATTGATCGATCGGAAAATGAATCGTAGCAGCGATCGTGCTAATACCCTGTTTTGCGGCAGAATTTCGAGATCAGTGTGTGTTGTCAGACTATTTTCGCTATAACTTTGTGTACGAAAGGAATTTAAACGTCAAATCAACGCAGAAGTTCCAGTCCCACTGTCCTCTATTTATAGGTGATTTTTGACCCTTACGCGGCCCGCGTGAGTTTTAAGCTAATCCTTACGCTGCCCGCGTGAGACCTACTTTTAGGCCTAGGGTTGCCACGATTGGGACTAGCCTTGCTGAGTTGACAATTTTCGAAAATTCCTTGTTGCCAACGTTTTAAGTGGATAATCGTTCATAGGGTTTAACCCCCCCTGAGTTTTAGGGGCCCTAATCCTGATTCTGAAAATTCTGAAAATTTTAGGGTTTGTTCAGAATCACTTGGGTGTCTCAATTAGGGTTTCCTATTGAATAATTAAAATACTAAATAGTACTTTTTGATGAGAGTTGTTACATTCTCCCCACCTTAATAAAAATCTCGTCCTCGAGATTTATTGGAATAATTGAGGATACTTTCTCTTCATTTCTGATTCCAGCTCCCAAGTGTATTCAGGTCCTCTCCTTGAATCCCACTTTACTTTAACTAGCACTAATCGTTTGTGCTTGAGAAATTTCACTTTTCTGTCTTCTATCTGAAGAGGTTTCTCCACAAATTTTAACTTTTCGTTTACCTCTATGTCTTGAAGAGGTACTACCAGAGATTCATCTGTTAAACATTTCTTGAGATTGGATACATGAAATACATCATGTACTCTAGCTAATTCTTCCAGTAGTTGTAAACGATAAGCTACTGGTCCTATACGTTGGATCACTGGAAATGGTCCTACGTATCTTGGACTTAGCTTTCCTTTCTTACCGAATCTAACAACTCCTTTCCAAGGAGAAACTTTCAATAGTACTCTGTCTCCAACTTGGAATTCTAACGGCTTGCTTCTATTGTCTGCATAACTTTTCTGGCGATCTCTAGCCATCTTCAGTCTTTCTTTGATTTGCGTAATCTTATCAGTCGTCTCTTGTACTATTTCAGGACCTGATAATTGACTTTCTCCTATTTCTGCCCAACAAACTGGAGTTCTACACTTTCTTCCATATAATGCTTCAAATGGGGCAGTTTCAATACTTGAATGATAACTATTGTTATAGGAGAATTCAATTAATGGTAAATGATCATCCCAACTTCCACCAAAATCTATTACACATGCTCGGAGCATGTCTTCTAGAGTTTGGATTGTCCTTTCACTTTGTCCATCTGTTTGGGGATGATATGCAGTGCTTAGGTTTAGTCGAGTTCCCATAGCTTGCTGGAAACTTTTCCATAAATGAGAAGTAAAACGACTATCCCTATCCGAAACAATGGAGAGTGGAACTCCATGTAAGGATACAACTTCATCTACATACAATTTAGCCAGTCTTTCCATGCTAAAGGTTTCTTTCATTGGTAAAAAGTGAGCTGATTTGGTTAATCGATCCACAATTACCCAAATCGCATCATTACCTTTTCTGGTTTTGGGTAACTTAGTAACAAAATCCATTGTTATAAGTTCCCATTTCCATACTGGCATTTCTAATTGTTGTAGTAACCCTGAAGGTTTCTGATGTTCTGCCTTAACTTGTGAACAAGTAAGACATTTAGAAACATAGCTGGCTATGTCCTTTTTCATTCCTATCCACCAAAAGTTCTTTCTTAAATCTTGATACATTTTATTGTTTCCTGGATGCATAGTGTACCTAGATTTATGAGCTTCTTCTAAAATCTTAGGTCTTAAGTCTCCCTGCTTAGGTACCCAAATTCTACTTTTGTGGAATCTCCAAATTCCATCTGCTCCTTGTTCTAATTCCTTGATTCGTCCTTTCATTCCTTCAGCATCATCCTTGATTGCTGTAGTTTGAACATTCTTCAATTGTTCCATTAAATCTATTTGTAGATTTAATCTGAGAGCACGAACCCGTCATTGTTTTTCATAATACTTACAACTTAAGGCATCTGTAACTACATTCGCCTTTCCTTCATGATACTGAATATCACAGTCGTAGTCAATTAGGATTTCCATCCATCTCCTTTGCCTCATGTTTAACTCTTTTTGCCCAAATATATATCTTAAACTTTTATGGTCTGTGTAGACAGTAAATTTACTTCCGTAAAGATAATGTCTCCAAATCTTAAGGGCAAAAATTACGGCTCCTAATTCTAAATCATGAGTCGTATAATTTTCTTCGTGCTTTTTCAATTGCCTTGATGCGTATGCAATTACCTTCTTGCGTTGCATAAGCACCCAACCAAATCCTAGTTTTGAAGCATCACAATATACTTCAAAATCTTCAGTTCCTTCTGGTAAGGCTAAGATTGGAGCATGGGTTAATTTCTGTTTCAATATTCTAAAAGCTTCTTCTTGTTTGGGTCCCCATTCAAACTTAGTAGCTTTACAGGTTAGCTTAGTTAATGGTACAGCTATCTTGGAAAAATCCTTAATAAACCGTCTATAATACCCAGCTAAACCTATAAAACTTCTTATTTCCATTGCTGTTTGTGGAACCTTCCATTTGGTAATTGCTTCTATCTTAGCAGGATCTACATGAATACCTTCGTGATTCACCATGTGTCCTAAAAATTGCACTTCCTTTAGCCAAAATTCGCATTTCGAGAATTTGGCGTACAACTTTTCTTTTCTTAACAAAGTTAAGAGTGCATGAAGATGTTTACAATGCTCTGTCTGACTTTTGGAATAAATAAGTATATCGTCTATGAAGACAATTACAAATTTATCCAAATACGGTTTACAGATCCTATTCATCATGTCCATAAATGCTGCAGGTGCATTTGTTAATCCGAAGGGCATGACTGTAAACTCGTAATGACCATACCTAGTTCTGAAAGCAGTCTTAGGTATGTCTTCTTCTTGTACCTTTAATTGATGATATCCGGAGCGTAAATCTATCTTAGAAAAATATCTAGCCCCCTGAAGTTGATCAAAAAGATCATCAATCCTAGGTAATGGGTATCGATTCTTAATTGTGACCTTATTCAATTCTCTATAATCGATACACATTCTCATTGAACCGTCCTTTTTCTTCACAAACAACACTGGCGATCCCCAAGGAGATGAGCTAGGTTGTATGAATCCTTTACTTAGTAATTCATCTAATTGCTTTTTCAGTTCTAACATTTCTGTGGGTGCTAACCGATACGGTGCCTTGGCTATTGGTGTAGTTCCTGGAATTAGATGAATCCTAAATTCTACTTCCCTATCTGGTGGTAATCCTGGTAAATCTTCCAGAAATACATCAGGATATGCTGAGACTACTGGTATTTCCTTAAGTTCTTTTCCATTAGTGCTAATGATTACCGAAATCATATACATTATTCCTTGTTTTCGTTCATAACTAGCAACTTTCATTACTGATATGAACTTCATGGGCTTACGTGGTTTATCTCCTGTAATCCTAATCACTTCTCCGGTGGGTGATTGAATTTCTATGGAATTCTGATCACAAAGGATTCTAGCATGGTTGGCTACTAACCAATCCATTCCTAATACAACATCAAATTCAGCTAAATTCATCGGCAATAGTTTTGCAGAAAATTTATGTCCTAAAAGTTCTATGTTTCCTTCTTGTAAAACTTTATCTATTTTAACTGAATTTCCGTCTGCTATTTCAACTGTAAAAATCTGCCTAATATTGGTTAAAGGTAAACTAAGAGCTTGGCAAAATGAAGTATTTATAAAACTTTGGTTTGCACCAGAGTCAAATAATACTTTTGCGTACACGTTGTGAACTAAGAACGTACCCGCTATCACATCCGGAATGAGTTCTGCTTCTTGAGTGGTCAACTGAAATGCCCTGGCATTCTTCTTAGTAGTTTCTTCCGTCGCCTTAGGTTTGTTGTCTACTGGCTTAACCAATTTAGGACATTCTGTTTTATAATGCCCTGCTTCTCCACAGTTAAAACAGATTACGGTTTTCTTTCTGCAGTTTTCTTCACGGTGTCCTATACCCTTGCAAAGGTTGCAGGTTAAATTACATTTTCCGTAATGTTTCCTTTTGCAATTTCTACAGAAAGGTGGATTTGAATATTGCCCTGTTCCTCTTTTCTTGAAATTATTACTATTACCCACCCGAAATCCTTGGGTAATCTTCTGAGCTAGTTCCTTTTTCCTATCTTCATCTCTTGTGCGTACCAGTTCATCGGTTAGAGTATTAGCTAATTCTACCGCATCATCAATAGTGCGAGGTCTTGCAGCTTTAACAATATTGCGGATTTCGCTAATTAGCCCCCAAATATAGCGAGAAATGAGTACCGGTTCTGGTGAAGCCAGTGTTGGTACCACTCTTGCATATTCAAAGAATGTCGAGGTATAACCGCGACAATCCACACCCATCATCCGATGATTTAGAAACTTATTCGCCATCTGTTCCTTTTCATACTCGGGACAGAATTTTCTTTCCACCAAACCCTTAAATTCTTCCCAAGTCATAGCATAAGCTATTATCTTTCCTTTTGATTGTAACACAGTATTCCACCATTCGAGTGCTCCTTCTTTGAACAGATTGGATGCATACATGACCTGATCATCTTTACCACATTTACTTATTGCAATGACTGCTTCGGTTTTCTCTAACCAACGCAGTGATGCAGTTGCTCCTTCATTGCCTGCAAATTCAGTGGGTTTACAAGCAAGGAATTCTTTGAAAGTGCAACCAGGCGTTGCGGCTTTCATTTTCTTAGGGAGCGGAGCTTGATGTGGTTCCCTATTATGATTAACATGATTATTGCCTCCATTTACACTATTACTGAAGTTATCTTCAGTAATCTGTTTACTAGGGACAATTTGTTGCGGTTCGATTGGATTCTTTATAGCAGCAACGAATGCTGGAATAACATTGGCTATCCCTTGAGCAACAATGTTTTCGATATCTTGCCGAGTCATATATTGATCTCTTGAATGTTGTTCAGACTGATTAACCTCATTTACTGGTTCATTATCAACGTTTGCCATCTGATAATATATATATAAATTTTATTAGTATCTGCTAAATAACAATTATATACAAACAATCAGAAAATTCTACAATACAGGTATAGTCAAAACAATCGATTTCTCGATTTCATTTTATATCTAGTATAGTATGCATCATTACTTGCAAATATCTTACAGAGTTTTATTCGTTATTTACAGACTAACTTTACTATTACTATTATACAACCACCGTTTTATCATCGTACTGTTTCTCGTCACTTGCCGTTCTAAAAACGCAGTTCCCTCTCATCGTACTTCCAGGCAATTTGTCCCCCTATTTCCCTGATTCTACTTCCCGCATCAAACAACTCTTCACCAAAGTGGCGAAGTTCAGCCATGTTTTCATTACTCATGGGTGGATTAGGTAGGGGTTCTGGATCGAATTGTGGAAGAAAAGAGTAAGGATCGTTGACAATATTTTGGAATTGCCAATCGTTTGTCCACCATTCGTCCATTCCTAGTGGTTGGGAGTGGACTATTGGGTCTGGAATTGCTAGTTCCCAATTCATAGGGAGTTGGTTTTCAAGAGGATAATTAAAAATATTATTATTATTAGTATTGACAGGCTGAATAGTTTCACAGCTTGCCAATAGGAAATCTATCTCATCTTGAAAGGTCCTTCCCTGGTTTTGATTGGAGCTCTCTCCGATTTCTATCTGAGTTGGTCTAGAGCCTTGCCCAACTTCCATTACTATTTCTTTAGTACCTTCCTCCATCTGTATTCCTATCTCCTTAACCTCTTCCTTGTCTTCAGTTTCCATTTCCTGTTGTTTGGAACTTTCTCCGGTTATAATTTCTTTTCCCTTTTTCAAAGGATTGTTTATTTTGGGAAGTTTTGTAGCTGGCTTTTTCTTCCGGATACGACTCCCCCAAACGTATTTCCTTCTTTTCTTGGGTTTTGGCTTTTTCAAGGGTGGAGCAGTAAATTCTACAGGTTGTTCTATATCAGGAAAATATCCAGTAAATTCTTTGGAAACTTCGATATTCACCGGGTAAAGATTAAGGTTCTGAAAGGCTTCAGATATCCCACTAATGCTGATGTAGCATATATGCAAAATGCATAAAATACTAAGTTAAAATTCATAAATAACCGTTTAATTTATTACATACTGTGTACTAATTTATTACAAAGATAACTGGAAAACACACTTAGGTTTTAAAATTTTATTTATGGCACAGGGTTTCTAGATTGTAAGGGTAAGGTGCTAAAACTTTAAAATATTAAAGATTTATATTTTCTGCTACTGTGGCTAGCATATATAAATTTGCCCATTTCTCATCTAGCTTATCTTCCCAAGGTGATTTATCAATTAATTCCTGAGTTTCCCGTTTAATCTTCTTTTCTCGTATTTTCTCTTTACTTTTCTTAATAATCATCTCCCTCCTTCTAGGAGAAAGTGATTCCTCGTATTGTGCCTTTCGCACAAATATTCCTTCTTCAGGAATTTCAGCCTGATTCGAGGATTTGGTTCGGGATGAACTTCCCTTCTCATTAGATGATCTATCTAATTTAAGATAGATGCTTGCTAGCTTTTGCTTACCCATACTGTAACTAACAAATAATCAGTTAATAACACACATAATCACTTAATAGTAATCAGGAAAAATTAAGTATTTCTAAATACTTAATTAGCTTAACTCAGTGGCTCTGATACCACATTTTTCTGTCACGGCCCCGACCCGGTGTGACCCGTTTCAGGAGCCGCGGGACAGAAATCCCGTGGTATTTATTTAATTGAGTTTAACAGCGGAAGTTTATCATCCGGATCGTTTAAAGCTAAATTTTCCCGATTTATTTTATTTCACAATTCGGGATAAAACCCCGATAATTTACAATATTATGTTTTTACTATGAAATTGTGATATTACAAAATTTATTTCTTTATTTTATAATGAGCCACTATCTTAAGCTTGAAATGCTCCCCAGCACTTTTCCTGAATTACAACAGATCACCTGAAACATGTTTGAAAAAGGTTTTGTCAGCGGGAAATACTGAGTGAATCATTCTATTTACTAAAATGACACATTTGTTATAATTTACAGTATTAAGGAAGATTACAATGTTTCTGATATCAAACCAATTACCCACAGTACTTTGTCACTCGACCCATTGGCCCTTCCGTCCAATGGTGTCTGTGACTATGGTCATATCACCCATTGGCTGCCCCAATGATGAAGATTATCAAGTAATGTATACAAAACCCCACATACCGGCTGTAATATGGTGATTACATAAACTTAATCCCTGTAATTATAACTTTGAAATAAATAGGGTTTTGTAAATAGATTTGATAAAAAGAGAATGACTCACATTGCTGATTTAATACGGACAGAGTCTAGTCTATGAATTAGCCTGGTTAACCTAATTTAGATAACAATGCACACAAAACTGGGTTAGTAATCAATACAGCATTTACGATAACTCACGAGATCAACCATCACAACGAGTGACAAAGTGCTATGCTTAACATCTGTCGAATTAACGACTAATGACAAAGCATCACCCTAATGTGGGAAGCACTTAAAACACCCGTTGAGTACATTGATCGATCGGAAAATGAATCGTAGCAGCGATCGTGCTAATACCCTGTTTTGCGGCAGAATTTCGAGATCAGTGTGTGTTGTCAGACTATTTTCGCTATAACTTTGTGTACGAAAGGAATTTAAACGTCAAATCAACGCAGAAGTTCCAGTCCCACTGTCCTCTATTTATAGGTGATTTTTGACCCTTACGTGGCCCGCGTGAGTTTTAAGCTAATCCTTACGCGGCCCGCGTGAGACCTACTTTTAGGCCTAGGGTTGCCACGGTTGGGACTAGCCTTGCTGAGTTGACAATTTTCGAAAATTCCTTGTTGCCAACGTTTTAAGTGGATAATCGTTCATAGGGTTTAACCCCCCCTGAGTTTTAGGGGCCCTAATCCTGATTCTGAAAATTCTGAAAATTTTAGGGTTTGTTCAGAATCACTTGGGTGTCTCAATTAGGGTTTCCTATTGAATAATTAAAATACTAAATAGTACTTTTTGATGAGAGTTGTTACAGTTTTTTGGTGTGAATGTATGTGATGTTGATATTCAGAATATGGCCGAAACATTGGGGTGCAGAGTTGGGTGTTTTCCGTTTAAACACTTAGGATTACAAGTGGGGGCAAACATGAATCTGGTAAGAAATTGGCAGCCGGTAGTAGAAATTGTTAAAAAAAGGTTGGCGATTTGGAAAGCGAAAACTCTATCATTTGGCGGAAGGTTGACATTAATTAAGTCGGTGTTAAACGCACTTCCAACGTACTATTTCTCTTTGTATAGAGCCCCGGCACAAGTTATTGACCAACTTGAAAGGATACGACGTGAATTTCTTTGGGGTATAACGCCGGAAAGGGGAAAAATAAGTTTGGTAGCCTGGGATAATGTTTTGACACCAAAGGAATTAGGTGGGGTTGGTGTCGGGTCCTTGAAAGATGCGAACCTAGCAATGCTCGCCAAGTGGTGGTGGAGATTTAAGACGGATCCGGATAGTTTATGGCGTAAAGTAATCTGGAGTATACACCATAGTGAAAGAAAGTGGAACCCGATTCCTGGGAGAATGTCAATAGCCGGTCCATGGAAGCAAGTCTTCAGAGTTTCAAAAGACATGGAAAAATATGGGTTGAATATTTCGGACTGTTTCTGGGCGATACCGGGAGTGGGAAATTCGATTTCCTTTTGGAAAGAGAGATGGACAGAAGGTGGAACACTTAAAAGTCGGTATCCGGGCCTGTATGAGCTGGAAAAAAGTAAAAATGCAGCCGTCTCGGATCGAGTAAAGGTTACAAGTGATGCGATGACTCTGATTTATAACTGGGTACGGCAGCCGGAGACACAGCAGGAATTAAGCGATGTACAGAAGCTATCCGAGGACCTGTTCAAGACGGCATGGGGAGATGGGGGTGATCGATGGGGCTGGGAACTTGATGGTTCAGGCACCTTCACGGTAAAAAGTCTTAAGTGCACACTACAGGCTGCAAGATTCCCAGACCTGGGGAATGATTTTAGATGGAATAAGTGGAATCCGATTAAGGTAAACTTCTTGGCATGGAGAGTTTCGTTAGACCGGTTGCTGACCCTTGCAGCTTTAGCACGATGGAACGTTGTTACAGGTCAGACTTCTTGCAACTTATGTGGTCAATTTGATGAAGACGTGGAACATCTGTTTGTAAGCTGTGAATTGGCACAAGAGGTTTGGAATTTCGTCTCTCAATGGTGTAAAATCTCAAGTATATATGCTTTTGGGGTAAAGGATTTGTTGGGTTGGCATAAACATATTCGGGGTACGGAAAAATGGAGGAAGCTGATTTACGCAATCATGCAAGTATCGATTTGGGTAATATGGAGATGCAGAAATGATCGAGTTTTCAATGGCAAACATGCGAATCTGGAACATTTAACGGCGGAGATTAAGCACTTAAGTTTCTTATGGGTTGGTAATAGATCATCTTTAAAGGAGATATCTTGGGAGGAGTGGTGTAATTTCGATGTATCGAGGAAATGTTCGTAGTATAGTATTGTACTGGCGTATGTAATGGTGTGGGCTAACTTGTTGTTACCCCTTTGATTAATAAAATGAATTTTTGTTGGCCGTTCAAAAAAAAAAAAAAGATTAGCATTTTAAAAATATTTTTTTGTCTTTAATTTAGTAAATTTATGAATCCTTGTATATAAATATTGAACAACGTTTGTTTTTGTTGTGTATAGAATTTGTATTCATGTATTTAAATAATAAAACAAGACGATTATCACGAAAAAAAGATTAAGAAGAGATATTCTCAACAACATAATATGAATTAAACAATTAATTTTGTATCCCAACTCAATATTTTTTTAAAATATGTGGTTGCTTATTGAGGTACATTATCATTTAATGTAATAATTAATCACCAATAATTTGTCATCAATTTAAAAAAAAAAAAAAATTGTATGATTCGATTGCAAACTCTACTGATTAATTTATATTTCAGACTTTATATTTATTTATTTATTTATTTATTTATTTATTTCATGACTCGTGTATTGTTAACAATTCAGGTACACATCATTATAATGGTTGCATATTTTGTTCCAAATCCAATTTTATATATACTTCTTTAAACCGGCTGAACAAGTTAATTCTTTAAACCGGTTTAACCCGTTAATCGGTAAAAGAGCTGTTCAATAATTGGTCTATTTATTATAATAATGATTAGGGGTGTGCATGGGTCGGTTTGGGTCGGTTTTGACCAAAAACCATAACCATAACTGCGATGTCGGTTATTGGATAACCATAACCATAACCGATCGGTTATGATGGTTATGGTTATTTGGTTTTGATGGTTATAGCGGGTCGGTTATGGGTGGTTACGTCACACCCCAACCGATGGCGGAAACATCGGGGTGCGAGCACTAAGCGTTCAGATTGCTCATGAGATTCCATAACACTATTTGTTTCAATAGAAATTAGATCAAATTCATCATAACATTGTCTAAAAGCAAACACAACTAACACAAGTATCGAATACAGACCAAAACGAATATTGTTCAAACTGTTCAAAAGATTCTAAGTTAACTAGGAGACGTTTCTAAGCATCTCCTAGCTGAATTCCATGCATTCCAATCATCCTTGTCACACTCCAACCGATGGCGAAAACATCGGGGCATGGCACTGAGCGAAACAGATTGTCCAGAAGTTTTCATAACAATTATCATTACCAATCAATTTAAAATAACATGTCCCATACCATGTCTCAAAAGGTAAGCAAATTATTACAGACAAAATCTAGGAAAATAGTCTATTCCGACAACTCAGATTTGAATAGAGCAATTGTTTATCTGCTTCTAGAGACCCTTGATTTAATTTGTACAGACAACTATTTGTTGGCCTCTAGAGCCTTATTCTAGCTTCGATTTCCTACCAGATGTGCATCCTAAGCACCTATCACATACGTTAAAATAAAGTCAATACATTTAATGTAAAGGTGAGCATACAAGTTTGATAATAGCATATAGAGTTCGAATTCGTTTACGCATAACCAGCACGTACACATAGAGAAATGAAGCACGTTAGTTATCGACATAGATCCATCGATACCAATGACTACGAGTTGACTGCCCGAGGCAGTTCGCAATACATGATTACCACCGTAATCCATGCAAGTAATTGTCCTTAACAACCCATGCGAACAGGTGCTGAGTCCAAACTATAGTACTATCATTGCTAAGGCAGGTAGACAGCATTCCATGTGTAAACATAACAAACAAGCATTCATAAGCCACGTATAACATGCATTAATGGTTAGCGTTCAAATAGTATTGAGTAGTGTGTTGATTGTGGTTTGAATATTCGTAACGTATGTAACACCCAAAAGTGCGTAAGGCAAAAAGGGATCGAGTATACTCACAGCGGTTGATGGATTGAAGGGAGCGCTTAGCGAGTAAGGTTAGCCTGAATAATTTGATAGCATAACGATAAGTGACGCGTAAAACGGTGCAAGGTGTAAGTGGTTCGAACAGCAGCTCGGTCGGATTGGTAATCTGATCGGATGGTCCGGTCGTGCGGATGACAATCCGTTCGGATGGTCAATCCGGTCGGACAGGTTGTCCGGTCGGATGACTATTCGAGTGGATTGTTTCTTCCTTTGATGTGTTTGTGTATGATGGCTTGTCCTTTGAAGTTTTCGTTGTAGCATTTTGAAAACATTGAAGTATCTCTATCCTTCAAGTCGGTTGATCGGACGGTCAGTCGTGCGGATGACAATCCGCTCGGATGGTCATCCGGTAGGACGATAGTCCGGTCGGGCGGCGACTCTAGTGATGAGGTTACTTAGTGGGAACAAATTCACAGCAGAAGAGTCACTCGGTCGGATGTCCATCCGACCGGGTGGCAACCCTGTTAATGAACATGTTGAAAATTATTTAAGTCTTTAAAGTCCTAGTATCTCATGATCCGAAGAGTAATCCGGTCGGATGGTAGTCCGATCGGATGGCAATTCGTTCAATACTCAAACTTCAGATAAAGTTGATTAAGTATGAGACCCAAGGTGTGATCCGTTCGGATGGCAATCCGTTCGGGTGGCTTATCAGCTCAGACAGTAGTCCAGTCGGATAGCACTCCGTCCCGGTTGCTCCGTCCGTCTTACACTTGGTCGTTTTGTTTATTTATCGTTTTATCGAGACGTTTTGACAATGTGTTAACCAACGGAATCCCATCTTGACCCAAGTGACCTGATCGACCAGGAATCACCCTAGTTCGGCCAGTTAACTGGTTCAAGACGGTTGTTCTTGTTTAACCCGAAATCGGTGGTCTCGTGAGTAGAATCTAGATCTTGAGCTAGCACAACACTAAGAATAAGCAAGAGACTAGAACAAGGCCCGATTCTATTGGTTTTGAGTGCATTGAGTGTAAAAGAGTTGAAAGAAAGTTAGAAACCATCTTTCAATCATTTTTCACCGTGAATGCGTTTAGATCTGTGTGAGATCTTTGTTTATTTGTGTGGAAATTGGTTAGATATAAGTTGTTCTTGGTGGATTGAGGCCAAAACATGAAGTTCTTCAAGAACTCATGATGACGTCATCCTAGAATACCTCAAATCTAGTGATTTCACGGTTAAAAGTTAAGATTCAAAAGATAGAAAGGTGTAGGAGTGCGCGTAGATCAAGAAAGTACAAGATTTAGGACGAGATCTTACCGGAATCGATAGAAATCGAGGAAAAGGTGAGGAGCACGAGCTGGTCGGTCAGAGAGTTTCCAAAAGTAGAAAGTTTGAGAGTGACATGGATATTTATAGGATTCCAAAAGGGGAAAGTGTGGGTCGGTCGGATGGCATCTTGGCACCACGACCAAGTGGCAGCCCAGTCGGATGGCTATCCGGCCGGATGGCACTTGGTTCGTGTGTTCGACGCGACGATTTTTGCTGATTCGATTTCGATTGCGTGCGATTTGAATACGATGGAGTTTCCTATTCAAATTACTTTTAATCCCAACTATTCATATCTAGCGCTGTCTCTTCTCCACTAATTATCATACCATTTCGATTTTGATTAGAGTTCGATGTCGATTGAGTTCGATTGCATTTCGAGTTTCGATTGTTTTCCACAACACAACATAACATAATTAAACATGCACAAGTAACACACAAGGCACGCACACACGTATAACACTATTCCAAATTCGTATTTCGAGTTTCGATTCGATGTCGATTTGATTAGCATAGTTTGATTATCGTTTAGTTAACTTTATCGCATTGTTACTTCCTATAGTTCACAGTCGTAAGTTGCTTAGATTGCGAATAACATACGTCGATTATTGTAATTATTGACACTTACTCCACATAATACAACTAAACTAAACATATAAAAGAAATCTACTACAAGTCAAGTCACGTGAAATCGGTCGTTGACTTCGACCTTGACTTTGAGTTTGACTTCTCGAAAACACGGGGTGTTACAGCCTCCCCTTGTTTAGGGAATTTCGTCCCGAAATTAGGCCGAAGCCGTAACGAATAACAGCGGGTACTTCGCCTTCATGTCGCTTTCGAGTTCCCAAGTGAACTCTGCGCCTCGTTTGCCTTCCCATCGGACTTTCACAATGGGAATGCGCGAGCGTCTGAGTTGCTTGGTCTGGCGATCCATGATCTCAACAGGGTTTTCCACGAAGTGTAATGTTTCGTTCACCTGAAGGTCATCGAGTGGAACAAGTGAGTCGTGGTCGGCCAGGCACTTTCTGAGGTTTGAGACATGGAAAGTCGGGTGGACGTTACTAAGTTCCTCCGGTAGTTCGAGTCTGTAGGCGAATTTTCCGATTCTTTCCAGAATCTTAAAAGGTCCAATATATCGAGGCGCTAGTTTCCCTTTCTTGCCGAATCTGACCACACCCTTCCAAGGTGATACCTTTAGGAGTACGTAGTCGCCAACGTCAAATTCAAGGGGCTTGCGTCGTTTATCGGCATAACTTTTCTATCGATTCCGAGCTTTCGTTAGATTGTCTCGAATTTGGAAAATTTTGTCTGTCGTTTCTTGCAATAGCTCGGGACCGGTTAATTGCGAATGCCCGATCTCGTGCCACACAATAGGCGATCGACATCTTTTTCCGTATAAAGCCTTGAATGGTGCCATTTGAATGCTGGAATGATAACTATTGTTATACGAGAATTCGACTAACGGCAGGTATTTATCCCAATTACCACCAAAGTCTATGACACACGAACGGAGCATGTCTTCAAGAGTACGAATCTTTCTTTCAGTCTGACCATCGGTTTGAGGGTGGAAAACGGTACTTAGATTAAGCGATGTACCGAGAGCCATTTGAAACGTTTCCCACAGTCGCGAGGTAAACCGAGCATCACGATCAGAGATGATGTCACGAGGCGTCCCATGACTACAGATGATCTCGTCGGTGTAGATTCGGGCTAATCGTTCTACCTTGTAGTCCTCTCGTATTGGCAAGAAGTGGGCTGATTTGGTCAAACGATCCACAACAACCCAAATGCTGTCGTGACATGATGACGTGTGCGGAACTTTTGTTATGAAGTCCATAGCTATACTCTCCCACTTCCACATAGGGATCGGCGGTTGTTCGAGTAAGCCAGAGGGTCTTTGATGTTCAGCCTTGACTCTTGCACAAGTTAGGCACTTCCCAACGTAGAGAGCAATATCCCTTTTCATGCCCGGCCACCAGTACTTGTAGCGAAGATCCTGGTACATTTTGTCGGCACCGGGATGAATAGAATTCCAAGATTTGTGGGCTTCGTCCATCAAAATCTATCGCAAATCGGTCCATTTGGGGATCCAAATTCGGTCCAGAAAGTGGAATATCCCATTCGACTTACTCACAAGCTGGGCTCCATCGTGGTAGATTCTTTCCTTCTTCAAAGTGCGTTCATTAAAACACGCGTGCTGAGCTTCGCGGATGAGGGTTTCGAGGTCGTATTGGGCTTGAACATTACGAGTAATAAGCAGATAGCTCCGTCTGCTGAGTGCGTCGGCAACAACATTTTCTTTTCCTGGGTGATAACGAATCTCACAGTCGTAATCGTTGAGAAGTTCTACCCATCGGCGTTGACGCATATTAAGTTCCTTCTGATTAAAGATATGTTGTAGGCTCCTATGATCGGTGAAGATCGTACACTTTGAACCATACAGGTAGTGTCGCCAAATCTTTAACGCAAAACCAACCGCGCCTAGCTCGAGATCATGGGTTGTATAGTTCTTCTCGTGGATTTTGAGCTGACGAGATGCGTAAGCTATAACCTTGTCTTGCTGCATAAGGACGCAACCAAGACCAAGGTTGGAAGCATCACAATAGACACTGAAATCGTCGTTTCCGTCGGGTAATGTGAGAACAGGAGCATTGCAAAGCATGTGCTTGAGAGTTTGGAAAGCAGACTCTTGTTCAGTTCCCCAAACAAAAGGCTTGTCTTTATGCGTGAGAGCGGTAAGCGGCACAGCGATCTTTGAGAATCCTTCGATAAACCGTCGATAATAGCCCGCTAGTCCGAGAAAAGAACGGACTTCAGATGGGTTCTTAGGTGTAATCCAACTCTTTCACCTCTGTCTTTCCTTTCTTTTCCTTCTCCGCTACTACAATGTTAGCCAAGAAAGCTCTGTATTCCTTGCGGAGATACTTGCTAGCTTGGACACATGACATGAGCTTGAGACCTTTCGAAGCAGTTTCGCCGTAGACACACAATAGATCACCATTCGCGAGCGAGAATCGAATCATCTTATCAAAGCACACAACTTCAGCATGGTTTTCGCGAAGAAAGTCCATGCCTACTATGACGTCAAAACTTCTGAGTTGCATCGGAATAAGGTCGATTGGGAAGATATGATTGTTGAGCTCAAGGGTACAATCACGAAGAACAGAATTAAGGGCGAAGTTCTTCCGGTAGCGACTTCAACATCGAACGTCGAGGAGAGTTGGGAGCGCTTACGACTAAGGAGCTTCTCGAATTCGAACGACACAAAGCAATTATCGGCTCCAGTATCAAATAAACACGAAGCATAAATACCATTCACAAGGAACGTACCATTGACCACGTTGTTTTCGGCTTGGGCTTGACGCACGTTGATGTTGAAAGTTCTGGCGCGTGCGGCTTGTTGTTGTTGCTGCTGCTGGTGAGGCTGCTGCTGCTGGGGCTCTTGTTTCACAACCCTGTTTGGGTACATGTTGGCGAAATGGTTAGGATCGCCACATGCGAAGCAGGCTCTGGCGTTGACCGCGGGTGCCGGAGGAGCTTGTCTAGCACGGCAGTTGGTGGCGAATTGGCCGTACATATTGCAATGAGCACAAAAACAGAAAGCGATGGTAGTCGGTTGGTGGTAGGTACAAGTAGGGCAAAGCGGGTGTGGCCCAGTGTATGCACGCTTAGCAGGCGGTGCATTTGCCACAGGCGCCGCTACTTGACGCTGTTGGGCTGGTACAACTTGTATCGGTGCAGCAGTGATCGCACAGTTCTTGTTGCTGGAGCTGTTCTTTCTCTTGTTTTTCCTCTTGTTGCTCGATGCGGTGGTGGTTTCAGTAGTTGGTGCGGCGGTGGTAGCTTGATGCAGGTGCTTTGAAGTTTTATCCCAGACACCAGCCTTGACCCGCTTGTCGTTGATTTCAGCGGCCAGTAGATAGGTCTCTTCGATCGTCTTAGTCTTAGCCGCTTGCACGAAATCTACAACACAGTCAAGCAGGGCTCGGATATACTTCTTGATCGCCATGTCTGAGGTCTTGACTTAGTCAGGACAGATGATGCTGAGATGTTTGAAGTAAGCTGTGAGAGCATCATTTTCACCTTCCTTCTGCTTTATGTGCCAGAATTCATCTTCTAACTTTTGGCGCTCATGAGGAGGGCAAAATTCTTCCAGCATGACCTCCTTGAGTTCATCCCACGACAAACCATAGGCTGCATCGTTTCCCCGCTTGTTTCTCTCAGCCGTCCACCAGTCTAATGCGCGAGACTGGAAGACGCCGGTAGCATTCAGAGTGCGGAGGTCGTCGGGGCAACCGCTCTATCGCAGTGTGACCTCAATGGAATCAAACCATTGGAACAACGCTGTAGGGCCTTCCTTGCCAGTGAATTCCTTTGGCCCACAAGAATTGAATTGCTTAAAATTGAAGGGAGCTTTGGTAGTAGCTTTAGGAGCTTCGGTTCTTGACTCCTCGGATGATTTGCTGACGTTCTCATAGACATCACTCACGGCTTTTGCTACTTGTTTAGCGATGATAGCAGCAAGAAGTTTGTCTCTCTTTTCTTGACGAGAGAGTGGTGTGTGACGGGATGATGGTCCAGTTGACATTGTCTGCAACAGACATCGCCATTGGTCTCAGACACATCATAATCGAATCTCACCTCACACGTCTACTACTTACTAAAGCCTAAGAACACGCAATGTAACATGTATCGCACAAACACGTAAGCACATAATCACAAATTCATATAAACACAGAAGCACATAAGCACGTAGAGCACAGAATCACAGAAGCACCTAATCATGTAGTCACAAGAGGCAGTCAGAATACAGAAACCTATCATTCACAGTTCGTGAGTGTTCGAATATAGCAATCACATTTAATATATCGATTCGTGTAGTATAAGCGTATAACGTAGCATAAAGTCGTCCACAATTCGGCGATTTGTTAGCGTTTCGAGGTAGAAGTGCAATGCGAGTCGTGCGTGTCGATCGAAGTGAAAGCAAAAATCGAGTGAATCTCCAAAAATTTAAACACATAAACAGGTAAACACACATATAAGCACATAAAATCGACGAATCATCAGAGTCGGCAGTTGCGGGCTCAGAATCGAAACACATAAAAATCGAGAAATAGATTGTCTGCGGCTAGTAGACTTCGACTATCCAAAGTGGTTCAACTACTCGCAAGGACTTGTTGTGCACATTTAACCCTCAGGACTATGCTTTTGCCTAGATTTTTGGGCTTTTGGCACATATCCCGTTAGTCATGTTGTGACTTCAAGTCGTTGGAGTCCGTCGGGGCATGGCACTAAGCGAAACAGATTGTCCAGAAGTTTCCATAACAATTATCATTACCAATCAATTTAAAATAACATGTCCCATACCATGTCTCAAAAGGTAAGCAAATTATTACAGACAAAATCTAGGAAAATAGTCTATTCCGACAACTCAGATTTAAATAGAGCAATTGTTTATCTGCTTCTAGAGACCCTTGATTTAATTTGTACAGACAACTATTTGTTGGCCTCTAGAGCCTTGTTCTAGCTTCGATTTCCTACCAGATGTGCATCCTAAGCACCTGTCACATACGTTAAAATAAAGTCAATACATTTAATGTAAAGGTGAGCATACAAGTTTGATAATAGCATATATAGTTCGAATTCGTTTACGCATAACCAGCACGTACACATAGAGAAATGAAGCACGTTAGTTATCGACATAGATCCATCGATACCAATGACTACGAGTTGACTGCCCGAGGCAGTTCGCAATACATGATTACCACCATAATCCATGCAAGTAATTGTCCTTAACAACCCCTGCGAACAGGTGCTGAGTCCAAACTTTAGTACTATCGTTGCTAAGGCAGGTAGACAGCATTCCATGTGTAAACATAACAAACAAGCATTCATAAGCCACATATAACATGCATTAACGGTTAGCGTTCAAATAGTATTGAGTAGTGTGTTGATTGTGGTTTGAATATTCGTAACGTATGTAACACCCAAAAGTGCGTAAGGCAAAAAGAGATCGAGTATACTCACAGCGGTTGATGGATTGAAGGGAGCGCTTAGCGAGTAAGGTTAGCCTGAATAGTTTGATAGCATAACGATAAGTGACGCGTAAAACGGTGCAAGGTGTAAGTGGTTCGGACAGCAGCTCGGTCGGATTGGTAATCCGATCGGATGGTCCGGTCGTGCGGATGACAATCCGTTCATATGGTCAATCCGGTCGGACAGGTTGTCCGGTCGGATAACTATTCGAGTGGATTGTTTCTTCCTTTGATGTGTTTGTGTATGATGGCTTGTCCTTTGAAGTTTTCGTTGTAGCATTTTGAAAACATTAAAGTATCTCTATCCTTCAAGTCGGTTGATCGGACGATCAGTCGTGCGGATGACAATCCACTCGGATGGTCATCCGGTCGGACGATAGTCCGGTCGGGCGGCGACTCTAGTGATGGGGTTACTTAGTGGGAACAAATTCACAGCAGAAGAGTCACTCGGTCGGATGTCCATCCAATCGGGTGGCAACCCTGTTAATGAACATGTTGAAAATTGTTTAAGTCTTTAAAGTCCTAGTATCTCATGATCCGAAGAGTAATCCGTTCGGATGGTAGTCCGATCGGATGGCAATTCATTCAATACTCAAACTTCAGATAAAGTTGATTAAGTGTGGGACCCAAGGTGTGATCCGTTCGGATGGCAATCCGTTAGGGTGGCTTATCCGCTCGGAGAGTAGTCCGGTCGGATAGCACTCCGTCCCGGTTGCTCCGTCCGTCTTACACTTGGTTGTTTTGTTTATTTATCGTTTTATCGAGACGTTTTGACAATGTGTTAACCAACGGAATCCCATCTTGACACAAGTGACCTGATCGACCAGGAATCACCCTAGTTCGGCCAGTTAACCGGTTCAAGACGGTTGTTCTTGTTTAACCCGAAATCGGTGGCCTCGTGAGTAGAATCCAGATCTTGAGCTAGCACAACACTAAGAATAAGCAGGAGACTAGAACAAGGCCCGATTCTATCGGTTTTGAGTGCATTGAGTGTAAAAGAGTTGAAAGAAAGTTAGAAACCATCTTTCAATCCTTTTTCATCGTGAATACGTTTAGATCTGTGTGAGATCTTTGTTTATTTGTGTGGAAATCGGTTAGATCTAAGTTGTTCTTGGTGGATTGAGACCAAAACATGAAGTTCTTCAAGAACTCATGATGACGTCATCCTAGAATACCTCAAATCTAGTGATTTCATGGTTAAAAGTTAAGATTCAAAAGATAGAAAGGTGTAGGAGTGCGCGTAGATAAAGAAAGTACAAGATTTAGGATGAGATCTTACCAGAATCGATAGAAATCGAGGAAAAGGTGAGGAGGACGATCTGGTCGGTCAAAGAGTTTCCAAAAGTAGAAAGTTTGAGAGTGACATGGGTATTTATAGGATTCCAAAAGGGGAAAGTGTGGGTCGGTCGGATGGCATCCCGCCCGGATGACTATCCGGTCGGATGTCATCTCGGCCGGATGGCATCTTGGCACCACAACCAAGTGGCAGCCCGGTCGGATGGCTATCCGGCCGGATGGCACTTGGTTCGTGTGTTCGACGCGACGATTTTTGCTGATTCGATTTCGATTGCGAGCGATGCGAATACGATGGAGTTTCCTATTCAAATTACTTTTAATCCCAACTGTTGGTGCATTACATCTGTCAACTTCGTCTTATATCGAGTCTTGGCCTGAAAGTTTGAAGATGACCTGCTAGTTTGAAGATATCAAGTTTGAAGGGGTCTAGTTTGAAGATGGCCTGTCACTTTTAAACAGGAGGGTTAGTCGTGTCAGTTTCAAACGGGAGGGTTTCTCCCTATAAATAGGCTTCAAACTTTCTCATTTGTAACTTTCTGATTTCCGACGCCGAAGTGCTGTCGAGGTGTCTCTGTACTGTAAATCGTTCAACATCAATAAACAAGACATTTATTAGTGAATACAAGCTAAACGAAGACCGAATCAATGAATTCCGCCTCTGATTCTGTCTGAGCACTCTTCTGATCGACTCATTTGGTCGTTTCACGATCCAATAAGTGGTATCAGAGCTCAGGAGGAAGAGTTCTTACCGTTTAGCTCGTTTTCGCTAGCAAATTCTGATTTTCTACACCTTCTTTCACAAAATTGATACTTTTCACGGTTAAAATCGGCTATAACTTTCACAGAACATGTAAAATTGCATTTTAACAAACCCTTGAAAGTTTCAGCTCTAAATTCGAAATAAAAATGGTAAAAATGAACTAAAAAGTGCTGAACGTTTGAACGAGACTTGGCTGTCAGTTTGAAACTGCCCCTTGACTGTTTGAAATCTACTCATGACTGTTTGAAATTGACCTTGACAGTTTGAAAATGCACCTTCCAGTTTGAAATTGCACCTGACTGTTTGAAAATGTCAACTTACAGTTTGAAAATGCACATGACAGTTTGAAAGTGTGTCTGACAGTTTGAAACTGCCACCTTACAGTTTGAAACTGCACCTGCCAGTTTGAAAGTTTCCGTTTGAAATTGTCCATCCAGTTTGAAACATGATCACCGTTTGAAAGTTGACAACATGACTATTTGAAAATTGATCTTACTGTTTGAAAGTGTTTCAGTCTTCACGTGATTGTACATCGAGTTGTGGGTACCGTTTGAAAGTGCATCAAATTGTGTGATAATTGAATTGAATTGTTGGTTAAACATCATCACTTGAATTTAGGATAAGAACCATTTCAGTATTGCACGTGATCATATAATTAGAGGTCCAATCAAATTTAACCACAATTTTGTTCATTAAATCGAATCAATTGAAAAGCTGAATTCATTGAAATGTGAAAAAGGTTGTATTTGCATATGAGTGTTGGTCAAATCAGTTATCTTGTGTGCATGTGAATATGTTTAATGAAGTTGTCGGATGCTTTGCTTTAGTCAGATTGCATGTGTGAATCTCTGGATCCAATTATACGGCCCAATCACAAACAGTTATCATTTGCGGCCCAATCATAAGAGATTTGAAAATTGAAGTTGTCAACCACTTGTTATACATATTGTTTCAAGTAAATACATTTGTTGAATATTCTCAGCCCAATCATTGTTTAGTGCAGTCTAATTCATACTCGGATTTCGGAATAATTGAAAAGTGTTTTGTTTGAAAAGTGATCTAGCTTGGATCTGATATTTCGCTTAACGAGACTGTCTTGAAAAACGGGTTTCCGAATCATGGATATCAATTTCTTTAATATGACAAGAGAAACAATTGATAGAATAAATGTATTAAATAAAGAATTTAATTCATTTTCAGGTTGTCCAGGAGAAAGTACAAAGAGTATCATTGAGAGGTATAGCCATCTTGTTCGTTCAATGTCTGAGAAGGGTATTAAAAAAGGATCAGAAGAATGGATTGAAAAATTGGCCAATGCCATACCTCAACAAGAGTGGGGTACATATCTTTTGGATTTAAAAAGAACTGGAGAATACTCTGAATTGATAATTGGTCAATTCATTAAGAAACTTGAAGAACAGATGGAGAGAAATGCTGAGAAGAAGAAAAGTCAAAGTGAAAAATCAATATTAAAGAAGAGTAAGAGTAAAGGTGTTCAAGTGGGAGAGGAACAGAATGAAGAAATTTCAGTTTTGAAAGACGAGAAGAAAGCTGATAAGAAACATATTTTTGATTTGCAGGAAAATTGTGAGAGGTTGAAATCTGAAAATGACAAACTGTTAAATGATTTAAACACTTTGACATTAGAAAATGAGATTTTGAAAGAAAAGGAAAAAGAATTTGAAAATGAAAAATTGAAAGTTGAAAAAGATTTTCAAAGTCAAATGAAGATTTTAGAAGATGAGAAATCTGCTATTTTTAAAAATAATCTTGAAAAACAGATTGAAATAAACTCACATCTTCAGAAAATCATTCGGCTTGAAAATGAAGCTGAAAAAGCTCGGATTAAAATCAAAGAGCTTGAAGAGAAATTGAAAGGTTTTGAGACTTCTTCTGAGATTCCCTGTCCAAAACCAATCAATTCCATTCCTATAAGTGACAATGTCACAAACTTTGGTCAAGTCAAAGTTGAAGATTGTGATGAGAAAACTGATGATGAAATTGAGAAAAGAAAAATATTTTTGAAATTAAATGAAATGTTTAAAGAAACTGTTTTACATTCTACTGAGAAATGTGAATGCTCAACGCAAAAACCTGTAAAGAAGAATGTGGAACAAAAACAAAATGATAAAAAGCCAGAAAATTTTCAAAAAGAAAATAAAAGTTCATCAGTTCAATCATCCAATCGAGATAAAAAAACCACAAAAATTAGAAAATCAAAACTCAAAAATTGTAGGCAATAAGTGGTGCAGGTTGGACCACAGTGCTCAAAAGCCAAATCCAGCAAACATGAGGAAGGAATATCACCAAGCCAAACAATGCTATGATTTGAGCATTTGGGCTGACAATGGTGATTGGTACGATAACAGAGTGTGTTACCGATGCGGTTATCAAGGACACATTGCTGTTAACTGCCAAAGTTGGAATTATGAGACAAGAAGATGCTTTAATTGCAACATCAGAGGTCACATTGCTAGAGATTGCCCAAGGAGATCGAATGACAGATTGAGGGCTAATTCTCAAAAATTGGCGAAGATTCCAGTCAATTTCAAGCTCCATGAACAGAAGGTTCTAAAACCTAAAGTTCAAGAACAGACAATTCAAGAAAAGAAAGTTAAACTTTCACAGGGGCAAAAAGACAGACTGAGGAAGAAGAGGAAGAAGGCCAGAGAGTATCTAGAGAAGATTTTGTCCTCGGATACAACTAGTAAAACAGATAAAAGTTCTGATAAATCGTCTTGCTCACCAAAGAACAACAAATCAAGCAAAACGCATTCATCAGATACAAATATGAGGACAGAAGAGAGAAAGAAGAAGAAGAAAGTTGTTGGCGATGAATCTGACTCTTCAAAGTCAGACAAGCCAAGTTCAGGCAATGAATCTGGTGTGGTAAAGCCAGAAGAGCCAGTTGTTGAGGTAAAAGCTGAGAATTCTGGTTTAACAATGGATGATGCAAATTTTCCACCATTGTTGAACAAGAATTCAAAATCACCCAAGGACAGTCAGGCTTGGGTGAATCTGTTTAAATGAAAAACCTGACTTGCCGGAGTTCCCAGGTTGGTAAGCGTGGAACATGAATCGGCACATTTTTTGAGAAATTCACGAAAGTGATATTTCGACGTACATGTGGTAAATCAGGGACATTAAGTTGTACTTGATTTTCTACAAGTGGTATTATTGTTTAAATCGGAAATGTTAAATCTTTACAAGTGGTTGAAGAGAACAAGATGGATGAAACTCCATGTTTGAGAAATGACTTACAAAACTAATTTTCCGGAAAAACCATTTTGATTAAAACAAACTTAAGTGTTTTGAAATCACTATGGGAAAATGTTTTGTTGTCAGGGGGAGTTCTGATTGTTCAAGCCAAGTGAATGGAGAATTGAAGTAATTCTCATCATGTTGTCACATTTCTTGTACAGTTGGTTTTCAAATTTTCCCAGAAAATCAAAATTGAGACATATTTTGATTTTAGGGGGAGTAAAAATTTTATAAAAATTAGAAAATTTGAAAATGTCAAAAACATTAAAAAATTCAAAATGAGTTTTGTTGTAAAAAGAGGAAATGATAGAAAATCAGTGGACTATCACAACATGCTAAAGAAATGTAAAGTCTAAAAGTGATAAGCGATCTCACTAAAGATGTGACGGTAGGCTCAGCTAGACTAGTAGATTTGCAATATCGATACAAACTTAAATGAAAAAAGCCTAGTTCTAGTGGGAAACATGGTCGAAAACATAGTACTTAGTTTTGTCCTTCTTGACTGTGTGCCTACTCAGTAATCGCTGATTGTCGAAAGACATAAAACTGGTTAAGTCTGTGAACTTTCATAACTTTGCTGAAAAGTCGCTGTGATTGTGCATTTTATTTTGCAAAGACTTAAACTTGTTTTATTTCTTTATTTTGTTTAAGCATCGGACATCCTCTGCGTATACGTGAGTATCGACCTGGATGTTGTTGCCTAAACGTTCTGCTTTATTTTCTTTGGTGTTTCGTTTAAGCTTTGGACCTCCTCTGCGTATACGGAAGTATCGACCTGGTGGTTAAAGCCTAAACAACTTCAACTTGTTTTATTTTCTTATTTTGTTTAAACATTGGACTTTCTCTGCGTATACGGAAGTATCGACCTGATTGTTAATGTTTAAACATTCTGCTTTGTTTTCGCACAAATCACAGTTGATAAAAGTTTAAAGGTATTACTTGAGTCAGTGTATTGCATGATGAGGGGATATGCTGAGATCGTGGGGTTCATAAGAGCTTAGTGCTATCTAAATGTACCTAATCGTATCGGTAAGCACGTTGAAAGTTTTTAGATTGAGTTTAAGTGGACAACAATATCGTCAATCAATGTGAATCGTTTAAAACTGAAAATGTTTAAAGCTTAACGGTGCTAGTGATTTGTCTCATAAACTGATATGATCCTCTTACACAAACTCACAAAAATATTGTTTGTAAATATTTCTTCTCTGCATTTCATTACATTAAACACCCCAAAAAGATTTTAGTGTGTTTTAGCATAAATTTTGAAAAATATAAAAAGATTTTCGACAACTGATGTTGAAGAGCTGATGTTCAAAATTTCAAGTGCTGAACATGATGAACTGGTTTGGGAGCGTGCGTTTAAAAGATAAAACTGATTTTGTAAAAGAATGGTTTGATTAGTTAATCGAGATCATTAATTTGAACTTGATGTAACTATTACTAGTAAGTTTTTCTTATTGATTTAAGTAAAAACTTATGTGGTGGTGAGAAAATTTGTGCAGGAAATGAGCTGATCAGAGATAAAGCCAGGGATTGATCTCAAGGTGATAGCTAATTCCAGACGGCGATCCCATCATGATGAGAGGGGGAGTCTGACGAGGTTAGAGCCAAAGAGAAGATCCTGGTATATGCTAAGAAAGACAAAAGACTGATAAAGACTGAAGATGCGAAGACTCGACACTTAAGACTCGTCAACATCTGAGGGGGAGTCTATTGGTGCATTACATCTGTCGACTTCGTCTTATATCGAGTCTTGGCCTGAAAGTTTGAAGATGACCTGCTAGTTTGAAGATGTCAAGTTTGAAGGGGTCTAGTTTGAAGATGGCCTGTCACTTTCAAACAGGAGGGTTAGTCGTGACAGTTTGAAACTGGTCATGTCAGTTTCAAACGGGAGGGTCTCTCCCTATAAATAGGCTTCAAACTTTCTCATTTGTAACTTTCTGATTTCCAACGCCGAAGTGCTGTCGAGGTGTCTCTGTACTGTAAATCGTTCAACATCAATAAACAAGACATTTATTAGTGAATACAAGTTAAACGAAGACCGAATCAATGAATTCCGCCTCTGATTCTGTCTGAGCACTCTTCTGATCGACTCGTTAGGTCGTTTCACAATCCAATACCAACTATTCATATCTAGCGCTGTCTCTTCTCCACTAATAATCATACCATTTCGATTTTGATTCGAGTTCGATGTCGATTGAGTTCAATTGCATTTCGAGTTTCGATTGTTTTCCACAACATAACATAATTAAACATGCACAAGTAACACATAAGGCACGCACACACGTATAACACTATTCCAAATTCGTATTTCGTGTTTCGATTCGATTCGATGTCGATTTGATTAGCATAGTTTGATTATCGTTTAGTTAACTTTATCGCATTGTTACTTCCTATAGTTCACAGTCGTAATTTGCTTAGATTGCGAATAACATACGTCGATTATTGTAATTATTGACACTTACTCCACATAATACAACTAAACTAAACATATAAAAGAGTATAAGTTTCAAAGATTCAAGTTTAAGTTTCATAGAATACATGTTACACCCAAAAGTTTAAGTAAAAAGGGGATCGAGTATACTCACAGTGATTGCTTAACAGTATAAACTGCTACTGGATCAAAGGGAGCTCTTTTAGAATTAGCCTGATTAGATCATAATATGATAAGAGTTGGGCAGAATAACGAGGTTGCTCAAAGTGTCAAATGGGTCATTGGATCGGGTGGTTGTCCGATCGGACGGTTGTCCGATCGGATTACCAGTCGATCGAATGACATTCGTATGAGAGTAGGCAGATGGCTGCCCGATCGGATGGCCATCCGATCGGGTTGCCACTTGATCCGAGTGTTGGTATCCTGGTCCTCCCAATCGGATGGCTGCTCGATCGGACGGCTGTCCGATCGGGTTGCCATTCGATCAGACTTCCAAATTTTGATTGTTTACCAAGTGTTTGAAAGTTTCAAGACTAAGGCAAGTGTCACCTGATAGGTTGGTTGTCCGATCGGACGGCTGTCCGATCAGGTTGCCACTCGATCGAGCGACCCTTGTTGTTGTTTAACATGTTTGTTAAATTTCTAAGTTTCTAGATTAACGGTGACGGCACGACACGTATCGAGACAACGGTAAAACCCCTTTAGCACTCAAAACTCTGATTGAGTGGGAATCACCCCTGTTCGATCGGTCGTTTGTTTCTAATGGGTTTATGTCGGGATCCGTTGCCATGCTCGTCTTTTACCGGTAAGAACCCAGATCAATACCAACTCTAGACTATTCATCAGATCTACAGTTAGTTTAGACCCGATTTCCACCGAATAAACTAAAAGTTTGAGAAAATATGAAGATACTCGAGTTTTATAGGAAAAGTCTAGATTTAGCTTAGATTTAGGTTAGATTTAGTGTAAAAACGCATGAATCATCTTAGATCTGAGCTAGATCTTGCCTAGAATGACATCACATGTCAGTTTGTACAAACCTCCATGATGACATCACCCTCAAGAACTCAGATCCGAGAGATTTCACGGTGAAAAGTGTGATTTCAAGTGAGAATCATGTAGAGAATGATGTGTAGATCAAGAAAGTACAAGAATCTAGTCTAAAACATATTGAAATCAGCAAGAAAAAGAAGAATTGAAGAGTGCGCGTGTCTGGTCGAGCAGAGCTGTCACATCACTCAAAATGGTGATGTGACAGGTCTATTTGTAGGGTGAGAGTGCATTAGGGCGGTGCTAGGTGGATAGGGTGGCTGGTCGTTCGAGTGGTCACCCGATCGGGTGGTCATCCGATCGGATGGCCACTCTAGCCAATCCACCTTATTCGCGTTCGCGATTTTGATTCGTTTTTGCGTGTTAGGTTAGGTGTTGCGTTGCTTATAGTGTAGGTAAGGTATCTAAATGACAAACCAAAAGTTTCCAAGTTTCATAGATTCCGCCAGTGACCAGGCTCCAGTCTCTCGTTCAACCAAGAATCCAGTTTCACGAGTCTAAGGAGTCAAGCACCAAATAAGTTTCAAGAGTCAAGAATCATAGTTTCTCAAGCATCAAGAATCAAGAGTCCAAGTATCAAGTATCAAGAATCAAAAAGAATCTAGTTTCCATAGTATCATGAATCAAGTGTCTAGATTTAAGCATCAAGAGTCAAGTATCTAGATTAAGTATCAAGTCTCATAGTTTAAGTGTCAAGAATCAAGCATCTTAGTATCAAGCATCAATATAAATAAGATTCATGCCAAAAGTATCAAAGTATCAACCTCATATAACTATAGGGACTAAATCTGACAATTTGATAGAAGTTCAGGGGCAGATCTTGCCAAGTGTCTAAAGTTCAGGGACGCTGGGTGTTACAGGTTAACCGTGAATTTAGCTTAGCTAAAAATAGCTTCTTTTTTTTAACATGGAATAAATTATTATTGCATATTTGTATATATTAGTATATTACATAGTTTTAGAGAATACATATAATCTATAATATCAATACCAATTATTATTGAATATTCAAATAAAGTGATATGATACATTCCATAAATTCTAATAAATATTCAAACAAAACCACAAAATGATATGAAATACTCATAAGTACTAAAAATCTTCAGTCAAAAACATCAAATATTAAAAATATGGTGAAAAGTCCTAAATTCTACAAAGATTTATTACATGTCGGTTCGGTTCGGTTATGGTGGGTACGGAAAAAATGATAACCATAACCGACCCGCTACTTTCGGTTTTCTAAAAATTCATTAACCGACCCACCGGTTTTTTATTTGGTTCAGTTTTTTCGGTTCGGTTTTGTCGGTTAATTCGGTTATGGTTCGGTTAATTCGGTCTTTTGCACACCCCTAATAATGATATAGAAAGTATTTATTAATTATATAAAATAACAGTTTAGTAGAAAAAAGGTATGTTTGTTTTTTGTAATCTATATATATAATAAACAAATAAGATTTGGGACACGTATCGCGTTGTGGTGCAACCTCACTAGATTTTTGGCGGGAAAATGTGTGAAAAAGTTATGGTTTTCTATTCGGATCCCGCGTCCCAATCCATACCCGTTTTTTTACCTGGGTATATAAATGTTCTAAAAACCTAATCCCTCATTCTTTCTCTCAGTTTATCCATCCTCCTAAGCGTGCTTAGGGTTTCTCATTTCTTCCGCTCCATTTACATCACAGCTGCCGTGTTCTTCTCTGTATTCTTCGATCTTCATCTCGACGGTACAATCTTCTCTCCTTATTTTTTTTATGTTTTTGTTTTTATGTTTTTATTTTCAGTATTGTGGAATAGGTTCATCGTTATTTGAAGTTCAATCGATTGAATGTTTTTCTTCTCAGTCATCTTCGATCTTCATCTCGCAGGTATCACTTTCGATTTAATCTTATGTAGCCGTTCTATGTAGTTGATGGGAGTAAGTTGGTGGTGACAAGCAAAACGAGATCTGTAGTTTTTGAAGGGGTTTGCTTTGTTAGGGATTGAATCTTATGAAATTAGAGATACGATTGAATGTTGCGTTTGTTTTTCTTTAGTTTTAAAGTCAATTTTTTTTAAGATATCAAATTTGAAGATTTAATTTCTAGATAATCAATTGTAATATTTGAAATCAGGTTATTAGTATCTAGGAATATCTGCATTTACATGAATTTTGTTTCTAGATGAGCAGCAGTTCAGATTAGGGTTTGTTTGGATGCGTTTTTTTTTTTTAAGAATGGTTACTTGAATGTTGAAATAACTTGTAAAAAACAATTTGCTTTATTCAGATTTTTTTCAAATGGTTTTTTTTTTGGGTTTGATGATTCATGGATATCTTGCTAATTCTGGTGTTTGATCATGTCTTTGAATGCAGATATGATGCAAATACCAAGTTTATAAGGTTAAGAAACCTTAGGCTAGCATTCATTAACGATTCTATTGGAAGAAATCGGTTGGAATCCCTTTTGTGTTTGTTATCAATTGCGGTCGCCTACAAAGCATCAATATATGAAGTTAATGAGAGACCAATCACCAAACATTCCGGTTTCTTGGTGTTCAAGTTTACTGATTTTACGGCTTCGTACGATTTCTATAAAGGGGACTTCGATATATGTTTTTTATTCTGGAATGAGTGCTTTTTGGTGATTTTAGGATTGGTTATGTTCATGTTTCTACGTTTTGCAGTCTTTAATCAGGTTCTTTTTTTGTTATGTTTTTCTTACAACCAGGATGAGATCGCAGGTAAAAGTAGAAAAGGTTCTTTTTTTGGTGATTTTAGGATTTATTTTACACATACTGATTTTACTATTACTATTACATAACCACAATTTCATAATCCCCTATCCTTTGTCAGGTGATATTCTAGTAACGACGTTCCTTTTCATCGTATTTCCAGGAGATCTGTCCCAAAATCTCTTGGATCCTATTCCCAGCATCTATTAATTCTTTACCAAAGTGGTGAAGTTCAATCATATTCTCGTTACTCATTGGTGGATTTGGTAAAGGTTCTGGTTTGAATTTAGGAAAAAGCTTATAGGGATGGTTTTGTAACAGTATTTCATTATTCAACCATTCATCTATTTGCGAGTGGAGTGAAGGTTTTGGAATAGCTGGTTCTAAGTTCATTGGTAGTTGTGTTTCAAGAGAATGAATAAAATCATTTTCATTAATAGGCTCAAATAGTATCATCGTTTGCTATTATAAAATCTAGTTCTTCTTGAGACGGTAACCCCTCAATTTGCCTAGAACTTTCCCCAATTTCCATTTTCTTAGGCTTGGGTTTCTCGAGAGGTGAAGCGTTGAATTCTATAGGTTCTTCTATGTCTGGTATATACCTATTGAAATCTCTGGAAACTTCTATTCTTACTGGATAGAGATTTAAATTTTGAAGAGCGTCAGACAAGTTACTCATGCTGTTTGGCAAAATACACACAATTACTAAATTAGAAATCATAACAAAATTTTATAGAAAAACTTTTAAATATTATTTCATACTGGTTAACTACCAAAACAACTGAAACTTAAGTTTTATTTTTATTTATTCACTGAATCAAGTTTCTGGCTTATATTTAATAAGGGTGCTAAAACTTTGAGTCAGATTAATTTAAAGATTTGTATTTATTGCTACGGTGGCTAGCATATAGAGATCTGCCCATACTGTACACAATTAGCCAGATAATAAAACATGTTTTCACAGAATGTTAAATTTCCTAAGTATCTCTTAATTACTTTAATAGGCTAAAATCAATAGTAAGCTTAAATCAGTGGCTCTGATACCACCTTTTCCTGTCACGGCCCTCGGCCCCGGTTTGACCCGGTCCAGATCCGCGAGGCAGGAAATACGATGGTATCTAATTTAGTGACAGCGGAAGTCTTTTTAAACAGGATCGATTAATATTGAAACTGCTCATTTATATATAATATAGGGATAAATCCCATAATTTACAATAAAGTGATTTCACTGGGAAATCTTTATTTCTTAAAACATGTTTCTTTATTTTATACTGAGCCACTTTCTTGAGCTTGTAGTGCTTTATGGCACTTTTCCTAGATCATATCAGATCACCTGAAACATGTTTGAAAAAGGTTTTGTCAGCGAGAAATACTGAGTGAATCATTCTATTTTGCATAATGATGCATAGTTATTAATTACAGCATAAGAGCGATTACAATGGCTTTTATCTTATCTTTATCTGGCTCTATGTCACAATGGTGACAAGTCACAATGGTGACGATGGTCATACCACTATTAGATCAATGAACCTAAATAGTGATGATTATCCCTGTAGGTTAATGAACCTAACAGTGATTATCCCGAGTAGATCAATGAACCTAACTGGGAGAAAGTTAGTAATGTGCACAATACCCCACTAACCAGTAATTCAAGATATCCACGACTTAGTCCCTGTAATTATAACCTTTGAAAATAATTTGAGGTATTGTAAAATAGTTTGATAAAAAGAGAATGACTCACATTGTAGATTTAACGAGCAGAGTATAAGCCTACTGATTAGCCTTGATTATCCTAATTTAAATAACAATACACACACAAACAGGTTAGTAACTAATACAGCAGTTACGACAATTCACGAGATTAAACCCTCACAACGATTTACAAGTGCAATACTTAACAATTCAGCGGATTCACAACGAATGACAGAGTATAGTCCGATTTCGAACAGCACTCAAACATTCAAGTCGAAATCACGATGAATAACAAAGTATAAACTCAATTTGAGCGGCACTTAAACAATCGTTGGATAGTTATAATCGATCGGACGTTGAATCGTAATAGCGATCGAGTTATTACCCTGATTGCGGCGTCAATTTAGTGATTGTGTGTGTTAATTGTAGTAATCGGACCAAAACTCAGAGAATATAACGAATTTTCTCGTCGCTCAAACTCCAGAAACTAAGTGCCAATGTCTGCTATTTATAGTGAAATTTTGGCAAGGCTTACGAACCGTAACAAATATTTCCTTACGGTCCGTAAGGGACACTAAATTCTTATAGGGTAGCCACGTCTGGGACTAGCCTAGCTGACTTGACAGATTTCATTAATTCGATTTTGACAGCACTCAATTTAGATAATCGTTAACTAGGAAATACCCCCCCTGAGTTTTAGGGGCCCTGATCCTGATTCTGATTGTTCTGAAAATTTTAGGGTTTGCGCAGAATCACTTGGGTTTCTCAATTAGGGTTTCCTATTGGTCAATTAAAATAATAATTATGACTTTTTGATGAGAGTTGTTACATTCTCCCCACCTTAATAAAAATCTCGTCCTCGAGATTTACTGGAATAATTGAGGATACCTTCGATTTCTAATTCCAGTTCCCAAGTGTTTTCAGCTCCTCTCTGACTAAAACTAGTCGCTTGTGTTTGAGAAACTTGATCTTTCGATCCTCAATTTGAAGAGGTTTTTTTTTTTCAACAAATTTTAGCTTTTCGTTTACCTCTATGTCTTGAAGAGGTACTTACCAAAGATTCGTCTGATAGACATTTCTTGATGTAGAATACATGATACCAGTAAAATCTCCTAGTAGTTGTAAACGATAAGCAACTGGTCCTATATGTTGGATTACTAGAAATAATCCTACGTATTTTGGACTTAGCTTTCCTTTCTTTCCGAATCTAACAACTCGTTTCTAAGGAGATACTTTCAATGATATTTCGTCTCCAACTCGAACTCCAACGGCTTTCCTCTATTATCTGTATAACTCTTCTGGTAGTCTCTAGCCGTCTTCAGCCTTTCCTTAGTGATACTGAATATCATAGTCGTATTTCCTTTGCCTCATGTTTAATTCTTTTTGCCTAAAAATATATCTTAAATTCTTATGATCCGTATAGACAGTAAACTTACTTCCATACAGATAATGTCTCCAAATCTTAAGGCAAAAATTATAACTCCTAATTCTAAGTCATGAGTGGTATAGTTTTCTTCGTACCTTTTCAATTGCCTTGATGCATATGCAATTACCTTTTTGCATTGCATTAACATACTTCCAAATCCTAGCTTTGAAACATCACCATATACTTTAAAATTTTCTGTTCCTTCTGGTAAGGCTAGGATTGGGGCATTTGTTAATTTATACTTTAAGATCCTAAAGGCTTCTTCTTGTTTAGGTCTCCATTCAAACTTAACTGTTTTACAGATTAGTTTAGTTAATAGTATAGCTATCTTAGAAAAATCCTTAATAAACCGTCTATAGTATCCGGCTAAACCTATAAAACTCCTAATTTCCATTGCGGATTGAGTAATCTTCCATTTGGTAATTGCTGCTATCTTAGCAGGATCTACGTGAATACCTTCATGATTCACCATATGTCCTATAAATTGCACTTTTTGGCAGCCAAAATTCATACTTCGAAAATTTGGCGTAAAGCTTTTCTTTTCTTAATAGAGTTAAGAGTGCATGCAAATGCTGACAATGTTCTTCCTGACTTTTTGGAATAAATAAGTATATCGTTGATGAAGATAGTTACAAATTTATCCAAATATGGTTTACAGATCCTATTCATCATGTCCATGAATACTGCAGGTGTATTTGTTAACCTGAAAGGCATGACTGTAAACTTGTAATGACCATACCTAGTCCTGAAAACAGTCTTAGGTATGTCTTCCTCTTGTATTTTCAATTGATAATATCCGGAACATAAGTTGATCTTAGAAAACTATCTATCTTTCTGGAATTGATCGAATAGATCATTAATTCTAGGTAATGGGTATCGATTCTTAATTGTAACTTTATTCAATTCTCTATAATCAATACACATTCTTATTGAACAATCCTTTTTCTTAACAAACAACATTGTGCTAACCGATAAGGTGCCTTTGCTATCGATATTATTAGATGAATCCTAAATTCCACCTCCCTATCTGATGGTAATCCTGTAACTTTTCTGGGAATACATCTGAGTACTCTGAAACTACAGAAATTTCCTTAAGTTCTTTATCTTTAGTATTAATGATTAATGAAATCATATATACTATTCCTTGCTTTCGTTCATAATTAACAATTTTCATTGATATGGTTTTACATGGCTTATCTTCTGTAATCATTATTACTTCTCCAGTGATTGCCTGAATTTCTATGGAATTCTTATCACAAAGAATTCGAGCATAGTGGTTTTACTAATCAATTCATCCTAACATAACATCGAATTCAACCAATATGGTTGCATAAAATTTATGACTTAAAAGTTCTATTTCTACGTTTTGCAGAACCTTATTTATTTTAACTAAATTCCCATCTGCAGTTTCTACTGTAGAAATTTATCTAATGCTGGTTAACGGTAAGTTAAGAGTTTGGCAAAGTAAAGTATTTATAAAACTTTGGTTTGCACCAGAGTCAAATAATACTTTTGTGTAAACGTTGTAAGCTAAGAACGTACCGGCTATCACATCTGGAATCATCTCGACTTCTTGAGTAGTCAGTTGAAAGGCTCTTACATTCCTTTTTGCTCCTTCTGCAGGTTTGTCTTTATTGTCAAATGGTTTATTCAGTTTTGGACAATCTGGCCTAAGATGTCCAGCTTCTCCACAGTTGTAGCAAACTGAAAATTTCTTCCTCCTGCAGTCTTCTTCTTGATGCCCTGGAATTTTGCAAAAATTACAATATCCTTTGCATCTTCCAAAATGCTTCCTTTTGCAAAAATTGCAAAATGGGTTAGTAGAAGATTGCCCATTCCCTCCTTTCTTGAAATTGTTAAGGTTACCCGAACGGAATTCTTGGGTAATCTTTTGGGCTACTTCCTTCTATTTTCTTCTCTTGTCTGTACTAGTTCGTCTGTCAGAGTATTGGCTAAATCCACCGCATCATCAATCGTGCGAGGTTTCGAAGCCTTGACGATATTACAGATTTCGGAAATCAATCCCCAAATATAACGAGAAATAAGTACCGGTTCTGGCGAAGCCAGGGTTGGTACCACTCGAGCATATTCGAAGAATGTCGTAGTATACCTTCGACAATCTACATCCACCATCCGATGGGTTAGAAACTTATTTGCCATTTGATCTTTTTCATATTCGGAACAGAATTTTCTTTCTATAAGACTCTTAAATTCTTCCCATTTCATGGCATAAGCCCTATTTCTTCCTTTAGCCTGTAACACCGTGTTCCACCATTCTAGCGCCCCTTCTTTGAAAAGATTTGACGCGTACATGACCTGATCATCCTGAGCACATTTACTTATGGCAATTACTGCCTCGGTTTTCTCTAACCAACGCAGTGCCGCAGTCGCTCCTTCATTGCCTGCAAACTCAGTGGGTTTACAAGCAAGAAATTCTTTGTAAGTGCAACCAGGCGTTGCAGTTTTCCTTTTCTTAGGGAGCGGAGCTTACCATGGTTCATTATCATGATTAACATGATTATTGCCTCCGTTTACGCTATTACTGAAGTTATCTTCAGAAATACGTTTACTATGAATGATTTGTTGAGGTTCAATTGGATTTTTAACAGCAGCAATGATTGCTGGAATAGTATTGGCTATCCCTTGAGCAACTATTTCTGGAATAGCGTTAGCTATCCCTTGAGCAACGATATTTTCTATATCTTGCCTAGTCACATATTGGTCCCCCGGTTGTTGCTCAGATTGATTAACTTCATTAACTGGTTCATTATTAGCGTTTTCCATCTGATATCTAATTTATAGATAAATAATTAATATAAAAGAAATAATCCAAGGTCACAATTAATTTGCACATAATCACGTAAACGAATATACAACAAAATTGTAACTTTCTAAAATTTCCTTATATCATGCTTCTATATACACTTGTTTTATTATTTATTTTACACATACTGATTTTACTATTACTATTACATAACCACAATTTCATAATCCCCTATCCTTTGTCAGGTGATATTCTAGTAACGGCGTTCCTTTTCATCGTATTTCCAGGAGATCTGTCCCAAAATCTCTTGGATCCTATTCCCAGCATCTATTAATTCTTTACCAAAGTGGTGAAGTTCAATCATATTCTCGTTACTCATTGGTGGATTTGGTAAAGGTTCTGGTTTGAATTTAGGAAAAAGCTTATAGGGATGGTTTTGTAACAGTATTTCATTATTCAACCATTCATCTATTTGCGAGTGGAGTGAAGGTTTTGGAATAGCTGGTTCTAGGTTCATTGGTAGTTGTGTTTCAAGAAAATGAATAAAATCATTTTCATTAATAGGCTCAAATAGTATCATCGTTTGCTATTATAAAATCTAGTTCTTCTTGAGACGGTAACCCCTCAATTTGCCTAGAACTTTCCCCAATTTCCATTTTCTTAGGCTTGGGTTTCTCGAGAGGTGAAGCGTTGAATTCTATAGGTTCTTCTATGTCTGGTATATACCTATTGAAATCTCTGGAAACTTCTATTCTTACTGGATAGAGATTTAAATTTTGAAGAGCGTCAGACAAGTTACTCATGCTGTTTGGCAAAATACACACAATTACTAAATTAGAAATCATAACAAAATTTTATAGAAAAACTTTTAAATATTATTTCATACTGGTTAACTACCAAAACAACTGAAACTTAAGTTTTATTTTTATTTATTCACTGAATCAAGTTTCTGGCTTATATTTAATAAGGGTGCTAAAACTTTGAGTCAGATTAATTTAAAGATTTGTATTTATTGCTACGGTGGCTAGCATATAGAGATCTACCCATACTGTACACAATTAGCCAGATAATAAAACATGTTTTCACAGAATGTTAAATTTCCTAAGTATCTCTTAATTACTTTAATAGGCTAAAATCAATAGTAAGCTTAAATCAGTGGCTCTGATACCACCTTTTCCTGTCACGGCCCTCGGCCCCGGTTTGACCCGGTCCAGATCCGCGAGGCAGGAAATACGATGGTATCTAATTTAGTGACAGCGGAAGTCTTTTTAAACAGGATCGATTAATATTGAAACTGCTCATTTATATATAATATAGGGATAAATCCCATAATTTACAATAAAGTGATTTCACTGGGAAATCTTTATTTTATACTGAGCCACTTTCTTGAGCTTGTAGTGCTTTATGGCACTTTTCCTAGATCATATCAGATCACCTGAAACATGTTTGAAAAAGGTTTTGTCAGCGAGAAATACTGAGTGAATCATTCTATTTTGCATAATGATGCATAGTTATTAATTACAGCATAAGAGCGATTACAATGGCTTTTATCTTATCTTTATCTGGCTCTATGTCATAATGGTGACAAGTCACAATGGTGACGATGGTCATACCACTATTAGATCAATGAACCTAAATAGTGATGATTATCCCTGTAGGTTAATGAACCTAACAGTGATTATCCCGAGTAGATCAATGAACCTAACTGGGAGAAAGTTAGTAATGTGCACAATACCCCACTAACCAGTAATTCAAGATATCCACGACTTAGTCCCTGTAATTATAACCTTTGAAAATAATTTGAGGTATTGTAAAATAGTTTGATAAAAAGAGAATGACTCACATTGTAGATTTAACGAGCAGAGTATAAGCCTACTGATTAGCCTTGATTATCCTAATTTAAATAACAATACACACACAAACAGGTTAGTAACTAATACAGCAGTTACGACAATTCACGAGATTAAACCCTCACAACGATTTACAAGTGCAATACTTAACAATTCAGCGGATTCACAACGAATGACAGAGTATAGTCCGATTTCGAACAGCACTCAAACATTCAAGTCGAAATCACGATGAATAACAAAGTATAAACTCAATTTGAGCGGCACTTAAACAATCGTTGGATAGTTATAATCGATCGGACGTTGAATCGTAATAGCGATCGAGTTATTACCCTGATTGCGGCGTCAATTTAGTGATTGTGTGTGTTAATTGTAGTAATCGGACCAAAACTCAGAGAATATAACGAATTTTCTCGTCGCTCAAACTCCAGAAACTAAGTGCCAATGTCTGCTATTTATAGTGAAATTTTGGCAAGGCTTACGAACCGTAACAAATATTTCCTTACGGTCCGTAAGGGACACTAAATTCTTATAGGGTAGCCACGTCTGGGACTAGCCTAGCTGACTTGACAGATTTCAGTAATTCGATTTTGACAGCACTCAATTTAGATAATCGTTAACTAGGAAATACCCCCCCTGAGTTTTAGGGGCCCTGATCCTGATTCTAATTGTTCTGAAAATTTTAGGGTTTGCGCAGAATCACTTGGGTTTCTCAATTAGGGTTTCCTATTGGTCAATTAAAATAATAATTATGACTTTTTGATGAGAGTTGTTACAGCATGTTCAATGAGCACGGCCCCATGTCCAGTTACCTGAACTTGGCATTTTCTGCAGAACCTCGGGCACGGGGCGTGTTGGGGTGAGCACGACCCCATGCTGAACTTGCTGTAATGAAGAAAAATTGTCGGGAGGCTCTGTTTTTGTGCATGGGGTGTGGGTTCAAGTTTCCCTTAGTAACCTCTGCCATTTCGAGTGTGCTTTATTCCTGAAAATTAAAACTAAACTAGAAAACATAAAATTTAAACTAATCTAAAACTAAGGATAGTTCCACGGAATGCCTCCGTGGTGCGCCACGTTTATAAGGGTCCTTGGCTAGACCCACCTTATCGGGTGGTTCTGGCTCATCTTCAATTAGGGGGTCGTCATTGCCGATTGGATATTTCATTGAGCGCTCAAGATCGACACTTCTTTTAAATGCCCCTAATTGAATAGATAGATTGTTGTACTTCCGGTTTTTTAAAGCTTCGTGGGTTTTTTCAAAAGGTCGTCCCAACACTAGAGGAGCGTCATCAAGGATGACAAAGTCGGTTGGGATTACCATTTGATTTGTTTGGACCAAGACATCCTCAACTATACCGATTGATTTTCTTACTTTCCGATTTGATAGAAAAATGGGTATTTGAAGTGGAGAAAAATCATTAATACTTAATTTTTCGAAAATGTAGTTTGGCATTATATTAACACAAAGATCTTTATCGATTGTGATATTACTAATAAGGGAATTTTGAAAAAAACATGGAACCCGTGTAATGTTGATTTCAAATGGGTCTTCTTTTATTAGAACAGTTTGATCATTTGTTAACTTAATGCTCACCGTTTCGTCAATTTTAGTGTTAGCGTTTAACTCTTTGAAAAACTTAGCATGAGTGGGTACTAAACAATGGTTTTCGAAAGAAGGTGACAAGAGATTAATTTCTTCAAAATTAGACTCTTCTTGAATTTTAACGTTATCGGACTCACCATTTTCGTTGTTTAACTCATGTGTTGGTTTTTCACTTACTTGTTCTTCCATTTTTACATTTTCAACTATCTCTTTTTTATTTAATTCTTCTCTTGCGCGGGACTCCTCTTCCCTTGCACGAGATTCTAGTATGCAACGTTCGATAGTTTTAATGTGTTCTATTATCCTATCGGCTATGTCGGTGATAGAGTAAGGATCGGGATCCTCAAAGCTTGAATCCGGATGTTTGATCCTTTGTTCCTCATAATACTCATAGGAAGTAGATGGTTCACACCATTGTTCTTCATTGTAAGTATATGATGGATAAGGGTCGTAATTTTGTTCTTCATAATACTCAATGAGGTGGGTTGTTCACGCCATGGTTCCTCATAATAAGTATATGAAGGTGGTGGCTCATATCTTGTTTCCTCAAAGTATGAGTATGAAGGCTCATACCTTGGTTCTTCAAAATATGAGTATGAGGGAGGAGGTTCATACCTTTGGTCTTAATAGGATGTGTATGAAGTTGATGGCTCGTACCTGGGCTTCTCATAGTAGGTGTATGAAGTGGATGGTTGAAATAAGTCACAATATTGTACCGAGTGAGTGTTACCGCAATTGGTGCAATAATCTTCCCTATAGTCATCCTCCTCATAGGTGTAGTTGTAACCTCCTGAGTATTGATCCATAAGAATCACTCAGCAGATCACAACAGAGTCTCGAGACCAGAAAACAAAAATAAAAACGGAAACAGAGGCTGGACACGGCCCCGTGTTCAGGGAGCACGGCCCGTGTTCAGAATCTGTATCTGGGCGTTTTAATTAAAAGTTACTGGTTGTGTTGAGCACGGGGTGTGTTCAATGAGCACGGGGCGTGTTCAATGAGCACGGCCCCGTGTTCAGACTCTGTATCTGGGTGTTTTATGAAGAAAAAAATGCAGCACGGCCCCGTGTTCAGTGAGCACGGCCCGTGTTCAACCTACTGTAAATGCAAAACTAACTAAAATGCAGAAAAATGTGTGCGCGTTTTTTTAAAAAGGTTTTGAAAAACTGATTAGGCCGTCGATTTTAAGCTTTCTTAAAATCCTTGTGTCCCCGGCAACGGCGCCAAAAACTTGATGTGCGTGTGGTGGTATAGTTTTTTTATGTATATGTTTAGCTCTTTTTACACATTAGTCAAGTTTTAAATTTATAAAACACGATATTTACTAACACCAAACACACATATGGGCAAGTGCACCCATCGTGAGCGTAGTATAGTGTTGGTAAGATACCGAGGTCGTCCAAGGACACAAGAGCTTTTAGTACCGGTTTATCCTCAACGTCTAATCAAATCAAAAGTTTAGAAAAAGGTTCTTAAACAAGAAAATATAACTAATTAAAAATGCTGAAAATAAAAATAAAATAAAAACAGATAGACAAGATGAATCACTTGGATCCGACTCGCATTTAGTGTAACCTTTGATTATTTCCACACTTTTACACTTTTGAAGAGATTATCTTAGTTATAGTAGTAGACCCCTCTTTTGAAGGTGACGTTACCCTCAACCCAATAGTTGAGTCAGCAAGGTTACAATCCTAAAGGGTTGGATTATTGAAAGATAATTAATTAAGTTATTAATGCATAATGTGGTAGGCCCCTCTTTTGAAGGTGACGTTACCCTCGGCTAAGTACTTTGAGTCAGCAGGGATACAATCCTAAATAGCCGGGTTAAAGTTTTAATAGTAGTTTACATATGAGGGGATCAAGGAGTTCGGACCCCCGCCATCCAATACCAGTGGGTATTGAAGGAGGTCCTACTAAAGTTGACCCAGGTCCTTGCAGGATCTATACACTGAACAAGGCAAGACGCTTACCAGACCATTCCCTTAACCCCCAACAAGGTAGCCAACATATCTCCATATAGACCGTGGAGATATTGATGCGTGTGAAGTGTTATATATATTAGGTGTATATTTTAAGCCCCTTTAACACTTATTTTTAGCCAAGTTTTAAATTTATAAAACACGATATTTTTAGCCAACATATCTCCATATAGACCGTGGAGATATTGATGCTTGGGAAGATGCTGTTGTGGGGTCGGGCATGTCACGTCTTGTTCCTTTTCTTGTATTTATGTTAGATTTTGATGTCTTTTTGCTTCTTTTGTTAATTTGAACTCATTTAATCCTGAAAATACAAAAGGAAGACAAAAGCACACTTTTTCCAACATTAGTACTAAAAAAGGGTTAGTTTTATGCCACAATTGATGTAATTTATATGTTGCATTTTGAACACATCAAATACCCCCACACTTGAATCTTTGCTTGTCCTCAAGCAAAACTCTTTAATATGTGGCTATTACACACCCAAATGGAATGGGTTGAAAAGAAGGTTTCGGGCTTGTCATAGAGTGTCGGGATTTCCAAGATTCTTTATTTAGTTTTATTTTTATTTATTTACAATCCTATTCGTCATGATTTATTTAAAACTTCTCATAAGATAAATTACTTATTGGGGCATAACATGCCTCTTTAAAATTTTATTTATATACAAGATCACATACCTCACGGGGATCACTCAACACTCGGCCGAAAATGTATTTTTGTGGATCACTCGAGAGCGGCATGGAACTTACTCCTACCATAGGCTTGCCAAGCAATCAATCCTCCTCCTTTTTAACTTATAAACCTTTGTAAATATCAAGAGGACTTTGTGGGTGAAGGGTTAGGCTTGGGTTAAAGGTAGGTGGTTGGGTTAGTGGTTAGTAGAAAAAAAGGCGAAAAGCGTAACATGTGTCGGTTTTCATAAGACTTTCTATTTTTGTAACTTTTATTTTGATGAAGCTATTATTCAAACAAAGTTATTTTTGATGAACTTGTTTGTTTATTTTCTTTTGCTTCATCATCAACACATTTTTTTTTTGAAAAGTCATGCAAAAACCGAACTTGTTACTAAAACAAAGGGTTAAAAATGAAAAAGGTTTTGGTGGGTAAAAGGGTGTTTGGTTTGGGTTATGAAATGAAAAGGTTTAGGCTCAAAGGGGCTAACTAGGGGGATTTTGGGTAGGTGGTAAAAAAAAAAGAAAAATAATGGTGTAGAAATAAAAAGGGTTAGTCCTAATGCCTCCGTCATTTACTTACTCGTGTTTAAGTTGGTAAGGACCGTGAATGTATCGTCATGGCAAGTTCTAGAGTCGTAAGAACCAAGCGGCTATTCACACAAGAAACGAAAAATGAGCATTTAGTTTAAAGATATGTAATTGTATGCTCAATAAAGGCTCAAAACTCACTTTTGTGGGAATGGGTTTTTATGTGATCAAGTATATATAATCAAATTTTAACTAAGCTTGTCATGCCTTTTCATAATTTTCTTATGTTGGTTCTTTTTATCACGACGCTATCAGTTGTAAATTCGTAAGAATAAAACCTTTTTAAGAACTTGAATTTCCCGAGTTAAACCTAGACAAGTAAAAAAAATGAAAATTTTTGAAAAAAATTGGGGTGATTAGCGGTTCCAATAGAGTTTTGTGTAAGGCTTGTATTTAGGACTTGCAAGATTCAAGGTTTTAGCATCCCCCCCACACTTAAATTACACATTGTCCTCAATGTGTCCCAAAAATAAGTTTTTAGGTTGATTGAATTTGTAAAAGGTGTGAAAAAGCAAAAATTTTGTGTTACTGGGCGCTGAACACGACCCCGTGTTGTCCGGGCACGGCCCCTTGTTCAAGTGCCAGTAACAAAATTAAATCAAGAGAAACAGAAGTCTGGACACGGGGGCGTGTTGGGTGAACACGGCCCGTGTCCAGTTACCTGAACTGGGTCTTTTTCTGCAGACTGTGCAGCACGGGGCCGTGTTGGGCGGAAACGGCCCGTGCCGAACTTACTGTAAACGAAGAATTTCGTCGGACGGTTCTGTTTTCCTGCATGGGGTGCTGGTTCAAGTTTCCCTTGTATCCTTTGCCATCTCAAGTGTGTTTTATTCATTTCAACACCACCCAAACACCAAATTAACCATCATTCATTAGTCATAGAGAGAATTACATATTAGTCCTAGAAATTAAAATACTAGCTAGTTAGGTCAAAGAAACACAAGAAATCCAAGCCAAGAAGTTCTAGCCTACTATTTATTCTACTAGCAAAATTTCCGAAAAGATAGATCTCTCGGTTAAAAGCGGCTTGACAACTTCTTCCTCCGGGTATGGGTTCCTCATATGTCGACGAGCCATTCTTCGATCTCCCTAGGGAGAAGAAAAGCGGGCTCATGAGCATTGGTTTGAGGAGGTGCAACTTCCACCGGGATTTCTTGGAGTTCTTCAAGAGGAGGTTCCGCCGGAATGTCGTCCCAGCCGGTAGGATTTTGGATTCCAAGTGCTAGGTTCCAATCCTCTTGAGGGAGGACTGGTTCCATGGACGGTGTTACAAGAATGTTTAACCTCTGGTGCAAGAGGTTTATTTCTTGAAAACTGTTTTCCAACCCCACCGAGAGATAATTTATACGGTCAATGAGGACCTCCTCCACTGAAGTCATCTCGTCAAGGGCTTCACGTAGCGCCACTACGTATCTTACGAGAGTTGCTTCAATCGATGGCCTCCTTTCCCGTCGACTGTTCCTTGAGTGCGCAGAAGAGGTTCCACTGTTTTGGCTAGACATTCTACGAAAACAAACCAAAAATAGTTCGTTTTAATGAAACAGTACCACGGACACGGCCCCGTGCTCAATGAGCACGGCCCCGTGTTCAACTTTCTGCAGATTTTTAGAACAAGGAATCTTGGGGTTTCAAATTATTTTCTTAACTTATGAAGCTTTTTTGAGCAGAAATAACTTAAAACTATGTTGTGTAACTTATTTTTAACAAGATTCCTTGAACAAAAATTCAATAAACATCACAACAAAGCTTGAAATCAAGCTTTAATGGAGTTGTTGGTGCAAGAAAGATGAAGAAGAAGGCAATAGATAAAAGAGGAAAGGACAAGATGCTTGTAAGAACCTTCTTTTAGAACATACCTAGGATGGTAAGTCAGAAAATCCTTTCAAATCTCTGTCCCTGGATGGTCCAAATGTGCAGGGTTCTTGGCTGCATTTATAGAAAACGACAGCGTGCTGGACACGGCCCCGTGTCGGCTGGACACGGCCCCGTGTGCAGGCAAGATCCTGACACGTTTTGTCCGTATTCTGACAAAAGTCAGAAGGGAATCTTTTGGTGGACACGGGGGCGTGTTGACCTGGGCACGGCCCCGTGTCGGAAGGCTGTTTTATGAAGTTTGTTTATTTTCAAGGAGCTTTTTCGGATCGGGTGCTTCCTTGCTGGATGGAACAACCCCAAAGTGCCTAAGATACCTTAATTGATCTAAATTAAGACGAGAATGCAAGAGGTTGTCGGTGAGGGTGATTCCTATGCTATATGTAGGTGGACAAGTCCAACCCTTTTCCGGGCTCTCGTTAAAGAAGGTGTATGTCGAATCGCTCAGGTCTATGTATGCATCAAACGAAGTTGATGGGGAGTCCTTCACGGCACAATCGACACAGGGACGACTATCGCTCAAGTCCTCACTAGAGTTCGGAAACAACGAAGTTGTTTGAATGCGTTTCCAACCCTTCTTCTTGGTTACCGTCTTGGAAAAGATTATTGAAATCTTTCCTAAGTTCTTTTAACCAATTAATAATTAGATCTTCTAGTTGAAATAATTCATCGAGAAGCATTTCTCCTAGAATATCCGATTGGGAGCATTCGAGGGAGAGATAGGGATTATTTTTACTTTCGCCCCTCTTAAGGATACTAGGAAACGATGGGTCTATATAGTGGGGTTTATAATTTAGAAAATAACATTCTAATTCTTTATGATTACCACCACATAATTGACACCACATCGTACCATAAGAGTGCCGAAAGTAAAAAGTATCAGTATCACTCATGTTTGTGTCAGAAATTACCAACCGTCGGGATCTTACGGTTCTGTTTTCAGTAACCGAAACTTGGGCACGGGGGCGTGTTGAGTGGGCACGGCCCCGTGTTCAGCTTACTGTCTGACTTAAAACAGGATTGCCAGTTCCAATGATTGGGCACGGGGCGTGTTCAGCGGGCACGGCCCATGCTGAGTTCCGCAGAAGCTGAAAAATTAAAAAAAAATCCTAAAAAAATGAAAAATAAGAAAAACGATTAGGCCGTTGATTCCTAACTTTCTTAAAATCCTTGTCTCCCCGGCAACGGCGCCAAAAACTTGATGCGTGTGAAGTGTTATATATATTAGGTGTATATTTTAAGCCCCTTTAACACTTATTTTTAGCCAAGTTTTAAATTTATAAAACACGATATTTTACTAACACTAAACACACATATGGGCAAGTGCACCCATCGTGAGCGTAGTATAGTGTTGGCAAGATACCGAGGTCGTCCAAGGACACAAGTGCTTTTAGTACCAGTTTATCCTCAACGTCTAATCAAATCAAAATGTTTAGAAAAAATGTTTTAAACTAAGAAAAATAAAAACTAACTAAAATGCTGAAAATAAAAATAAAAAGAAAAACAGATAGACAAGATGAATCACTTGGTTCCGACTCGTATCTAGTGTAACCTTTGATTATTTCCGCACTTTTGCACTATTTTAAGAGATTATCTTAGTTATTGTAGTAGGCCCCTCTTTTGAAGGTGACGTTACCCTCACCCCAGTAGTTTGAGCCAGCAAGGATACAATCCTAAAGGGGTGGATTATTGAAAGATAATTAAGTAAGTTATTAATGTAAATTATGGTAGGCCCCTCTTTTGGAGGTGACGTTACCCTCGACTAAGTAGTCTGAGTCAGCAGGGATACAGTCCTAAATAGCCGGGTTATAGCATTAATAGTAGTTAACTTATGAGGGGATAAAAGAGTTTGGACCCCCGCCATCCAATACCGTTAAGTATTGAAGGAGGTCCTACTAAATTTGACCCAGGTCCATTGCAGGACCTCTAAACGCTGAATAATGGCAAGACCTTTACCAAATCGTTCCCTTAACCCCCGACCAGGTAGCCAACATACCTCCATATAGACCGTGGAGATATGAATGGTGAAAATCTTTTATTTTATATAGACAGTAAAATAATGCCAAGACACCACGGACAAACGATAAGGAAAGATCACCTTCAACATAACAAACTAGTTATTAAAGTCATTAATACAAAACCAAGTAAAAAGTGCGAAAAGATTAGAAATAAAAAGTATTACACTAGACACTTTGTCTTCACCAAGTGATGTAAGAGACTTAGGCAAACCTGGCCTTGATTGTCAAGAACTCTTACGATCAATCTTGGATCCCGAGACGACTCACACACTCTATGATGGACAATGGATGATGGTGGTGGATGATGGTGTTAATTATGGTGGTGGTGGGTGGTGGGTGAAGTGTGAGAGAGGTGGTGTGCCAAGGGATGGTTTGAGCTTGAGCCAAGCACTCCTATTTATAGGCTGAACAGAAGCTCGGGCACGGCCACGTGTCCAGTGGGCACGGCCCCGTGTCCACATCCTTCTCTTTCTTCATTTAATGCAGCTTTGTCTTATTAGTTGACCACGCCCCCGTGTCCGCTGAGCACGACCCCGTGTGCAGAAGAATCTTTGTACTATGAAGATTTGTCTGGATTGTGCGAATCTTATAGTTGACCACGGCCCCGTGTCCGCTGAGCACGGCCCCATGGTGGGCAATAGAAGCTTCTACCACTTTGTCTTTTCTGCTGACACTTGGGCACGCCCCCGTGCTGGCTGAGCACGGGGCGTGTTCAGTCTTCTGTTATCTTGTTTTGCTTGGGAAGATGTTGTTGTGGGGTCGGGCATGTCACGTCTTGTTCCTTTTCTTGTATTTATGTTAGATTTTGATGTCTTTTTGCTTCTTTTGTTAATTTGAGCTCATTTAATCCTGAAAATACAAAAGGAAGACAAAAGCACACTTTTTCCAACATTAGTACTAAAAAAGGGTTAGTTTTATGCCACAATTGATGTAATTTATATGTTGCATTTTGAACACATCAGATATGAATGGTGAAAATCTTTTATTTTATATAGACAGTAAAATAATGCCAAGACACCACGGACAAATGATAAGGAAGATTCACCTTCAACATAAGAAACTAGTTATTAAAGTCATTAATACATAACCAAATAAAAAGTGCGAAAAGATTAAAAATAAAAAGTATTACACTAAACACTTGTCTTCACCAAGTGATGTAAGAGACTTAGGCAAACATGGCCTTTGATTGTCAAGAACTCTTACGATCAATCTTGGATCCCGAGACTACTCACACACTCTATGATGGATGGTGGATGTGGGTTATGATGGTGGTGGATGTGGGTTATGATGGTGGTGGTGGGTGGGTGAAGTGTGAGAGAGGTGGTTTGCCAAGGGATGCCTTTGAAGTGAACCAAGCACCCCTATTTATAGCATGCACATAAGCCTGGACACGGCCCCGTGTCCGCTGGAAACGGCCACGTGTCCACCCTTCTTCTCTTTCTTCATTAATTGCAGTTTGTCTGCATTAGTTGACCACGTCCCCCGTGTCTGCTGGGCACGGCCCCGTGTGCAGAAGCGTATCTGTACTATCAAGATTTGCTTGGATTCTGCGAATCTTAGCATTGACCACGGCCCCGTGTTGAGCTGGGCACGCCCCCGTGTCGGGAATAGAAGCTTCTACAACTTTGTCTTTTCGGCAGACACCTAAACACGCCCCCGTGTCCGCTGGGCACGCCTCGTGTTCGCTGGGTACGCCCCGTGTTGAGCTGGGCACAGCCCCATGCTCAGCTTTCTTCTTGTTTTTTTGCTTTGGGAGATGCTGTCGAGGGGTCGGGCATGCCACGTTTCTTCCCTTTCTTTGTATTTATGTTGGATTTAGCTGCATTTTTGCTTCTTTTGTCCATTTAAGCTCTTTTAACCCTGAAAATATAAAAGGAAGACAAAAACACACTTTTTCCAACATTAGTACTAAAAAGGGTTAGTTTTATGCCACATTTGATGTAATTTATATGTTGCATTTTGCACACATCATTCACCTTCTGCTTTTTCTTCATTTTAGTGCGAGTAGTGAAGATATGTCTGACTGCTTATACATTGTATAAATAGGTGGTCACTTGATTTTTTATTTGAATCGCTTGGTGAAACGCGTGGGCGGATTTATTTCAAAAACTCTTTGCTTTGGAGTCCAACAAAAATGAAATTGTGGCTGTGAGATGTCAATCGTAGTGTCTCAATTTGGTTTTAGGAGTGAAAAAGGGAACCATTGTTGGATGAAGAGCTGTTAGAGTTTGGTCTTTGTCAAAATTTAATTCAAGATATCATGCTCTGGGAGTCTACTAACCAGATTTTGAGAAAGCAGGTTGACCATTTTGAAATATGTTGGCCCTTTGAATAATACCAGGTTAGTAATATGCATGTTGCTATTCATATAAACTTGGTGTAACCCTTTCTAACCTGGACATAGAAAGTCATCTGCATTGACCTGAATCCATTTTAACCTTTTAACCAACTCGACCATTTTTATTACCTCTATATTTTAGCATAGAAATATCTTATTTGCATGTAAGATCCTATATTTTCAGGCATGGCAAGCCTTTGTTGGGGTGAAAGAATGTCGGGTGGATAGTTTCTACCAGAATTTGTTGGATGTAGTCATGTAGGTGATATTGAAAAGCATATTGAAAAGGTCATATAGTGTTCACATTCTTCACTTTAGAGTTTAGATTTCTTTAGTATGGCCTATCTTAATTGTTGTTTTATAAATGCTTTTATAACTAAAGGGTATAAAGCTTTAATTTTTGGGTATACACAGTTATGTCATAGAAGGCTATAACGTTTCTTTCTGATGCCTAAAATTGATAGTGTTGATTTTTTGTTGAAAACAGGTGGTGGAGGGAAGGGCGAAGAAATAACAACTCTTAGACCTAAGGGAGTTGTACCACCACTTGAAGGAGGTGTTCTATGCAAGGGGATTCCAGCCTTTAGGGATAATGAAACATGTCACATACCGGTCGATCGACAGGTAAACTCATACGCGTTACATGTTTAGTTATAGACGAAAATTAACATCATAATCAGAATAAGAACGCTAATGGGTAAAATTATATTTTTTATGTCTGGTAGTACATTTTTTACTCTAATCCATGTTTAGTTATTATTCGATCCTTTATTTGGTGAAACTAATATCCATATATTGTGAAGATATTTCATTTCAAGTTTATATACCTCATAATGAAAGCTCAAGAACTCCTATTTCCTATTTGAGGGTAAAAACAGGTAAATACCGGTACCGAACCGGTATCGAAAATCTCAAAAGTCAGTACCGAATCGGTACCGAAAGTGTACCTGGTTCAGTAAATTCGGTACCGGTACCGGGTACCATTTGCTCATCCCTACAAAATACCCTTTGAGCTTAAGATATGGCACTAATATATATATTTAAAAAGTTAAGAAAAATAAACGGGTTAGGTGGGTCAACTAGCTTGGTCGGCTTGGTCCGAAGACAGCCCATTCAGCTAAATGTGTTTGTGGCAACAATTCAAAACTGACCTTGTTTAGACTAAACCTAAATTACGTGAATTACATGTCTAAGTTTGTGTCATGTTAGAAATTCACATATCTAATTGGAGACACTACCACATCAGTTTTTAAAAGTTACTAATAAAACTCTGCAATCTATTCAGCGACAACCTTACCTTTTGAGTTTCTAGCCACCGGCGCACTACCAGAGCTGTAAACCATAACCTTCCACACTATTATTGAGGGAGAGATTAAAAACATAACCTTCCAGAGCTGTAAATCATCCCTACAAATTTTGGTCTGCTAGGTCATAACCGATTAACCAAAAGGGTTTAGGTCAGTGAAACAGATTATAACTAATGTACATATCTCTATTTTGCTATTTATGTTTCATATATATGTTTCTAATGTGAATTGCTTTTAATTTGGTAAGCAGAAGAACCAGAAGAATCTAAAGGGTTTGTCACATTCTCATTAACCAATGGACTTGAATATCATGTTTCTCAGGTATAGAAACTGAGTGTTTGATATAATCTTAACCGTGGTGATTGTGATTATGAACCTCATATTACAGTTGAAGTAGTAATAACGTATTGCAGCCTTTTTGTTTTGAATTGTATTTAGTTTCATCTTAACCATGGTATTTGTGATTATAAATTTCAGATTACAGATGCAGTAGTAGTGGCAAGATACCTCAAGGCAACACTTGTGATTCCGGACATTAGGGAAGCCAGCTTGGCGATTGGAGGTTAGTAGCATCACAACTGTTAGTTTCAGATTTCACTTTAAAATGGTTATAGTCCCAGTGGTTCTCCAAAGTTTTAGATTTGGTCCCTAGCTTTCCAAAAGTACACAGATGGTCCCGGTGGATTGCACTTTGTATTGCATTTAGTCCCCAAATTTTTCCAAAAGTACATCGAAGGTCCCTGTGGCTTGCATTTTGTAACGCATTTAGTCCCTAACTTGGACCACCTGAAACCTTTAGATATGTTGGCTGGGGACTAAATGCTTTACAAAGTGCAAACCACAGGGACCATACGTGTATTTTTGAAAAGTGAGGGACCATATCCAAAATTTTGGAAAACCACAGGGACTATCCGTATACTTTACTCAATAATCAGTTTATATAACATACTTTTAAACAAAGATTGATTGTCACACTCTAAAATTATCTAATAATCAATTTGCTGATATTTAAAAGTCAAATTATGTGTCTTCCAGGAACTTTAGAGATATTTACAACATTGAAAAGTTCGTAAGTAGTCTAGACGGAGTGGTAAAAGTAGTAAAATCCCAACCTTTCGAATTATCAACAAAAGATCTCGTTGTTTTAAGAATTCTAAATCGAGTAACCGAAGAATACATCGCAAACAACATCGAACCCGTGTTTAAAACCAAAGGAAACGTAAGATTAGCAACTTACTTCCCTTCCGTGAACATGAAAAGGACCCGCACACCCGAAAACGAAGAGAGAAATTCAGTCGGATGTTTAGCGATGTTCGGATCACTTGAGCTACAACCAGAGGTTCGCGAAGTGGTTGACTCGATCGTTGAACGGCTCAAAACGTTGAGCCGCAAGTCAGACATTGAGTTTGATGCAGTCGACTTGAGGCTCGATATGTTGGATCAAAAGGGTTGCTATGGTTCGAAAAAATGTTACGGCCCAGACGAGATCGCGTTGTTCTTAAAGAAGTTAGGGTTTGATAAAAACAGTGCGGTTTATTTGACGCAATCTAGGTGGGATAACAGTGTTGATTCATTGAAAGATCTCTTCCCAAAAACTTACGCAAATGTAATAAAGAGATTAAATGGTTAATTACTCATTTTGGTGTAATTAATTACCAATCATTTAATTTATTTTTTATTTATTTTTATTTTTGTGCAGGAATTGATTATGCCGATGGATAAGAAGCAGAAGTTTTTGGGATCGGATTCATCAGAGTATGAAAAAGTGATCGACTTTTACGTATGTTCAGAGAGTGATGTGTTCGTGCCCGCAATTTCGGGGTTGTTTTATGCAAATGTTGCAGGTAAAAGAATAGGTTCAGGGAAGACTAAAATAGTGGTTCCTGATGATTCTGCATCCGCAGTTTCTGAACTGGGAAATTATATTTCGAGATATGTATCGAAGAAGACCCACATGGCGTATTCATGTTTCTGCTAGAATGATACAATACAGTTACGATACAATACCCTTTGCATATGGAATAAGTGCTTGTAATGGGGGTTTAGATTGGTTGTATTTTACTTTTTTTTTTGTTAGATTGATTTTGATATATTTATGCAAAAAGGAGCTCTGAAGAGAGTGAAAAAAGATAAATCATGTGTTAGTGTTTATATGTAATCTTTGATACTATGAATTATTGGAGAGTGTGTATGCAAGGCATAGATTGAATCAATATTTATCAAGATACATCTGATCTAAAAAAATTGTATAAAAGTCCTTACTTATCAATTTAGGCCCAAATTTATTAAATAATTAAAGGTTTAAATTTAAACTGTTATCTAATTATTATCTATACCAAATAAAGGAAGTTTGAACAGGATTTTATTGTATTGGCTGGTTTATGCCTTAAATTTGGGGTTATTTGCTTGCAAGTACAACTAAAGACGATCGGAATTATCAGCTATTAAATTGTTGTGCAAAGTGTAATGTCAGTTGTATGACAGTTGAAGTTTACTTATTTTACATAATATGAAAGATACCAGAAGCTACTATGATGGATTAATATATGTTGCTACATCAATGATTAATATTATATTTGGTAGGTGTTTTTGTGAAGTAAGGATCTGTTTACTGGACAAAACCATAATCAAATAGGTTTTGGTGATGGTGAAAATACCTCATGACAAGTGAGGATAATCTGGACTGTTCTTTTTCGTATGCCTAAATGACAGATCAAATGAGACCTACGGAGCTGCATGAAGCACGGTTTGAGGCCTTTCAACAAGGGATCTTGAAAGCTTCAATATTTGGGTATGAACAATTATGTCATAAAAGGTTATTTGACCCGTTATCTATAAATATATCTATTTTGGGTTACGTTTTATCAAATCGGTCAACGAGTAAATTACAAAAGTTAGTTAGAAAAGTAAATGACCCAAACTTCATCTAAAGGGTATAAAGCTTTAATTTTTGGGTATGCACAGTTATGTCATAGAAGGCTATAACGTTTCTTTCTGATGTCTAAAATTGATAGTGTTGATTTTTTGTTGAAAACAGGTGGTGGAGGGGAGGGCGAAGAAATAACAACTCTTAGACCTAAGGGAGTTGTACCACCACTTGAAGGAGGTGTTCCATGCAAGGGGATTCCAGCCTTTAGGGATAATGAAACATGTTACATACCGGTCGACCGACAGATAAACTCATACGCGTTACATGTTTAGTTATAGACGAAAATTAACATCATAATCAGAATAAGAACGCTAATGGGTAAAATTATATTTTTTTATGTCTGGTTGTACATTTTTTACTCTAATCCATGTTTAGTTATTATTCGATCCTTTATTTGGTGAATCTAATATCTATATATTGTGAAGATATTTCATTTCAAGTTTATATACCTCATAATGAAAGCTCAGGAACTCCTATTTCCTATTTGAGGGTAAAAGCATGTAAATACCAAGCCTAGCCAATAGGATGTTCGATTTTATACCCGTATTTTTGCTTCTATTCATCATGTGTACGCACACATAAGAGAGAGTTGGTTTGCCTACTCTTATCACATAGAGAAAGTGAGAATGGTGAGAGAGAGAGAGAATGAATGAGAATTAGAGAGAGAAAGAAGCTGAGAAAAGAGGCCGGAGAAGAGAATGGGAGGGAGTAATCAGGGGTATGATGTTTTTTGGTGATGTCCATGTAGGAAGGTAAATATTAAGTTTATTTTTTCAACATTACAACAAGTTAGTTCTTTCTAAAGATTTTCATTAGATGTTTTAACAGATTGAAACATTGACCAAGATTCAATCTTGACTTTCTTGCGGTGTGACTGGAGCAATTATAATTGCTCTAGGTGTTTATACAGTGTTATATGGGCAATCCAAAGACAATTATTTGATGATTAACGATTTCAAGACTTGAATCAGCAACCGAAAACACCCCTTTGCTCTAAAAATGAATGGGTCAATATTTTGGTCACACTACCTAATTCTTCAAAGAGGTAATCCTTTCCTGTTTAATTTATTTTTCTATGTGTGAATTAGCATTAGATCAGTGAATTGGGGTTTAGGTTACGAATTGAGAGCGATACTTGAACCTTTGTATTTTTTTGCAAGTTTAAGGTTTTCAAGTTAAAAATTATTTTTGGTGATTGTGGCTTTATCCAAAAAACTGAAGTCAAGTAGATGATAACTGGAGGTGGCAAGACAAGATTGGTTGGGTAATGTGTTAAACAGTTCCAGGTTGAAATGTATTACTTTTACATTTTTACATTCATAAGTCGTGTAACTTAACTTTGGCGGCTAAACATGAATATAGTAACATAAGTCATCAGATTCAACAAAGTGGCAATCCAACTCAACTCCTTTGCAAAGTCTATAGAATATAGAACTAACAAAAGTAGTGAAAGAAGATACTAATGACTTTGAAAATGTTGTTTATGTACGTTTTATTATTGAAAACTAAATTTTCCTAACCCGGGATGTTCCCGGGTGATAGCCTAGTAAGCTTATAAATACTATTAAATTCCATATTTCATAATATATATGTTGTAGGTTTTTTTTTCTGAACAGTTGTAGACGATCATATAGTTAGTGACGATGTGATTCGGATAAGATTTAATCTGATATATGTCGTTATCATTTGTACATTAGATTAGGGTGTAAGGGGCACTCCCCTAAGAGGGGAGTCCCCCCTCTTACGCATAACCAATCCTCGTGTGCCACGTCAACTCCCCTCTTAAACTCCCCTAACACCCTAAATTGATAGCGGCACTCCCCTCTTAGGTGAATTGGTTTTTTATTAAAAAAAAAAAAAAAAAATTTGATTGGCCCATCTCCTCCCTCTCTTCGGTAACTTTCCACCGAAACCTATCACCGATTCGGGTCCCCGTTTGGATGGCGGCGGTGTTCCCGATCGGTGACTAGGCTCACCGAACCACTCCCCGAAGAACGCCCCGTGCACCCTTAGGTATGCTCATGATGAAATTAACGTTGCTTAAAGCTAAACAATGATAATTGTTTATCTAAAGTTCTGATCAACCGATGAGACTTTTATATTATTTTAATTAATAACTTTAGCTCAATTCCCAAAAATATCTAATCCCAATTTGTAAGTTGTAATCTAGGGGAGGGGTGGTCATTAGTGATACATTTCTATCACTCACAAGCACCAATCAACTCATGCCATGTCATCACCCAATATTCTATCACTAGTGAGACTAAGCGGTATGGGGGCCGGCTTAGGCCCGGCGAGGCCCAGCGCCGGTCCCCCACACCGCCCCCCTTTTCCCGTTCCGTCGTCCCCGGCTCCCCACAGACGAAGTCGACGTGCCTTTCTCCTCTCTCCTACGTGGCCCTTCCTACGTGGCGGTGACGTGATAGAAATGTAGTGGGGGTGGTATCACTAGTCATGGAATTCTATCACTCCCAATTTTTTTTTATTTTCATTTTAAAATTAAAATTAACAATAAAACACTAAAATTATAAATTTCATTAAACTTAAAAAATAAATTACATAGCAAAATAAAAAAAAAAAACTAAACATTGGAAAAAAAAAAAACTAAACGGGTGGCATCTCCCAACCCCACTTTGCGCAAATATCGCGCTTTTGTTGAATGACAATTGACTTAAACGGTTCGTCGAGATGGTTGTGCTTTTCACACAAGATTTTTAAATCATTTTGTCTTTCAACGGGGACCCACTTCGGGTGATTTCTCGCAACTTCCCATGCCGCCACGTGTGGAAAACTCCTCTTTTTGTAGAGATCGCAATACATTTCGGTGGCTTGTCGCATGATTGTCGCCTCGCTCGCTCCACTTTGTGGGTTTCGGTTCTACAAAAAAATATAAAAGGTTATGTTTTTTTTTTAAAAAAATTGTTTTTAAAAAAATAAACAGTTTTCTGTTTTTTATAAAAAAAAAACTGTTTTCTGTTTTTTTTTAACTGTTATGTTTTTTTTAAACTGTTATGTTTTTTTTTAAAACTGTTCTGTTTTTTTTTAAATAAAAATTGTTTCTGTTTCTTTTAATAAAAAAACAGTTTTCTGTATTTTTTAATAAACTGTTTTCTGTTTTTTTTAAACTGTTATGTTTTTTTTAAACTGTGAGAATGGTTTAGAGAATTTGTTGTTTTTTGAATTGAGTAGTGAGGATTTATAAAAAAAAAAGCTTTAAACGGTAAAAAAAAATTACAAACGGTCAAAAATCATATCCTTTCAACGTTCCAATTTTCAAAAACAACGCGTGATGCTTTCAACGCGTTTAAAATATAACGCGTGATGAATGGGGCGGCGGCGGTGTTCCGCTGTTGTTTAACGCGTGATGGGGTGGTATCACGGACCACCCTGCCTGCTCTTATTAATATTCTCAAGCTTGGGTCCAACACATATTATGCTCGTAATAGTCCATTCACAAAGGCAAAGCTTTTAAACACCTTGGGAGAGTAAGGTCTTGGGTTCAAGTCTTTAAAATGGGTTGGTTGTTAGGTCAATTTTTCTCAGAGAAAAACCTAAAAAACCCGAAGAAAAACTCCGATGAACAACCCTAGCTACTCATCACAGTGTTTGGTGGTTGTATTTGATCCCTCAAGTTTTTTTTACCCCCTCAACTTTCTAATACGTGTCGTTATAAATTCAACTTCGTCTACGTTTTACGTCACATAAGTAATTTAGTGTTAAAAATTCGTGTTTTTTTAACTTTTTTTCTTGACTTTGGTCATCGTTTGGTTGCTACTTATCATGATTTTACGCCCCCTGCCTCACAACGCAGGGGAGCTTAAGACCATATAATCACCAGAACTACATTTAGCATATAGAGGGTTACGTTTGCTTCTTGGGTTGTATCCTAGTTGAAAAAGGAAAAGCCACTTTAAAAAGACGTAGGTTCAAATATGTACAACGAACAATTCAGAAGTTTTGCCAACATGCTTTTAAACCATTAGGTTTTCTTTAGAATTGGTGACGCACCCAATTACCTACACTACCTACACGGCTTGGATAGCCTTTGTTAGACGTTCAATAAAAAAAGTCAGTTTTTTAGTAATCGTTAGTCTTCACCCCATCACCCAAGGATGTGTAAGGGTCAAGCAACTATTTGACTCCCGGTTAAACCGGGTAGGTCCGATTTTAAAAACAACACTGGACCATAAAACGGGCCTTGTCAATTACGACCCCACCTTTTGAGCGTTGATCACGTACATGGCGCCCACCGTTACAGCCACCCGTTTACCAAACATTTATAGCAACTTTCAAAACGGCTTCCACTATCGTCGTTTAGCGCCCACCGAAAATATATTCCATTTTTGTATCAAAAAGTAGAAACCCACCGTAAATCATTTTTTATTCTTATTTAATTAATTAAGTTATTTATTTCTTATAATATTTAACTCCTTTTTCCAGCCCTATAAATACGTTGCTTGAGGAAAGCTATGTTTGCTAATTTACACAACCAAACACATCTTCAAAAAAAATTTAAAACCCTCTCTCTCTCCTCTTTCTCTCTCTACATATCTTCTCATACAAGTAATCTCAAACAATAACAACAATGGCGGTTTCAACACGCAGAACAAACGGACCGGTGCTCCGATCACACTCGCCGTCTGGAAGGTTCCATAACTCTCCGGCAACGACGTCGTTCGCCTCCACAACCTCTGCGTTCTCGTCCAGGTCTACTTTTTTTCAAAACAGATCGTCTTCTCCAACTCCGGTGAGCCTGTGCGGTTACGGTTCACCATCGGCGTCAACCGTACGGTTTTCGTTCGATAACCGTTCGATTTCTCCGAGCAGATCTATATCTTCGTTACCGAGGAGTCATAATCATGCGGTGAAGAAACAGGATGCTCCGAAGAAGACGTGTATGTGTTCACCTACATCGCATCCAGGATCATTCAGGTGTAGTTTACATAAAAACACAAACAACAATGTTCAAAGCCACAACAATACGACGACGTATCCTTCGAACCGGCTTAACGCTAGGAGATCGGCGATGACGAACTCGCTTGTGCGAATCGGAACGGTTGAAGGTGGAGATCTGGTGAAACGAGCGCTCGCGGCGTTGATCCGGCCGTCGTCGCATCAGCAACGACGGAGAATGACGTTTCAGGCTAGGCCTAGTCGGTTATCCGTCATGTCAACGGCGGAGGATGTTTAGGTTTTTGTGAAATTTTTGGTATGTGAGTTATTTTTTCATTAGTTTTCACCGTATGGAGTCATCGACGACGGTTAACAACAGATCGGTGTTGATGAGAGGTTGAACTTTGAACAGATCTGGATGAACAGTTTTGAAGAAACGATCTCTTATACTCTTAAGACTTGTATGTATATACAAATAGAAATAGATGACCTTATATAATATCTTCCGTTGCCGCCATTAATGGCTGAACAAGCTTCTTCAACTCACTCTGGACATTATAAACTAAATTCATTGAAAACCTAAACCAACTTAACAAACTGTATGTGTTGATGATCTGCATCTCCATATTTGATCATCTCTGTTCCGTCAAGTCATGTTTCTCATCCAATTTGTTCCGTTAAGTTTAATTCTGTTCGTTGAGGTTAGACGTTTTCCGTTAACTGTGAGTATATGCCGTTCGTAAGTCCGTCGTATTCCGTGGCGCCGTTCCGTCGTCTGGTAAGAAGCCTATTTTGTATTTTTTTTTTTTTTAACTTAATTTTTTTAGTTTTTTTCGGTGGCTCTATTATTGCAGGTACGTTGTTGTGGACAGGCTGGATGTTGAATGCTGATATGGATCGGCGTGCCGTTTATGACTTTGATTTTGAGGACTCACTGGACCACACTTGACCTAACTTGCCTGTGCTTTGGAGGATTCATGGACAATTGGACATAGTACAATTATTAATTAATTTAATATATATTCAATATTAAACTATTAACATAAATTATTAGAATATGGGGTGTGGAGGGGCTTGGGTTGGGGCCATTGCTCGACACGTGGCAGGTGTGGTCTTCACCAGTCCACACCCGGAAAAGTGGGGTGTGGAAGAGGCATGGCCAGACTGGCGTTGTGGAAGGGACTAGCCTAACGGTCATCAACACCCATTCAACCATTGTCAGACACGTCACCTCAGACCAGCGCCCCACGCCAAGCACTATTGTCATGCCAAGCGGGCAACGCCTACCAAAACGCCAATCCAGGATGGAGCATCCGGCGTTAAAAGGCCAAAACTGGTTTAATGTTGGTGCAACCGAGTTTGGTGAGTGATAGCTGGCTGTTGAAAGAAGAAAATACATCCATATCTAGAAAGAACCACGTTAACAAAGTTATTGATGAGTGTGTGAAACTGTGAATACGCAAATCATACCTTTATCTAGAGGATACAAAGAAGTTTTCGGAAAAACCCTCGACTCTAACCCAGATGGATGTTAAAACTATACTAGAAAAATAATGTGCGTAGCTCATGTAATCTAAACAATAGTAAAAATATAGTAATAATTATAGAAACGCAAGACAACACATGAAATTTATAGGAAAAACTAAAGCACAAATTTTCACCTTCCCCTCAATGGCGGAGCTTAACAAAAAAACTCAACGAGGGCCAGACTCTCATAATCTAAATCGGTGGGGCCGGAGTGCCGGACTATTAAAATCCAATATTTTACACTACAAAAAAAATTGTCGGAAATTTTCGGTAAAATTAACACTACGAGCAAAAAATCGATGCCCCGTCCTCAATAAAACTACACCAATGCTTCCCCTAATAAGTCATTAAACTTAATCATACGTCTATGCAAAGTCCTATCCTTGATCATGTTTTTCAATAGGTACAAGTCTGTAAATTAATTATTAGTTACATTGAAGAAATTACTATTGATGGTTATACGGAAACGACGAAAGCCGGGAATGAATATAAATCCAAGTGGGAATGAATAGAGGATGTAATAGTTAGTTAAAATGAGTAATAAAAGTTAATGGTGTCTTAGATCTGGTAGACAACCTGAACACAATCTAGTGACTTCCATAGGATACAAGAAGTTATCTACTTTTCACAACGGAATCTTACCTAAACTAACATAGTAAATAATTATACCATTGGAACTAAACATTCTTTTATATATATATACTAGGTTATATACCCGTGAGCTTCACAGGTTATGAGTTGTGTTAAAAAAATCTGTATCTATAAAAATATTTTTTTTTGTATGATTTATAATCTGATATCTCTTCATGCTAAGACCCATATTTGACCAACCTTACCAAGAAATATATTGAGTTACAATTTTTTTCAAACAAAACTCGAACCTAGCTGCAGCAAGGGCAGTATCAAATCCACCTGTAGTCAGTATTCAGTCAATTAATGTTGTTAATGAACTATACAATATACATAAAACTGCATGTTTGAACAATAATACAAAAAAGCTCATGAACATTACTTACCTAAATACACTTGTTTCCCACATTCCCTAAACAGTCACAACACATAAACAATTCAATTAGTTGTAATCAAACACTACAACGACAGACACTAAAAACATAGATATATGATGCATATGTGACGCTCTGATTGTACATATTTCCAATTTATTAATTTCTCATAACTACTTATTTTTTTAACTACAAACTAACATACTCCTAAACACTCTTATACTACTCATAAGTACACAATTATTAGAAATTAGAAAGCAAGTGCATCATACCAGATATGTGATTCCCAACGACCAGTACGCCGATAAAACATCACACCGCGATACTGTGAGCTTCGAGACCTCGGTCCACGTCGACTTTTCTTCGCCTGCCGTAGCGGCGGCACCGGCAGATTCTACAACGCCTGAGCAGGCTACGGAACCGCCATCTTGCCTGCCTCACTTTCGTCCCCCGAACTCCATATGATTCTGTCAGATCTAACACCAGAAACTTCTCAAAAGAGGATCCATCGAGCCACCACGATGAGCACTTTTCTTGAAAATCAACATCAACCATCGACTGAACAACAGATTTAACCGAAATCTAACAAAACTACCCTAGGTCTGGTCGGAATCTAAAAAGACACCGGGTCAACAATAGATTTAAGTGAAAAAGTGTCGATACCAACGATCTAAACGAAATCGAAGCATCCAAAAATGAAATATTTCGTGTTGGGCTTACCTGTGAAGTTGTAATCTCGGCCTGAACCCTAATCGGCTTCGCCAGAAAGTCGATTCGCCAACCCTAGACACCAATAATGCACCGTAGGTCTCCGACCATGCTTCTGAACCAACACCGTCATTTGTTCGTTCGTCTGAGCTATCAAAAGCGATTTAAAACTTATAATACTGATTTTGGTTCACTATATCCGGTCGTTGCAGGGTATCTTTGTCATTATGCATACAGTTAAACTTAAAAGCCAATGAACACTTGGTCAATGTTAACATTATGGTATCATTCAGTTGGAGAACCATAGTTATCTATAAAATAAACAACTTTTTAAGAAATGAAAACAATTGGTTCGAAAGCTACCTTGTATGGCTTCTTAGGCACACCCTCGCCTTTATCGTCGAATTCACATGCCTTCCTCTTTGCCTTTCCTTCACAAGCGACCGCTAAATGGCCTACTTGACCGCAAATAAAACATTTATCTTGTTGTCCAGGAGTATATACAACCTGAAACATCAAAATAATAGAATATAAATTAAATGTTCTTTGCACATTAATAATATAAACTAATATAAACTACTATAGACTGCCTCTCTAACTATTGAAAAATGAACTTCGTGGGTAGCCAAAGCTAACATAATCAAATCCGCATCCTATAGTACGAATCAATTATAAATACAAAAGAAGCAAGAAATATAACTTATGGGGCAAACTAAATATTCAAACATAAAGAATAGAAATGAGTGAAGGACTAAAGGGTAAACTATACCAAACCATATAAGCAATGACGGGCGTTTGGATCAAAACCAGGAAGATTCCTTTGAAGACGAATGTAGGACATTATCTTATGTTCCCATTCACCCGGAACATTGGCATCGGAAAGAATAACCTTCAAAAACAAATTGAACCCGTGTAAAAACACGGGTAGTTTTTTGAAATTTTATATACGCCATTTTATTAAACAACGAATGTATGAAGTGTGATGAACCATAATTTCCATTTTTTTCCGAACAACCAACAAAGTTTTATAGCCCAAAACAAAAAAAATAGATATAAAGCCAACCAATCTCAATATGCTTTATTGCATCTCACCATCACGTTTAGACCCTTTGTTTCATCCAACAAATACAAAACGTTAAATATTTTCAATTGCAAGTTATTGCATTTGCAAAGAACAAATAATACATAAGTTGCAATATTGTAACTCACAATCCACAACTAACAAAAAATAATGAGTTCTACCAAACTGAAGAGAAATAGGCATGCAACAATTCGGGTCTAATGCTTCCCACATCTGGTTTATTAGAGCAAAATGAGACCCACATTTCATTCACTTGAAACTGTAAAGTCTAACACCAATACAACCTTCAACCAGTTTGACTCGTTTCAGTTTTACCCAAGTTGTTAAACCTATCTGCTTCGACCCATTGGAGTTAAATCATAACCCAGATAAAATCATTTTTATGTAAATGGGCTGAAACAGAACAATGGCCTGACCTGCAGTCACCTGCGGACACAACATCATCCAAGAACACACGGTCAAGTGCATGGATCAAATATCTATCATTCACACAACCATAAATATAATATGCAAATGTTTTGAATCTATTTAATTATGGTTTAGTTTATCTGTACTTGATAGCAACCTTAATATCATCATATGAAGAAGGTTCTCGAGCCTTGAAATAAGATCAACCACCTAAACATCAACAGTAGGTACACGAAAGGCCATCCCTGTAAGTGTAGGCAAAACTTGTCACACCCCAACCGATGGCGGAAACATCGGGGTGAGGCACTGAGCGAAACAGATTGTTCAAGAGAAATTCCATAATAGCTAAATTACCAGATAGCTAATATAATGTCCCATACCATAACCCATCAAGCATTTAATTATTACAGACATAGTTATCTCAGAAACAAGTAAACTGTTCCGACAACTCAGATTTAAATAAATAAATTGTTCGTTGGTTTCTAGACTCTCCTAAGCTCGATTCCATCATATAGCAAGCAAGCTTCCTAACCATTCAAACACCTGTCACATACGTTAAAATAGATGTCAATACACATAGTGTAAAGGTGAGCATACAAGTTTGATAATATAATAGAGTTCGAAAGCGCTTACGCATAACCAGCATGTACAACGTATAATGTGAAGCATGTAAGTTATCGACAAAGATCCTATCAATACCAATGACTGCGATTTGACTGCGAGTAGCGAGCGCGCATCACATGTTCACCACTGCGAAGACGTGAAGTGATATCCTTAACAACCCCTGAGTGAACAGGTGCTGAGTCCAAACTATAGTACTATCGTTGCTAAGGCAGGTAGACAGCAATCAATGTGTAAACATAACAAACATGCATTCATCGAGTCACGTATAACATGCAGCAACGGTTAGCGTTAAATAGTGTTTGCGTTGTGTGTCGATTGTGATTTAGAATAAGTAACATATGTAACACCCAAAAGTGCTTAAAGCAAAAAGGGATCGAGTATACTTACACCGATGGGGATTAATGGATTGAAGGGAGCGCTAGAGTGAGATCAGCCTGATTAGAACGATAGCATAACGATGAGCGACGCGTAAAACGATGCAAAATGAACAAGTGACGAGTGGTCATCCGGCCGGATGGCGATCCGAACGGATGGACATTCGATCGGATGTCAATCCGTTCGGATGGCCATTCAGTCGGATTGACACCTCGTTTGGGATGGATGTGTTTGTGTATAATGGCTTTGAAGTTTTCGTTGTAGCATTTTGAAAACAGAGAGGTATCTCTACCTTTCAGGTCGTTCGATTGAACGGCAGTTCGATCGGATAGCGATCCGTTCGGCGAGGTATTTCTCAGAGAACAAGTTCACAGCAGGATTATCATCTAATCGGATGGTCTACCGATCGGGTGGCAATCCGTTAGAACTGACTAGTGCATTGAACATGTTGAAAATTGATTAAGTGTGAAATCCTCAAATGTAATCCGATCGGATTGCGGTTCGATCGGATGGAAATCCGTTCGGACGGCGATCCGTCCCTCGATCTGATCTTTTTGCAACTAGAAGATTTGTTTAAGTTTTGAAAGTTTTGCGGTTTGCTCGAGACAATACGACAACGTGTTAAACAACAAAACCCTCGTCAAGTCCCAAGTCTCCCGATCGAACAGGAATCACCCAAGTCTGATCAGATTACTGGTTCGTGACGGTTGTTCATGTTTAACCCGAAATTAGTGGTCCCTTGGATAAAAATCAGATCTTGAACCAATACTTCACTAAGAATGAGTAGAAGATTAGAACGAGCTCCGATTCTATCGGTTTTGAGTGCATTGAGTGTAAAAGAGTTGAAAGAAAGTTGGAAGACTATCTTTCAATCCCGTTAACCTTGAAATTGTTCAAATCTATGCAAGATCTTTGTTTATTCGTGTGGAAATCTCTCAGATCTAAGTTGTTCTTGGTGGAATGAAGCCAAACCTTGAAGTTCATAAGAACTCCATGATGACATCACCCTAGAAGACCTCAAATCCACTGATTTCACGGTTAAAAGTTAAGATTTAAAGGTGAAAAAGATGAAGAAGTGCGTGTAGATCATAGAAGTACAAGATTTATGTTGAAAACTTACAAGAATCATGAGAAATCGAGAGTAAAGTGGCCTGGAGTGAGCTGGTCGAGTGGGAGAGTCGTCACATCACAAATGATGTGACAGGAGGGTATTTATAGAGTTTCCATAAAGGGAAAGTGCTGACGTGTTGGATTGGTCACCAATCGGATGGCAATCCGATCGGTTGGCCACTTATTAAGGTGTCTGGCGCGCTGAGTTTCGTCGTTTTGATTCGCGTGTTGAGCTATGTGATGCGTTTCGAGCGAGCGATGCGATAGTATTACCCATTAGTTACACAAATTACCTAACTACTATATCTAACATACAATCACTATAAATAACTTGCGTTTAGCGTTTGCGATTTGATTGCGATGCGATAGAGTTGCGATTGCGATTGAGATTAATCACCACCAATATAAAGTAAACATGCACAAGTAATATACAATATCACATACACGTAAAACAATATCCAGAACGCATAATTCGGGTTGCGAATGCGTTTGCGATTAGCGGTTAAACATGCGATAAACATCGATTAAACCTCGATCATTCACAGATACTCCACATAATACAGCTAAAGTAAATAAAATGAAGATTCGATTACAAGTCAAGAAGTCAATTCAATAATTAGGCAAGGAGTGACAGATCGCAATTAGCAATCTTTTCTTCCTTTGACTTTAATCTTGACTTTGACTTTGACTTTGACTTTCCAAAAGCGGGTTGTTACAGCCTCCCCTACTTTAGGAAATTCCGTCCCGAAATTTAAGAAGTAGGTGTAACAAACAGTTGCGGGTACTTCTCCTTCATGTCACTTTCAAGTTCCCAGGTAAACTCGGCGCCGCGTTTGCCTTCCCAGTGAACCTTCACAATGGGAATGCTTGAGCGTCTGAGTACCTTGGTTTCTCGGCCCATGATCTCGAAAGGCTTTTCCACGAAGTGTAATGTTTCGTCCACTTGTAAATCCTCGAGAGGGACGTGTAATTCCTGTTCGGCTAGGCACTTTCTGAGGTTCGAAACGTGGAAAGTCAGGTGGACGTTACTCAGTTCCTCCGGTAGTTCGAGTCTGTAGGCCACTTTGCCAATCCTTTCCAGAATTTTAAAGGGTCCAACATATCGAGGTGCGAGCTTTCCTTTCTTGCCGAATCTGATCACCCCATTCCAAGGTGCAACCTTTAGGAGTACGTGATCGCCAACGTCAAATTCATGGGGCTTGCGATGTCTATCGGTGTAACTTTACTGATGACTCCGAGCTTTCAATGGATTGTCTCGAATTTGGAGGATTTTATCGCTCGTTTCTTGCAACAGCTCGGGACCGGTAATTTGCGCGTCTCCGATCTCGTGCCATACAATAGGCGATCGACATTTTCTTCCGTATAATGCCTCAAATGGTGCCATTTGGATGCTAGAGTGATAACTGTTATTGTAAGAGAATTCGACTAAAGGTAAGTGTGTTTCCCAATTAGCACCGAAATCTATGACACACGAGCGAAGCATGTCTTCAAGGGTACGAATCGTGCGTTCAGTCTGACCGTCGGTCTATGGATGGAAAGCGGTACTTAGATTAAGAGTAGTACCGAGAGCAGATTGAAACGTTTCCCAAAGACGCGACGTGAATCGACCATCGCGGTCAGAGATGATATCACGAGGTGTCCCGTGTCGACAAATAACCTCGTCGGTGTAGATTCGTGCTAATCGTTCTACCTTATAGTCTTCTCGTATCGGTAAAAAGTGAGCGGATTTAGTGAGACGGTCAATGATAACCCAGATGTTGTCGTGACCTGATGGCGTGCGTGGAAGTTTCGTTATGAAGTCCATAGCTATACTCTCCCATTTCCACATAGGGATCTCGGGTTGTACGAGTAAGCCAGAGGGTCTTTGGTGCTCGGCCTTGACTTTTGAACAAGTCAAGCACTTTGAAACATAGATTGTGATATCCTTCTTCATGCCCGGCCACCGGTACTTGTAACGCATGTCCTGGTACATCTTGTTGGCACCGGGATGAACGGAATATCGAGATTTGTGGGCTTCGTCTAACAGAATTTGTCGCAAATTGGTACGCTTGGGAATCCAAATTCGGTCGAGATAATGGAAGATACCATTCGATTTATTCTCGAGTTGAGTGCCATCGTTGTGAATTCTTTCCTTCTTCAAAGTTCGTTCGGTAAAACAAGCATGTTGGGCATCACGGATGAGAGTTTCAAGATTATGCTGGGCTTGAATATTATGAACGCTATGCTAATAGCTTCATCGACTGAGAGCACCGGCGACAATGTTTGCTTTGCCTGGGTGGTAACGGATCTCACAGTCGTAGTCGTCGAGGAGTTCTACCCACCGGCGTTGGTGCATGTTCAGTTCTTTCTGGTCAAAGATGTGTTGTAGGCTCATATGATCGGTGAAGATCGTACACTTGGTACCTGACGGGTGGTCCATTGGACAACCCTTAAATGGTTTAAAAGGATTAAAATTCCATGCTTTACTTGGTTAATTGCTTGAACTTAGTAACTACGAGTGTTCGTGTGTTTTGCAGGTAAATCGCTTAATTCGATTAAATTGGAACCGTAGGCTACGGTAGATATAAAAGGCAGCAAGCACATGTGAAGAAGCAGGCATCACATCATGTGGTTTTAGGGTTTTGACAACATAATTATGATCCTAAAATCAACATATCATCATCATCATCTCGTGAGTTGGGTCTTGGAGTTGGTGAGAAAATACAAGACATCATGTGGGCTTGACTTTCATGAAAGATATATCAAATCATCAGCAATATCAATCATCATCACACAACATAAACCTCAACAACAATATTATCAAATCACATGTGGGCCGCCAGCATGAAGGCCACGTAGTGGACTTTGGAGGAGACTTGTTGGATCATCTTCATTGGGCCGACATAGTGGGCTGTACATGATTGGTATTTGGGGGCGGCATATGTGAAGAATAAAACAACATTATCATCATTCACGAAGTCAACATAACAATATCAATCAACATCTGCACGTGAAGAAGGGCACGAAAAAGTCAAAACAATAATCATCATCATCTCAATAGTGGGCGGCAGACTTCTTAATCTTTGGGGAGTCAACATGAGACATCAACTTACACATGGGCTTTGAACGGCGGCAGAGGTGATTTGTGGATTTTTATTATTGGGCCGCCAACATGTGAAGTGGCTTGGGCGGCACATATTGTCAGTTTTGAGGCTTGGAGTTTGTGATTGGGCCGCACATGGATCTTGGATGGATTTTTAGTTTGGTGGCTGACTTCTTGGAGTTCACGTAAACCTTTGAGTGCACATGGCAGCCGACATAGGCATATCATCACACGAAAAGGGATTTTTTGGTTGAATAAAATTATCATCATCACAAGGAAGGAAGCGACAACATCATGTGGATCTTAGCAACATAAAAAGTGAACAATTTAATAACAATCATCATCATCAACACAGCCGACAAATGTGAAGATGGAACTGGGCGGCACACGTGACAAATGAGACAAAGAACAAAATTCAGATCATCACCGTAAATTACGGTCTAACCGTAATTTACGGTGGACCTGATGATGGCCTACAGTTCACCGTAAATCAGTCTTCATGTGCCGTAAAACTTTTCATGTCCACCGTAATTTACGGTGGAGCCGTAAATTACGGTGGTGGCTGCGACCAACTGCGTAACTGCCTCATTAAATCAGTTTTTATGATGTCTTTTCAGATATTCTCATCATTGGACGGTTTTGGGACTCACTAGGGGCGAATTTTGGTGTTCTTGCTTGGTTTGGAACAATTGCTAACATTCGGTTTGTGTTTTTGATTGGTATGAACATCGAATTGCTTGTTATGATGATTCACCAAACTATGTCCGGCTAAACTTTTCGGTGATCATCTTAGGTGAAGGTTTCTATTGAACTTTTGTGTGTTTATTTCCGAATTTCTAGAATGATAACTTGCGTTGCTTGAATATCATGGTGTATGTTTAATTGCTTGTAATTTGTTAATCGATATTGCAATTTCTAGTCTTAATCGTACGTTCTTGGTGCCGTTGGCAATCGAGATATCACGGGAAGGGTTAGGGTTGGTTATTGATTAATTGGTCATCGGGAAACAACCTCGCGTTCATATAATCCGAGTACTTTGTTCCCTTTTATCACTTCGATTATGCATGCACGAGTTATGTCTATGTAACTCTTTCTAGTTGGAATTACACACAATTGTTTAAAGAAACTGGAACCTAGGATGGTCATTGTTCTCTCCTAATTTATTTTAAAACCTACATTTGATTTGCCATTAGTTTAATTTAGTTTTCTAAAACAACAATCCAACTCATTGATCTTTAATTTCTGCAAATTAGGATAATTGTAGTTTAATTGCAAGGCTATACAATTGACATATTTTCCACATACTCCCTGAGTTCGATACCCTATGACCGCTATCTATAGTTGTATTTGGGATTAAATTTGCGTGACCCACGACAATCACGTCAAATTTTGGCGCCGTTGCCGGGGAGTAGTGCGCAACGTGTGTCAGTTTGTTAGTTTTGTTTTGTTATTTTCGGGTTTACACTGGTGTGTTTAGTGTGCAGGTTCTACAGGTGCATGCATACTAGAGGCTCTCACAAAGCGTCACCATTGTCATTTGATCCGGAAATTGAAAGAACACTAAGGCAAAACCGAGTTTTACTACGCGAAAACAGAATTGTTGGTTCACCCATTACACCAAGAAACATCATGGATGAAACAAATGTACCACCCACAACGGGTCAAACGACCTCAACTTTTATACCTACTTCCACACAACCATCACCAAATACCACTATTCCAAACATCACCACAATGCCTACTCCACTTCATGATACTACACCAACCAATACCACCACCACACAACCGAACACTTCTCAAGTCGAACCCAGTCTTACTTTTAGCCCATCTACCACGATTCCACCACTCACTCACTTCTTCCCAGCTTCAGGGCAATCATCTTCAACTTACACAGTACCGCAAGGGTCAACTGTTGTCCATACTACCTCTACATTTAGACCATCAAACCAGTCGGGTTTTCAATACTCGACCATTCCATTTGGGCAAACTTCGGGTATAGGAGGAGATGGATATGAAGAAGGGTACGAAGATTTTGAGGGTTATGAGGAAGAGGGGTATGTTTATGGGGATTATGGTGATCAAGGAGAGTTAACTTATGTGCCTGGTCAATCTCAAGGAATGTCAAGTGTTGGTGGGATTCCACAACAACAACTCATACCACAACACATACGGCCGAGGTCACAAGGGCCACCGATACAACGCCCTATTCCTTTGCAACACATTCGGCCACAAAATGTACAACCGCAATTTCAAAGGCCGATTCAATACCCACCGATGCCCCAACAACAATTTCAACAACCAATCGCACCACAAGGGCATATACCAAGACCTATGGGTCCTATTCGTCCAAGGGGTCGATTGGGTGTTCCAAGAAGGCATCTTAGGGAACAAGCACGGGGGATAGAAGCACATTTCAGGCCAATCATTACTCAAAACCCTTCACCGGTGGTTATCCCTCACAACAACCAAGGGAGAACATTTGAAGTAAGAACGAATTCCTTGCAAAGTCTACCGAAGTACAAAGGGCTAGCAACGGAGGAGCCGTATTTCCACTTGGAGGCCTATGACTCAATTTGCAACACTTTTGGGAGTCAAGGTTTTTCCGCCGATGATGTCAAGTTGGTCTTATTTCAGTTTTCGTTGGAGGACAAGGCAAAGAAGTGGTTCTACACTTTGCCTTCAGCATCTATTTATACTTGGGCGGAGATGCAACAAATTTTTCTAGACGAATTTTACACCGCCCAAAAGACCAACGATGCTAGAAAGGGGTTGAGAAGCTTCCAACAACAACATGGTGAGATGTTCCACGAGGCGTTTGAACGATTCAATATGATGATAAGGAATTGCCCTCACCATGGGATTGAACTTTGGGAGTTGATGAACGCTTTTCACGAAGGGTTGAGTGCCGAGGATGCTCGAGATTTAATGTCCATTACCGGTGGAACTTTTGGCACAAACTATGAGAATGACGATTGGGAGTTCTTAGAGAACATGGCGATTACCTCGAAAAGAAAGGCTCAAGCATCGAGGAGAGCGCGACCAGCCATTGCCCGACATCAAGTGCACGCCATAAATGATGGTAATGTTCAAACTACTAACCAAATTTATGATGTTTGTGCTTTGTGTAATGAAATAGGTCATGCGGCTGAAAATTGCCAAGGGATGGTGGAAGGGCAATACGAAGAGGTTCATGCTGTTCAAGGTCAAGGAGGGGGTGGTAGAAACTACAACAATATGAATTCTAACACTTACCACCCCGGGTTGAGGAACCACCCAAATTTTCGTTATGGGAACCCTTCAAATCAAGCTAACCCGAATTTCCAAGGAAACCAAGGATTTCAAAGGCAATATCAAACGGGTCAAAGCTCTTCGGGTGGAAATGAGATGATGGAGATGTTGAAGGCGATGCAAAGTGAAATGCAACGAATGAACCAACGTGATGAGGTTCGGATGCAAAAGGATGAGGTTCGTGACAAAAGCATCCAATCGTTGACCACTCAAATGGGTCAACTTGCAAGTGACGTGGCGATGTTAAAGAAAGCAAAAGGCCAGCTACCGAGTGATACGGTGCCAAATCCCAAGAACATAAAAAGCATTAACATCAATGTGGTAAGCACCGTTCCAAATACTAAATTTAATGAAACATTGCTAACTTCTTCGTATCAAGTGAATGCAGGTTTGAAAAAAGATGACGAAGTCGAGAATGATAAAGAGTGTGAAGCGCCAATCGTGCCTATCCGTGTGGGAAAATTAAAAATCCCTCACGCATTGTTGGACTACGGGGCAAGCATGAGTGTGCTACCAAGTGATTTATATGATATGTACGACTTTGGTCCACTTGAAGGTATAGACACCATGGTGAGTTTGGCGGATGGAAGTTGGAGGCGTCCACGGGGAATGGTTAGGAATGTTAAGATTCAGTTGGGAGAATTTGAATACCCGGTGGATTTTCTAGTTTTGGACTATGCTTCTACCAACATGGCATCACAACAAAGGGTGATTTTAGGTCGACCGTTTCTCTATACGGCAAATGCTCAAATTGATTGTAGAGAAGGAATTATTACCATGACCGAAAGGAACCGTAAGTTGTCATTTGATGTTCAGACTAAGATGATTAGTTATGATTTTGTTGTGGCGAAGGATAGCGGGTTTAGTGAAAAGGTGTTACCACGAATGAGAAAAAAACATCCACCGGACCGTGAAGAAACACCTATGGGTTCAAGCAGGAGCATATTTGATTACCCACCGAGTCAAAATGAGACGGATGCATTTTGCCCAAAGGCAAGCTACAGTGGGGGAGGTGATAGGAACCGATTCTTTGAGCCACCATAAATGGGGGTGGTACGGTCTGGCTGAAGACCTGAAAACTTAGCGCTGCTCGGGAGGCAACCCGGGGTTTTTATTGATCTTGTTGTTTTTATCTTTCTATGTTTCAGGGCCATGGCGATATTCAAGTGTGGGGAAGATGTGAGGATATTTGTGTAAAGGTGGTGAAAGGAAATTGGATCATTTACAATATCGGTTGTGCCAAACTTTACCAGGTCAATGTACTTTTTCCTTAGACTTGTCATGTTCTTTAGCTTTGAAATATTGTTAGTTTATTAGTTTGCTTATGTTAAAAAAAAATATGAAAAAAAAATATAAAATGAAAAAAAATACCAAAAAGAAATTTGGGGTTTGAGATTTAAAGCTTTTGTTGATGTTGAATGAATTTTAGTGATCAAAGCCCTCAAAGCCATACATTGGGACAATGTATCCCAAGTGTGGGGATGGGGGAAATTTTTGAGAGTTTTAAAAATTTTGTAAATCCGAGCGAAAATTGTTAAAATTTGAAAGCTTGATATTGTACCATTTGACACACCGACACCCATTCCTAGTATTTTCTTGGTGAGGATTTGAGCCACACATGATTGTTATTGATATTTCATTGTTTGAGTGGCGGTGTGTGTTGTGTGTTAATAGAACTTGTGTGTGAATACTTGTTAAATCCTAGAATTAGCATGCTTTTGAAAATGATAGGGGGACTTTTAGGAAGCCTCGTCTAGATGTGTGAGAGTGCGGGATTGGTGGGTTGGACCTCATACGTTACATATATGAGCTTGGTATTGTGAGGGGTGGGGGTTTGGTCCTTAGAAAGCCATGTTGAGCCTTAGACCATTCGATTGTGACCCGAGCCTACTTCCTACAAAATTTTACCTTTTGAGATGACCCGGTTTAGGAGATTTAGTATGTAGTATTGATGTTCTTGTATATATTGTTGAGTTTGATGTGTTATGAAAAAAAAAAAAAAAAAAGAAAAAAAAAAGAGAAAAAAGAAAATATGAGAAAAATACAAAAAGAAGTATTTAGTTGCAATAGTAGTTGAGAAGTTGAAGATATCTTGTTTATAGTTGATGTTGCTTTGTTTAGTAGTAAAAATAAAACCGGGTCAAATCAATTAGCTCTTTCATATGTATTCCACCATTTTCCTACCTTGACACTTAGCCCCGTTACAACCCGTAAGTCCCTTTGATTCTAAAGCATGTTAGATATTTGTTAGGAGGAAACTTGATTTGTATACAAGCTTATTGTCGCGCACACACACACACGCATTGAGTGGTTTAGCATTATGCTAATAATTTTTGTCACCGAGAGTTTGGCGAGGGGTGTGTCTTGTGGTATGATTGAAAGTTAGTAAAAGGACGGCACCGTTAGCTTGGTTTGCATGTTTGATCGCTTAGATTTTGAATCGTTTTCGAACGAGTTGCTTGGGACAAGCAACGGGTAAGTGTGGGGATGTGACGGGTGGTCCGTTGGACAACCCTTAAATGGTTTAAAAAGATTAAAATTCCATGCTTTACTTGGTTAATTGCTTGAACTTAGTAACTACGAGTGTTCGTGTGTTTTGCAGGTAAATCGCTTAATTCGATTAAATTGGAACCGTAGGCTACGGTAGATATAAAAAGGCAGCAAGCACATGTGAAGAAGCAGGCATCACATCATGTGGTTTTAGGGTTTTGACAACATAATTATGATCCTAAAATCAACATATCATCATCATCATCTCGTGAGTTGGGTCTTGGAGTTGGTGAGAAAATACAAGACATCATGTGGGCTTGACTTTCATGAAAGATATATCAAATCATCAGCAATATCAATCATCATCACACAACATAAACCTCAACAACAATATTATCAAATCACATGTGGGCCGCCAGCATGAAGGCCACGTAGTGGACTTTGGAGGAGACTTGTTGGATCATCTTCATTGGGCCGACATAGTGGGCTGTACATGATTGGTATTTGGGGGCGGCATATGTGAAGAATAAAACAACATTATCATCATTCACGAAGTCAACATAACAATATCAATCAACATCTGCACGTGAAGAAGGGCACGAAAAAGTCAAAACAATAATCATCATCATCTCAATAGTGGGCGGCAGACTTCTTAATCTTTGGGGAGTCAACATGAGACATCAACTTACACATGGGCTTTGAACGGCGGCAGAGGTGATTTGTGGATTTTTATTATTGGGCCGCCAACATGTGAAGTGGCTTGGGCGGCACATATTGTCAGTTTTGAGGCTTGGAGTTTGTGATTGGGCCGCACATGGATCTTGGATGGATTTTTAGTTTGGTGGCTGACTTCTTGGAGTTCACGTAAACCTTTGAGTGCACATGGCAGCCGACATAGGCATATCATCACACGAAAAGGGATTTTTTGGTTGAATAAAATTATCATCATCACAAGGAAGGAAGCGACAACATCATGTGGATCTTAGCAACATAAAAAGTGAACAATTTAATAACAATCATCATCATCAACACAGCCGACAAATGTGAAGATGGAACTGGGCGGCACACGTGACAAATGAGACAAAGAACAAAATTCAGATCATCACCGTAAATTACGGTCTAACCGTAATTTACGGTGGACCTGATGATGGCCTACAGTTCACCGTAAATCAGTCTTCATGTGCCGTAAAACTTTTCATGTCCACCGTAATTTACGGTGGAGCCGTAAATTACGGTGGTGGCTGCGACCAACTGCGTAACTGCCTCATTAAATCAGTTTTTATGATGTCTTTTCAGATATTCTCATCATTGGACGGTTTTGGGACTCACTAGGGGCGAATTTTGGTGTTCTTGCTTGGTTTGGAACAATTGCTAACATTCGGTTTGTGTTTTTGATTGGTATGAACATCGAATTGCTTGTTATGATGATTCACCAAACTATGTCCGGCTAAACTTTTCGGTGATCATCTTAGGTGAAGGTTTCTATTGAACTTTTGTGTGTTTATTTCCGAATTTCTAGAATGATAACTTGCGTTGCTTGAATATCATGGTGTATGTTTAATTGCTTGTAATTTGTTAATCGATATTGCAATTTCTAGTCTTAATCGTACGTTCTTGGTGCCGTTGGCAATCGAGATATCACGGGAAGGGTTAGGGTTGGTTATTGATTAATTGGTCATCGGGAAACAACCTCGCGTTCATATAATCCGAGTACTTTGTTCCCTTTTATCACTTCGATTATGCATGCACGAGTTATGTCTATGTAACTCTTTCTAGTTGGAATTACACACAATTGTTTAAAGAAACTGGAACCTAGGATGGTCATTGTTCTCTCCTAATTTATTTTAAAACCTACATTTGATTTGCCATTAGTTTAATTTAGTTTTCTAAAACAACAATCCAACTCATTGATCTTTAATTTCTGCAAATTAGGATAATTGTAGTTTAATTGCAAGGCTATACAATTGACATATTTTCCACATACTCCCTGAGTTCGATACCCTATGACCGCTATCTATAGTTGTATTTGGGATTAAATTTGCGTGACCCACGACAATCACGTCAAATTTTGGCGCCGTTGCCGGGGAGTAGTGCGCAACGTGTGTCAGTTTGTTAGTTTTGTTTTGTTATTTTCGGGTTTACACTGGTGTGTTTAGTGTGCAGGTTCTACAGGTGCATGCATACTAGAGGCTCTCACAAAGCGTCACCATTGTCATTTGATCCGGAAATTGAAAGAACACTAAGGCAAAACCGAGTTTTACTACGCGAAAACAGAATTGTTGGTTCACCCATTACACCAAGAAACATCATGGATGAAACAAATGTACCACCCACAACGGGTCAAACGACCTCAACTTTTATACCTACTTCCACACAACCATCACCAAATACCACTATTCCAAACATCACCACAATGCCTACTCCACTTCATGATACTACACCAACCAATACCACCACCACACAACCGAACACTTCTCAAGTCGAACCCAGTCTTACTTTTAGCCCATCTACCACGATTCCACCACTCACTCACTTCTTCCCAGCTTCAGGGCAATCATCTTCAACTTACACAGTACCGCAAGGGTCAACTGTTGTCCATACTACCTCTACATTTAGACCATCAAACCAGTCGGGTTTTCAATACTCGACCATTCCATTTGGGCAAACTTCGGGTATAGGAGGAGATGGATATGAAGAAGGGTACGAAGATTTTGAGGGTTATGAGGAAGAGGGGTATGTTTATGGGGATTATGGTGATCAAGGAGAGTTAACTTATGTGCCTGGTCAATCTCAAGGAATGTCAAGTGTTGGTGGGATTCCACAACAACAACTCATACCACAACACATACGGCCGAGGTCACAAGGGCCACCGATACAACGCCCTATTCCTTTGCAACACATTCGGCCACAAAATGTACAACCGCAATTTCAAAGGCCGATTCAATACCCACCGATGCCCCAACAACAATTTCAACAACCAATCGCACCACAAGGGCATATACCAAGACCTATGGGTCCTATTCGTCCAAGGGGTCGATTGGGTGTTCCAAGAAGGCATCTTAGGGAACAAGCACGGGGGATAGAAGCACATTTCAGGCCAATCATTACTCAAAACCCTTCACCGGTGGTTATCCCTCACAACAACCAAGGGAGAACATTTGAAGTAAGAACGAATTCCTTGCAAAGTCTACCGAAGTACAAAGGGCTAGCAACGGAGGAGCCGTATTTCCACTTGGAGGCCTATGACTCAATTTGCAACACTTTTGGGAGTCAAGGTTTTTCCGCCGATGATGTCAAGTTGGTCTTATTTCAGTTTTCGTTGGAGGACAAGGCAAAGAAGTGGTTCTACACTTTGCCTTCAGCATCTATTTATACTTGGGCGGAGATGCAACAAATTTTTCTAGACGAATTTTACACCGCCCAAAAGACCAACGATGCTAGAAAGGGGTTGAGAAGCTTCCAACAACAACATGGTGAGATGTTCCACGAGGCGTTTGAACGATTCAATATGATGATAAGGAATTGCCCTCACCATGGGATTGAACTTTGGGAGTTGATGAACGCTTTTCACGAAGGGTTGAGTGCCGAGGATGCTCGAGATTTAATGTCCATTACCGGTGGAACTTTTGGCACAAACTATGAGAATGACGATTGGGAGTTCTTAGAGAACATGGCGATTACCTCGAAAAGAAAGGCTCAAGCATCGAGGAGAGCGCGACCAGCCATTGCCCGACATCAAGTGCACGCCATAAATGATGGTAATGTTCAAACTACTAACCAAATTTATGATGTTTGTGCTTTGTGTAATGAAATAGGTCATGCGGCTGAAAATTGCCAAGGGATGGTGGAAGGGCAATACGAAGAGGTTCATGCTGTTCAAGGTCAAGGAGGGGGTGGTAGAAACTACAACAATATGAATTCTAACACTTACCACCCCGGGTTGAGGAACCACCCAAATTTTCGTTATGGGAACCCTTCAAATCAAGCTAACCCGAATTTCCAAGGAAACCAAGGATTTCAAAGGCAATATCAAACGGGTCAAAGCTCTTCGGGTGGAAATGAGATGATGGAGATGTTGAAGGCGATGCAAAGTGAAATGCAACGAATGAACCAACGTGATGAGGTTCGGATGCAAAAGGATGAGGTTCGTGACAAAAGCATCCAATCGTTGACCACTCAAATGGGTCAACTTGCAAGTGACGTGGCGATGTTAAAGAAAGCAAAAGGCCAGCTACCGAGTGATACGGTGCCAAATCCCAAGAACATAAAAAGCATTAACATCAATGTGGTAAGCACCGTTCCAAATACTAAATTTAATGAAACATTGCTAACTTCTTCGTATCAAGTGAATGCAGGTTTGAAAAAAGATGACGAAGTCGAGAATGATAAAGAGTGTGAAGCGCCAATCGTGCCTATCCGTGTGGGAAAATTAAAAATCCCTCACGCATTGTTGGACTACGGGGCAAGCATGAGTGTGCTACCAAGTGATTTATATGATATGTACGACTTTGGTCCACTTGAAGGTATAGACACCATGGTGAGTTTGGCGGATGGAAGTTGGAGGCGTCCACGGGGAATGGTTAGGAATGTTAAGATTCAGTTGGGAGAATTTGAATACCCGGTGGATTTTCTAGTTTTGGACTATGCTTCTACCAACATGGCATCACAACAAAGGGTGATTTTAGGTCGACCGTTTCTCTATACGGCAAATGCTCAAATTGATTGTAGAGAAGGAATTATTACCATGACCGAAAGGAACCGTAAGTTGTCATTTGATGTTCAGACTAAGATGATTAGTTATGATTTTGTTGTGGCGAAGGATAGCGGGTTTAGTGAAAAGGTGTTACCACGAATGAGAAAAAAACATCCACCGGACCGTGAAGAAACACCTATGGGTTCAAGCAGGAGCATATTTGATTACCCACCGAGTCAAAATGAGACGGATGCATTTTGCCCAAAGGCAAGCTACAGTGGGGGAGGTGATAGGAACCGATTCTTTGAGCCACCATAAATGGGGGTGGTACGGTCTGGCTGAAGACCTGAAAACTTAGCGCTGCTCGGGAGGCAACCCGGGGTTTTTATTGATCTTGTTGTTTTTATCTTTCTATGTTTCAGGGCCATGGCGATATTCAAGTGTGGGGAAGATGTGAGGATATTTGTGTAAAGGTGGTGAAAGGAAATTGGATCATTTACAATATCGGTTGTGCCAAACTTTACCAGGTCAATGTACTTTTTCCTTAGACTTGTCATGTTCTTTAGCTTTGAAATATTGTTAGTTTATTAGTTTGCTTATGTTAAAAAAAAATATGAAAAAAAAATATAAAATGAAAAAAAATACCAAAAAGAAATTTGGGGTTTGAGATTTAAAGCTTTTGTTGATGTTGAATGAATTTTAGTGATCAAAGCCCTCAAAGCCATACATTGGGACAATGTATCCCAAGTGTGGGGATGGGGGAAATTTTTGAGAGTTTTAAAAATTTTGTAAATCCGAGCGAAAATTGTTAAAATTTGAAAGCTTGATATTGTACCATTTGACACACCGACACCCATTCCTAGTATTTTCTTGGTGAGGATTTGAGCCACACATGATTGTTATTGATATTTCATTGTTTGAGTGGCGGTGTGTGTTGTGTGTTAATAGAACTTGTGTGTGAATACTTGTTAAATCCTAGAATTAGCATGCTTTTGAAAATGATAGGGGGACTTTTAGGAAGCCTCGTCTAGATGTGTGAGAGTGCGGGATTGGTGGGTTGGACCTCATACGTTACATATATGAGCTTGGTATTGTGAGGGGTGGGGGTTTGGTCCTTAGAAAGCCATGTTGAGCCTTAGACCATTCGATTGTGACCCGAGCCTACTTCCTACAAAATTTTACCTTTTGAGATGACCCGGTTTAGGAGATTTAGTATGTAGTATTGATGTTCTTGTATATATTGTTGAGTTTGATGTGTTATGAAAAAAAAAAAAAAAGAAAAAAAAAAGAGAAAAAAGAAAATATGAGAAAAATACAAAAAGAAGTATTTAGTTGCAATAGTAGTTGAGAAGTTGAAGATATCTTGTTTATAGTTGATGTTGCTTTGTTTAGTAGTAAAAATAAAACCGGGTCAAATCAATTAGCTCTTTCATATGTATTCCACCATTTTCCTACCTTGACACTTAGCCCCGTTACAACCCGTAAGTCCCTTTGATTCTAAAGCATGTTAGATATTTGTTAGGAGGAAACTTGATTTGTATACAAGCTTATTGTCGCGCACACACACACACGCATTGAGTGGTTTAGCATTATGCTAATAATTTTTGTCACCGAGAGTTTGGCGAGGGGTGTGTCTTGTGGTATGATTGAAAGTTAGTAAAAGGACGGCACCGTTAGCTTGGTTTGCATGTTTGATCGCTTAGATTTTGAATCGTTTTCGAACGAGTTGCTTGGGACAAGCAACGGGTAAGTGTGGGGATGTGACGGGTGGTCCGTTGGACAACCCTTAAATGGTTTAAAAAGATTAAAATTCCATGCTTTACTTGGTTAATTGCTTGAACTTAGTAACTACGAGTGTTCGTGTGTTTTGCAGGTAAATCGCTTAATTCGATTAAATTGGAACCGTAGGCTACGGTAGATATAAAAAGGCAGCAAGCACATGTGAAGAAGCAGGCATCACATCATGTGGTTTTAGGGTTTTGACAACATAATTATGATCCTAAAATCAACATATCATCATCATCATCTCGTGAGTTGGGTCTTGGAGTTGGTGAGAAAATACAAGACATCATGTGGGCTTGACTTTCATGAAAGATATATCAAATCATCAGCAATATCAATCATCATCACACAACATAAACCTCAACAACAATATTATCAAATCACATGTGGGCCGCCAGCATGAAGGCCACGTAGTGGACTTTGGAGGAGACTTGTTGGATCATCTTCATTGGGCCGACATAGTGGGCTGTACATGATTGGTATTTGGGGGCGGCATATGTGAAGAATAAAACAACATTATCATCATTCACGAAGTCAACATAACAATATCAATCAACATCTGCACGTGAAGAAGGGCACGAAAAAGTCAAAACAATAATCATCATCATCTCAATAGTGGGCGGCAGACTTCTTAATCTTTGGGGAGTCAACATGAGACATCAACTTACACATGGGCTTTGAACGGCGGCAGAGGTGATTTGTGGATTTTTATTATTGGGCCGCCAACATGTGAAGTGGCTTGGGCGGCACATATTGTCAGTTTTGAGGCTTGGAGTTTGTGATTGGGCCGCACATGGATCTTGGATGGATTTTTAGTTTGGTGGCTGACTTCTTGGAGTTCACGTAAACCTTTGAGTGCACATGGCAGCCGACATAGGCATATCATCACACGAAAAGGGATTTTTTGGTTGAATAAAATTATCATCATCACAAGGAAGGAAGCGACAACATCATGTGGATCTTAGCAACATAAAAAGTGAACAATTTAATAACAATCATCATCATCAACACAGCCGACAAATGTGAAGATGGAACTGGGCGGCACACGTGACAAATGAGACAAAGAACAAAATTCAGATCATCACCGTAAATTACGGTCTAACCGTAATTTACGGTGGACCTGATGATGGCCTACAGTTCACCGTAAATCAGTCTTCATGTGCCGTAAAACTTTTCATGTCCACCGTAATTTACGGTGGAGCCGTAAATTACGGTGGTGGCTGCGACCAACTGCGTAACTGCCTCATTAAATCAGTTTTTATGATGTCTTTTCAGATATTCTCATCATTGGACGGTTTTGGGACTCACTAGGGGCGAATTTTGGTGTTCTTGCTTGGTTTGGAACAATTGCTAACATTCGGTTTGTGTTTTTGATTGGTATGAACATCGAATTGCTTGTTATGATGATTCACCAAACTATGTCCGGCTAAACTTTTCGGTGATCATCTTAGGTGAAGGTTTCTATTGAACTTTTGTGTGTTTATTTCCGAATTTCTAGAATGATAACTTGCGTTGCTTGAATATCATGGTGTATGTTTAATTGCTTGTAATTTGTTAATCGATATTGCAATTTCTAGTCTTAATCGTACGTTCTTGGTGCCGTTGGCAATCGAGATATCACGGGAAGGGTTAGGGTTGGTTATTGATTAATTGGTCATCGGGAAACAACCTCGCGTTCATATAATCCGATTACTTTGTTCCCTTTTATCACTTCGATTATGCATGCACGAGTTATGTCTATGTAACTCTTTCTAGTTGGAATTACACACAATTGTTTAAAGAAACTGGAACCTAGGATGGTCATTGTTCTCTCCTAATTTATTTTAAAACCTACATTTGATTTGCCATTAGTTTAATTTAGTTTTCTAAAACAACAATCCAACTCATTGATCTTTAATTTCTGCAAATTAGGATAATTGTAGTTTAATTGCAAGGCTATACAATTGACATATTTTCCACATACTCCCTGAGTTCGATACCCTATTACCGCTATCTATAGTTGTATTTGGGATTAAATTTGCGTGACCCACGACAATCACGTCAGTACCGTAAAGGCAGTGTCGCCAAATCTTTAACGCAAAAACAACTGCGCCAAGCTCGAGGTCGTTTATGGTATAGTTCTTCTCGTGGATCTTGAGCTATCGAGAGGCGTACGCGATAACCTTGTCTCGTTGCATGAGAACACAACCAAGACCGAGGTTAGAGGAATCGCAGTAGACTACGAAGTCGTCATTTCCGTCGGGAAGTGAGAGCACAGGAGCGTTGCAAAGCATAGCTTTAAGCGTTTGAAAGGCATCCTCTTGTTTAGTTCCCCAAACAAAAGGATTGTCCTTCTGCGTAAGCGAGGTAAGCGGCACAACGATTCTAGAGAAACCTTCGATAAATCGACGGTAATAGCCTGCTAGTCTGAGAAAAGAACGGACTTCAGACGGATTCTTGGGTGTAACCCAGCTCTTAACTGCTTCAATCTTCGCAGGATCGACGAGAATACCTTGACTATTGACAATGTGACCCAGGAATTGGACCTCCTCCAGCCAAAATTCACACTTGGAGAACTTGACATAAAGGCGGTTTCCCTGGAGTAACTCAAGAACCAAACGTAGATATTGCAAGTGTTCGGCTTCCGACTTGGAATAGATCAGGATATCGTCGATGAACACGATGACAAAGCGATCAAGGAAGGGTTTGCACACTCGATTCATTAGATCCATAAAAACTGCGGGAGCGTTAGTCAGACCAAAAGGCATAACAACGAATTCATAGTGACCATAGCGGGTTCGAAAAGCGGTTTTAGGTATATCTTCTTCTTGAATTCGTAGTTGATGATAGCCTGAGCGTAGATCGATCTTCGAGAAATACGTAGCACCTTGTAGTTGGTTGAATAAATCATCGATTCGGGGCAAGGGATATCGATTCTTGATGGTAAGCTTATTCAATTCCCTGTAGTCGATGCACATTCGGAACGACCCATCCTTCTTTTTAACGAAGAGGACTGGTGCGCCCCAAGGAGAGCTGCTAGGATGAATGAAGCCTTTATCAAGTAGTTCCTGGAGCTGACTCGAGAGTTCCCGCATTTCAGAAGGAGCGAGGCGATAAGGCGCTCTAGCTACAGGGTTTGCTCCAGGAATAAGGTCGATACGAAAATCGATATCACGAGTGGGTGGTAATCCGGGTAAATCATCGGGAAAAACGTTAGGGAATTCGTGAACAACATGTACTTCCTCCATCATTTTTCCTTTCTTTTCCTTCTCCGCTACTACGATGTGAGCCAAGTAAGCTTGGTATTCCTTGCGGAGATACTTGCTAGCTTGGACACATGACATGAGTTGTAATTTCTTCGAAGCGACTTCACCATAAACACACAATTGATCACCATTCGCGAAGGAGAAACGAATCATTTTATCGAAACACACAATTTCAGCATGATTTTCCCGAAGGAAATCCATGCCTACTATGACATCAAAGCTACCGATTTGCATCGGGATAAGATTAATCGGGAAAACATGACCGTTGAGATCGAGATTACAGTCACGCAGAACAGAACTGACGGTGACGGTTCTTCCAGTGGCAACTTCTACGTCGAAGTTCGATGGGAGGTTAACGCGCTTACGATTTAGGAGCCTTTCGAATTCGAACGATACAAAACAGTTAGATACAAAACAGTTATCAGCTCCAGTATCAAATAAACACGAAGCATATATACCATTTACGAGAAACGTACCATTAACCACATTGTTGTCTGCCTGGGCCTGGCGGGCGTTGAGGTTGAAAACGTGACCGCGGGCTGCTTGCTGAGCTGGCTGCTGCTGCTGCTGTTGTGTTGGCTGTTGTTGCTGTGGCCCTTGCTTCACCACTCGGTTCGGGCAGACATTTTTTAAATGGTTGGGATCACCACACGCAAAGCAGACTCTTGCTTGAGCAGCGGGAGCAGGAGCTGCTTGCTATCATTGCGGAGCTGGTAGAGTAGGAGCTTGACCTTGAACTGGAGCTGGTCGAGAACCAGTTCGGCAGTTTGCGGTGAAGTGGCCGTACATGTTGCAGTGAACGCAGAACCGACATGCGATACCAACCGGGTGATGATAAGTACAAGTAGGGCAGAGCGGGTGTGGACCAGTGTACGCACATTTTGCTGGTTGTGCATTGGCCACAGGAGCCGCTACTTGGCGATGTTGAGGTTGCGGTTGGGCTGGTACAGCCTGAAGTGGTGCGGCAGTAACTGCACAGTTCTTGTTGCTTGAACTGTTGTTGTTCTTCCTCTTGCGACGTGAGAGCTTTGAAGATTGCGGTGCGGCGGTAGTTTCAGCGGCGGGAGTAGAAGTGACTTGATGCAGATTCTTGGAGGCTTTGTCGAAGTAACCACCCCTAACTCGCTTATCGTCGATCTCAGCGGCAAGCGGGTAGGTTTCCTCAATTGTCGTCGTCTTTGCAGCCTGAACAAAATCTGCGACACAATCCGGCAGAGCACAGATATACTGGGGGTAGTAACTTGACCAGGGCAGATGATACTCAACTGCTTGAAGTAAGCAGTTAAACCAGTGTTATCTCCACCATCCTGCTTAATGTGCCAGAATTCATCCTCGAGCTTTTGGAGTTCATCGGGTGGACAGAACTCTTGCATCATGATGTTCTTCAACTCGTCCCAAGACAATCCGAAAGCTGCATCGTTCCCTCGTTTGTTTCTTTTGGTCGTCCACCAATCAAGAGCGCGGGATTGGAAGACGCTGGTAGCATTAACAGTGCGGAGATCTTCGGGACAGCCACTCTGGCGCAGGGTGACTTCGATAGAATCAAACCATTGAAACATGGCTGTAGGACCAACTTCGCCGGTAAATTCCTTTGGTTCGCAGGCATTGAACTGCTTGAAGCTAAAAGCGGCCTTTGGAGTATCGGTCCTGGACTCTTCTGAGGACTTGCTAGCACTCTCGTTCAGCTCACTAATGATTTGTGGAATCACTTTAGCGATTTGACTTGCAACGAGATAAATGATTCGCTTGTCAGTGTGCTTGCGTTTAGCAGCTCGGGAGTGTTGCGATCCAAATGACGACATTGTCTGCAACAGACATCGTCACAGGACTCAAACTCAATTTCGATTATTCCTAGTATAGTCTAGGGATTCACCATAAAGCTCAGGAACACGTCCATTCACATAATCTTCTAGGCACATAGTCACAAAATCATGTAAGCACAGAATCACATAAGCACATAAGCACATGAGCACATAAGCTAACCTAAACACGTATTTTGCACGTATTCACCTATCCTTCATAACAGCGTATAGCGATTAATTGTAGCGGTTGCGATGTGCGAGTAGCGATTGCGAATTACTCAAATGATTTGTTGGCGTGGCGTGAGTTGTGTGCGAAATCGAAACCATTAGTACCACCATACTGTTTATCTAAAAACGCTAACACATAAACACATAGAAGTCCACATAAAAGCGATAAATTTCAGAGTTAACGGCGGCGATATCCAAAATTGAAACACATAAAATCGAGAATAGATTGTCTGCGGCTTGATAGACATCGACTACCCAAAGTGATTCAACTATTCGCAATGACTCTCAGTGCACACTAGGGCCTTTAGGACTGTGCTCTTGCCTCAATCTGGGCAAGTCCGCACGCATCCCTCCAGCTACCGTGTGACCTTAAGTCGTTGGAGTCCGTCGAGACTTTGGTGAGAGTTTTGCAAAACCACAATAAAGAACGGAAAATAGCCATCAAGATTCGGGTTTCACCCCTAACTTAACGACTATGTTTCCTATTTCGATGAAGTAGAGGGGAAAATTTGCATCGAAGTATGGGTTTCACTCCTGATTCTACGCAAATTCTCGTGTTGATAGTAAAAGTTCGCGTCAAGCAAGCGATCTGGTTGAGAGTTTGTGGTTTTCACACCTATTCTTGGCCGAATCACCTTGCTTTTGCGAGAAATTTGTAAATTATGCGAGTTGTCAGCCTTAGGAAAGGCCGACCTTGCGCGAAGCGGTAGTATGCGATGTCCGCGCAAGTGTGTAGTGTATAGCGAATTCAAGCGAGAAATAGCGAGTGAGCTCGTGCAAGGCCCATACCGGGTATGTACAAGTCGGTCTGTTGGTACTTAAGCTATAGACTAGGTCGTTTCTAAGACATCGACCTGGACTAGGTCGAGTCTTGCTTAATTCCCTATAGTTATGACTCTGATACCAATCTGTCACACCCCAACCGATGGCGGAAACATCGGTGCTTGGCACTGAGCGAAATAGATTGTTCAAAAGAAATTCCATAATAACTAAATTACCGGATAGTTAATATTAATTTCCACACCATAACCCATCAAGCATTTAATTATTACAGACATAGTTATCTCAAAAACAAGTAAACTGTTCCGACAACTCAGATTTAAATAAATAAATTGTTCGTTGGTTTCTAGACTCTCCTAAGCTAGATTCCATCATTTAGCAAGCAAGCTTCCTAAGCATTCAAACACCTGTCACATATGTTAAAATAGAGGTCAATACACATAGTGTAAAGGTGAGCATACAAGTTTGATAATATAATAGAGTTCGAAAGCGTTTACGCATAACCAGCATCTACAACGTATAATGTGAAGCATGTAAGTTATCGACAAAGATCCTATCAATACCAATCACTGCGATTTGACTGCAAGTAGCGAGTGCGCATCACATGTTCACCACTGCGAACACGTGAAGTGATATCCTTAACAACCCCTGAGTGAACAGGTGCTGAGTCCAAACTATAGTACTATCGTTGCTAAGGCAGGTAGACATCAATCAATGTGTAAACATAACAAACAGGCATTCATCGAGTCACGTATAACATGCAGCAACGGTTAGCGTTAAATAGTGTTTGCGTTGTGTGTCGATTGTGATTTAGAATAAGTAACATATGTAACACCCAAAAGTGCTTAAAGCAAAAAGGGATCGAGTATACTTACACCGATGGGGATTAATGGATTGAAGGGAGCGCTAGAGTGAGATCAGCCTGATTAGAACGATAGCATAACGATGAGCGACGCGTAAAATGATGCAAAATGAACAAGTGACGAGTGGTCATCCGTTCGGATGGCCATTCAGTCGGATTGACACCTCGTTTGGGATGGATGTGTTTGTGTATAATGGCTTTGAAGTTTTCGTTGTAGCATTTTGAAAACAGAGAAGTATCTCTACCTTTCAGGTCGTTCGATCGGATAGCGATCCGTTCGGTGAGGTATTTCTCAGAGAACAAGTTCACAGCAGGATTATCATCCAATCGGATGGTCTACGGATCGGGTGGCCATCCGTTAGAACTGACTAGTGCATTGAACATGTTGAAAATTGATTAAGTGTGAAATCCTCAAGTGTAATCCGATTGGACGGCGATCCGTCCCACGATCTGATCCTTTTGCAACTTGAAGATTTGTTTAAGTTTGGAAAGTTTTGCGGTTTGCTCGAGACGATACGACAACGTGTTAAACAACAAAACCCTCGTCAAGTCCCAAGTCGCCCGATCGAACATGAATTACCCAAGTCTGAACAGATTACTGGTTCGTGACGGTTGTTTATGTTTAACCCGAAATCAGTGGTCCATTGGATAGAAATCAGATCTTGAACCAATATGTCACTAAGAATGAGTAGAAGATCAGAACGAGCTCCGATTCTATCGGTTTTGAGTGCATTGAGTGTAAAAGAGTTGAAAGAAAGTTGGAAGACTATCTTTCAATCCTGTTAACCTTGAAATTGTTCAGATCTATGCAAGATCTTTGTTTATTCGTGTGGAAATTTCTCAGATCTAAGTTGTTCTTGGTGGAATGAAGCCAAACCTTGAAGTTCATAAGAACTTCATGATGACATCACCCTAGAACACCTCAAATCGACTGATTTCACGGTTAAAAGTTAAGATTTAAAGGTGAAAAAGATGAAGAAGTTCGTGTAGATCATAGAAGTACAAGATTTAGGTTGAAAACTTACAAGAATCGCGAGAAATCGTGAGAAAAGAAGCCTGGAGCGAGCTGGTCGAGTGGGAGAGCTGTCACATCACAAATGATGTGACAGGAGGGTATTTATAGAGTTTCCATAAAGGGAAAATGCTGACGTGTCGGATTGGTCACCGATCGGATGGCAATCCGATCGGTTGGCCACTCGATCAAGGTGTCCGGTTCGCTGAGTTTCGTCGTTTTGATTCGCGTGTTGAGTGTTGTGATGCGTTTCGAGCGAGCGATGCGATAGCATTACCCATTAGTTACACAAATTACCTAACTACTATATCTAACATACAATCACTATAAATAACTTGCGTTTAGCGTTTGCGATTTGAATGCGATGCGATAGAGTTGCGATTGCGATTGAGATTAATCACCACCAATATAAAGTAAACATGCACAAGTAACATACAATATCACACACACGTAAAACAATATCCAGAACGCATAATTTGGGTTGCGAATGCGTTTGCGATTAGCGATAAGTCGATTAGCGGTTAAACATGCGATAAACATCGATTAAACCTCGATCATTCACAGATACTCCACATAATACAGCTAAAGTAAATAAAATGAAGATTCGATTACAAGTCAAGAAGTCAACTCAATAATTAGGCAAGGAGAGACAGATCGCAATTAGCAATCTTTTCTTCCTTTGACTTTAATCTTGACTTTGACTTTTCAAAAGCGGGTTGTTACAAAACTTTTCCCACAACCTTCAAAAAAAAAAAACAATCAATTGAGTACACCCGCGTTAAATATCAGGTTCTTTATCACACAAGTTATAATCTTTATACCTTGGCAACCCTTCTTGATGGACCATCAATGGTCTTTTGAGTTGTTGAACGATACACATGACCTACACTAAATCCATGGTGTTTTCTAAGCTGGTCGGCTAACTCCCGTGTTGGAGACATGATAACGCTACCTAGTCCACCCTCTAGACCCCATATAGCTTTATACAACTTCTCCAAAACCTACAAAACAGCAAGTTTTTATAACCACAAAAATCGCTTTATATAACTCCATATGTCATGTAAAGATTAAAATTACAACTGATATATATGCGTAAAGAGTACATAATGACATATCTTACAACCCATTGTCCGAAAACCATATTACAAAAGTTTGTTACTTATGCTAATAACATATGGCAAAAGTAAAGAACGAAACTTGTTTACTATGGTAGAAACCATCATCTAGCCTGCCCTTGTATAAAAACAATAGTTAGGCATAGATCACACAAACATTTTCGCTTTTCATCTTTTAACTGTTTTAGTGTTTTATCTCTAATTACTTTATTCATCTCACACACATATCATGAGTACCTAGAAGGATATGTCTAACATAGTCTTGTAATTTAATAAACAAACATTTCCGGTTACATCTGACTCACAATACTTATCATCATATATTATGTAGCTTATTTATTTATTTGGTTTCTACAAAAAAAAAAAAAAAAAACTCACGAAGAGGACTCATACCATGTAAGAGACAAAGAGCATCATGTCTTGAGTAGTTTATCCACCCTTCCTGTCATCCTTTCAATAAAAATTATTCAGTTTTGGACGGTCGACTCATGTTGTTCGATTCCGTCATTCAGATCATTGTTATTCTGCGCACAGGCTCATACATATTCAAATACATCATCATAGCCCAAACAATCGGTTATATCATTGGCCAAAAAGCACCAACAGATTATCATCAAAACAAAACACGAAAGTTTAAAGCAGCAAAAGAAGCACACAATCAACCAAAAACTCGATTGGAGAACAATTACCTGTTACTAAAGGAAGGACACCGTGAACAAACAGAACCCTGCCGCTGATGTGAAGAGAAAGAACACCGAGCAACTATAGTCGATAAGTGATTCAAATTATCAAATGAAACAATAAAATTAAAGATTGGTCAACTCCAATTGCAGGAATTCATAAAAGGGTAAAAAAATGAAAAAAAAAATATGAAGTCAAACCACCTGATAGAATTTGGGAGATGAAAAACCACGATTTGGACCGGAGAAGCTGCAGCCATGGGTGATAAGCTCAACCTCCTCTTTTTGTGATTGATAAGCTGTAGCCATGGGTGACTACCACAACCTCACCATATTTGCGATTTAGGGTTTCAGTTGAAGAAGAAGAAAGAATGGTGAGAGAAAACTTAGAGCAGTGAATTCGTATTTCCAAATTAGAGAAGCATGAGAGAGAGAACTCAGAGTAGATAATGAAATTTCAAAATTTAAAATTAGCAAAACATAGAGCCAAAAGCAAAATATGGAGTCAATTGACCAGGTACATGCTTTTGAAATTTGAAATGATCTGTATTTGTTTGTTAATTTAGATAAATAGAAACATGAAATTATGATATAAGCAGGTACATAGGCAGAGCATTGATGGAGTGGTCATGTGATTGACACATAAGCATGTGATTGACTATAGGTTTTAATATATATATATATATATATATATATATATATATATATATATACTATCTATAATAAGAGAAAATGAGCTGATGTAAATCTGCCTACGTGTCAACTTCTAAGGTATGCCATATGTCAATGATGATGTCATAATTCCGATTTATATATATCTAATCTATACTATTAATCTAAATAATATATTATACATAATTAAAGGGGGTAATTTGAATTTAAAAAAAAAGCGGGTGTTTTAAATTTCAATTTCAAATTTCAAACAACCTAATATATTCTCTCTCTTAATAAATCTCCTCAAAACCTAATCTTTGTTGTCTCTCTCTCTCAGATTCTCTCTCACTAGATGGGTTTGTTCTAATTCATCTGTGATTGTTCTCTTTCTCTTTCTCAGATTCAACGAGATCTTGGGTTTGTTCTAATTCATCTGTGATTAATAAATGCCACATTCATCTGTTGCTTTCATCTAATTGGGGAAGATGAACAGTAACCTGGGTTTGTTCATCAGTTCAACAGAGGAAGAGCCAAATCCACCAAGTTTATACTATAAGTTTTTAATCGAAACTGAAATTTTTAGTTGGGGATTTCAGTGGGAGTACGAGGTTTGAAACCCTAAATCTAATTGGGGAAGATGAACAGTAACCTAGGTATGTTCAATTATGTGATTTGATTCTAAATTCGGTTGATCATTGGATCAATCAGGAGACAACGACAACGATGATGATGATGATGAATGTTGTTACATATGTTGTTACTTTTGCACCTATTTTAACCTAATTTAAGCTCCTACTGCTTCAATTTCCCTCAACTTATCCTTATCCTTTGCGGTCTGATTTGCAGCTTTAGGGATCAAGTCGTTCAGCTCAATTGAACAAGTGAATGAGGCATACCAGAAACTCTATTTGAATTGGTAAGTTTAGGTTCGAGATTGTGGTAGTTATAATTGTTAATTATATTTATGTAATGTTAAGTCAACAGTTATTGACTATTTTGTTCTGGAAAATAGATTTTTTTTTCTGGTTAAAGTTAGTAGTATTTTAATGTGGAATTTATTATTCATGTAGAGTGGTTTGGTTGTTTTTGTTTGTTAATACAGTTTGGTGTAATTGTTAAAAGTGTAGTGTATGGTTTTTTATTTTCTTTTGATTTTAAGTTGGAAATTTATTTATTTGACTAAATGGAAAAAAGGTCTTCTTTGTATGATACTTGTGCATCATTGAAACTATGCATAAATTAAATATTTTTAAGACGATGAAGGCATATTGAGAATTTGAGATGAAAGATCAAAGATCAAAGATCATACATGTTTCATTGATGAGGTTGTCAAGCCACTTTGAGATTTTGCTTTTACCATCAGGTTAACTACTTATTTTTACTCTTAATTTCTTATTCCAATGGTTTAATGCAAAAATTAGGATATTTGGATGCTTATTTTTATGTACGTGGGTCAAACAGTGAGTTAAACCACTGTGGGTTAAAACAGTGAGTTAAACCACTGTTGGGTCTTAACATGATGCTCGATCTTATCTACTGGCCTTCAATTGTTGAAACCACTGTTGGGTTAAAAACAGTGAGTTAAATCACTGTTGGGTTAAAACAGTGAGTTAAACCACTGTTGGGTAAAAACAGTGCTTTAAACCACTGTTGGGTAAAAACAGTACTTGAAACAACTGTTGGGTAAAAACAATGCTTGAAACTGTTGTTGGGTTAAAACAGTGAGTTAAACCACTGTTGGGTTAAAACAGTGGTTGAAACCACTGTAGATTTCTACCTGCTGAAAATCCATATTATGTGTGTTTTGTATTGCAGGATGAAATAGAAGCGCCTAAACGAATCTACAGCTTATGAGTATTTTGTATTGAAAGATAGCTTTGTCTCATGGTTACGAAGTTATAAACTGGTGCGTCACGTGTTCCTTACAGTCTGCTCTTATACACCAATAGTCAACGTTAAATCCCATGTTTGCCATTTTTCCTATTCTTTTACAGGGAGGAAACATGGAGCATATGAGTACGTGGGGATGAAAGAGTCATCAACTTTGAATCACCAAAAATGTCCAGTCGCCATGACAAAGGAGTCAATGTTCAGGTCCTCCTTCGTTGCAGGTACTGTTAACGTTCGTTAGGGTTTACGTTTCGTACAATTTGATTATAATTTTGTTTTATTCTAATTAGGTTTGATGTGATTATATATTGGTCATCAATGAGGAGGTGAATTACGTAAGGTGAATTCTTTTCCGCTAGTTTACAAACTATATTAAAAACATATGGAATGATATCTATGCTGCTTAAAAATTTGCCGAGTTCGACTTCACTACAGAACCTGCAAGTTTTTTGAACAAAAAAAAACGCATCAGTTTATATGATGATTTTAAGTTTAATTCTGTATCATTTGATATTGTTTCTGTTTGTCAAGTAAACCCATCAGTTTAAAAGGTTTAATAGTTATATTCCACCCCAATTGCAGTTCAAATATTGAATCAGTGGAGCTCAATCGGTGAGGTATATTCACCACCTATCTGCTGTCTATGTTTATATGATGATTTTAAGTTTAATTCTGTATCAGTTGATACTGTTTCTGTTTGTCAAGTAAACCCATCAGTTTAAAAAGTTTAATAGTTATATTCCACCCCAATGGCAGTTCAAATATAGAATCAGTGGTGGACAAAGAGAATGGTTAGAGGACGAAGATCGTCTCGATGAAGGAACTAAAGCTGGTTTCTTAATTTCTTGCTCGATTTGTCCGGAGGATGTTACGGATTGTGGAGATCGTGCTTTTGCGAAGCTTCATTGCGGACATCAGTTTCATCTAGGTTGGTTAATTGTGCTTTTGCGAAGCTTCATTTACATTTCTTCAACCCATTTGGTGCACAATTATTGAAGCAATTGTTTGTTTATTTCACAACTCCTTAAGTTGGACCTCAAATCAACAGCTTCTTGACACCATTGGCTTCGTTTGGATACTATGTTACTGGTCATCCACATTTTCAGGAGGTAATGTTGGGAGATATTAATGAATCGTGTTTTGTGGTTTTACAATAAGTTGAATGATTAATCATTAATGGGTTTGAGTCTGCATTCAAGGTTAAGTTCCAATTTGGATGCTCTTTTCCATTTGTCAGTTGGTTTCCTTCTTAAGATTGGGTCCACATTCAGAACTAATTTTCCGTTTGGGGGTTTTAGCAATACCTTTGGGCATGAATTTTTGGGTAACTTAACAAGGTTTAGGAGTTCTTCCTTTTGGAATTATATATGTATACTTTTTTTAAGTTCTAAATTGTAATTATCACTTATCACACTTATGTTTAGGTATTTATTTTTTAAAGGAGATTGATTTTTTTTTTTGCATAACAACGATGTGTTTAGGTTTAGAAGAATATAACGTTAAATTTTGTTGGATTTGAGTATTGATCATTTAATATACAAAAGTTTTATACTCATTTGCGTTTGTTCATGGTTTTAAGGAACTCAAAACACATTTTTTAACCAAAGAATCCATGTTTGGATAGTGGTTCCATGTTAAAACTACGTGTTCCAGCCCCTCCCATCAATGTTACTTGACATTGTTAAACCATCTATTAACCTATTTCCCACTATGTCAACTACCCAATCTATTGACAAGCACTCCCCTGTATAAAGACATTCTTAAATAGTTGACATTATCAAGTATATTGAGGTATGCGTCCTACCTCTAAAGATGGTGTTCTTATCTGATATGTATAAACACACATGCATTATCATATTATTTGATTTTTTTGACATATTATTTGACACTTTTCTTTTACTTTGACATATTATTTGAAACTCTTTGTTTATTCTAGCAAACATCAAAAGACCTTCATGATGACCGATCAAGAGTATAGGACTTGGACATATGATTTTGAATCGTGGTCTCCCTTAAGTCCAAAGCCGAAAATTGACCAAGTAAGATGTTCATCCTATTTTTTCACATTTTTAAATGCAACAACTTTATTTTAGTACTTATGGAGCACACAATTTTTGTAACTTTTTTATTTTCTTAGATTATAATTGTTGCAAAAAATTTATGATCGAGCAGAGCGATGATAAAATGTGAAGATAGGCCTATTTGGAGAGGATTTGATGTTGGGTTGTAAGGGGTGGGCATATAGTTTGTTATGTTTTTGCTGTTTTGATGGAATAAAAAGTGGTCCAACATTTATTTACTTCTTAAAGTCAAAATTCAACTGAACGAAAAGGGCAGGCTTTACTTAAAGAGCTTTGTGCCTTCAATTTAGGTTTAGGAGCTGAGTGTGTTTGCATTGAACTTATATAGGTGCGATTTTAACTTATATGTTATAATAATACGATCTTCATTTTTCTAGATCTAAATGAACATTATCTTTTTAATTGCATATATCTTTGTTTAATTTAAAGATACACTTTAAAGGAGGATTCACGTAACTGTCATATTTGTTAGTAACAGATGTTGGTTTGGTATCAATTTATGGATGATTGGATGACTTATGTGTGAGTTAAGTGGTTGATTATTGGTTGGAGAGTAAAATCTATATCCGATTGATGCTCATGAAGAAGGATTAGGGTTTATTTGTGTTTAGATTATGTTTTTTTTTACAAATCAGTGCAGATTAGGGTCTTTTTTGTTCAGATTTGTTACATCGATTTGTTCCTCCTTCTTCATCGTTCAATGATTGAGACTGATCTTTGTTTCTTGATTGTTAGTCAAATGCATACTTGATTTTTCTTTACTGATTCAACGACGACGGCAAACACTTGCGGGAGATATTTTTTGTTTTTTGGACAATCTGTATGTTGTTTTATTGAGCACTTTAATTTAATTTTTTAATAACATTGGATTATGTTGTTACAGAGATAATTTGTGTGGAAACACCCAAAGAATCTATTGCTAAAAATCATGTAGAGAGGTAATTAGTTTTATAGTTATTATTAATATTATTTTTTTTATTTATGTTTATGTCGATTTTGGTGCAGAAAGAAGTCAGTGAAAGTAAAAGAACCATCTGCAAAGAAGTCTAAGAAAGAAATGGATCCAAGATTAATAAGATGGTAATAATTAACTAATTAATAGTAACGTGTGTTTTAGTACAATATAGACTAAGTAACGTGTGTTCCAAGTTATTGTAAGTTGTAATTAGACTACGAAACTAATTAACTAATTAAGAAAGTAAATGATGGTAATAATATTTTAAAATAATAGTCTGATCATGTATTTCCTATCTCAGGTATTCAGTTTTAGTACAAAAAGATTAATAAGTAAGATGTTGACAGCGAGGTTCCTGCCCTCGATTATGACCATACGGGCCAGTTTATTTTCTGTGGAAATATTGTTTATGTTGAGACTCAAAGGTTAGTGTACTAAATGAGTAATAATGAGTTTTATCTTTTAGGATTTTCTTTTTGTTATGGTTTAACACTTAACACCATTGTAATTCTGTCCTTGCAGTCATAATGAGCGGTCTGAAATCGCGTTTGTGACATTCACGGATAGTCAAGGAGCTGAGACCGATGTTCTTCTTTCGGTAGTTAGCTTTCATCTTTAGATCTAATCTGTTATATATAATAAATGAAAATTATTTGGGCCACTGTTGAGTCAAAACAGTGTTGTTAAAACAGTGGTTTGAAACCACTTTTGGGTTAAAACAGAGTTTTAAACCACTGTTGGGTTAAAACAGTGTTTGAAATCACTGTTGGGGTAAAACAGTGTTTCAAGCCACTGTTGGGTTAAAAACAGTGTTTGAAAACACTGTTGAGTCAAAACACTGTTGTTAAAGCAGTGGTTTGAAACCACTCTTGGGTTAAAACAGAGTTTTAAACTACTGTTGGGTTAAAACAGTGTTTGAAACCACTGTTGGGTTAAAACAGTGTTTCTAGCCACTGCTGAGTTACTTTTTTTGTTGGTTTTTACATAAACGTGTTCTTCTTTCTCTTTATAATGAATGCATACTGTTAAAATATGTTTCTTAACCTTCACACTGTTGAGTCAAAACACTGTTGTTAAAGCAGTGGTTTGAAACCACTCTTGGGTTAAAACAGTGTTTGAAACCACTGTCGGGTTAAAACAGTGTTTCTAGCCACTGCTGAGTTACTTTTTTTGTTGGTTTTTACATAAACGTGTTCTTCTTTCTCTTTATAATGAATGCATACTGTTAAAATATGTTTCTTAACCTTCACACTGTTGAGTCAAAACACTGTTGTTAAAGCAGTGGTTTGAAACCACTCATGGGTTAAAACAGAGTTTTAAACTACTGTTGGGTTAAAACAGTGTTTGAAACCACTGTTGGGTTAAAACAGTGTTTCTAGCCACTGCTGAGTTACTTTTTTTGTTGGTTTTTACATAAACGTGTTCTTCTTTCTCTTTATAACGAATGCATACTTTTAAAATATGTTTCTTAACCTTCGTTTATTGTATCATTTGTTGTAGGTTTTAATTAATAGACGTCGTTTCAATCATCTTAATGGCACTTGATAATGAATCACAAATACTCAACAAGAGCTTAAGGAAGTTGTGGAGTACCTAAAAAAATCTACGAAACTTTACATGACCTGGTGAAATTTACCAAAGGTTTGCACTTAGTACATGTGATATAAATTTGACTTATGTTAAAAAAATTAATTTGCTTTTAAAATTTGTCTTTTGTTGATGACTTTTAGTGATAAGAAGCCTGCTGGTTCATTTTGCAGGGGATACTTTTCACTGGTGCACCTGGAACAGGAAAAACTATACTTACCAAGGTTTGCTATTTGTATTATAACAAGTTGGTGTTAACCCGCGCGTTGCGGCGAGATGTAGATTTTTATATCACTGATTATCTGGCCGGCATTACTCGTGTGGGAAATTAGTTCGTTACGGTAATGTAATTTGCTATAGCAACCAAAAAATAAAACCCAAATCCCTAAAAGGATACAACGGTGAACAAAATATAACTAAGTTGAAGAAAGCGAAAGCTAAACAACATATTTGGATTCGTGTTTACCCAAATCCCTAAAAGGATACAACGGTGTACAAAATATAACTCTAAAACCTGGAAAGTTGAAGAAAGCGAAAGCTAAATAATATATTTCGATTCGGGTTTAGTATATTTAAAGTTGATCCTTAACTAAACATGTTGATCTTTAACAGAATATGATTCGATACGTGAAATTAAAAACTACAAAATAGCAACACTAACTACTTTGCACAGCAAAGACCTCACAAAAGATTTGAAATCCCCTTTAATCAAAAGAAAAATGCATAACAGAACATACAAATTGATTGAAAACTTAATGCTTCAATAGGTTTCCCAGAAAAAGTGGGAAATACCATAGAAACTCCCCTTCCCCATGATCCCTAGTTATCTTCTCCGATTGAATTCCCATGATTCAAATTACTGTTTCTAGACAAATAAAATATATAAAAAAACCCCAATAGAACATTAAAATAGAAGCAACAGGAACATATACCGTCACCGCCATTGTTGTGCACACGTGACGGGTTTTGTCACAACTCGTCGCAGGTATAGCCCACAATCGGACCCGAACCCACGTTGCCAGAAACTGGTAATTAACAGCACGGCGGCGATATGAAAGAATCGATAATCCATCAGAATTGAAATCTAATTCATTGAATAAAATAGGAATTCCGATTACAAAAATCCAAATACGCAGTGTACACATGAAAACACGTGCCTTGTTCATACCATATTAACAAAGAACATATATGAATCACACAACTGCATGAAATTCTTGTAATTGCTACATTCCTCAATCTGAATATACATAATTCAGGGAGGTGTCTACATGATTAAACAAATTTCTTACATCCCCTAATCTGATTATACATAATTCTGGGGTCGTCTACATGATTAACAAATTTCTTATATTCCCTAATCAGATTATATATAATTCTGGGAGTCATCTACATGATTAAACGAAAACATATATATCATACTAACAACCCCTAATCAAATCATTCGTCTACAAACCTTACAATTTTATCAAGTCATGGGTCATTAGTATGCTATCCATCGGTGATTTATTTCTTCTTCCAAATCACATTTATTTGTCTGTAAGTCTATTTTCTTCGTTTGAATGATGCTAGCGAGAACATACCAGAATCAAAACTTCAGATGGAGAGTGAAAAAATATGGCGCCGATTCAAGGATAAACAGAAGTGCTATTACGGTCTATAACGGAGGAAAATGAAGATGAGAATCGGCAACAGAAAAATAGGAAAACGTCTGAAAAGTGACAGTTACGGTTACCGGCGGATATATGGCGGTGATGGGATGGCGGGAATAAAATTTATACTTGTTCATTTGAATGGATTTGTCCGGAATGTTTTTACTCGGTGCGTCGGTTTGGCTGTATATTTAAATCGAAGATGTGTATTTAATTTGAATGTGAACTCCAATTGATATGAAGTTAATCGGCGCATCGGTTTCCCGCCGTTTAGTCGGCGCAGTAGTTGTCTATGTATATATTCATTTTAATTTAATGTTGTTGGCAGTTTGTTTAATTGACGAATCACATCGGTTTGGTTATTATAAACATATTATTTCCATTTCCATTTTGAATGAATCGGTGTCTGTTTAATTTTGAATGGGTGCCTTTTATGAAGGGATGCGAAAGGCAACCTAAGTTGCTAAGTAATGTATTATTCAACCCAAACAAATTTTGATCAAGGGGTATATTCAACGGGTGTGTATATTGGGACATGTTGGTTTGGGAGGTAATATTTAAGGGATGTGTATATTGGGACATGTTGGTTTGGGTTATATGTTTATTAAGGCAAGGGTATTAGTAAAGGGTGTGATGTAAAGACACAACTTTTGACTTATTTTAAGGCACCCCAAGTTACTTTTTGTAGGGTTATGTAATCTATTTCGATGGTTATTAAAACTACCCGTGTGGTCACACATACTGTCTTCAACATTACTTTATAAAGATATAGAACTAAAGACCAAAATTTAAATGATATATTATAATCTGTTTTTTAGTATTTGATTTCGATCATTACTAAACATACCCGTGTGGTTACACGGGTCCTACACCTAGTATATATATATATATATATATATATATATGTGAGAAAATTACACATAGGATTCAATTAGAGGGGGGGTTTGATATGGTGACACATGGGATGATCAAGTTTTGCTTTATTATATTTAGAGATGTAGAAGACTAAATTAAACATCTTAAATTATTGAGTAAATTGTCAAAATCGTCCCTGAGGTTTAGGTATGTTTGTCATTTTCATCGAAAACAATTTTTTTGTACAATATAGTCCTTCATTTTTGGGATTTTTTTGTCATTTTCATCCAAATGTTTAATTTCCTTTATTTTTTCTATCAAACATTTGGATGAAAATGACAAAAAATCACAAATCTTAAGGATGATTTTGGCAAAAAAAAAAAAAAGTTAGACGTTTGGATGAAAATGGCAAAATATCTCAAAAGTGAAGGACTATATAGTACAAAAAGGTTGTTTTGGATGAAAATAACAAACATGCCCAAACCTCAGGGACGATTTTGGCAATTTACTCTAAATTATATTTTACATCTTTAATATTTTTCTGCTCGGTTGCTAATTTTGAATGGTTTGAAAACCCCTTTTTTGAAACTTGAAAGTGTCAAATACAGAAAATGTGAACGGACAGAAACAAGTGATTGAAATTGAAGGGTGTTAAGATGACCCAAATTGAAATGTAAACTCCACACAGAAGCAACACTTAGAAAAATGCACATTGCCTTTAGAGAAAATGTCAGCTTATTTATAATCAAAGCTATGAGATAGATTATTCAAAGATCTTTCAGTCGATAAGACCTGTGTCATGTTCGCTATGGCGGAAAAACAAGATTTACCACTTCACCAATATAATGTAAAGAATGCATTCTTCCCAGACTATTTAAAGAAAAAAGTCTAAACGGAAGTATCGTTGGTTGGTTTGCTAAGTTTGTTATAACTATGAAAAGAAACGGATTCACATAAAGTAACTCAGATCACACACTTTTCCTAAAAAAGAATGGGAGACAAAATAACATGTTTGATCACCTATATTGGCGACACAAGGAATGATATGAGTGGAATGTTATGTTATGTTATAACTATAACGGCTGCTATAGTTTGGAATATGGTTAGTTCTTGGTGTAAAATTCCCGGCATTTTTGTGTTTTCCACCAAGGATTTATTCTCCGTTCACAAAGAGTTAAGGGTTTCGGAAAGAAAAAGAGTGGCGGTCCAAGGGATCATTATGATTGTATGTTGGTGTCTTTGGCGTGCCAGAAATAAAGCTAGGTTCTCGGACTCTCCGATAAGGATTGAAAAAATTATCAGCGACGTTAAGGCGTTGGGATTTCATTGGTTCTCGGTTAGATCTAAGTATAAAGATGTAGATTGGGGGGAATGCGTTTCTTTTGTAAATATGTAATCTAGCTTTTTTGTATGTTCTTGTCGGCCCGACTTGGGTCGGCGTTTTTTGGTGTTAATGAAAGTTACTTTTCAAAAAGAAAAAAACGAAAGACCTCAGAATTTTTAAGTATTTTCTTGGAATTGAGATAATACGCTCTACCAATGGAATCTACATTAATTTGTAGGACGAAACCTAGTAACCTAGAAATAAAAAAAGAATAAAAAAAAAATAAAAAAACCCAATGCTGTGGCACTGTAAAGTGATAAAGCAAAATTCATGGGCATTTTAAAGGAATAGATGAGCTCGTCCTATTGATTAAAAAAGAGTTATCGACACAAATATTTTCCCACCGGATAAAACAATTCTATGTTCTAAAGTTTCAACCGAAATCTGGTTTAACATGATAAAACAACACATGTTGATGTATAGCAACATCCCATAAAAGAGAAACTTGAGGAATAATTTATTAACTTACCTTACCTTTTGTTTGATACAAATATTAATTGATTGTGTATTAACCAAATTAGTAAAATTAGTAGTATGTAAAAGCACAACACTCAAAATAGTGGAAGGTATAAAGGAAAAGTTATATTTATGCATAAAACATAGAGCGGAATGGGGCAATCTCTCTTGGGAGGATTGGGTTAATGTTAATGTATCGGTTTTTCCATGTTGATTGATTGTAAGAGGCTCTGTTCGCTAGCACCTTGTTGTGAACATGATCGTTTTGTTGGTTGTGAAAGTTAATAAAATCTCCTCCTTCGTTGTTAAAAAAAAGTAATACGTGAAAAGATATTTCATAGCTATGTTTGCAAGATAGATATGTGAGAATGTGAGATCTCTCTAGCAACTTGTAATCGGGCTGGTGTATTGGCAATACCATGACCTTCCAATGTGCAGGTCACGGATTTGAGTCTCGCATGGAGAAAAAATTGCTTTGGGATGAACTAGAGGTTTTTATCATAGTGGGTTTCCTCTATAATGGGTTGAGCCATGGGTTTTTACCACAGTGGGATTCCTCTGGAATGGTGGCGGACCAGGTCACTAACATCGTCTGAGTTCATGGGTGTGGGTGGCCTTTTATCGTTAGGTTTACTCGGGTAATCGGGCTTCATAGTTAACAGAAAAAAATCTATCATGTATGTATGCTTATCTACACATGATAGATGACATCAACATCATCTACTTAGTGGCAAGTGCCATTCCACTTTGCTCTTTTATCAACTTCCGACCTCAACATTGATTTTTCAATATTATCCAGAAGAGTTAAATGCCATTTTATTACATGTGGTTTGGCTAATTTTGTCAGTTTAGTTCAAAGGTTTGAAACGTTATCATTTTAGTCTAAATAGTTTTAAACGTTGTTATTTTAGTTCCCGGTGTTAACTCCATCCCTTTATTTCGTTAACTAGAAGGGCATTTCGGTCATTTTAAATGTAATTCTGTTAACTAGAAGGGCAATTCGACCATATAAAATGATCGAGTTACCCTTCTAGCTAACATAAAAAATGGACGGAGTTAATCCAGTGGAATAAAATGGCAACGCTTAAAACTATTTGGACTAAAATGACAATGTTTCAAATATTTGGACTAAACTGTCAAAATGACTCAAACCATAAAGACTAAAGTGTCATTTAACTCTATCCAGAATTTATCTTCTTTTTCAAAAGCTCACCTAAACTATACAAAGATATATTAAGTTAGATTAAAATAGAACAAAAAAGGTAAAATTTAAGTTAAGTTTGGGTATTCAAACAGATAAGATTTTGAAAGTGAAGGTGTTATGGATGCCCAATGCCCCTACCACATTTATTTTCCCCTTCTGTCCCATCAATTTCATGTCTACTGTCAAAGACTCAAAGCATTCAATAAGGCCTGGTCTATTCGCACACGCCATTTGTCTTTTTGCACACCCAAAACGCCGAGCTTAGGCCAAAGCGGGGCGCTTTGGGATATGGTCAACAGACAAGGTCTGAACTGGTGGTACCGGGATCTCCTCGACATGCTCCTCCTGAGCCGGATCCTCGAATACATGCTAAGCCTGAGCCTGAGGCTGAGGTTGAGACTGAGCCTGAGGCTGAGCCTGAGCCTGATCCTGAGGCTGGCCCGGGTACTGATCGAGGCCCAGAGCATGTAGCTGGGCCTGCCGAGCGGCCTCCTGAACATGAGGAGCAGCTAACACTCCATCCCTCAGCTCAATAACAACCGGGATGATGTAACACCCCAAAAACGGGTTTGGTAATCAAACCACGTTAATATTAATGACTTAGTAAAATACCGTTAGTAGTGAAAATTTACCCGGTAAATAATAGGGTTTAAATAAATAAATAAATCTAATATTTAATAAAAGGAGGATAAATACTTTGAGAAAGCAAAGTAGATAGAAGGCCCGAGTTAACGGGACTTAAAATAAACTTAGTCGTAACTTCCCCGAACCCACTAAGTTAACTAGGAATGTTTAACCAAGTTAATAAGAGGGAATGTTACTAGAAATAAGTAGGTTATGGCCTACTTAATAACTAACCAAACTAGAGGGACTTAAGTTGCACAAAAGGAGACTTGATTTATAAAAACTAAAATTAAAACACAACACACACTTAATGTGTGAGTGTGTGCGTACGACCAGGAGCAAGAGCAAGGAGCTCAAAACCCTAGTTCCACAAATTGGTCAAATTGAAGCTCGAATCAAGATCCGAATCAATGCATGAACGCGTAGAAACGATCACCAAGTCATGGGGATCACAAGGTATGTCACAAAACCTAGATTGGTTGAAGTTGAAATTTGAGACAAGTAGGTTACTTGCAAATAAATTGATGGATTATGATCCAAGGATGAAATTAGGAATGATATTTATGTCTATGAGTAAACCCTAGTCATTTACTTGTTGAATTGAGGTTCATAATTGAGAATTTTATGATTAACCATTTATGTGTTAAATGGGTTTTGGAGAATTATGTTAAACACTAGGATTATCTTTGTTAACTTAGTGTATTTGAGCTCTATGAAGCAAATCCAGATTAGTTGATATGAAGATTTGTCATGAACATGTGAAAAGATGTTTAAATCTTGGTTAAATAGTTAGTCATGAGCTTGATTTCTAGTAGTAAAAATTTCATGCTCATAAGGTGTTCGATGTAATGCCTAAGTAAAAATTGGGTACCTACTAGTTCATATGAAGAACTTGATTATATAAGGTGTTGGGATGAATGCTAGTGATACGATGAACGGGTCTCACTTATAGATGAGAACCCTTAGTTCTTGTGAAATGAATGAATAAATTAGTCTTGATAATCGCTTGAACTAATTAAAGTGATTGAAATGTGATAAACGTGGTTAGAACTTTGGTTAAAACGGTGGCCTAAAGATAACGCCTACCGGGTAATTAAGGAATGCAAAAACTAGTTGATGAATTCGAATATGCATTTAGTATACTAATGGGCATTTGACTTTTAAAAAGTCAAACTCACCTACGATGTGATGAACGATAATTAGATATAGAAATGCGTAAGGTGGAATAATCGTATTAAGTCATGATTAAACTAACCACCTTGTGAATGATGAATAATAGTTGGCGCTTAACAAGCTAGGTGAAGCTTGGAGGGAAAGCGGGTCAAACAAATCAAGAAGAAAAAGAAAAGTGTAGCTTGGATACGAGGTAAGTTAAAACTTACACCTTTTATTTGATATCTATGGGTTTTATAAATTTTGAATAATCAAAAGTCACATTTGACTTATGATGTTTCGACCCGACATGCGAGGTTCGGAACAAAAGACAATAATGATAAACCATGTTGAATGGTTAAAAAGAGCTAATAAGGTCATTTAGTCATGTGATGACTAATAAATAACGAGTTTTGAATGATTTACCTTATAAGGTAAATCAATACAATTAATAAGGGTAAAACGGCAATGTAGTCACTCGTTGACGATAACCGTTAGTTTTGTAGGACACTTTACGGCGTAACATATAAATGGGTCAAAATAATCAAGAAATAGATTTATAAGTAAATTGACCGTACGGTGTAAACCGGTACAAGTCATGTAGACGAGATGATAATAAATCCATCTCGTAAAAGTAAACGGTCATATAAGACCAAACGGGTCAAAAGGTGAAAATATCACCCTTTGACAATATCGGCTAATGTATTGTCGAGTTGCTTGATTACAGGAATAAATATCGATTGAATGGTGACATCGCTATTACTTAGCGCCACTAAGGCAAGGTATCGTAACGGGTCAATACATTGATCCAAGCCAGGTTTGTGTAATGATTCAACTCATCATGTAGAATTTGAGGTTTTCTAAGAGTTAAACAAGGTCAAATTAGATATTTGGTTATCTTAAAGATAAACCGAATAATTCAAGTCATAAATGTAGTGTTTTAGAAACATAATGGTTTCTAAACAAGGTCATAGTTAAAAGACCGGAATTTTGGGTCAAACAAGTATCTGAAAGTCCTTTGTCGTAAAAGAAAGATCAAAATTGACCAAAACTCCCTTCTAGGCTAAATTGAACAAACAACCCTTAAAGGTTGTTTGGAAACGAGTTTCATGATTAGATAAACACTTAGAATAAGTGTAGAAGTTGAAAGATGTAATACGTTAGTCAAATGGCTCTATTTGAGTCTTGCCGTAAAATAATAATCCGAGGGGTAAAACTCGGAACATATAGATATCCACATTAGATCCAACACACTTATAGTTGTAGTGGAAGATTACTTGATAAGAAATGTAGAAATAAGATGCTAGAAATGAATGAAAGCGATTTCAAGCTTTAAGGTGCTTAAATACCCTTAACGGGTCAAAATAAGCATACGAGCGAGAATGGGTTTAAATTGTGTAATAAACCTATGATTAGAACCTAATATGGTAGGTAACATTAATTTGAAGAAGTGTATGTGATATAGGAATCAAACAAATACGTTTGTTTGATAAAATGCATAAACGGGTTAAAATTCGGTAAAAAGGTAACGAGTCGAAGGCTTAGAAGTCTCAAAATTTCTTATGTTGGATGTAGGATTTTAACTCCATAAGATGGAGGATTAAATTACGGACGCGTAGGAAAAAGAAGCGGGTAAAACGGATCAATAACGAAGAAGTTATGGCCGTTTCCGTAAAAACTGGCATAGCTGAACTGAGCTGCAGACCTGCTGGAAAACGGTCTCCCTCGCGTGGCGCGAGGGAGCAACTGGGTTCCTTCGCGTGGCGCGTAAAACCCTGTTTTGGCGAAAAAATTTTATTTTAATCAGTTTCGCTTCCCGGACTCGTTTAAATACGTTTTAAGTTACGTATGACTAATCCAACTCATGTTTTATGAGTTTCAGGTATAATTTTAGCACCGGAGGACGATCAAGCACAACGAAGAACCGAACACGATCAAGAAATAAGCTTCCGCACTTTGTATCGTTGTTATGTAAAAAGACGAACTCACCCATAGTATGTTGTATAGTTTTTAATTCTGTAAATAAAGTTTAATGAACCCGTATTCTTAGTGTGTTTGAAATCATAATTACCCGTTTGTTTTCGTAAATTATACGAAAACCTTTAAATAATAATAAGGGTGTTACAAGTTGGTAATCGGAGCTCAAGGTTGTTGACAAATGTGTTCGGTTCGAGGCTTGATCGCAAAATCCGGTAAGTTATATGTATATTAACAGTTAATAAGAGTTAAAGGGTTACAAACAACACATAGAGTTATCGTGTAATACACGTTACCTCAATCAAATCGGTAAGGGATTGACATAGTCAACGAAATTACGCGCGTTGACGCGTATAGTAGAAAAGCCTTGTATTATAATACGGGGGTCCATTAATGTCGAATTACTAACTTTTGTAAATGTTTTAGATTGAAGAACACTCGCATATGAAGATAGCGAGAGTTTAACAAATCATGGATTTGACAAAGGAACGGTCCAAAGTACGACAAATAGAGCACCCTCACCAAGGACCTAAATCGCGCAACGATTGCGAATAAGTTAATGGCAAGGAGAAGCCCGTTAGGGCAAGCATTACCAGGTGCATATTTTAAAATTAATTACACGAATAGTAATATGCAACGAATATGTAGAAATTGAAAGTTGCATATGTAGATTAAAAACTTGGAAAAACCCGAATAGAAAATGTATTCGGGATATTGTTTCCAAGAGAAATAAATAGAGGCATTACTTACATAGGGCGTGATGTGAAATCTATAAAAAGGTCATGCGTGTCATGTGTTAATCGCTTACTCTGGCCAAGTAAGTAGTGGCATATGATACCATGAACTTCTTATAGCGGACACATTTACATCCGATGTAGTAAGGACGGGGTGAATGGGACAAATAAAAAAAAAGTACCCAAATGAAATAAATGAGCAAAAATACTTGATAATAATGTAAACGCATAGCCGGGTGACGGAAGCGTATTACATTAGGAAAAATGAGCCCGAGAGAGAGGACAAAGATCAATGTAAATGATGATATAAATAAATGACCTAAGGAAAATTCACGGAAATAAGTCATTTTGGACGAAGAGCCATGGTTGACAAAATAGGCAAGTAAAACCAAAGTAAAGATGATCCGCAGGATCATATAAACAAAGGTATTGCCCATACGAAAAGGGTAATCAAGGTTGTTAACTTTAGTCATAGTAAAGAAATAATAAAGATGATAATCATCACTAGTAATCAATAAGGCCGTCAAGGATGGTCGCGTAAAGAATGAAAGGAATGGTTGAATAAAAGCGACGGATTTCGCTAAGACGACTAAATAAATCGAAACGAAGTCTTAATGCATACCGGAAGGGTTGCAATGATAATGACTTCGGTAAAACACCCGGTTGATGGGTAAGGATTTAAACACATGCGTAGACCGATAAATGGGAACGCGGATGGAAAGTCAAAAGACTCGGGTTTCGAGTCACGACTAAAAGATGATGAGATACTGTAAATAGAAATTTTGATAAAATTACGTTCGACTAATTTAAAGTCGAACGGGTCGAACAAAGAATGAAATTTGACGTTCACAAGTGATGAAATTTCACGCGAACAAGTCAAATGAATTAAATAAATGAAGACGCTTGCTAATGTAAGTAGGCGCGGACTGAATAAATAAAAGTGTGAAATGTTAACAAACCTATGTAAAGGGTTGTAAAGAAGTATAAGAATGAACCGGGAAACGGTAAGCGTAGAACGAACTAACGTGCAATTAACGTCAGAAGTCATAAAGTCGGGGGATTAGTCCGAAAGTAAACAAATGAAGTCTTAGACTACGGTCAGGGTCAACTAAAGTTTAAAAAGCAAAAATAAATGATTTCCAATATAACAAGGGATGCCTTGAAGCTATATATGTGTATATATATATATATACATTTGAATACAGACAAGAATAAAAGATGATCTATGGGATCATCATAACCTACGAGATTAAACGTAATGTCAAGGTCTACGAGACCGAGAAGACCCTTGGGTCATAAATGAAAGAAACGAACTGTTGAGATCTCACCTTACAAGGGTGAAAATTTTAAAGAAATAGTCTATGAGGCTAAGTGAAAGAACCTAAGGGTCGACAGTATGAAGCGAGGGAACGGGTTACAATTTTTGTGTAAACGAGAATGAAAGGGGTAAATTATAGGTTGTCAATTTCCTCGATGAGAGTAATTGACATAGTTAAAGAGAAAGACGTTAAACTAAAATTCAGTTTTAGTAAGAAACAACGTTCTAACAAGTATGAATACTATAAGACGAATTCGGAAATAACAAATATCAAAGAGTATGGGTCTTAACATCGATGGGTGCGAGACGATACATTCGAAAAGAAGAAGTATGATTAAGAAACGTCGAATTAAACTTAAACGTGACGTGACACGCTCACGGACAAGAAAAGAAATATAGAAAACGATCACGTTGTAACGTGAGTTACGGGATATGAAGTGACAGCGCCTAATTAGTCTAGCCGGTAAAACTATTCAAAGTAAAGAAAGCGTCATAACAAATACAAGCGCTTGTTAGTATAACACAAGCGCGGGATAGACCTGTTAAAAGACTAACGAGACTAAGTGGTCAAGTGACAACTCAGTCAATAAGATAAAGGGTTATAAGCTGTAAGTACGGCCCGCGAGGCCTTACACATGAAAGACGTGCGCGTCAGTATACATGAAAACTTTTGACCAAAGGAAACGGGAGCTTTGAAAACGAAACTAGGTTCGTTTGATTAAACCAAAGGATTACGTAAATAAGGTTTCGGGGACGAAACCTCTTTAAGGGGGGTAGACTTGTAACACCCCAAAAACGGGTTTGGTAATCAAACCATGTTAATATTAATGACTTGGTAAAATACCGTTAGTGGTGAAAATTTACCCGGTAAATAATAGGGTTTAAATAAATAAATCTAATATTTAATAAAAGGAGGATAAATACTTTGAGAAAGCAAAGTAGATAGAAGGCCCGAGTTAACGGGACTTAAAATAAACTTAGTCGTAACTTCCCCGAACCCACTAAGTTAACTAGGAATGTTTAACCTAGTTAATAAGAGGGAATGTTACTAGAAATAAGTAGGTTATGGCCTACTTAATAACTAACCAAACTAGAGGGACTTAAGTTGCACAAAAGGAGACTTGATTTATAAAAACTAAAATTAAAACACAACACACACTTAATGTGTGAGTGTGTGCGTACGACCAGGAGCAAGAGCAAGGAGCTCAAAACCCTAGTTCCACAAATTGGTCAAATTGAAGCTCGAATCAAGATCCGAATCAATGCATGAACGCGTAGAAACGATCACCAAGTCATGGGAATCACAAGGTATGTCACAAAACCTAGATTGGTTGAAGTTGAAATTTGAGACAAGTAGGTTACTTGCAAATAAATTGATGGATTATGATCCAAGGATGAAATTAGGAATGATATTTATGTCTATGAGTAAACCCTAGTCATTTACTTGTTGAATTGAGGTTCATAATTGAGAATTTTATGATTAACCATTTATGTGTTAAATGGGTTTTGGAGAATTATGTTAAACACTAGGATTATCTTTGTTAACTTAGTGTATTTGAGCTCTATGAAGCAAATCCAAATTTGTTGATATGAAGATTTGTCATGAACATGTGAAAAGATGTTTAAATCTGGGTTAAATAGTTAGTCATGAGCTTGATTTCTAGTAGTAAAAATTTCATGCTCATAAGGTGTTCGATGTAATGCCTAAGTAAAAATTGGGTACCTACTAGTTCATATGAATAACTTGATTATATAAGGTGTTGGGCTGAATGCTAGTGATATGATGAACGGGTCTCACTTATAGATGAGAACCCTTAGTTCTTGTGAAATGAATGAATAAATTAGTCTTGATAATCGCTTGAACTAATTAAAGTGATTGAAATGTGATAAACGTGGTTAGAACTTTGGTTAAAACGGTGGCCTAAAGATAACGCCTACCGGGTAATTAAGGAATGCAAAAACTAGTTGATGAATTCGAATATGCATTTAGTATACTAATGGGCATTTGACTTTTAAAAAGTCAAACTCACCTACGATGTGATGAACGATAATTAGATATAGAAATGCGTAAGGTGGAATAATCGTATTAAGTCATGATTAAACTAACCACCTTGTGAATGATGAATAATAGTTGGCGCTTAACAAGCTAGGTGAAGCTTGGAGGGAAAGCGGGTCAAACAAATCAAGAAGAAAAAGAAAAGTGTAGCTTGGATACGAGGTAAGTTAAAACTTACACCTTTTATTTGATATCTATGGGTTTTATAAATTTTGAATAATCAAAAGTCACATTTGACTTATGATGTTTCGACCCGACATGCGAGGTTCGGAACACAAGACAATAATGATAAACCATGTTGAATGGTTAAAAAGAGCTAATAAGGTCATTTAGTCGTGTGATGACTAATAAATAACGAGTTTTGAATGATTTACCTTATAAGGTAAATCAATACAATTAATAAGGGTAAAACGGCAATGTAGTCACTCGTTGACGATAACCGTTAGTTTTGTAAGACACTTTACGGCGTAACATATAAAGGGGTCAAAATAATCAAGAAATAGATTTATAAGTAAATTGACCGTACGGTGTAAACCGGTACAAGTCATGTAGACGAGATGATAATAAATCCATCTCGTAAAAGTAAACGGTCATATAAGACCAAACAGGTCAAAAGGTGAAAATATTACCCTTTGACAATATCGGCTAATGTATTGTCGAGTTGCTTGATTACAGGAATAAATATCGATTGAATGGTGACATCGCTATTACTTAGCGCCACTAAGGCAAGGTATCGTAACGGGTCAATACATTGATCCGAGCCAGGTTTGTGTAATGATTCAACTCATCATGTAGAATTTGAGGTTTTCTAAGAGTTAAACAAGGTCAAATTAGATATTTGGTTATCTTAAAGATAAACCGAATAATTCAAGTCATAAGTGTAGTGTTTTAGAAACATAATGGTTTCTAAACAAGGTCATAGTTAAAAGACCGGAATTTTGGGTCAAACAAGTATCTGAAAGTCCTTTGTCGTAAAAGAAAGATCAAAATTGACCAAAACGCCCTTGTAGGCTAAATTGAACAAACAGCCTTTAAAGGTTGTTTGGAAACGAGTTTCATGATTAGATAAACACTTAGAATAAGTGTATAAGTTGAAAGATGTAATACTTTAGTCAAATGGCTCTATTTGAGTCTTGCCGTAAAATAATAATCCGAGGGGTAAAACTCGTAACATATAGATATCCACATTAGATCCAACACACTTATAGTTGTAGTGGAAGATTACTTGATAAGAAATGTAGAAATAAGATGCTAGAAATGAATGAAAGCGATTTCAAGCTTTAAGGTGCTTAAATACCCTTAACGGATCAAAATAAGCATACGAGCGAGAATGGGTTTAAATTGTGTAATAAACCTATGATTAGAACCTAATATGGTAGGTAACATTAATTTGAAGAAGTGTATGTGATATAGGAATCAAACAAATACGTTTGTTTGATAAAATGCATAAACGGGCTAAAATTCGGTAAAAAGGTAACGAGTCGAAGGCTTAGAAGTCTCAAAATTTCTTATGTTGGATGTAGGATTTTAACTCCATAAGATGGAGGATTAAATTACGGACGCGTAGGAAAAAGAATCGGGTAAAACGGATCAATAACGAAGAAGTTATGGCCGTTTCCGTAAAAACTAGCATAGCTGAACTGAGCTGCAGACCTGCGTGGCGCGAAAAACCCTGATTTGGCGAAAAAATTTTATTTTAATCAGTTTCGCTTCCCGGACTCGTTTAAATACGTTTTAAGTTATGTATGACTAATCCAACTCATGTTTTATGAGTTTCAGGTATAATTTTAGCACCGGAGGACGATCAAGCACAACGAAGAACCGAACACGATCAAGAAATAAGCATCCGCACTTTGTATCGTTGTTATGTAAAAAGACGAACTCACCCATAGTATGTTGTATAGTTTTTAATTATGTAAATAAAGTTTAATGAACCCGTATTCTTAGTGTATTTGAAATCATAATTACCCGTTTGTTTTCGTAAATTATATGAAAACCTTTCAATAATAATAAGGGTGTTACAGATGACCTCCGGCAACACCTCCGGATGCCAAATCTGCCCGTCCCGGCCCCTAAACCTCAGACCAACATCAAAGACACGGGTGATCTGCATGCTAGATACTGATGCGCGGCCCAACCTGGCTGACGGGATCGGATCGGACAGCTCCGGATCACTCTCGGGCACGAGCCCTAGCGAGCGTGCAATGGCGGTGATGTATGAGCCAGTGTGCAGCTGCCCGCGGAGCTGCCGGTGGTATGCACTGGCAAAGTAATCTGCCAGGCAGGCTGCTAGATCGCAGGGCTGGCCGCGAAGTAGGCAGTATAGAAAGAAAAGGTCACTGAGGTTGACCTTCTCCCTGCTGGTACCCCGCGGCACGATAGATGACGCGATAATATGGTGCAGGTATCGGTACAAGGGGTCTCTAATGGTGGTGGCCTTTTGCCAGGATTTCCCAAAGGGAACCCTGGAAATGGCCCTCCAGAAACTGATAAGCGTCTGCCTGTCCATCGCCCTAACCGCCTGCGTATATAAATCAGTATCAAGCTCGGGCTCTGTGTACAAACCTGTATGGACAGCAAACTCCCGCACACTCATCTGAAACTGCTGACCGGCGAGACGGAATGTAACCTCGTGGACTGGAAAATCCGGGTCCTCCACGTAATCCGCCGGATGCGGCGCGTATGTAAACGTAGAAAGAAACTCGACCGTAAGCTCACAGTACGAGTCCTCCATCGCTATCTGAAATAGGCGTGACTAAGGAGTATCTAGTCCAACTATATCAAGCGTCCGCGCGGCCTCTCCCACGGTCTCCAGCAGGTCCCAGTCTATCCCTACATGCCCCCCAATCTCCATGGTGCGCAACCTAGCGCATCTCCTCGCCGCCCGTGACCCCTGCGGAAACTGCAGGTACGGACATACCTCCTCTCCCACCTCTCCCTCAGCGTCCATATGCTCAATCTCGTCATCGGAATCCATCCCTGCACGTTTAAAAGATAATAAACAAATAATATTATTAAACAATTTAAATAAAAGATAATAAACAAATAATATTATTAAACAATTTAAAAAAAGATAATAAACAAATAATATTAAATAAAAGATAATAAACAAATAATATTATTAAACAATTTAAATAAAAAATAATAAACAAATAATATTATTAAACAATTTAAATAAACAAATAATAAACAAATAATATTATTAAACAATTTAAATAAAAAATAATAAACAAATAATATTATTAAACAATTTAAATAAAAGATAATAAACAAATAATATTATTAAACAATTTAAATAAAAGATAATAAACAAATAATATTAAATAAACAAATACTATTATTAAACAATTTAAATAATAAACAAATAATAGTAAACAAATAATAAATAAATAATAGAAAAAAAATTAAACATGAACTAAAGCGCCCCGCTTTGGCCTCGGCGCGACGCTTTAGTTCTTCGTTTTCACAAACAGAACCCAGTTCCGGATCAAAACCCGCCCAAATCAAAACAATATGAAACATAACTATTTAATGAAAACGATATAGGATGTTCGATCTTACCTTTTAGCGGTTGAAATCTTGAAAAAGAAGATCGTAGCCCAAGTGTGTGTAATGGCACCTTTGTGTGTGTGTTTGTGTTTGTGATGAAATGGGGGAGAAGCTGCTCCGCTTCAGGTTAAACGAAGTACCAAAGCGCCCTGCTATGGGCAAAGCGCCCCCGTCTTAGGACCGGGTTTCACGTCCTTTATTCTCACGATGTATGGATGGATCACTTTGGGAATCTGAGATGCGTAGTTGCGGATCGCTATATCCGTCTTAGGACCGAGCTTGATCATCGGGAAATCAGGGTGTAGGTTGAGCGGTTTGGTATTCTTTTGTCTTCTAGAATCTTGGGAAGATACGTACGAGCTGTGACGAGGAAGATCGTCTGAGGCCTCGACCCAAGTTTCTTCCGACGGAATGTACGAGCTTTTCTATCGGCTTCAACCTTCCTTTGTTCCTGCGTTTTCAATGTTGGGCGACCACGAGTTTTCTTCAAAACAACAGGAGGTTTTTTGTTATTGTTCCCTGGATTGAGGATTTGCTGAAACTTTTCAAAGAAGCTCCTTTTCACTTGAGGGGGTGTTGGATCGATCTGTCGTTTCAATTTTTCAAATTCCGCGTCTACATCGATATCCTCTATCTTAGTCCTTGCAGGCTTGAAGTCAAGCTTCTTCCAGAACACGTCTATCAAATTGATACGGATTTGCTGACCTGTGGACGAAAACAAATTAGGTGGCAAAATCATAACGACAAAGGTCAAAAATATTATTTATCGTTATTTTCCAACTTTTCCAAACGACAGGCACATGGCAAACCACAACTGGTAAAAAGTTGGCAACCACAGCTTGCACCGTAGGCTCTCAACCCGTCTTCCTTACGTTTTAGTTCCATATTCAAAAGCTCAATCGCAAATATTGAAACCTTTCTGAGAATATTTGCAAGCATGGGATGATCCTTGTGGTGCTTCATCACTTTTCGGAGGCTTGTTTCAAAGCTACTACTAATCTCGGCGTATTGTCTATCAACAACATGATCAACATACAGTACAAGTTTATCCAGTGTGTTGCGATGACTTGGAAAGTGATTTTTTAGTGTTGCATGCATGCCCTCAACCCTGTTGGTCGTAGTTTGGTGAAAGTTAATAGTTTTGTTAATCCAGCAAGATACAAACTTTTCACGGAACGGATCCAACCAGGATTTCATCAAATAATCAAAAACCTCTGAAATTAAAAAACGTAAATAGTCAGTTTTTGTTATTATATAAAATTTGAACATAGTTATGTAAGAAATACTCACGTTCACGGCCATCTTCTTTCAGCTGTGCTTCAAGGTTTTCCAAGTTATACCTGTATATTTCCTCGGTCGTAGACTCGCACAATGTCCAAAATGTACGTACGAATTCTTTCCACTGCTTGTCAGAGAATTTCTTCTTGCTGGTCTTATTAATATTTTGTTGAATATGGAACCGACAAAGATACTTATGCGCTTTTGGGAAAACTTGTTCACACGCGTTAATTAGCTCAAATTCCCTGTCTGTTAAAATCACGCGCGGTTCCATACATCCTACCAGCATAGACTTGATCCTCTGCAACACCCATAGGTAGTTCTCTAACTTCTCAGCGGAAATTACCGCACAAGCAGCCGTAAACGATTTGTTTGTCGACGTCATGCCTACGACCTGAACAAATGGCAGGTTGTACATGTTCGTTTTGTAGGTGGCGTCAATCATTAGCACATGCGGGAAGGCACACCACATAGTGAATGATTTTTTGTGAACAAAGAAGACATCTTCAACTGCGTTCGATATCTCATTCGTGCGCATGTAATAAGTGTAATCTTTTTCGAGAAGAATGTTTTCAAGTTTTTGCATCGGAGACTTACTGACATTTTTTCCGGTGTTGATCTTCTGAACAGCGTTGTGTATATCTTTCGGAATAAGCTTTCTAGCCAGATTGTTTTTCGTCAGCGTTCGCCAGATACTTTGGTTGGGAATATCTTGCTCTGCCAGCTCCTTAACCAGTTTTGTATACTCCGAAGAAAGCCCTCTCGCATACGCGTGACCCTCTAAGTTTTCAATAGGAATGTGGTTATGCTTCGCCTTCGTCACCTCGATCCTCCAAACACTTCCGGATGATTCCGAAAACCCGATCATCTCGAACGGGCAGCCTATTTTCTTGCTACCCGTTTTCCTCTGTGTAGCTATACTCTTATGCTCCCCACCAAAAGTACATTGAAACCAAATCTTGTAATTCTCTCCTCTTTTATTCGACCTCTTAATCAGAATGAGGTAACCATTGTCTTTTGCCGTGTCTTGTACCCAACGCACCAACTCTTTACGTGACGAAAAGGTCTGCGTTGTATCAAACGAAAATGTAACCGGGTAACACCCTTCCTCTTCAACAGACACATTCTCCGGCTCACCATCGTCACCGAGGTCCGAATAGACTTGATGTTCAAAGCTCTGTTGACAACCGTAACTGTCATTTGGATAACACTCCTGCTGTACAAAGCTGTGCTCGCCACCGTAACCGAAATTCGAATAACCTTGTTGTGCGTAAGGGTCCTCCATAGGGGTATTCAAATCCAGTGTCACCGTGTTATCACGATAACGAATGCCAGATACAACCTCTGCCTCCTTCAAGTTGGACGAGACCGGTTTCTCATACGAGTCAGAAATAGCGGTCCCCTCGTAAGAATCAAGAACAACTGACTCGTCAGAATATGGACCAAAAAGATAGTTGCTTAACCACGACATCGTTTTTTCAAGACACGTAACTAATACAGCAAAACCGCGCGTTATTTTGAAGAAACACAAGTAATTTGGAAATCGACAAACAACAAAACCCCCGTATGTTTGTAAACAACATATTGAGTGCTTGATGTCTCGAACGCTAAATGTACTGTCTTTATACGTGAAAATTTGGGGTCGAAGCGCCGCGCTATGGCCAAAGCGCGGCGCTTAGGGTTAACGACAAACCTCGTAATCAGCTTTATGTCTCTCAAACAGTAACTCATGTCTCAAACGTCAATCAAGTCACCTTTTGTCGAGCATAGCGCCGCGCTATGGCCAAAGCGCGGCGCTTTGAGGTGTGAAAATAATTTTGGCCGTGTGTAAATAGCATGACCCTTCAATAAAGATCATTATTTTTTAAGGTTACTAATAAATCCACATGGCATCATCTTATTCTAAGGGTGTAAAGAGTGGTTAAACACTTTGGAGTGGTAAACTAAAAAACCGACCAATCAGAGCGCGCCATGTCAATCAGGTAAAAGTGTTTAAACTTTGCTGAAAAGTGTTGGCAATGGTTTAAACACTTGCTGAAGTGACAAACTTTTTTTTTATTTTCTGTTTTTTTTTTAATTTAAGATAAAATGAAAAAACATAAACTTTTTATAAATAAAAATAAAGCATTACATTTTAAATAAAAATAAAGCATTACATCTTAAATAAAAATAAACGGGCCACTAGTACCACCCGAACCACGTTTATCTTGACCCCTCGACTTCGAACCGGAGCCTACCATTTTCTTCTTGCCTTCACCCTTGTTTGATGAGCCTTCCATTTTTATCAAAATATTTGAAAGTTTACAGAGTTGAATGTAGTAAAATGGATCACAAAGAAGGTATTTGGTCTAGTATGTATACTGTAATTTTTTTAAACAAAAAATCAAATTTTTTTTTACTTTGAATGGTATTATTACCGTTGGAATAAGCACAACGGTCAAAACATTGAAGAATCCCGAGTCGGTAAGCTGTCCCCGCCCCTTTATGTTTGCCGATCGGTAAAGGGGTCGGCAGCAGTGTTCCCGCTCGGCAAACCGAGTTTGCCGCCCCCCTTTACCGCCCACTCCGGACACCCTAACATAGTTGATATGGGTCGTATAAGGTTATACGGGCCGTATAACCTTATACGGTTATACGGCCCGTATCAACCATATTAGAATAAGATTATAGTGTGGTCGTATATATATTATACGACGATGTTATACGGGTCGTATATACCTATACGGCCCGTATACAATTAATTTCGTTTATTTTATTGTTTTATTACTATTTGACGCGACGTATTATTCCTCGATTCACGTGCGAGTAGACGTAAGATTCTCTTATTCGATGTTATATTCCTCGATTCTCGTGTGAGTTATGTGATTAGACGTTAGATTCCTCGATATTCGTGCGAGTTATTTGATTCGACGTTAGATTCCTCCATTCGCGTGTTAATCATTTGAAACGATGTAATATTTCGTAAAATTCTCTATATAAACGACACTAATGTAATTCATTTTCATTCAAATTCTATTCGTTTCTTCTATTTTTCTCTGTATTCAAATTATTTACGCTATAATGTCGGGTTGGGTGACCTTTTCGGTGTGTTTGATAACGAGGCGAATCAGGGGAGTTATGATAACAATCAAGATAACAATCAGGGCGTGTTTGATCTGAATGCTCCGTTCGATCCCAGTCTTGCGTCTGATGCAGGTCAGGATACTTGGGGTTTCGATGGCTTTCAGCCTAATTATGCTGGTTATTATCCATCGCAACACCCGGTTAATTTTAAAGCCCCTCCTGTTAGTGTTGGACCGCCGACTGATAGTTCTCATTCTCCTCCCATAAGTGGTGGACCGCCCGAGGGTCCAAATGCTGACCAGGAACCTAGTGAGTTTCAAAACAAGCAGGTATAACATTTAATTATACGTTTATTTGTTGTACGTTAACTATTTTAGTGTTTTTACGTTTGATGTTGTTTTTATTAAAATCTTAGATTAGGGGTACTAAACGGGTCGTGTTCGCGGGTTGGTGGGTTCAACCTGACCTGAACCTGCAAATTTTACACAAACCCGAACCCGACCCGAACCCGAAAATCGTATCATACATAAGAACCCGAACACGACTCGAAGTTTCATGGGTTGACCCGAACACGACACGTTCAACACGAATTTTTTTATTTTTTTCTGAAATTAATATATTAAAATTAAAATTTACTTAAAAAACACAAATATATATATATAATAATATCATATTTAAATTATAAAATCTATGTTAATTTCTCTTTTTAAGTTATAATCATAGCATAAAAATACACACCCCATTTAATTTATGACGTTAAATATATTGTAAAAAAAATATAATATAGTATAAATGTGTAACGGGTCAACCCGCCAACCTGACCATGTTGACCCGAACCCGACCCGTTAACCCAAACGGGTTCGTGGGTTCAACCTGAAACTGACCCGAACCCGTTTATACTAAAACTAAACCGATGGGTTAATCATTTGAGTTACTCATTAATTGACACATATAAGTGTTTTTGTTAGAAATTCGCTAGCATTGATGAATTGGTAGAGTGGTGTAGAGACGTCGGACGCGAAAATGGCTATGCCATCGTCACCAAACGCACCATCTACGATAAACCCCCAAGCTGTCAGCCGTTAAAAATTTGGCTTACGTGCAATTGTGCCGGCGAGCACAAATCAACAGTCACGGTCAGACGCAGCAGGACCAGGAAAACCGGTTCCAAGTTCCAACTGATCAGGACATACAGAAAGAGGTTAGGTTATTGGGATCTAAGGGTTGAGGAAGCTAAACATAACCACGAACCATTTCTGTATCCAAAGGGTCATCCGTCCCTAATGAGGCTGACTCCATCGGAATAGAGGACGGTGGAGCAAATGACGCATCAGAACATAAAACCAAGATATATTCTTGCTGCCATTAAAGAACAGAACCCCCATAATGTCTCAACAAGAAACACCATGTACAACGCTCGGGCCAAATTGGGTCGAATGGAACAAGTCGGCGAGACTCCAATGCATATACTTTTCGACCGGTTGGAGAAGGTTGGGTCTGTTTTTTTACCACAGAACATCTGAAAACGGCGAACGGGTCGAGGATGTTTTCTTCATCCACCCGGAGTCGAACATGTTGTGGCGCGCCTTCCCGCATGTGTTACTTATAGACTCCACCTACAAGACGAATCAGTACAAAATGCCGCTAGTCCAGATTATCGGTGCTACATCCACGTTGATGTCGTTTTGCATTGCTCATGTGTTCGTAAGCAACGAGAAACAGAAAAACTTCACATGGGTTCTACAGAGGTTGAAAAACTCATTAGACAGTGTTATGGAACCCCGTGTAATAGTAACGGATAGAGATCGCGCCCTAATGAACGCATGTGCAACTGTGTTTCCCAGGGCTAGACATTCATTGTGTAGGTGGCACATACAGCAAAATATTGCCAAACATTGCAGGCAAAGCTTTAAAACCGAAGAAAGCTGGCAAAGGTTTCTTTACAAGTGGGGCAAGCTAATTAACTCAACGACCGATCTTGACTACAACTACTGGTACGAGCGAATACGATCAAAGTTGCCAAGCAAAAAACCGACGGTAAGTTTTATATTATTTTTGTTTAATAATCGTATTTATTTGACTTGTCTTAACTGCACTTGACTTTGATTACAAAGATTATGGACTATTTGCATTCAAACTGGTTACAACCATATAGAGACCGGTTTGTTTCGTTCTGGAGCGACCAACATCTGAACTTCAATCAACGTACAACGAACAGGGCAGAGGGTCAACATGCCCTTTTGAAGCAGTACCTAGGCGACTCTAATTACACGCTAGATAAAGTGGTACCACTTATTGATAAGCTCATAAGAAACCAGGTGACAGAAATCAAAAGTTGCATTGAAACAAGCAGGAGCCGAACATTGGGTCCACATAACAAACCAATATTTGATCTCCAACGAAAGAAGGTTTCACATGCCTGCCTAGACTTGATATCCGCCGAAGTAAATGAAATAGAAAACTTAAAGTTATCTAACGGTACATGCGCGTGCCGTTTGTATACAAGTTGTCGGTTGTCGTGCGCGTGTCGGTTGGAACTGTATACAACGAATGGAAATACATTATTCGACCAACCACATTTTATAATCATAGCATTTCATCACGCAAAATCTTATTCACGTTTTATGTTGTTTGTTGATATGTTTCTTAGGTCAAATGATCCTGTTGGAGTTGATAGACCCTTTTTGGAAAAAGTTAAATTTGGACTCCATACTGAAATCGAGCGAGGTGGATTGTTTCGACTTAGACGACGAACTTGCGCTTCTCAGACAACATTTAATTGCCCAGCCAAGAGAAGTCAAGAAAAACCTGGTTCAAAAGATGAAGGATTTGGTACAACTCAATAAGACGAAGCTCAAACAGCCAGTTGTGCAAAAAAACACACGGGGTCGTCCAACTTTAAAAGCTCAGCAACAAATGAAGGATGATTCGTTTATGGAGCCTTCAAGACACAACTTTTTTACAACGCAGGACGCGTATAGCGATTCACCCGTTGGGTTTGGCACACAAGAGTTAATCATCGAACCTACCAGGCACAGCTCGTTTGTCGAGTCACAAAGTTATTGTGCAGAAACATCTATGTTCTTCAGCGAGATTGCGAAAGGCGCTAAGAATTCGAAAACGAAAAACAAGGTCGCAAAATCAAAGGAAGAGCAACCACACTTACCTTTGCTGCATGTCGCACAAGTTAATATGTCCATAAACTTCAAACAGTTCATTCCACCTTGCTTCTATCCACACCTCAGTCACATACAAAATGTGCAGGGTGATGGTAATTGTGGGTTTCGATCTATAGCGGTCGGCTTATCGCTTTAAGAGTGGCAGTGACCGTTAATATGGGGGGAGCTTCAGACTGAGTGCAACCAGTACCACAACTTATGGAAAACGATAAATGAACCTGAGTATCAAAATTTTCTTGAGTCATTTGATTGGTCTGGTATAGGCGCAGCACCTGAACATAAGTGGCTACAAATGCCTTTCACGGTGTTTTTGATAGCAAACCGGTGGAATGTCGTTTGTCTCTTATTAAGTGACACTGGTTGTGCTTCATTTTTTCCCATGTTCAGAACAGCCGAAGACAGTATTCCGCATCGAACAGTCGCGCTTGTACATGTACACAGAAACCATTTTATTCACGTCAGATTAGAAGGGGAATATCCAATGCCAACCCCATCAGGATACTGGCGACAACCGACACGGAATACGCCAGCAGAAAGTTGGTATCATTATTACAAGGAACGTATTGACAAATATAATACGATCGTTGATGAATACAGGACCAGGACATACGTGGATTTAGGTTGCCTATGAATATAAAATGTTATTTCATGTTTTGCCAATTTGTAATGATGAACATACACGTTATATAAATGTTTTGGCAACTCGTTGAATTTGAACTTGAAAAAACGTTTAAAATGTTATTTCATTTTTTGACAATTTGTAATGATGAACATACACGTTATATAAATGTTTTGGCAACTTGTTGAAATTGAACTTGAAAAAAAACGTTTAAAACGAATCAACGTTAACACATTATACGGCCCGTATACAGATTTCATTTAGCTTGGGGGTTTTAGTTTTTAGCATTTAGTTTAAAACGAATCAACGTTAACACATACACGTTATATAAATGGTTAGGTTTTATTTTTAGGTTTTTTGGGGGTTTTAGTTTTTAGCATTTAGCTTGGGGGTAGGTTTTTTTTTGGGGGGGGGGGGTTAGGTTTTTTTAGCTATTTTAGGTTGTGTTCAAATTGGTTCTCGCGGTTCTCACAATAAGGGTGGTTCTCGCATGAGCCCCTCCCTATATATATATATGGGACCGCTAAAATGAAAACCACCTCTAGTTGTAAAAACCATGGGAACCACTTTTAGCCCTTAGATCAACTAGATGAATAGATGAGATTAAAAGTAGTTAATATAAATATTTAAAGCTTTTTGTCTTGTTATGTTTTTAATATTTTATTGTTAAAGGATATTTAGGTAAAATTGTTTTTTTTTGTCTTTTTATATATATTATTTTTAAATGTCTTTTTTTTCCCATTCATTTATTACTTTTGGGACTTAATAATTTTTTATTAAGAAACTGATTTTTTGTTTTAAAAACTTTTTTGAAATCAGATTTTTTTAACGCGCCGACATTTACGTTAAAAACTTCACGCGCCGTTTTTTTTAACTTTTTAGGCGCCGTTTTTTACGGTTTACACGCTGTTTTTACGTTTCAATCGTCTTTTTTTAACGCGCCGATTTTTACGCCGGGCTTTTTCAAGCGTCGTTTTTTTACGCGCCGTTTTTTACGTTAAATTTTTTACGTTTTAACGCGCCGTTTTTTTTACGTTTTACGTTAATTTTTTTACGTTTTACCGCGCCATTTTTTAACGTTTTACGTTTTTTTCGTTTTAATGCGCCGTTTTTTTTTTACGTTTTTTTCGTTTTAACGAATCGTTTTTAAGTTTTACGATTTGCGTTAAAACTTTTTACGATTTTTCGTTTTACGTTTTTACGTTTTACGTTTTTACGTTTTACGTTAAACTTTTTACGTTTTACGTTAAAAAGTTTACGGTTTAACAGTTTTTTTTACAAAAACATTTTACGCAACACGAACGCACCCTAGAAAACGCAAACTTTTTACGTTAACTTTTTACTTTTTACGTTTTACGTTAAACTTTTTACGTTTTACGATTTACGTTAAACTTTTTACGATTTACGTTAAACTTTTTACGTTTTACGTTTTACTTTTTACGTTTTACGTTAAACTTTTTACGTTTTACGTTTTTTCGTTTTACGTTTTACGTTTTTACGTTAACAAAGTTTACGTTTTTACAGTTTACGTTAAACTTTTTACGTTTTACGCTTTACGTTAAAAAGTTTACGGTTTAACATTTTTTTTACAAAAACTTTTTGACGCAACACGAACGCACCCAGAAAACGCAAACTAGGTAGGTGTCTCAGATAGATTGTTATCGTCATCGACTAGGGTAAAAAAAACCCCCAACATCAAAACAAAGTGTATCTCGGAAAAAAACGGGGTTTGGCTCAGATTATCCGATAATCAAAAGGCTGCAAAAGTGGGGTTGCAAGTTGTTGGATCGTTCCGGTGACCCTAGACAGTCAAGTTGAGTAGTTCATCATCATTTACAAAGGCGGAATCAATGCAAACAATGTCAAACAGCTTGTTTCCTTTTAATCTTTCTCTATTGATGATTTCCTGAGCTTTTACAATGGTTTTTGACAAAAATTCGGCAGCACCTCAGCTCACACACACATAATTCCGTATCAAAATGACAAGACACAACCCCTATTTATAGTTGTTGCTATTTCGTTTGAAAGTGACAAGGCTCACTTCAAACGAAATCACTTAAGTTAATTTCGTTTGAACCTGACCCTGGCACCTTCAAACGAAATCACTCACTAAAACACAAACAAACCCTAATTTGATCCCTGTTGTGCACTCGTTCATCCTATCTAGACATAAGACTTGATTAAGACGTAGTTAACAGACAGTAGATGCACCAACACAAGTTCAAAAAACCTACCCTCCGCCGTCCTTGCCGCGCCATCGTCATCAAAATCTACGGGTTTTTTTTCCATCATCGCCACCCATTCCAACATATTAAACCCACACAGTCCACTAATCAAAAATCACCAGAAACATCAAGAACACATAATCATAGTTCACTGATTCAAACAAAAATCACTGATAAAAACTCAAACAAGAACAAACCCACATAGTTCATCAGGCAAAAAATCAAGAACCCCCATCAAACAAAACAAACAAGCTGTACAGATCCACCACCAAACAAACATAATCAAATCAAAACTTATTCAAAAAACACATTGTGTGATTGCAAAAACAACAGAAACAAGATCGAACCTTTGGACCCCCATCAACCACCTGCACCAGCACCGACTTCCGAACACCCCACCCCCATCACCGTCTTCCTCGCCACCTCCCACCACCTCCCACCAACGTCTTCCCCACCAACACCTCCCCACCGCCGTCCTCTTTCTCTCTTCTCGGTGAGAGAGAGATGAGAGAGAGAGAGCATATCTTACTAGAGAGAGAAACACCCTTCAAAGGCCACCCCCGCCGTCGGTATCTCACCGCCGCCGTCATCTTTCTCAGATCCAGGATTGGGCGGTGGTTGAGGTAGATCGGAAGAGATGAAGACGGTGGTGGTGGTGCTGGTCGGATTTGTTTCAGGTTGTTGGCAGACATTCACCGGAGAGGAGGGGGTGTTTGAGGTAGATCGGAAGAGATGAAGACGGTGGTGGGTTACTGCAGAGACGGATGGGGGGGGGGGTTGGTTGCAGGTAAAGAATCGCCGGATCCCCTTCTCTCTCTTTTGAAGATGAACATGGTGGTGGAACACAAAAATGAGGAACAAAAACTTTATAAACAAAATAACCAGAGGAGATAGGATATAGGTTTTCAAAAAGGTGGTTTGAGAGAGTTCTGACAATTATAAATGAAGAGAGATGGTAGGATTTGACATATAGGGTAAATGACTAATATACCCTTTTTGTTGGCTGAATATGATTGGTGGAGAGTGGTTCTCACGGTTCTTACAACTGGGGGTGGTTCTTATTTTAGCGGCTCCCTATATATATATATATATTGTGACGCATATAAAAATTAATTGATATGTGATTATTTGGAAATGTATCGAGTAATTTTTACTTTCACGCATCCAAACTCTTATCATATTTGACCAAGCAATATCCAGACTGAATGAGAAGTCCGACATGACACCACACTAGAGATGAGCAAATGGTATCAGGTACCGATAACGAACCTATTATGTGATACCTCAGGTCTCTGGCACGCCTGACAATATTATGGCAAATAACGTACCATATAATTCAAAATTTGTCTCAACCTATTAATACCTCTCTCCTCATACATTGATGTCATTCAATTCTCACGAATTCCTTCAATCTTTCTATCTTTTTAACAAGACTAAACTGCTAAAATGGTCCCTGAGGTTTTGTCACTTTAGTCCAAAACTTAAGCTTTTTGAATTTGGGTCCCTGTAGTTTCAATTTTGTTGTCATTTTCATACAAAAACAAAATCTGATCAAATTTTCAGTTAACATCTAACTTTTTGTCTTTTTCTTCCCTTTTAATGAAGGGTAAAATGGTCAGATTTTTTAATTTGTCATAATAAAACGTTAAAATACTATTTTGCCATTCATTAAAAGGGTGAAAAAGGACAAAAAAAAATTAGATGTTAACTGAAAAATCTGAATATATTTTGATTTTGGATTAAAATGGTAACAAAATTGAAACCACAAGGACCCAGATTCAAAAGATTTAAGTTATGGACAAAAGTGAAAAAAGTGACCAAACCTCATAGACCATTTTGACAATTTACTCTTTTAAGAGAGATACTAACTCTTATATCGGATTCTTGCCTCATGGATATCTTCCCCTTTCCTTTCCCACTATTTGTGGGCCTTAAGAAGACAAAAGTGTTCTTGATAAAATTTATAGAGTTGATGGGCCCGGTTGAATATTAGAGTGGGTAGGAGCGTCATAAAGGACTGCTAGTTGGGTTTGATGCCACAAGTGGGTCCACTATAGACAGCCTACTGTACTCATGAAAAAGAATAGGTGGGTGGGGCCCTGGCCCGATCCATGGCATGAGTTGAGTTACCCATTTAAACTTTACCACGATGGTTTAAAAACGAAGTTGGAACAATATATTTGCAAGTTGTAACATATCTTGTTCAAATTATGGATATCTTCGACAAATGTAATTTTTTTTCTTAACATCGTGTTACGAGTACTCGAGTAGTATGTACAAGTAAACAGAACATAAACGTACATGTTATCAAACCAAGACTTATGTGGTTTAACGCACCGCAACCAGTGGCAGACTCAGGAATTATTTGTTGGGGTGCGGATGAGACGTTCAACCATATTTTCAAGGGGTGCGGTTGGATTTATTTCCTAAAATATACACTAATTTTTTTTTGAGTAAATTGCCAAAATCGTCCGTGAGGTTTGGGTATGTTTGTCATTTTCATCCAAAACAACTTTTTTGTACCATATAGTCCTTCACTTTTGGGATTTTTTACCATTTTCATCCAAACATCTAATTTTTTAGCATTTTGGCTCCTTTAGGATAGGGGCACTCACCTAGAAAGCAACACACAGGTACCACATCACCATCCAATAGGATTGTGTCACCTCATTTACCCCCATACAACTCAATTCAACCTACATAGAAAGAGGCACTCACCTAGCTTAACTACCTACAGTATCATCGCGACACCTCAACCCATTATCCTCTCAAAATTTCAAGCGTTTTGTATTACTTGCTCCACCAACGGGCTTACCATACTCAAACCACTTGCGGCAGTGTACCCGCACTGCTTGGAGCTCGCTTCAACCGGGGGGCTTGCGAGTTATGCACCCCCACCACCGTTATTTTGAATACTGTTTAGTTTATATTCACACGTCATCAAAGATTGTCCATTGGATGTGTGGTACTTCAATTGATGTATTTTACATAAAAACTTCTGAATGGACCAAGAAAATACACAAGAGTGTAAGACAATAAGTGGCAAAAGAGTAAACACTAAGAGCGAAGAGCCAACATATTAACAAGTAACGAGCCAACGCCTGTTTAATTAACAAGCCTAACGGCCCACTATGGCAAAAGCATGATACAACATGTCCTCAATAAGCCCAGCCGAGCCCTGGTCCAGCATGTATCCTTGAGTAGAATAAGGTGAACAAAGAAACCGGATTGGGAACAGAACCGGTTTTTACGGTTTGGTTGAACTAGAGATGCACAAACCGGGTTTTTATTTATACCCTAATACTGGGTAGGAACCGCGTCCGGCTTTGGTCAACAAAGTCAAGAACAGGGTAGGGTAGGAACCGGTTCTAGGTACGTTCGGGTTTTTGACCGGTTTGGTGGGGGGTTTTCGGGTTTTGGCCAGTTCGGGTCCGGGTTATGGCCGGGTAGAGGTAGAACCCGGTTCGGTTACCGGGTCTGGAACTTGTCTGTACCCATGGGTCGGGTAGGGTAGGAACCGGTTCCAATTCAGGTCCAAAACCAGGTATTTTGTGCATCTCTAGGTTGAACCCGATTTGAACCTGAACCAAACCGTAGGGTTCAAATCAATTTGTAACCTTCAAAACTGATCAAACTGGAACCGAATCGGCTAAAAACAGTTTTGACCTGTCAAACCTGATTCTTTACCCATCAAAAACCGGTTTCAACCCTAGCTAGTTTGGAAAAAATAGGTTTTGACTTTCTTCGACCAAAACCCAACCCATTTCAACCTGAACCGGTTTGGGCCAAGAACCGGATTTGTGCACCTCTATCTCCAAATACTAGTAGACTCTATAACCAGTTGCTTTCTTTCATAAAACTAATAAAAGTAAGGAAGACAATAAGTGGCTAAACAGTAGAGGTGGGCAAAAAAAAACCGTTAATTAACCGGAACCAGTTATTAACCGGAACCTTAACCGGTTATTAACTGGTTAGTGGTTACTTTTAACCGCCAATTAGTAACCGGTTATAGATATTTAGTATAGGAACTGGTTATTAACCGCTAGAACGGTTAACCCAAAAAAAACTGAAAAATTCAAAGAAAAAGGTAAAAAACGGCTATTAACCGAACCGGTTAAAGTGATTAACCGGACCAATTAAAGTTAAAAGGTGAAATTAACCGCCATAACTGGTTAACCGAACCGGTTATGGAAATTAACCGGTTTGTGCACCTCTACTAAAGAGTAAGAACTAAGAGGCTAAGAGCCGACATATTAAGCAAGCAACGACCAACGAGCCAACACATGTTTATTTAGCAAGCCCAACACCCCATTATGGCAAGGCCCAGCCGAGCCCTGGTCGAACACATTGTTGGACTCTTATTAAACTTTCCAATTATTGCTACTGTATGTATCAGGAGGTAATTTCTACTGTTAAGACAGCCATATACAAGTCTCCACGTCATTTGCCACATCATCATAAACCGACGCCAGGTTACAAAAGGTTAGATACATACAGTAGCAAGCAATTGGTTGTATGCATGGTTGTATGCACATAAGAGTTGCATACTCCTTGTCAACACAACACAGTTAAAGAACGAGACGATGACGAAACGAGACATCATAAGGTTTAATAAACTTCTAAAAGGATCATACTACCAATTTCGATTCAAGATTTGATATCTAGCAAAGCATCTGCTTCTGTACCAACAGACCCTACAAGCGTTTCTTACCAAATTTGAAAACCCTTAAAAGGTAACTACAAAATTTGAGGCCTTTCAAAACGATCATGTTTCATCTGCAATTGTTCCAAGTAGCACCAACACAGTGTCGAGAGTTTCTGGAACCAAAACACTTTATCAGCTTAACAGTGTATATTAAAAAAACAGAAAGTAATCGGATATCTGAATCACTGCAATATCTAAAATCATACCTTCTTTGTTCGGATATAAGTCAACAATCTTCCCACTGAAATAGTCAAAACATAGAACAAAAATATCATTTAAATCGTAAATCTTACAATGATTCACACCAAAGTTTAAAAGGTATATCCAGATGCACAAATTCTTGATGCATATTAGGAAAAAAAAAAAAAACAAAGTGAAAAGCCGGTGTTTTTATCATCACTTTATTAAAGAAAACGCTCTAGTTTTCGTTATTCCCTTTAAATAGTAACAAGAAAACGCACAAGTTTCCGTTATGTCTATAGAAGTAAAGTTGTTTGCTGTGAATTACAGTGTCGTAAACACTGCTACATTCACACGTTTGACTTCACGCTTGCAATAACCATTCAAATATTAGTCAAATAACTGCGACCACGATAACTTTATTTGTAACAAAGAACATAATAATACATAGCACAACGATATAGACACGTATTATAAACTACCAAAAAAACATGGACTTTTATGAACAAATTTGATTGAATTTGACTTACCCGACTTAAATGTGAAGCGATCGCACTTCTGATCCTCTCCCCTGTCTCATCTCCTTCTCCTTCATAATCCGAAAGACCATGATTCCTTGTATACTCCGAATCTTCATCAGGAAACTCCTCACCAGACTTAATAAGAAAATTATGAAGCAAACAACACGTAACCACAACGTAAGGAAACGACTCAATTGATTCCTCCTTCCACTCCTTGGACAAAATCCCCCACCTCGCTCGCAGCCTCCCAAACGCAGTATCAACCAACTCCATCCCACGATTATGCACCGAATTAAACGCTTGTTTCGAAGAACTCAAGTTCAAACAACCATCATCAACACCATCATCCTCATCATCATCCTCAACCTCATCATCACTACCCGACTTCCTAAACGGTGTAATCAACCACGACAAAAGCGGAAAACAAGATTCACCCAGAATATACTGCGGGATCGAACTCCCGTCGTTAAGTTCATACGACGGGCCCGTTAACAACTCCCGGGATTCCTCAACAGCTGAAAACAACTCCGACTGTCGTAAAACAAGTTCCGGCTTCATCGTACTCGGCCACCCAGCCGAAACATCCAAAAACCTCCCTTCAGAATCCACCAAAGCCTGAACCATAACAGACCCATTTTCCCCAAACAAATTCCCTTTAACCCCAAACCTCTCAACACCCAACACCCCACAACAATTCGGCAACGAAATCCACCCAAACCCCAACACAATTCTATTCAAATCAGACCTTAATTCAAACAAATGACCCAACTTATCAATCACAGCTTTACACACAGTATAAAAAACCCGACAAGCGGTAGGCGAATCGATGTCGAATCGCCTACCGACCGCGTTAAAACTAGCGGAATGCGCAAGCCGAAACAGGGTAACACCCACAGCATAATTGGGATCAATTGGGAGGGATGATAAATTAGGGGTTAAGAGAGGAACAATGTAGGAAAAAGATTGTCTTGACATGCGAAAAGATTCGATGAATAAGTAATCGGAAGTAGAAGAATTTTGGGAAGTGAGGAGGCGGTGGAACCAGGAGGGAGGGGGAGGGGGTGGTTTGGGGACGGCGAAGGCGATGGGGTGGTGGATGAGAGAGAGGAGGTGAGAGATGGAGAGAGAGACGGTGGATATGTTGGATTCTAAGGTGAGGGTTTGGGAAGGGTGGAGAGTGAGGTCGTGGGTGGTGAGGAAGGAGTGGGCGGCGGCGGTGGCGGAGAGGGAGATGAGGTGGAGGAGGGTTTGACGGCGGGTGGAGGGGGTGATGGGTGGTGGGTTGTGGTGGGGTTTGGTGGTGGTTGATGATGACTTTGCTGCCGTTGGGTTTTTGGTTCCTCCGGCGCCGGCCATGGTGATCTAGAGGAAATGAAAGTAAGCAAAATGGTTATTTTGTAGAGACTAACCATTTTTTTATGGCAAATTGGAAAATAATAATATCATCTTTCTGAAATTGGCCGATAATAATCTCAAGTCAGTTATCCCCCACTTGTAGTGGAGTGGTTGAAAGAACTTTGGGTTTCCTTGGAGACCCGGGTTCGATCCCCACCTGTTGCATTTGGGGGTAAGGGCAATGAGGGCGAGGAGACCCGTGGACACAAAGGACCGCGGGCCTGAGCCTGAGCCCGCCCCCGGTTTTCATCTGGCTGTTACTCTAGCGAGGCTTCTCGTGTGGAGGCAGAACGGTTTCCGGGGGAAAGCCGTAACCAAGTCTGATAACCAACGCGGGCCCGGTTAAGACAACATAGTCTGGGCAGACTTGACTAGGGCCCCCCGGTTTGGGGGGTGTGGGAGTTGCTCTCACAACCAAAGTTGACTCTCACCTTTCAAAAAAAAAAATCTCAAGTCAGTTATTAGCCAATAATAATCCGACCTCGTCCAATTTTTTTGTAAAATAGTCCGCCGTTAAAATAACTTAACAGAGTTAAGTGTTTTTTTCCGAATTACAAACCGATGTTTTAGGGCTTTTGATCAGAACGAGGATACGAGTCGATTGATGTAAAAATGACCTCGAAATACTGCCCCCAACCCACGAAAACGGTGCTTCAATTCGGGTGTTTAACTTCCAATTAACAAAATTCAAGCCATTTCGAACACAATTTCGAGGTAAGTTTTACATCAATCGACTCGTATTCTCGTTCTGATCAAAAGCCCTAAAACATCGGTTTGTAATTCGGAAAAACACTTAACTCCGTTAAGCTTATTTTAACGGCAGACTATTTTACAAAAAAATTGGACGAGGTCGAATTATTATTGACTAATAACTGACTTGGGATTATTATCGGCCAATTTCAGAAAGATGGAATTATTATTTTCCAATTTGCCTTTTTTTATAAACAGCTCCGTGGCTGGTCCGAAACGTAGATAAAAATAAGCAGATCATGGAAACACGTTCTAAGTGATGATAAAAAAAGGTCGTGATGGTATATTTGAAAGTCACAAAGAAGTTGTGTTGGAGTATATGAAGCAACTTATTTGAACAAAACGTATATAAAGATAAGCATGACGATCGTGTGTTACAGTGGGACGATTTAAACGTAGATAAAAAAAGTATGTCACGATAGTGTATATAGATATGAGCGCCAAACGATTTAAAAAACCGAACAGTTTAAAAAAATTTTATCTAAGAGAAAACATGGGTTTGAGAATAGTTGGTCGAGTTATTCCGGGTCAAACGAATACCTATTTGTTATTTCTATATCAAGAAGTAGTCTCTCATTTGTTTCGTAATAGACTAAATGGCGAGTTAATAGAATAAATGGCGAGTTCACTAAATGTTAGACGATGTGATCAAAGATATTTTATGAGCTCAAAACTAATTTCGAAAAAAGACATAAGTTACATGTATGAAACTAAATATGACGATGTAATCAGTTGTGGGTGTTGGATTGATCATTATCTAATGATTGTAAGGATGATTGTGTATAGAAACTCAGATATTTCACTTTCGTGTTAGAGAAGTTATTGAAACATTTTAAGATGTACATGTAGGATTTGAGTTTGTTATACTTGTGAGTTTAAGCAATGGAGAAGCAAACAATTTGTAAATTGTAAAGTAAATAAGATAAACACACAAGCTGTATCAAGACTGTTTTATATTGAATTTAAATGATTTCAATTACAGTACAATAATTATACAAACTTCCCCTCAGACTGATCACTCACTTTGTTGTTCATACAAAAATATTATTTGCAATCAGCCGACGTCACCCTGATAGTGGCATCTAAGGTTATTAACATAAAAGCTTTCACATGTATTAGCAAACATTTGCGGGAATCTAACATCTGATCTATTACATTAAACATCTACTCTAAACTAAGTACTGTTACATTGAATAAACCTATGTTCTTCAAACTGTTGTTGGCTCGTATCAAACATTTGTTTGGCCATAACAGATGTTTGGTCTTCATGATCAATATTTTTCTTCAACATAGCTTTGGCCTTGAACAATGGTTTCTTCTTCTTCAACAGTGATTCCAAGGCTTCAAACAGATATTTGAATGTCTTTAATAGATGTTCTGGTTAGTGTTCAAGATTCACTATCTCTAGGAGGAGAATGCTTCATTAAATGTTGATTTCTTGATTAGGAGGTCATGTTTTGGCTTTTGAATATCATATGTTCTTTTGTAGGTCCAATAATCTTCCCCTAAATTAGATGATGCCAAAACAGATGTTTCTTAGATCAATCTTTATTTTTCATCAACTTTTCTCTGATCTAGCCTTTGAATTATAATTCGGAGTTCACTAAGAAGCTATCTTCTGAATCCCTTTCGAGTGGAAGATTTATAAACTCTTGCAGATCTGCATCATTGAGCCCAAAGGCACCATTCATTGAGATCTTTTGCACTTCCCTACTAGCCCTAAGCAGAGTCAATTCATGGCTTGTCTTATCAGACTTCCACTCTAGAATTTTGAGGTTACAAGGGTTTGTTGGGACCAGAGTTATTGCAGATGAGTTTGGGGAAAGATGTCTTACCAAAATTTTACTAAGTAGATCTTCTTGATTTGTATATGAACTCCCATACATTAACTCACTTCTGGTTCCTTCTTTTACGAGCTCATCTTGTTGTATCTTCACATCTTCTTTTGGCATCTTTATTTGTCTATTGAGATATAGCTCCTTGCAGCTGCTGAGATGTTCTTTACAGATGGAAGCTTTGAAGGGTCACCTAAAGTTTTTATGGGGAAGTCTACTTGATCATAATTTAGCTTCTTGAGACTGAGGGATCTTTTTCTCTTAATATCTATAACCTTTTGTGCCACAAAAGTGAAAAGTGTTTTGGTGTGATTGCGATCGTTGACAAGAGACGATTGAAAATAAAGACTTTTTTCTTAGTGTTTTTTTAAGATAAGAGACATTCTAGAGATCAATAGTTTCTCGTTGGTGATACCTCTTACTCGTCTTTGTTCGTTTATTTGTCTCTAGCTTAATTAGAAAAGATTTTGTATTGTTGTATATTGGTGATAGTGGATTATATCTTAACTTTCAAAGCTTTTCATTATTTACATTTTACAACATAAGGTTGTGGGGTGTGGAGTGGGTTGGGTTGGGGGCATTGCTCGACACATGACGAGGGTGGGATCCACAAGCTTATGGTGAAAAATGAGGGGTGTGGTGTGGCGTGGCTTATCTTGGTGTGGCCAGCCATGTGATTTTTTTTTTAATTAAAGTAGCCAACTAAAGCCAGACATATTGGACCAGCCAACCAAGTCACCCTGCCCCCCGCCTCACGCCAGGCCGAATACCAACGCTAAAGGAGCAACGCCATACCCAACGCCAACCTAGGTGGAGCAGCTGACATTGAAGGGCATCCCCCGCCCCAACTAACGCCCCACTCCCCTCAGCCTAATAGAAAAAAAAAAAAAAAAAGAAACATAATTATTTACGAGAATCTACTTTGCCATATGTGTTTATATCGGTCCATATAACCATGTACTATTTTAGTTGGACTACATTTGTATCAATTGTTTTTCTCAGAATCTCAAGACAGCCCCTTTTGAATCATAAACCACTATTCTTTTTAACTCTACTTTAGACTAACCACTACCTTTTAGGATGCAACGACTTTTAGAAAATGAAAAAAGCAAGAAGCAAAACTTTTATCATCTTTAATAATCCTAAAACATGTTTCCCTTGTTGCAAAAATTGTTGGGTAATAATGGTTCAGCTTTGATGTTTTTAGATGAAGCTGTGAGCAAATCTTCAATAACGGCCTTCAAACTCTCTAAATTGAAACAAACCGTTGCAAATTAGAAACATAATTAAACGAATCCATACAAGGGATTCAATTATGTAGTTTGAGCTTAATGGTTCTTTTAAGTAAAAAAGTTGTACATTATATATATATTAAAATACAAAAAGATCAAAATCAACAATAAATAATCAAAATCAACCTTGCATAAATATAAGTTTAAACACAATCCAACAACTAATAAAGTTCAAACAACATAAGCGAAATATCAACCATGCAACTAATCAAAGCTCAAACGTATAAACTTTAAACAAAACACATAATAAACATAAATAAAGTATACAATACATCAAAATTTAGCACATAATACAGCAACTAAACACATAATAAACATAAATAAAGTATACAATACATCAGAATTTAGCACATAATACAACTAATAAAGGTTCAAATTAACAAAAAAATTGTCAAAAATGCCTTAAAATGAGATTCCTAGGTGGACTAAGGGGTAAAATGCTAAATGGTTTAGAACGTGGGGTATGGTGGGGCGGGGGTTTGGGGCGTGGCCCGACACGTGGCTTGGGTGGGCTTCGCTGGGCTGACCCACATTGAAGACGGTATGGTGGGGCGAGGGTTTGGGGCGTGGCCAGCCCAAACCTCCATATTTATATTTTTTATAAACAAATTTAAATTTCTTAATAATGTTTTTAAAATAAAGGAAATTACATAAAAAAATTATAGTGCTTTGAATATTTTTTCTTTATCTCTTCTCTCGTCTCCAACATTAGTTCCAACTCTTCACCTGATAGGTGATCGATGGACTGGGCTAGAAATTTCATATCATCTCGTCTATTTTAAAAATAAGATAGAGATTATTATAGAAGAGGTGGAGTAGTTGTGGTAAAAAAATTAATAGAAGTGTGAGTATTTATAGTGAAAAAAAAATAAATACATAGCCGTTGGCCAACGGCTAGCCCAAACGGCTACTTGTCTTGGCCAATGAGATCCCGCCAACGCCCGGGCTGAAACCCCCCGCCCAAAGGGCCACGCCGAAACCCAAGCCCACCCGAGGTGGTGACTTGGGTGTTTGTACCCAACCCCCGCCCCATACCCCATAGTCTTATTGGCATAAATTGATGACCGGTATAGTATATAGATAGATGAGATCGATAAACTTGATTAAAGTTATGTAAAGTTTCATACAGTTAAAATCAAGTAATCGGTTGTGGAATACCTTTTAATTTATTCATAATCTATACTATATAATAAAAGAAACCATGTTATGGACACATGGCGCTCTATGAGGCATTCTTAATTATTTTTTTAAATATTTACTAGGTTATAACCCCGTGTATTACACGGGTTGAATAAAAAAAATTAAATAGTTAATAAATGAAGATTTTGTAATTATAAACCATATTTTTAAACGATTCATAAGAAAGGGTGATATACATTAGGAGCATGTGACGTTAATTAAATTTATTCATTAAAAGTTAGATAAAGATTATATATAAATAATATTTTAGTTCATGAGTAATTAAAAGATATCAAGTTATCAACTAATTTAGAGAAAAAAATGAGCGGGATACGACATGTGTCCTCTAACAGGATCAATGCAACAGATTCATCAGTTTCTGGTTTGGTTTTCTTTTTTTATTAGCTGGATTAGTGATCAAAATGATGGGATTTCAGTTAAATTTGTTTTTTGGTTCTGTCACACTTCCAATGTGGCTAACTTATTATTCTTACATGTTCATGATTGATCCATTTAGGAGTAAAAATCTTGTAAAACTTTAAAGCTCGAGTTTGAACCACCGTTTTTGAAATGGATTTTGTGGTCTTGTAAATGAACCATAAACATATGGGTTGCGGTTATGATTTTTGTGGTCAAGTTATTGTTCACCGTATTTTACATCAGGATCAAAAGTGGAGCAGTCTTTTCGAACAGAGCAACTAAAATCCTCGTAATCGTCCAGAGAAGATGATCATTGGCGAAGATGATCGTAGAACAGAGGGTTTGGAGAAGATTTTTGGTAATGATGATAATATCTGAGCTTTATGAGGTCAAGGGTCCAAAGGATATTTACTTTAATTAATTTAATTAATAATGTATTATAATAAAATCATATTGACCATTTTGCCCCTGAGAAAATGACAATATAACAGGATTTTATTAGACAAATATCAACTGATTTCATATTTGGACCAAAATGACAATAAAAGTGAAACCATAGGGACCCAGATTTAAAATGTTTGAGTTTTAGACTAAAATAGCAAAAGTGGTTAAACCTCAGGGACCAAAATGACAGTTTACTCTATTATATATAAAATACATGACACATGTTACATGTTTGAGTGGTCTAAATGGTAGTTATAATACTGTATAAATACTTTTACTATAACAAACGTTTAGCAAAAGTAATTTTATAACAAACGTTATAAATAAATGATAATATTTTATAAAACTTTATCCGTAATTTATTAAATGTTTGAAACATATTAAATTTAATAATTTAAATTAAATATTAATTATATACGATTAATGATTGTCTAGAATAATGACAAGTGTCTCTTTATTGGTTTCTTTTATTATATAGTATAGAAGATTATGGAAATTTAATTATTGATAATATTAAATTTAAAATTTATGAAAGATATTTAATGATAAAGACAAAGATAACCGATAATAATATATTAATTATTATAATCATATATTAATTATTAAAATCTAAAAAAATATATTAGCGTTTTAAATATTTAGAGTTAATTACACAGTTAGTCCCTATGGTTTACATAAAATAAAATACTTAGATACTAATAGTTTAAAAGCACATTCTAGGGTATTAACTTTTCATTTTGTAACGTTTGAATGTATTGAATTCTAGGGTATTAACATAGTTAGTACCTATGGTTTGCACAAAATAACATACTTAGTTACTAATAGAATGTGATTTAAAAAACAAATAACGTTAATACCTCCAAGTTACAAAATGAAAAGTTAATACCCTAGAATGTGATTTTAAACTATTATAGTACCTAAGTATGTTACTTTGTGCAAACCACAGGGACTAACTATGTAATTAACTAAAATATTTATAAAGATAAAGATAATAAAAATATTTATTCTAATCAACTGTTTCATTAAAATGATTTATTCAATACATGTAGAACATATATATTTTTTATTACACGTGGTATAATTAGAATACTATTTTTAATAAAGGATCCCCCCATTATCCCGTTTTATCCTCCAATGAAATAATAATATTACATCATAATATCCAACTTATCTCTTGTGTATTTAATATTTTTTACTAAAATATTTCTTTTTTTTTTTTGCTGATTATCCAACATCAAGTAATACGTAAGTTTCTAACCTAATAATAAATAAAAAAAACAAAGTAAAATGTTATAAACCTTGTAATACACAACTCTCTAACCTAATAAAAAAATAAAGTGAGATGTTACAATAAGTAAATAGTACCTCAAAGTTCATTTTGTTAGAAAACACATCTTGATGACAAAATGTGTTAACGGATTACATTATTCGTGTAAGACATGTGTCTATTCAAATCGTGCAATACACGAGTTTTTAAAAGATGTAACTATTTTATTACTTAGTGTATAACGTTATATTTATTCAACCCGTGTAATACACGGGGTTCTAACCTAGTAATTTTATATGACAAAACATGATTTTCAAAAGTTTACACATTTGTTGATTTAAAATCTGAATTTTTGTTAAAAAAAACAAATATTTTGAGCAGATAAGATTATAACAAATATAACTTATCCTCCTAATAATACATGTTTATGTTTAAAAAAAAGTTAATAACTTTTATATATAACTAGATGTAAGACCCCGCCGCGTTGCGGCCGGGGCTTACAAATTCAGCCGGCGTAGGTTAGTTAATAATTAAGGGGCTGTTTGTTTACCTCTTAATGAGGGTCTGAATGGTTCAGGCTTCTTACTAGTTCAACACTTAATGATTCATACTGTTTGTTTCGTGAGTAAATGTCTGAATGTTTCAGACATTTGCATCTGAATGGTTCCGATATTTGCATCTGAATGATTAATTATTATACCGAGTCTCAATGGTTAAGACCTCTAATCTGAATTGGTCAGACATTTGTCTCTGAACGGTTAAGCATTATACTGTCTCTTAATAGTTCAGACCTCATACTGCTTAATTGTTGCCATAAAAAGTTTACATCGAAACGTAGAGTAAATCGAATTTATATCGACACGTACATAAAAATATGCACATAAAAATTAGCTTTTCTTAAGTAAAAGAGATATAGTTGTAAACTCGAAACAAATTATTAGTAAAAAACTTCATAGGTTAAATACGATCGTAAAATCGTGCCAAGTAGCACTAATGCCACAGCACTGTCAACAACCATAAAAATCAAAAGAGCTTGTGAAAATAATATAAATAAAAAGTAAAAAATAACACCGAACGAAAAACAGTCGTAGAATCGTTGAACCACGTACGCCCGTTGCAGCGTGTTAATTCGAAAAAAATTAGACATAAATGTAAAACGTAGAAGAAAATAATTAATTCGATCCAGGACATGCGTGTTGCGACGAACTTGTCAAATGAAGAAAAATAGACGTGTTGTGACTGCCTGTCAAATGGGAAAAAACAGACAAAAAAGTTGAATCCTAAACACATGTGGCGTGTTGACTCGAAAAACTTATAACGAAACTTAAAACAAAAAACTTACGAAAGATGAAAAGTATGGGGGGACCAAAGTTGAAAACAAAAAAGTGTTAGGGGTTGAATTGTAAAAGATGAAAAGTTTTTTGGTAAAAGTAAAAAAGTCAAAGGGTTAAAATGCAAGAGATTAAAATCTTAGGGTTAAAATTGAAAAAATGCAAAAGTTTTTTGAAAAACTCCCAAGACCTATATTACAACAACATATAGCACAACTTTGTTGAAAATTTATAGTTTGGAAATAAGTTTCTAATTTCTAATACATTATAAAGTATTTAAAATAAAACACTTTCAAGCCAATATTTGTGTCGTTTAATATTTTTTATGGGTTATTGGATTTTATTACTCCCAACTATTGGGTATTGGCCGTTGCCACTCTCAACTATCACTTTGACTCCCACCACTCCCAACTTAACACTTTGTGTGTTGTGTCACTCCAATGTTGACCAGTTCTGTTTAAAACATGAAGGAAAACATGAATAACATACCTTTGATTGCATCAGTAGAGAATCCAGTCAGAGACGCAGCCACGGAGTTCGACATAGTTGTCAGTTTGATCTGGTTCCTCCTTAGGGTGTAAAGTGATGATGGTGATGAAACCGAAAGTAGGGTTGATTTCGGTTAGGGAGAGAAAGGAGGGACGAATTTAGGTGTTGATGTTATGAATTGTCTAACCCTGATTCCTCTCTAGTAATCTCCTTATATACACCCAAGAGGAAACCCAATTAGTTAATAAGGGTAATATGGTCCATCAACAATTACCAACTAATTATTAATAGGTTATTAATATATTTTGATCTATATTATATAAATGATAATGATGGCTACTAGATTAAATATAAATAAATAAATATTTAATCTTACATTCTCCCACTTAGCCGAATAATCATTTATCATGAGTATTAGATTAGTCTGATCAGAAGTTAATACTCATTTTAGCCTTAAACAAGTACTATAGCAGAGAAATACAGCCGTTGAATCATTATGCGACTCAGGACCCCCATTAGTCATACTATAGCCTTAATTTAAAACCTAACAGTAATGATCAAAATAAGTAAGCCCTTTTAACATTTGATTTGTATTTATAGTTGTCTATATGTCATTACACCGGCAGAACATATGTAAGAGACATACAAAATCAAACTGATGAGGAAAATTGATTAATAGTTAGTCATTCACAGTACGATATGCAGTTGTACATGGTCATCAATTAAAACCCGTCTCTTTTATGAGCACTCTTAATAAGACTTATGGGTAATAGACCTTTAGTTATAGGATCCTTAAGCATATCACGAATGCATTCGATACAAATATTTAGTTTCCTCAATTCGTTCATAAACGAATAATTAATTGCGTATCGAAATTTAATGTAGCACCTCTCGAACTGTTACTGTTCAAGGAGACATGGTAGCTGACTTTATCACAACAAGTCTTCAATATATTAATTATATGGAGTTAATAAACTCATGAGTCCACTGATAAATTCCCAACAACATTTAGTAACTATATTATGTCGTTATAACTTAGGTTGTTGATATCAGTCTATTATGACTCCTCCATGAGATAGGTTTTGTCTGCTGACATAAAGATATACCCGAAATTACATTTTGTCATCTTTGAATATCTCAAAGTTAGAGTAATAAACCGGTTTTAATTCTCACTTCTTCTTTAAAATTATAGTCTCTCGTTTCCTTTAAGGATATTGTAATACTCTATTAGATGCTTCACATTAATCTAGACATTTCTAGTGTGTTGCAATGTGAGTAATATCTAAACGAGTATAGACTTAAACTTACATAAGGCTTCTAATTAATGAAGCGTAAGAAATAATCTCATTTATCCTATTATCCTCTAAAGGGGAGCAGTATTGTTTGTTACATATGTAAGGACCAATTTAATGTTAAACTTATGGAACGGAAGTAATGTCCCATTTGGTCTATCTCAACATGTTATGATATCTATTATGTAAGAGATATCTCTGAGATCTATTATATCAAAGTTTGTGTTAACAATGCTTTGACTTATGTAACATCTACTTGTCAAAAGAATATCATCTATATAGACAAGTTTATCTTAGTTGCTCCCACTCATCTTGAGGTAGGTACATTAATCCACTTGGTTGTTGATGAAAATAATTTCGTTAAGATTTCATCACATTATGATGTTTGCATTAAACCATACATGGATTTTATTGGCTTACAAATAAAGTGTTCTTTAACCTTAAGTTTAGAACTTTCAGGTTGTTTTATGAACATGTAAATATGTCAGCCAGTTGTTAGGGAAAATTGTTTTAATGTTAATTTAATGTAGCTCAAAACTATTATAAGCTACTAAAACAGTGATGATCCTAAAAGAAATCTTTTGTTAGATATGTAATAAAGATTCTTTAATAATTTATCTCTTCCTGAGTACAACCTTTGACAATCAATCATGCTTCTTTGTGTCTTAACGTTTATATCAGGATTTGGTTTAGTTATGAACACTCTTAGGTTATTCAATCAAATCCCAAACGTTATGCGAACACATAAAATCAGTTTTACTAGAAAACTGTTTTATTCCATTCAGAAGATTGATTGACACTAATGGCTTAATTAGAAGAGATAGGATCAGTAAACTTTTCCAAAATCCATTTCAACTTCAAATTAGGGAGGTTATGTAATCATCAAAGTTAGTAGGCTTTTAATCCTAGATGACCTCCTGAGTTGATTATTGGATTTGTTAGAAGTTTCAGTTTTATGGATTAGCTCTTGGTTAAGTTGCTATCATTTTCAGGATTCTAAGTTTGTAAGAGTTGGTGCAGTATGGTGTACAAGAGGTGTAATCGGAGTTAAATTTGGAGTGAAATTTAATGACTACACTCTTCACCCCGCCTCTTGTATTCCTTACAAGTCATGATAAGGACTTTGACTGCTCCCACTGACCTTAGAAAACTTTAGGAACTCAGCATGCTTAGGGTCAATATTTAACGACCAAACAAATTCTAATAGAGAAAACATATTAATGAACATATTAATGACGTTAGTCATTGTAGTTTCTCTTGTTGAGGATTATGTTAGTTTAGGTAAGAAATCTAAGTGTGCCCACAATTAAGCAACAATGAAACTTTTGTAAGAGTAGCTTTAGATTTTAAGGAGACAAGTTATGATAGAACAGTGTCAAGATGAAGCAGTGTCTTGTACAAGAGGTGTAAATTGAAGTAATATAAAGTTTTCACTCCCCACCTCTTGCAACTATTGCAAGTTATTATTAAGACACTTAATGCTCTCACTGATCTTTTAATATCTCTAGAATGCTACAAGATAAGTTTCAATTAGGTATATGACGTGGGAACCTATCATATATATATGTTAGACTTTACTTGATTTCCTTAATGTCCAGATGTCATAAAAACTTAGGGACATATTTAATAGAAATCATGTTAAGCACATATATGAATAGATTTCTTTAAGACCATGGCCATATGAGACTAATTTAGATACAAGCAGATAGTCTTTAATTGATAAATGAATTATGTCTGAATATTCCATTAGGAATAAGTTCCACGAATGTTAATGAAATATAACTTATGATTGACCTATACTTATTCCTTAAGCCAAGTAATATTTAGGGCTATAACGTCATGATTTAAAATCACTTAGAATGAGATTAGATAAGAAATCATCCTCATTAACCATGTCATGATTTCTCATGAATTTTGGTTATGATGGATGGAATTTATAAGTCTCATTTTCATTTTGTCAAATTTTTCATTTTCATGTTGACAAAAGTTGTGAAAGTGTAAGGTATCATCTAGTTTTATCTTAATAATGTTTCAATCCAGATGTTTAGAACAAATAAAATGAGAGTTTAAGGTAAGTGTGACTTTATGTTGACTATGCAAACCTCACAACCTCCATAACATTGCTTAATTATGATACTATATTCTGATTAATACTCAGAATATATGGACGGTATCGAAAAAACGTTGTTAGAAGACTGCTTATTATTGTTCGTATAGCCTTAACATTTAATTTTGTCACTAACTCTCATGTTAGTTATTTGTTGATTTCTGGTAAGGAAACGTTTAAAAACTAGAGTCAACTAATCATGTGTTAATAGGAATATTATAATCAGTAGACTTAAATATCTTTAATAAGTGACTATCTAATTAATTCATCCAACTGTTCTTTAGAATAATGGATAGTCTCGTTGCTTATGTCTAGTCTAATGACATAATTATGCAGTGAGATTTTCCCTTGAAGAACCTTAGAGGTGGAATTAACACTTGTAATTTGTCTATGGACCTTAGAACAATCCTTTTTTTAAGGTTTTAAGAGGTTGTAAGGTGAGTAACAACTTATTTTCCAGCTTCAAACATTTATTTCTTTGTACATATGTTGCTTATCAATACACTCATTATACTTTGGTATTTTTTGAGTATTATAGTTGATTTATAAGGCACCAAATTGTACAAGTGAAAATCTTAATATGTAATGTACTTATTTCCATGCGTAAGCCCTTAACTTAATGGGTCATGGTATTGTACATTATTATGTATTCACATATACCACTTAACTTTATAGCTTAGAATTTTAAAAGAAGGCATGCATCTTAGGAGTTCTAGTGATTATTCCATATATAAGAGATTAGCCTTAGGAAAGACTTAATCTGAAATAACTTTTGTGATAGCATTATGTTAGAGAGTTCTTGATTATCATAAGAGACATCATGTTCGATTTGTCCTAATCATCATGCTCTAATTTTCTTCTTTATAATCTTTATCAGAAGAGAGCAATAGGATTAGCGTGTCTTAAGAAATAATCAAGGATTTAATTTAGGAGCTAATTCTAATAGAAACTTTAAATAAAGCAAACATTTTAGGTTTAGGAATTAAAGTGGATGAGATATATGTAGAAGTAAATTATAGTGAGTAAAATTATGGGTACTAAGAATAAGACAGACGAAATGATCATAAAATTAATTAAGGATCATTATGTGAAGAGATTGTGATATGTCTATTACTAACATCAAAAATAATAGACTTAGTAAAATTCTACTTAAACAAAGACAAATCAGCTTTGGCCAGAAGTGTAATCATTTAAGTATGTGTGCAAAGTAATCGTGACAAATCAGCTTTGGCCAGAAATGAGACAAGCTCTTTAGTTATGCACTTGTCAAGCATGCTAAACATAAATGAATTAAATCAGCTTTGGCCAGAATTAAGACATTTCACGTGTGTAATGCATACTTAACATAGCCTTTTTATAATACTTGAACAATAAATAGATGTATTAAATCAGCTTTGGGCAGAAATGATACATCAGAAGCTCATTCAAGTTAAGCTAGTTTGGTTTTGTAAAACATTATTTGATCCTTATTAATTAATTAAGTATAAACAAAACCAAGTGTTTAATAGCAAACCACCTGTTAGCGCGGATCGAACTCCGCGGTGAGTTCGCTGGGGGTTGCGGGGGACAGCGTGCCCTCGCCCGGGGTTCGGGGCGGGAGCCCCGAAAAAATTTTTAGGTCACATTAAACAGCTTAAAAAAATAATGAGGTTTCGAGTCTTGTGCGATCAGTAATGCCTTGTGCGATCGATAAGGCCCAAAACTTGTGCGATGTAAATAAAGCCCAAGTCTTGTGCGATCAGTGAGGCCCAAAATTTGTGCGATCAGCAAGGCCCAATAACTTGTGCGATCAGTAAGGCCCAAGTCTTGTGCGATCCATAAGTTCTTGTGCGATTATGCAGTCTTGTGCGATTTCCCTTGTTTGATCAGTCTTGTGCGATCAGATCATATTTTTTTTTTTTTGTGTGATCTGATCTTGTGCGACTGTTAAGGGACTTGTGCGATTATGGCATTTATCATTTCGAAACCACTGTTAATGCTGTTTGTTGTGATAATTAACTGAAAATCGAAATTTGAGGGATTGTGGGATAGTGTTTCCTATTTTATTTCTGATCTAATCTTATCAAAAGATTTCGAAATAATAACTGTAAATCCTTTAACAGTTTTCGAAAATTTAACAGATAAAATTAAGATCAAAATCATTAAAACACCCACTAATCCAAATTATATTCCAAAATTTATGGAATTTTCAAATTTTCTTAGAACATTATGATGAACCCTAAAAAAAAATTTAAAACATAATTCTGGAAATCCGAAACCTGAATTTTAATGGTTTTGTAATGGATTTCGTGACAACAAGTTTAACCCTTTATGATTTCGAGTCAATTAATCAAATAACCTTTTCCGAAAACAGGGATTTCGGTATCAAGGGACCCGAAAACAGTTTTGATTTTTAAGGCTTTAAAAACTTCGTTTTCCAGATTTTTTGATCCCAGAATAATGGATACAAAACCAGAACTGATTTATCAACATATGCTCTGATACCACATGTTGATCAGTTCTGTTTAAAACATGAAGGAAAACATGAATAACATACCTTTGATTGCATCAGTAGAGAATCCAGTCAGAGACGCAGCCACGGAGTTCGACATAGTTGTCAGTTTGATCTGGTTCCTCCTTAGGGTGTAAAGTGATGATGGTGATGAAACCGAAAGTAGGGTTGATTTCGGTCAGGGAGAGAGAGGAGGGACGAATTTAGGTGTTGATGTTATGAATTGTCTAACCCTGATTCCTCTCTAGTAATCTCCTTATATACACCCAAGAGGAAACCCAATTAGTTAATAAGGGTAATATGGTCCATCAACAATTACCAACTAATTATTAATAGGTTATTAATATATTTTGATCTATATTATATAAATGATAATGATGGCTACTAGATTAAATATAAATAAATAAATATTTAATCTTACATCCAAAGGTGAACATTTCTTAGTGTTTGACTTGTGTTATTAGTGATATTAGACTAACACTTTGTGAATTACTAATGACTGCAGATGAATCTGCTCCTAAAAGATAAAAAGTGAGCCAAAATCCACTCAACCGGAGTGACACAACACACAAAATGTTAAGTTGGGAGTGGTGGGAGTTAAAGTGATAGTTGGGAGTGACAGCAGTCAATAACCAATAGTTAGGAGTGATAAAATCCAATAAATTTTTTTATTATGCATGATTGTATATGAAAAGTATGAGAGATAACTATTAACTAATCGTTTCAATAGCTTACGTAGCTAATCAAATGTTACAATATTTTAAAGATAAATCATAAACATTTAAATTATATATTATATGATAAGAATAAAGGATTACTCCTTGGTGCCCAAGAAAAGAAAAGATAGTTCTTTTATTTTAAAGATTAATTGCATTTTACCACCCTATAGTTTCAGGTTTACTTCTTCTGGATCACAATTAGAAAACATAGTGGACTCATAATACTTTAACTGAAAATTAATACAATTCTTTTATATTTACTCTTAGTTACTATATCAACAACACTTAATAAAAAAAGTTATTGGATTTTATCACCTCCAACTATTGGCTATTAACCGCTGCCACCCCCAACTATTACTTTAACGCTCGTCACCCCTAACTTAACACTTAGTTTGTTATGTCACCATATCGTTAACTGATCACTAACTTTTAATTCTGTTACTATACTTTTGGGGGGGTGTCATATGGATCTTAGGAAGGTTTTAGAGCATTCACATCCACTCCATTATCTTTAACCATATAATTTAACAAAAAAATCACTACTTTTTAAAATTTACCTCTCATTTTAAAAAACCCTCCACATCCTATCCTTTATATTTATCTCTAAATTCTTTTTTTATTATTTCTTTCTTTTTCTTTCATTTAAAAATCTTAACTACCCACTATTTTGACTCATCTGAAATCTCCGTCGAAATAGATTTGAGGATTTTCTTCAAAATAATCACGATATAAATGCTCATGTCCTTGAATATGATTGTGTCGAATAAACTAACAACGTTTGCGAGTACATTGTTCTTCGATATCCTAATCAAGATCATCATCGCTATCATCTTTAGAAGATAGGTATGACAACAACTTGCGGAAGAATGTACGAACAATGTGATCAGACGTGCAATTAACTCAACCTGTCATCATACATGTTATAAGTCAAAAACTGATATAAACGCCAAAAAATGTGCCGGTTTTCAGCAATAAAACGCCAAAAAACTGCATGTTTTTTCAACATAAAAACCTTAAAAACTATAGGTTTTTTCAGCGAAAAACGTCAAAAAAAGACAGCGTTTTCAGCAGTGCAGGCTGCAACGTTTCTGCAGGTTTTCGGATCGGTTTTTCAGCAAAACAACGACAAAAAACTGCAGGTTTTTTTTCCAGCAAAAAAAAAACGCTAAAAATGCCGTTTTTCAGCAAAAAAGGCAAAAAAACTGCATGCTTTTTTAGCATAAAAACCTTCAAAAACTCCAGTGTTTTTCAGCACTGCAGGTTATAAAGAGATATTAATTTGATTTACTATCAAGATGGCTATAAAATACAATAGATAATAACAATCAACTAACTATAATACGTTAACAAACAGATGATATACGTTTACAAAACTAACACACTAATTATCTATATATTATCTATATATTAATAAACATTATCTATATATTAATAAACAAACCTAATGAATAGTGTTTTTATTATTATAATAATAATATATAGCTTTTTTAAACACTTTTAATATTCGGGTTATTGGATTTTATCACCCTTAACTATTGGTCATTGGCCGCTGTCACCCCCAACTATCACTTTGACGCCCGCCACCCCTAAATTAACACTTAGTGTGTTCTGTCACCAAATCACAAACTTTTGATCCTGTTACTATACTTTTGGGGGTGTCCTAAGATACCTAAAACCTTCCCAGGATCCCTATGACACCCCAAAAAGTGTAGTAACATGATCAAAAGTTAGTGATCAGTTAATGATATGGTGACAAAACACACAAAGTGTTAAGTTGGGGGTGACGGGCGTCAAAGTGATAGTTGAGGGTGGGAGCGGCTAATAGCCAATAATTGTGGGTGATAAAATCTAATAACCCTTAATATTCTAATGCTATAATAATAATTATTTTCTTTATTATTTTTCTTAACTTTTAATGATTTTTTTTTATCACGGGTTGAGATAAATGCTACCCTATATCATTTTCTTATCCCTGATCACGGGTATCGTACAAACAACAACGATATCGCGTATTTTTTTTATTTTCTTCAACTTTTAATTCTCTTAAAACGCAAAAAAAAAGTTGGGTAAAAATGTTCTGGGTAAACACTACCATTTCGACCGACCAAAAAAACAGTTCTAACCAACTCGGTTAAGCTAGTTCTAGACATTAAAGACCGCTTTTTACACACCCTTAGTTGTGTTGATACTTTTTTCGCAAAAAAGAAGTAACTTACAGTATGCTCAAATATGCCTGACCTAAGTATGTATACATTGTAAAAAGGGCAACTCAAAGTCTCTCATGGCACATCGACATCCTAGGCTGAAACAAACAAGAAAACAACAATAAATATGAAACACATAACAACCAAACAACCACGAAGAAAGGGTATTTACGGATTTACCCTTGACACACACACATTTGGACCCGATTTCCCTTTGACACACACACGCACATATAATATGTCTGAATCCAAACGGGTAAAGTGAATAGGCAAACCACTTACTGCACATTATAGTATACATTCATTGGGAAAACAATAATGATCAAATTAAATATCATACCATCCATTTTCACTACCATAAGACTACAAACAACAGTTTAAGATCAATACCAAATCATACCAAGTTTGACCTATTTAACAGGCTACATAATGGATTTACACGTAACACAAAAAACACATAAGTATGAGGTTAGACAAAGCTACAAATTATGTGTAGTACATACCTTGGTCTTGTGAATCCATACTCCAAGCTACGATAGGATACAAAGATCGTTTATTTAAAATTAAAATGTTTGCATCAAGTTGCTTACAATCATTTTATTTAATTGATAGAGATGTATTACCAGAATAGCTTCAACAAAAACATTCAACTAAACTTGTTAGTCTAAAGCTTAATCATTCTCTTCAACACTTAATCTTTTTTTATCCTTTCTTAGATAGTGGTGGGGCATCCGAAGTATTCAGAGTTGTGTTGTGCTGGTAGAATTATAAATCTGAATCAAAAGAGCCACCAAATGTTTCTGAATCGCTACAAATAGGGTCACTAATTATCACAGTTGAAGCTCCTAAAATGTTCAAGACAACAACTTATGTTCATTGCCTTAGGGTTAATTCTATTTAGTCAAACTTTCTCTCTTTCTTGTTTATAACAATTAACAAACCACATCGATTCTTAATCTTACAAAAACCAAAAAAGCTCAAGATCACATAATCCCCCAAATAGCATCAACACATACAAAAGATAAACAAGAAATTAAAGTTGCATATATATATAGGATGAGGATCATTACAGAACACTAACTATTGCGAGAACAAAAAGAACAACTCTAAAACACTAAATTTTGGGATTTATGTTTCGTGTTTTTTTAAATTTTATGTTTTTTACATTCATATGTGTATTATATATATAAAAAGACATATTTTTTTTACCTACATGTAACTTACATATATGTTGGTAATTTAACCTACACATAACCTACATATGTGTAGGTTATACAAAAAGTGAAATTTTTCTATATTTTGTTTTGAATTCTAGTGTAAGAAATAATAAATCTTACATTTGCAACATTTTCATTTACTTTTTAGGTTTTTAGGATTGAAAAACTAGGTGATTCATTGTGTTCTGCGTGTTCTCGTAGTATTTTGTGTTCTGTATAGAACCTTCCCCTATATATATATACAACAAGCATTAAGACTTATGTCTCACGTGAGGTGTTGCAGAGTATACAATCCAACAACCTACCATTACGAACAATCACAAAAATACGATTCAATTGTTACTGAAATCAAAGAGACTTATGTGGAAGGCTGCAACGAGATGAGGATTTTTGTTATGGTGAGTTTCTACCACTGCCACTGGATGTGAGGGGAAAGGAAATGAACGAGGGTGGGAGAAGATGATATGGGCGGGAGTAGATGAGATGGGCGGGTGATAATGATATGGTTGAAGATGAGGGGGCTACAATAGCTTTCCACACATGAAAAGTTAATGTACAGTCTTTTTAGAATTTAGGGTTAGAGAGATGAAATAGAGGATAGGATGGAGTGAATATTCAGAATAATTTTTTTAATTTTAGAGGTAGGGGTTCAGATGGTGGATTAGATGTGAATGCTCTTAGGGATCTTATGACACCCCCAAAAGTATAGTAACAAGATCAAAAGTTAGTAATCAGTTAACGACCTGGTGACAGAACACACTAAGTGTTAAGTTGAGGGTGGCGGATGTCAAAGTGATAATTGGAGGTGGCAGCAGCCAATAGCCAATAGTTAGGGGGTGATAAAATCCAATAACCAAAAAAAAAGTTGGTGACAAGGTGAACAAATCTCAAACTCTTACTATTTCACTTCCCCTTTGTTATGGTACAAAATAGAATGATCGGTTAAAAGAATGAAAACACAAAGAAAAGAATTATCTCAAATCATAAATACCTTCCGTTCTATTTTGGGATATTGGATTTAAATAACCCTAACTTTCATCAATTGGCCGATAACATTCCCAACTTTCAATTTTTACACCAGCACTCCCAACTTTCAACTTATTGGTCGATAACACTCTCTAACTAACAGAACCCTAATGCAGTTAGCTGATGTCAACTGCCACGTCATAAAAAATGCCATGACAGCTGCTACATCAATTGTCACGTAAGCAAAAATGGCCACATCAGCAAAAACTAACTCGGTTAGGGTTCAGTTAGCTAGGGAATGTTATCGGCCAATAAGTTGAAAGTTGGGAGTGCTTGCTGGTGTACAAATAGAAAGTTAAGAGTGTTATCGGCCAATTGATGAAAGTTATAATTATTTAAATCCAATATCCCTCCTATTTTTTGTATGTTTTAAGTAAACAACCTAATTAACAAACTAAAAGCGTCATAATATTTAACAGTAAAAGAGTATATGTTTTTTTAAGTTAAAGTACTATGTATAATATATATGTTGCAAGCCACTATATACTTGAGTTTAGTAACATGTACATCAAATTATGTGTTTTTATGTTTTTATGGTTCATTTTTCTAAATTCTTTTGGCTTACAAACTTGAACTAAAAATTGTCAAAACAATGCACTTCAATTTGATGAGCGATATTAGATTTAAATAACCCAAACTTTCATCAATTGGCCGATAGCACTCCCTATTTTCGATTCGTACCACAACACTCATAACTTTCAACTTATTTTCCTCTGACACTCTCAAACTAACTGAACTCTAACCCAGTTAGCTAACGTCAAATGCCACATCACCAAACAAGTGCCACATCAGTAAAAAAAGTCACGTCAGATACCACACCAGCAAAAATGTCCATGTTAGATGCCATGCCAGCAAAACATTGCCACGTCAGCAAAAATGCCACATTAACAAAAACTAACCGGATTAGGATTCAGTTAGTTCAATTCGAGAAATCTTGAAACACAAAGGGTCACCTTAAAACATCTAAAATCTTCAAGCACTCCTATCCAATTACCAATTCTACACTCATATAACCAACGTGAAACATAAGTCAAGTTCTCCAATTTCATCTTCAACAAACCCCTACACAACGTCGTCGTTTTCGATCACCCTCACTCTGTAACACAACACAACACCACCACCACAATGACTACAAAATTGAAGATAGCAGGGGCATGGTCCGGTGTTCTAGAAGCCCAATTGGACGAATGGACCGTACCCTCTTTGAAACAACAAATTGCAAACCGATTAGACTGTTCTACAGACTCGATCAACCTCATAACTGCAGGCAAAGTGTTGCGGGACGATAGTGGGACCCAGAAGTTGATCGAATTGGGTTTGAAGAACAATTCAAAGATTTTGGTCACTAGGGTATCACCTGATCAGGGTAAAGAGTTGGTTGCTGAAGAAGAGAAGTCTACCAGGCTGCAACGACTCAAGTTTGTATCTTTTTTATGTTTTGATCATCTTTTTGTTGTTAATGTTGATGGGTTTTGTGTAATTTTTTGTGGGTATGATTCTTTTTTTGTTGGGGTTGTTTAAATTATTGGAATTTATTGATTTTGTTTTGTGGGTTTTGTTAGGATCAGGTTAAAGATTTTAGTATTGGGGGTTAATAGTTATGGTTTTGTTCATTTTGATCATCTGTTTGTTGTTAATGTTGATCGTGTTTATGTAATTGTATGTGGGTATGATTCTTTTTTTGTTAGGTTGTTTAAATTTTGTTGATTTTGTTTTTGTAGGGTTTTGTTAGGATCAGGTTAAAGATATTGATATTGGGGGTTAATAGTTATGGTTTTGTTCATTCTGAATCATCCTTTTGTTGTTGATGTTGATCGTGTTCGTATAATTATATGTGGGTTTTGTAAGGATCAGGTTCAAGATTTGATATTGGGGGTTAGTAGTTATGGTTTTGTTCATTTTGATCATCTTTTTGTTGTTAATGTTGATCTTGTTTGTGTAATTGTATGTGGGTTTGAATCTTTTTTACTGGGGTTGTTTAAATTTTTGAAATTTATTGATTTTGTTTGTGTAGAGTTTGTAATGATCAGGTTAAAGATTTTGGTATTGGGGGTGAGAAGTTGTAGTTTTGTTGATTTTGATCATGTGTTGGGTTTAATTTTTGGTTTTGTTGACTTTTTGACTTGTTAACAACCCCTAAAGATGAGGGTTTTGATGATGATTTTGTTTTTGGGATTTGCAGGGCTACTGCAACTTCACTGGCGAAAAGGCATGCTGATGGTTCATTGCCAGTTGAAGATTTTAATCTTGAATTGGAAAATCAAAGCGGAGAGAAAGTGAAGCTGGGAACCGAAGACGATCAACGGTATGATTAATCGTAAAAATCTTTAATTAAGTTACCGAATTAAGGAGCTACGTGATTTTTATCGAGTCTAAAATGAACGATAAATTGCAGTGCACTAATGATGGGACTTATGTTTCATGGAAAAGCGAAACGATTGGTCAAAAGTAAGAAGTACGAAGACGCCTTGGAAGTTTTAACTATGGGAGAGGTTAGTTTCGAAATTGTTATTTTGTATCAAAACATGGGACCCACAAAATGAAATCGTTGAACGATCACGACAGTTAAAATGTCTTATAATAACCGAAGTGACTGTTTTGCAGGAGGCGTTCTCACTATGCGACTCCAGTGTCGTTCAGGTAAACCAACCAATCAACCATTACTCTTTATTAAATGTTTATGTTCACAATGCTTTAGCGTCACATGATGTTGCGGATTTATGATTTTACGTCTCGTGTTTCTTTTTCCAGCTAATTGACAACGTCCCAATACTTCAAATAGATATGGTTTGGTGTTATTTTATGCTTAAAGACATCAGTAAACTATCAGTAGCTGGAAAACGCCTTGAAGAAGCTCGAAAAGGAATCGAACGATCTCACGGGAAAGAATCTACTCGTCTTAGACTTCTTCATGGAAACGCTCATCCCGAACTTGCATTGTAAGAAACCTCATTATGCGTATTTTTTATATATGTATCTATGTATAATAAAACGACACTAATTTTGTAATATAGGCATTTGAGATTGGAATTACTGGAAGGTATAGTGGCATACCATAGCGGTGATCTCGAAAAGGCAAAGAGATCATTGAATAGCGCTAGGAGTAGATACTTGGAGGTACCTTTTTTTATTTTGACTTTATTTTATGGATTATTTTTGTTATATTACATAATATTCATTTGTGTATCTATATATACTGTTTAATTACAGCTTCAGGTTCCAGATGAAGAACTATCAATGCTAATGGGGATGGGGTATGGAGAACGTGCTGCAAAAAGGGCGTTACGTATGAACCGACAAAGTGTTGAGCGCGCAGTTGATTTTCTTGTTGAGGAAAGAGCTAAGAAACAACAAAAGTATGAGGATGACCTCAGGCGAAGAAATGAAATCATGTAAGTATTAAGTTAACGGATGATAGAAACTATGAACGAAAAGAATAACTTGTGTTCTTGAAAACATAATTACAGGGAGCAAAAGAGGTTTGGAGTTACCCCACTTAAAAAAGCAGTCGATCTTGAGAAGTTAAAGGAATTGGTATCGATTGGGTAAGCTTACAATTTAAAAAAAAAGGAAAACTGTATTTTTCCCTACTTTTTGACTTAGGGGTGTTCGAAAAGCTCGCAGCTCGCTCGGATAAAGCTCGAAAAAAGTTCAGCTTGAAAAAAGCTCGGTTGTAAACGAGCCGGCTCAGCTAGGCTTGATTTGTAAACGAGCCGAGCTCGAGCTAGGCCTGGCTCGTGAGCCGGCTTGAATATTATTTTCTATATAATTTCTAAATTTAAATTCATTTAAATAAAAAAAATGTGGGAGGGGGTTGAAATGTTAACATTTTCTGTTTAATTAATTAATAACATATAATATGGAAAAATAAACAAAAAATATATATCTAATACTTTTGATATGCCTTTGATCTTTAAAATATTAGAAAAATAAAAATAATAATGAGCCGACTCGATTTGGCTCGAGCTAGCTCGAACATATTACGAGTCGAGCTCGAGCTCGACTTTTCATCTTGATAAAATAAACGAGCCGAGCCTTAAGTTTGAGCTTGATCTCAAGCTTAACCTGGCTCGGCTCGACTCGGCTCGATTACAACCCTATTTTGACTAAAGTCGTTCATTTTTTTGTGTGCACGCATGTGATATATACACATAAGCTGATATGATATGGTTTTTTGTTATGGCAGTTTTGTGAAGGAACTTGCGGCAGAATCTCTTAGAAGAAATGAAAATGAAATGCAAAAAGCTCTTGATGACTTGACAAATCCAGATACTAATTCTGATATACAGGTAAATTTATATTTCGGGTACATTGTGAGTTCTCAAAAGCTAATAGTAAAATGTGTTATTGACTTGATTTTATTTTACATTTGTAGCTTTTTATTGAGTCGCGAAAGAAGAAGAGAGCACGTAGAGCTTCGGATGCTACCATTGAAAGACTTGTCACCTTAGGGTTCCCTAGAGAAGCAGGTACACCCCCCCCTTCAAAATAGTTCTCTCTATATAAAAGGAAGATGAATAGTGCCTCTTTGCTAACATGAGCCTTGGAGGCTTTTGCTAACTTGACCCTTTTTTAGTTTAGTGCTTCGCTACTTGCGCCTATATTTTGTGTATCTTTTTGAGTTTAGTTTTTTTAACAAACATTACCAATACCGGTACGGAGAACCCGCTTTTTAATTTCGAAACTTTTTTAACGAACTGAACATTTGCACATACCCTTTTGGACATATATTTTAACTTTTTTTTCTTTGTTATAACAAGTGCACCGAAACCGACCAAGTTCCTATCCTTTTTCTATTATTTTGATGTTCAGAGCCGAGCTACGATGCAAATAACATTAACATATTTAGATATCATTTTGTTTAATACTATTTTGATGTTCTGAGCCGAGCTACGATGCAAATAACATTTAACACATTTAGATATCATTTTGTTTAATATTATTTTGATGTTCAGAGCCGAGCTACGATGCAAATAACATTAACACTTTAGATATCATTTTGTTTAATTTTACGAAATCTATTCAAGGTGTGTGATACATAGCGAATTCCAATCGTGTCCTGGTGCAACGCGCGGGTTACTACTACCCTAGTAATAATAATAATAGCCTATGCTAACTAAAGAGTCGATAAACGACTGACTTTGACTTATTTGACCATTCTTGGCTAATCTTATCATAACGATCTTTTTATTTATTCTAACAGTTAAAATAAAAGATTAGCCTAAAAGGAAACATGTCAAAAGTTAGTGCGTAAAACCTCCTAAATCAGTTTATTCATTGTTGTTGAAAAAAATAAAAGATTAGCTTAAAAGGCACATGTTCGAAAGTTAGTGCGTAAAACCTCCTAAATCAGTTTAATCATTATTGTTGAAATAATGCAGCTTTCTAATCATATTTAATACAAAAACATGTTACAGTAAACAACCGCGCTTAATTATTGAATATTACTTTTGTTAGTTGTGGCTGCTGTTGACGCTCACGGAACAGAAGAACGCGCTTTAAATCATCTACTGGAACAGAACGTGCCGAAGGAGAGTGCACCGCCGACAGGTCCGGTGGCGGAGAATGTCGGGAGTTCTAGCGGCTCTGGCGGTGCCAGCTCATCAAACGGCGCCACTGGAACCGTTCCGAACAATGGAAATATACCGATCTTTGATCAGGAAATGGAAAGGGATGTGGAAATGGAACATGAGATTACAGGTGATTTACAGAGTGAAGATGTGTTTTCGGATTACGACATGGAGCTTACTAGAGAAAGTGAAGCTATAGAGGAGTATTTGGCTCTTGTGATGGTCTAATTATCTCACTAATTAAGTAGTTATTATTATGCTCTACTTATTATGCACATATGATGTTTTTTTTTCATGGGATTTTTCTAGTTTTAGTTTCTAAGTGATGTTGGATGGATGATGTTATTAATTTATTTTTAAGAATGTTTTTATTAAACGTTGGATGATCTGTTTTAGTTCCCAGTTATGTATATATGTGTGTTTGGTGCAGATTTGCTTTGAACCAATTTGGTCTAGTATTAGTATTTTAATTTATAAACTCATCTCCTTTTTTTTTGAAGGGTGACTTTCAATATGTACATGGACCATTGGTCACCGGGTCCCCGTCAAGGACGGTTACCCGTCAGCTCAGCTTTCGCAGACGCGATGTTCGATCGGGCCCCGGCTGCCGCTCTGACTGACCTTCGCCCGGAAACCATACTGCCCCCACAAGAGAGACTCGCTGGGGTAACAGCTGGGTGAAAACCGGGTTGCCCTCAGGACCGCACCAAGTCTCGGTAGGAACGATCCATCATTGGGACGTCCTCCCCCCATAACGACGCAGCCGAGGATCTAACCGGTGACCTCCAAGGAGGAACCGGCCCAATCCCACCACATGGGACCAACTGGGCTAGGGGTTCGGATATAAACTCATCTGCTTAGCTCATTTTATTATTATTTTTTTATACAAAACTCTACTCATTGCGTAAGAAGAAGAAGAGAATGGAGTTATTTTTTTTTTCTTCTGATAAGAAGGCAAATATCGTTAAAGTTTTGGAAGAGATTAAAACTTTAGCGTACCTATGGATTAAATATAGATTTTTGTTTAACAATCTTTTTTTTAAAGATTGGTGTAACTTTGAATTGTAACTTTGTAGATGTTTGTGTTTTTCTAACTTAGTTTATTTTTAATTGTGTTTTCTAAACCCACCCCTTTTCAAATCTTTTTTAGTTTTTCATTAAGCTATTTGTTTAGTTTAAAGTTTATTATTTACATATGGTTTCTAACTTCACAAGTTTAGAGCATTCATATCCTATCTATCAAATTATGTGAGAGATTTTTATATTATAAAAAGTGGTTGTGAGTGGATGACAGAAAAAAATGTTACTGTTTTTATGTATTTATTTCATATAAACATTGAAATTTCCTACCGACCAAGTATACTTTTTAGCTTGAGTAAAATGCACGGATAGTCCCTGTGGTTTTGCAAAGTTTCAGCTATAGTCCCCAGATTTTGGAAATTACACTCATAGTCCCTGTGGTTTGACAGTTTGTTACGCTGATAGTCCCTGGAGTGGATTTGGGTTAGTTTTCTCAGTTAAGTCCATGTAAAATTACAAAATTACCCTTGCTTTTATTATATTCATCATCATCATCATTCAACAGACACACACACTCTCTCTCTCTCTCTCTCTCTAAAAACCACCACCACCGTCAACTCCCCTGCCACCCATACCCGCCTCCACCATCAACCACCCATCCCCAAATCAACCACACCTATATTCAATGATTGAAGGGTACCTGGAAACCCTAGCCGACAACATTCAGACCCAGCTGATATCAACCATCTGCCACTACCATTGTCCACCGTCAACCACCTGCTGTCACCCAACACCACCATAGATCACCTTTGAATAGTGAATTGGGCACAAGCTGGTCCAAAATAAGAACGAAGAAAAACGTAAATGATCCAAGCTATAACAAACATCACAACTGAGTTGAATAACGACCGGTTACCTCCACAAACAAGTAATAACATCAGCTGCCATCGCCGACGGGCAGTCGCCGGACTGCTCCTCTACTTCTCTCTCTCTCTCATTCGCTCCCTGGTGTCTGCCACCGCTCACCACCACCCAATGATTGGGTGGTGGTCGGTCCTTTAATCGAGTAAAAAGGAGCTGCAATGGTGGATTTTAAGGTAAGGAGAAGGTTGGGGAAACGTGGGGGTTTCATCGGCGCCGCCAGCTATCGCCGGAGCTCCTTGCTTTGTAAATTTGATGTAAGTTGCTGCTACTGATGAGGATTTGCAGATTTGTAGTCAATTAGATTCATAGGATTTTTATATGTTGATTGATAGGGGTGGTTGATTTGGGCTGGAGATTTGAAGTAAATTGCTGATTTAGATCCGATTTGATTTGGTTTGAAGTAAATTGCTGATTTAGATCTGATTTGATTTGATTTAGATCCGATCTGATTTAATTTATAGATTTGAAGTAATAGGGGTGGTTGATTTGGGCTGGAGATTTGGGATGGCGGTGGTGGGGTTTTTAGTGAGAGAGAGAGAGAGAGAGTGTGTGTCTGTTGAATGATGATGATGATGAATATAATAAAAGCAAGGGTAATTTTGTAATTTTACATGGACTTAACTGAGAAAACTAACCCAAATCCACTCCAGGGACTATCAGCGTAACAAACTGTCAAACCACAGGGACTATGAGTGTAATTTCCAAAATCTGGGGACTATAGCTGAAACTTTGCAAAACCACAGGGACTATCCGTGCATTTTACTCTTTTAGCTTTATGCGTTTATTATCTTCGTAACACATCTAATAAATAAAAGGTATTTAAACCTATATAAATTAGCAACATGTATATGCATAATGAGTTGTAACCTATGCATTGGACGTTTTCCAAAAAAAAAAGTTGATTTTCTACTTTTCACCCAAATGTTTATATCTTTTACAATTTTAACCCTACATAGTTTGGTTTTATAACTTTAACCCAAAACTTTTAATTATTTGCAATTTAACTTCACAACTTTTTTCACTTATAGTTTTCATCTTTCGCAAATTTTCGTTTTACGTATAGTTCTAAATTTTTCGTGTTAATACGACGCAACGTGCATGTGTGGTTCAACGTTTTTACCTCTATTTTTCCACGTTTGAAAGGTTCGTCGCAACACGCATATCCTAGGTCGAGTCAGTGTTGGTGGTCGATGACGGTTGTGTGACATTAGTACTATTTGACACCGTTTTACGCCTCGCCGCAACACGGGGTGTGCTTTGAGGGTTTTCTAAAGAAAAAATTGTTATGCATATGGTTGTCGTAACGTTGGCTTTGGGGGTTTTCCAAAAAAAAAATGATTTTTTTACTTTTCACCAAAAAGCATGTCATAAATTACTTTTAACCCAAAACTATTTATTTTTTTTACTTTTAACCCAAAATTTTTTATGTTTTGCAATCTAGGGTAGGGTTCCAGCGTGAACCTAATCCCATGTGTGAACTGCGTGAACTGATCTGGACAATTGATTTCCTTTTTAGTTGTTAAGGGTATGATTGTAATTATATAAAAAATTAGATTTAAATCATTATTTTAATAATTGAATTAAGTTACATCTTTCCTATTTTAAATTCATTATCCACATTATCTTTTATTTCATTTTTATTTTTTAGATTTCACCACCAGAATTCGGATTATGATTTTTAAGATTCACGTAACCTTCATATTTCAACGGTATACACATGTGTACTTTGATATGAATTGAACAGTACACATGTGTACTCAGCATGGTACATATGTGTAATTAGCTACATACAACATACATATAAACAACACTTGTAAACCTATTTTATATTAAGCAAATAACAATTTCCATCATGTTTGCCAAACGAAAAAAAACATACAATTACAAGTTCCAGTTTCGTGAAAACAATAAACTCAACATAATAGGAAAAATAAAAAAGACATAGTCTTTTACAACTATTCGCCGCGTTGTATGCTGAATCATCCTTATCGACCAAGCAAACAAACATACGTGAATCATCCTTATCGACCTCATACGTGAATCATCCTTATCGACCTTCCATCTCCACTTTCCTCGTTTACGACGTCTCCTATAATAACACAAAAAACTCAGCAATTAGTACTTTGCATAATTCACAAGTGTACATCAACAACTTTACACATTCAATACACAAATAAAAAATATGAGATATCACAAAAAAAGACGCTATACACATGTGTACATCGCATTAAAAACATAGCAAAAATCAGAATACACATGTGTACAGCGCCTTAAAACCAGAGCAAAAATCAGAATACACATGTGTACAACGCCTTAAAAACAAGCAAAATCAGAATACACATGTGTACATCGCCTTAAAGCAGTGAAAAAACTAATGGCACATCTAATAATGACGGTGTATAGTTATAGTCCATTCAAATAACACATCAAAACTGTAGTTCTAGATAGAAATAGACTAGTACCTGAATTTCATGCTCGATGTAGTATAGTTCCCAACAGGCATTGCAACCTTAATGTTTCAACTAACAATTAGGTTAAAATCCTCTGTAAGTGAACCATAAATCCATCCAACCTATTTTGCAAAAACAAATTAGTTATATTAATTTTGATGAGAATGACTCAAAAGTAAACACAACCCAATTAAAAAAAAATGCAATTACAAACATCTTATTACTCTACAGTATATTTGATATTATTAGTCAATGTAACAAATATCTTAAGCAGTGTATTGAAACTTAACATTATTTCAATATCATTATTTATTAGTCAAGGTAATAAATATCTAAAACAGTATATTGTATTTGAACATTATTTTAACATTATGTGTATAAATTCCAAGGATTTAAAACAAACCATGTACTCGTATTCATCCACATCAGAGTCTGAACCAATATCTCTGTCATTAGTCTCATAATCCATATTATCATCTAAATCTTCCATTTCATATTCATCTGCCACATATTCATCATCTTCATGGTAGCGTGAAATGATTATGCAAAATAAGTAAATTCATCAAGGAATGAAAGAAAACCCATCATCTCAATAGCAATTTCGACTAATCGTATGCATAAACAGATAGTCAGCCTATTCAAACCTATTTATTTCAACTAACAATTAGGTTAAAATCAGAATGTAAGAAAAAAGAAACGTTTTCTAAAATTGAATAATCGAAATCCACAAGTAATCGGTTTAAATGGATCTGTGAAGAACACCATCCGGAATGGTTTCGAAACGAAAAAATGAGTTGAAAACTTACAGATCTGGTGTTATCACGGGTTGTCTGAGTTCGTCGATACCCTAAAACCTCGCCGCCGCTGTCGGCACTCCTCTCCGCCGCGAGCCACTTCACCCCTGTCGTCATCCATCACAAACACAGCACCACCGAGCACCCACTGCCCCTCCGTCTCCCACACAAACAGCCGTCACCCCTCCGTCTCCCACACAAACACCGAGCACCCGCTGTCGGCACTCCTCTCCGTCTCCCACACAAACAGCCGCTGTTGACCGCCACGCGCTGCCATGGCCGTCGTCGACCACCACCATGGCCGACGGTCCTTTCTTTCTCTCTTCCTACGACCCTCTCTCTAGATCTGCAAAATGTGTTTGTTTGTGTGTTTGGATATTTGTGTGATTAATATAATGGAAAGAATTTAGGTTTCTTTTTTTGAATTATTTTGATTGCGTAATTACGGTTATACCCTTTTTGTATTTAATTAAATGAAAAAAATTAACCAACTAATTACCATCATGCCACTCATTTAAAACTTAAGATCATATAAATCAACGGCCAAGATCAGTTCACGCAGTTCACGCTGGAGAAATTGTTCACGTTTGAACCTAATCCTTGCAATCTATCCTCAAAACTTTTTTTACTTTCAACTTTGGCCTTTTATAGTTTTCATTTTCCGCAAATTTTTCGCTTTATGCTTGGTTCTAAATTTTGTGACTTAACACATTGCAACGTGCGTCTTTGGTTTAACGTTTTTACGTTTCGTTCTAAATTTTGCGAGTTAACACGACGCAACGTGCGTGTGTGGGTGAACGGTTTTACATCATCTATTTTTTCCCCGTTTGACAGGTTTAACATAACGTGCGGGTCCTAGATCCACTTTGTTATAACTAAAGAATCCCCGCCGCATTGCGGCGGGTCGCAATCCTAGTTAGTTTTATGTAGAAACAAAAATTATTATAAGTGGGAACCAAGTGGCTTCACTCTTGCGTAGTGGCACATTGGCAGGTGTAAACAAGTCCGAAGGCTAGAGAGCTACTTGTTATTAATTTAGTTAAAAGTTTAAATGAGCCGAGTCTTAACGAGCCCGAGCCTGTGCTCGAGCCTTAAATAGAGCTCGTTTAGTTATCGAGCACGAGCCTGAAATACAAACATCGTTTAGGTTTGCGAGGCTAAACGAGCCCAAACAAAATTCCAGTTTTTAATATAAAATAATAATAATAATAATAATAATAATAATAATAATAATAATAATAATAGCATTGGTGAGCCGAGCTCGAGCCGAGCTTTTAGCTCATTTGAGGTTGTTCTAAAAAAAACTCGAGTTGAGCTCGAACTTTGGGTTTTACTCGCGAGCCGAGCTCGAGCTCAAAAAAGCAAGCTCGAACCGAGCCAGGCTCGACCTCGAGCTTCATAAAAACATAACGAACCGAGCTCGAGCCTATTCGGGCTCGGGGCGGCTCGTTTATACCCCTACATATACACAAGTATAGGCAACAAACTATTCTAAGATGTTTTGTGGGAATGCTTAATTTTCTGTAGTCTATATGTGTGAAAGATGGTGATCCTGATCATGACAATAAATTACAAATGTATAGAAAAAACTTCACTGATTAATCAAAATCAGTAAAACCATTATCATCGAAACCTGTATAAAACTAATTATGAAGCTAGATTTCTCATTAATTTGTTTTCCTCATAAGAAAATTATGAAATATGTTAACATTCAGTTTTGTCTGCTATTTCTGTCTATTGTTATATAACCTAGTCATATTGTTAGAAAAATAATTATAATTAATTGGTCATTTAAAAGGCAAATTACAACGTATTTAGAAAGCCTAAAGTTTCACGTATGTTACAAAATTGTCTTAAATGCTAAGACACAACATATTAATATGGGGTGAGGGTATTGGTACATCCCCCAAAAGTAGTGACAAACCCCCCCCCCCCCCCCCCCAGCAGCCCCGTATAAGGCAATAACATTAAACCCTATACGCCTCTCATTGCTTTATACACTGCTCATTGGTACTATAATCTCTGAATTTAAGGTATATTGCTGACAAGACAGCTGAGTTCAGACTGAAAAGGTGATTCGCATATACGCGCTCATGGCCCTATACGCTGCGTATTGTTTCAAATTTTTCCCTTTACCCCAAACTTACGGGATTCATGTAATACAAATGTTCAAAAATCCCAAAAAAGTGATGAAAATGATAAAAATTTTCAAATAAACGGTCTGGTTAAATTAGATTCGAATCACGATGTCAAATTGGGACTTTGGATATTTTTTTGGTGAAAGTTCGAATGAGTCATACGTCTCCGAAAGCGTTTGGTTACCCGGCGTTGATCGAGGTGAGGAGGAGGTGGTTTCCGTGCGTCGTTGTGATGAAGGGAGTGTGCTGCCGTGATGCCTGATTTGAACCAGGTAAAAAATCCATATTGGCGTTATGGTTATTAAAGTCTAACCATTAAGTTGTTTTAGGTCGTAGAGGAGGCGAGACCATCTTACGTGGCTCAAAGCTATCCGCAACACGCCGGAACTTACCATTCGCATCAGGAAGGGAGTGTGCGGCCCGTGATGCCTGATTTGAACCAGGTAAAAAATTCATATTGTCGTTTTGGTTATTTTAGTCTAACCATTAAGTTGTTTCAGGTCGTAGAGGAGGCGGGACCATCTTACGTGGCTCAAAGCTATCCGCAACACGCATACGGGATTTACCATTCCCATCAGGAAAAAGAACACAAGAAAAAGTCCGAGGAAGGTGCTTTTGACTTCGAGGAAGACGATAACGAAATCGAGAAAGGTGTTACACACTTCGAGGAAAGTGATCAAGACGAGGACGATGGTGGTGGCTGGGACGATGGTGGTGGCTGAGACGATGGTGGTGGCGGGGACGATGGTGGTGGCGGGGACGATGGTGGTGGCGGTGACGATGGTGCTAATGACCCGAAAAAACAAGGAAAGGTATAACATAACCGTCACTTACGTGTTATTCGTTATGTATAATGTTTATTAAATTTTAGACAATTATGATTTTGTATACGTGTTATTCGTTATGTATAGGTTTATTAGAAGGGTGCCTATTAGAATTTAGACAAAGTTGATTTTGTTTACGTGTTATTCGTTATGTATAATTTTTATTAGATTTTAGACAATGTTGATTTTGTATACGTGTTATTCGTTATGTATAAGGTTTATTAGTTTTTAAACAAATATAGTTTTAAATATAGTTTTAAATTACCGTTGTTTCAGGTATTTGCGACACTTCACGAGTTAAAGAATTGGGCTTACAAAACAGAAATTCCGAAAGGTTACGTCATTGTGACCCAACGAACGATAACAAAAGGCGAAGATTCGTCAGCAAGGACAATGAAGATATGGTTGCAATGCTACCGTGGAGGCACATGCAAAAGTAAAGGAACAGTTCGGCGTTCTGGTAGCAAAAAGATTGGGTGTCCTTTTAGAATGATAGGGAAACTAGACGCAAGTAGTGGCAATTGGAGCTTAGTGGTGAAGCAAAAGGATTATAACCATGAGCCTGCGGTATTTCTCGAGGGTCACGCGTTTGCGAGAAGGTTGACCCCAGACGAAGAATCATTGGTAGAGAGACTTTATATTCAAAACATGGAGCCTACGAACATACATTTAACCATAAGAAAACAAAACCCACAGAGCGTGTGCATTCTACGAGACATACAAAACGTGATAAAAAAGATTAAAGTCAAAATGTACGGTGATCGGACTCCAATGCAGATATTGGAGCAAATGTTGCATGAAGGAAGGTATGTTTACCACACCCGGGTGAATACCGAAACAAATGCGGTCGAGGAGGTTTTTTTATTCATCGGTACTCATACATAATGTGGCGTGCTTTCCCACATGTGTTGATGATTGATACCACTTACAAAACGAATGAGTATAGACTTCCGTTTGTTCAAATTGTGGGTGTGACATCAACACACAAGTCGTTTTGTGTCGCTCATGCTTTTATCTCTAAAGAAAAGCAGGATAACTTCTTGTGGGTCCTACAGAAGCTCAAAGGATTGTTGGTAGAGGGTATGGAACCGCGCGTGATAGTAACAGATTGCGATAAAGCTTTGATGAATGCTTGCGATAAAGTATTCCCAAAAGCATCCAAATTGCTATGTAGGTGGCACATCTCACAAAATATTATAAAACACAACAAGGCAAAAATTGCAACGACTGAAGAATGGAAAATATTCAAGCTTTCTTGGTCTCGATTGTGTAATTCTCCCACTGAGACGCTATACAATTATAACTTTGAGCGGCTATATACGCGAGTGAATAACGACCATAGATCAGGTACATATTATATTACTTCACATTCATTCATGTGTACACACATACATGTAACCTCCCTGAATTTTATATACGCAATTATATTTTACAAACTATAGGGGCCTATTTTGACATTTTGTGAAACTATAAGTTGAGGGACTTGTTTGTCATTGTTTGAAACTTGCTTTAAAAATGGTTAAAACCAAGTCCAGGGACTAAACTGTCATTTATTGAAAGTTATAGTCTAGGAGTTATTTGACATTATTTAAAAGTACAAAGTATTGGGTATAAAATGTAATTATTGAAATCTAAAGAATAAGGGTTGAAAATGCCTTGTTTGAAACTTATTTTAACTCTAAAATCTTAACCGAGTTAAATGTTGAATAAAAAATCCTTTAAAAAAATTTAACTTAGTTAACTATGTTAATTAAAATAACAAAAAAAAGGGTTTCTTGTATAACCCGCCCCTTAGCAAAGATCGAACCCGGACCACTCGTGTAAAAGCACCCATTCTTTACCAGTTTATCCTCCATTAGGAGCTGATTGATACCCTAACATTAGTTGTTTTATACACTTCTTAAAATCCAACCGGGCACACACCTTTTATTTTATTTTTACATTTTTTTATCACTTTTATAAAAACTAACATTTTTATAAACTCATATACATTAAACCTGATTTACTAAAAATATAAACTTTAATTATTTCTGGTTTTATCTAATTATTATGAATTAAGTTAGTTTTAATCTTATTAAATTCATTAAAAATAGTAAACTAATTTTATAAAACCTGAAAATTTTATATAATTATTTTAACATCAGAATGATGTTCGAAAATATAAAATTGATATTTTTCCCAAAATTCGATTTTTAACCAATTTAATCCAATAATTACATAGTTTTATTTGTTTAACTAATTATTTAAAAATAATTAATTTATCAGAAAAAGTTTGTTTCAGCCTTTGGTCGGGGTGTTACAATACAAACATTACAAATCGTTATATTCTGTTTTTTTCAGGAGTTTTGGACTATTTGTATACTGTCTGGCTACTACCCTATAAAGAAAAGTTTGTTTCAGCCTGGACTAACACAAGCCCTAACTTTGGTCAACATACAACCAACAGAGTTGAAAGCCAACATGCTAAGTTTAAGAGATACCTTAAGGGGCCAAACAGCTCGCTCCATAGACTTGTGTGGCTTGTTGACAAAGTTGATACAAATAAACCTCACTTTTCAGGATAGCCGGTCCTTGAAAATGGGGGACCACATGATATCATTCTTTGATAACCTACGTGGTAATGTTTCCCTGAAAGCATTAGATTTGTTGGTTGTGGAGAAGAAAAAGATACGTACGTTGCTCGCAGTAGGGGGGACTTGTGGTCACCAGCTTTTTACGAGTTGTGGATTGCCATGTGCTTGTCATATGGAGTGGTGGGAAAATACAAGTAATAAAAACAGGCTTCAACTGCTTATTCTACTTCATATGAATACCCACCCCCCTCATTTCTAACTATTGTTTTTAAAATACAGATTGCAAAATTCCTCTTGCCGCCGTAGACAAATTCTGGACAAAACTAGATTTCAATGCTGAAGAACTTAAGGAAGACGATAATAATCTTCGGGAGGAAATGGACAGAGTCATGCAACAACTGAAGGCGCAACCACCGATAGTGTTAAAAAGTATGTTGTCGAAGATAAAGGAGGTGGTGAATCCAAGTATGACTGACCATCAACCGCCTGAGGTACAACAAGATACTCGGGGGCGCCCAACCTCTAAAGCACAACAAAAAAAGAAGGAGGAGGTTGCGAGACGTAAAAATACCCAGTCCGAAGCAAAAGGCAAAAGCCAAAAGAAGGACGAGGACACTCAAAAGCCAGCAGTGCAACGCAGTCGTTCAAAGAAAAATAAGGCTAAAAAGACAGTTGAAATTATAGATGAAGATTTTCCACTGTTGGTGGGGGATAGGTACGTCAACAATCATTGACCTATATAATATCCTACGTATTTCCATACATACATTTTCCCTGATAAAGATTTTCCACAATATATTTTCCAATTACAGGTACAAAAACATGATCGATCGTTTTAAGGACTGGCTTCCATCTATGTATCGGAGATACATAACACATATGGAAGATGCCCAGCCTGACGGTAACTGTGGGTTTCGATCGGTGGCTATGGGTTTGGGGTTGGACCAGAATGCTTGGATGTGGGTCCGCCAAGAGCTACTGGATGAGATGTTCATTAACAAAGACCGGTGGTGGCCTATTCTTGACTCTTTTGATCCGGGATTTTACACTACAGTATATCGATCAATAAACTGGTTGCACGTGGAACCTGGACCAATGACATGCTGGTTGTTCTTGCCATACGCCGGATTGTTGGTGGCTCAAAAATTTGGTGTGGTTGTTCAACATTTAAGCAATGGTGTTTGTCAAACATACTTTCCCATGTTTGATGGTCCGGCGGAGGGCCATTCTGTTCTTTCGATTGCCTATGTGGAAGATGGCCATTTCATCATGGTTAAGTTAACGGATGATGGTCTGATGCCTCCACCGAATGGACTATGGAATATGTATCGAAGTACTGAAGCTATGGAGTGGGAGACAATGTACATGTCTCGTCTTTCACAGGGTAAGAAGTTACTTCGTAGTAATAGAAGTGTTCGAAGAGACTTTATTAACTTGTTGTAGGTTCTCGTTGTAACACGTAAAACTGTTTAATCGTATTATTATGCGTTTATTTTTTTTAATTTACATTCTATTATCTTTCAAATATAGTGTAAGCAACATTTATTTTATAAAAAATGTTAATTACATTGTTTTATAATATAAAAACACTTATTTACATCACTATTTTTATTAAAAAAAGGCATCATATGCAGCATATTGGGCAATGAGAGGTGTATACCAGCCTCTATATGCCGCTCATAGCACAATAAGCGGCTACTGGTAGGCAATCTATAAGCCGCGTATTGGCCAATGAGGAGTGTATACCAACACAAACAACTGTTCAACTCACTAAAGAGGGAAAACTAGATCAAAATCAATTCAAACACACACACACACACACCAAAACACCAAAAACACACACAACTCTCTCCCGTATACCATTTCTATCCCGTATCAAAGCATGCGGTGCGAATTTTCACAAGAGCTTAGTAACATCTTCATCTTTCCTTTTTGTTATTGTTTTTTTACGTTTTTTTTTTGTTTTTTCTGAAATATTTTGGTTGTGGTATTTGGCGGTAGAGGTGTTTGACGGTGGTGGTTGTTAGAGTGGTTTAGGTTAGGACGGTGGTGGTTGTTAGAGTGGTTGAGGTTAGGACGGTGGTGGTTGTATCTATGGGTTAGGGTTTAACGGTGGTTGTGGGTTGGCTGTGGTGGTTGTGGGTTGTCGTAATTTTATTAATATTTTGACAAAATATTAACTTTTAATTGTTGCAGATATGTCGTCAGATGAGGAACAACAGGCACCAAATGGTGGTCCGGTATTCAATCCGATGGCCGGGGGTAATTATGAGCAGTACGATTTTTTAGACTTCCCCCAGCATAGTACGGAATACAGACGTTTTGCCAAGTTCCGGGGTATGAGAGTGAGGCAGCAGAGGGCGTTGTGTTGGGACGCGTTAATGGAGTGTGGCGAGGAGCAGAGGGCCCGAGGTATAATCGGGGAAAATAACCCATGGGGTCATATGTTTTTTCATGCGGCTGGGTCTTCTTATAGGCCTATGATGGTGGAGTTCCTCTCCACGTTTATCTATCGACCACTGCCTGCTGAGCAGCCTAACTCAGATATGGACGATCTGATGGTGGAACCACCCCATGCTGAGGTAACTTTCTGTTTATTCGGGGAGCGACAGAATATGTCGTTATGTTAGTTTGCTTTGGCCACCGGATTCTACACTGATGAGGAGTTGGTTCAGGATATTTATACCATCGCGATCACAACTATGCCTGATGATCAGTTGCTTGCTTGGTGGCCCACCCTCTGTGATGTACCCTTCGGTAATAAGTGTCACACCCCGACCACGTAAAACAATAAAACGTGGCGGAAACGTCGGGGAGTGTTGTAACAGAATCATTGTTTCATAACACATGGAAATTGAAATATTGTTTTATTAAATAAAAGAGTTACAATGTCTTGACAATCAAAGAAACATAACACAAATAACTAGTCTTGTATCTTTTATTGTCACTAAGGCCCAAGTCCGCCTAAGTGTATCTTGATAAATCCTATGCATCATATCCTGAAACACATGTGAAAATAAGTACGTCAGCATAAAAATGCCTGTGAGATACATAGGTTTTGTGAAAATAGGATTCATGACTTGTAAGTTTAGAAAGAGTTGTTTAATAAAGTTTAGTCATGAACCTTGTAATTTGATTTGTTTTTGTAAATCGTTTGAAAAGCACTAAGATCAGGTGATATGTATAAATAAGAGAATAATGTATGGTTAAATGAATAACCAAGTAAAATGAGTTTGTATAAGATAAGTTGTTTTGTAAAACAATGTCTTGTGAAAAGTATGTTATTTGTATAAAATGTTATATGTCTCAAATTGAAATGATGCAAATAACGCTACGATATGTAATACCATGCAAACACTTATATATAGGAAGTACCAGCGGCGTATCCACCATGCTTGTATCATATTACACATGCCTCGTTACTTAATTTTACTTACTCAAACCAAACCAACAAGGTAAAATGTTTATGTATAATCAAATGTCAAAATGTTTATGTGAAAACTATGTCTAATGTTTATGTTTAATGTAAATCATGAATTGTGTATGTAAATGTCAAAATGTTTATGTATGGTAAGTGAAATATATCAACTAAACCATATGTAAAATGCACAAAACAAGGTATTGAAGTAAAACAGGGTTTAAATCAAAGTTATGTTTTGTGTAATAAATGCATGCTATACTGATATGAACATCTATGCGGTATTGTGAAAACTCATACATCCAAGCCTTGCGACAGTCGGATAACCCTTTTAGTAAAGGTTACCAAATAATGTATTCGGATTCGATCATTCCTTCCATCCAAACAAACCTGAGATTACAGGAATGGGATTTGTCAAGTCCTATGGTACCACTACCTACTACCGAGCGGCATGATCGGTGTTAATGAATGTACATTGTCTCATTTAAACAAACCAAATGTCATACCAAAATGTAAGCATGCGATGAATAATAAATGTACTAGTTATGCACACAATGGGCATACATAGCATAGAATGTAATGTAAAATAATGTACTAAGTACGCACACAATGGGCATACATAGCATAGAATGTAATGTAAAATAATGTACTAAGTACGCACACAATGGGCATACATAGCATAAAATGTAATGTAAAGTAATGTACTAAGTACGCACACAATGGGCATACATAGCATAGAATGTAATGTAAAATAATGTACTAAGTACGCACACAATGGGCATACATAGCATAAAATGTAATGTACTAAGTACGCACACAATGGGCATACATAGCATAGAATGTAATGTAAAATAATGTACTAAGTACGCACACAATGGGCATACATAGCATAAAACACAATGAAATCATGTACTATAAATGTACTAATGAACATAGCAAGTATATGATGTGAAAGCAGGAAAGCATGAAAGTAACAAGTAGGCACATGTGTTCCACCCCAAAATGTTTGGAAAACAGTAAAAGAGGGGTCTATGTACTCACTTGAGATTGCTTAGTAGTCCTTGAGTAACAACCAAACAATGCTAGAGATCACGGATATCAAACGACACCTAATATAGGTAACTACATTAATAAACCGGACCTATAATGGAGGATCGGATAGAATGAGGGCTCGTAAACCAAATGAGTATAAGAACTCATGTAATATGGTTTAACAAAGCCTACATACTAAATGAAACCTAACCTAAGTGCTTACGACCCATTACGACCCGTTTAGGTAGCTTATGCTACTTTAACCTTTTCGTTCGCGTAAAACGCGTTCGCCTAACTAGTCCTATGGCAAGTATTATATGCCTAACATGTTTAATTATGTTACATAATCAGTTAAGTGACGAAAGTTTAGGTTACATATGCTTAATTACCAATTACACATGAAAAGGGTATTTTGGTAATTTACCTAAGGCATATAAACTACCTATCATACAACTATTTAACGAAGCGACCATAAGGTATAACCTCGGAAGGTTATTCCCTATATACTATGGTCACCTAATGTGTTTGGTCGGATCTTAATGATCGACCAAACGGGTCGGGTTCGAAAGTATAAGTGATTGTTTAGATCGCTTACCTTACGACCCTATATAAGCACTAAACTAAAGTGACGAGCTAAGCATGTTAAAACATGCTTAACTAAGTTTAGAAAACAGGTTTGGTATCAAAACAAACGGTTTTGATACCTATAAGTAGTTTGGTTACAAAATACGCATTAACACGCATTTTGGCCGAAACTACGACTCGTCACTGAGCCTAGATAACGTGGTAATCAGTAGGTATAGTCACTAGGGACTATAACCATCGTGATCACGCTCACGTTATGAAGTTCAAACGAACTTCGCATTGACCATAAACTGGTCAACGCAGAAAGTCAAACAAAGTTTGACTTTCGGACTCGAAAAGCAATAAAAGAACGAAGGAACACTTACAAAGGGTCCCTGAAAGCTTTGATTTCTCAAGTATTCTCAGGTATGAAGTGGTTTCACCTCAACTTAGAGAACTCTCAAGAAATCAAGTGGGTTTTGCAAGAAGTGGGGTGGGGTATTTATAGTATTCGGAGAGCCGTTAGGATCATTTTTTGGAAACCGTGCTTTGATCTTGTCCATACATGTGCACTCATGGTATTGTAATACCATGGGCACATCAAAACCAGCAAATGATATTGAGAAAGTTACAAAATAGCCCCTAAACTTCAAGTTAAGTGCTGAAAATGGACCTGCAAGTGCAAAAATGGTGTTTCTGCCCAGATGAGGTGCTCGCGTAGCGCTACGGTAAAGGCATAAGTTTCTCGCGCTACGCTAGCATGTGCCAGATTCAGAAAAGTTTCAAAAATGGCAGAAATGGTCCCTGCAGCCCGTTTAAGCTATTTTCGATGCGTTTGAACCCCGTTAACCTCATTTCAAGGCTCTAAAATGAAGTCAAAGTATAGGGAACATGAAACATGTTCATAAACATCTCGGATGTTGGCTCGTTTGGCCGTACGATTGCGTTGTTCGGTTAATTACGACGGAAGTCGTAACGGACGCAAAAACGGTCCAAATTGCGCGACGAATGGATTTTTGACTAGCCAATCATTAAAACATAATATTTTAATGATCATATAAATTTTTGGATGTCCGGATGTATTCAGAACGTAAGATATGCGCGAAAGTGTAAACTTGTGCACTTTTTGACGCTTTTAGTCCCTGAATGACCCAAAAGTTTATTTTAGCACACCGAACCCCTCAAAGCCTATTTCTAAGCTATGTAAAGGATATTTAGGGTATGTTTAACTTATGGTCATGTTCCAGAATGTCTGTTACAGTTCAAATTGGCATACTTTCGCAGTTTGTCAACTTTAGTCCCTGTAAGCGATTTAACTTGTTTTTACCATACCAAAGCCTTCAAAACTTATATTCCAAGTTATGTAAAGGCTGTTTAAGGTATGTTAAGTATATTTCACTATTCTGGAGTTTTCGTTGCATTAAACGGGTTATATTTACGCATCAGTGCGCGTATAACCTTCTAGAAAGCGATTTAAAGCTTGAAATCGAACAAGAATGGATATGTGCAAAGGATACACATGTTTATACAAATCCCAAGTATGAAATACAATATTTCATTGATACAGTATTTGTTTGATGGCCGTGGAGGCACAGGTGTCACAGTCTCCCCTACTTTAGGAAATTTCGTCCCGAAATTTTTATTTAGAGGAAACTTGTGAGAGTTTAAAACATGAAGTTGAAAAGATCGAACAACATTGGTTAGGGTTCTGAACTTCTAGTAACTTTAATAACATCATGCTTGCAATGTAAGAGGGATACTTATATACAAGTATATGAAGCGTCATTGGTGCGTCCACTGTACCTCCATTACATCGTTCTCATTTCGTTATTGTTGTCACTATCGGTTCTTACACATAATAAATCTTACTGTGGTTACCGTGCACTGAATCTCATAATTATGTACGCGTCCATAATTAGACAATTCCTTGCATAGTTCACACAGTCTATTTTATAATGTGTAGGAGAAAACCAAATGAACAAACCTGTGATGAGTGTGACTAGACCACCATAGGGTCCCCTTTATTCCTCTTTTGTTATTTATGTTTAGTTGTATGCCCGGTTGTTTTTGTATAAACGTTTAATCTTTTATCAGCATGTATGGATGGTAACATGTTTAATCTTTTATCAGCATCTATGTTGGTTTTTTTTGGATTTTACAGCTGTATTGTCATGTTTATAAGGTTCATTGCTTGTTCAATCCAGGTTCCATAGGTATTGGGATTCTTATAACGAAGGGGTATATTGGTCTTTTTTAAAAATGCTAAGAATGTGCAGAAGGGGTATAAACGGTTATAAGAATTTCAGGGACTGGATTTGAAAAATTAGAATTACAGTTAGTTTTTACCAACTGAGCAGGGACTGTTCTTGTGCAAAACAAACCTCAGGGACTGGATTTGAAAAATTAGAATTACACAAATAAAAAAGGGATGGGTCCTTCTGTATCGGACCGGCCTCCCCAGGGTTTCGAACTCGCACATTTCGCATAGAAGACACAAGCCTTAACCAGTTTATCCTTCTGTACAGGAGCTGATAAATTGGTTATAGTATATCCTTTATACACTTCATACGCTTTAACTCCCCCCCCCCCCCTTCATACGTTAAATTTTTATAAAGGATTTCTTATTCAACATTTAACTCGGTTAAGATTTTAGAGTTAAAATAGTATAAAACTAGAAACCAATAAACTCTCAAGACATAACATTCCGCTAAATCACCAAAATACGAGAGTCATTATATTCGTTTACATAAGTTGCATAAACTTAAATACGGCTAACGACAAATACAAATACGGACAAAAAAAAATCCAACAGATTATCAAACAGGTGTCCCTCTTACGAACGACCCTTGGATTTTTATTTTCCATTTCTGCTACTTGATTTTTATACATTCAAACCTCCTCTTTCAAATACTTGACTTCGTCTTCAAGTACTGCTTTCGTATCCAGCAAACCTCGGATGACTTGAACTGCCCGAGGACACATGGGAGGGTCGATCCACGCAAAGAATTTGCACCGAGAACGCTGAAACCGAAGGCGAATTAGTGTTTCTAAGTGTAAAAAATACTCCCTCCGTCCCATTAAAAGTGTCATATTTTTTTTAAACACAACTAAGTATTTTGAAGTTTCAAAAATATTAGACGACACACATTAATAAAAAAATATATGTGTCAAAGTTTATAAATAAAGACTTTGAAAATTCAAAATATGACAATTTTAATGGGACGGAGGTAGTAGTGCTTAAAGTACATACCAATTGAGAGCAGGTGTAAAATTGACGCCCGGGATTAATATCCGTCCAAGATGTTTTTATCCCAGCTTGCCTTCCACATCTGCAAATAACCATTGTGAATGTCAAGATGGATATGGATTACACTCTCTCGTACGTAATAGTATTTGTTTAGAAAAAAAGACTCAATACGCCGCTCATAGCACAATGAGATGCGTATAAAGTACAAAATCTAACAACTTTTTCAGAAAAAGTAAATACATATGCCTCACATAGTGCTATGAGGTCCGTATAACAAAAAGTTAGGTGGTGTATATGCCTCACATTGACCTATACGGTCGTATACACTGACAACTTTTCAGAAAAAATAAATTCATACGCCCCTTATAGATCAATGAGGGCGGTATAGACTGGCAACTTTTTCAAAAAGTAAATACATACGCGTCATATAGATCAATGAGGGCCGTATATATTCGTTTTGTTTGACTTCTTTAGCAACAAGCCTGCTCTTTGACGAACTATATACCCAAAAAGGTCTTGGACCACACGAGACCAACGTTGGACCACACGATGAAGATCCGAAAGTACACACACGCACGGATTCTTTGTCTCTCGTATTGTTATCGCTCTCGTATCTCTTCATACGCTCGGAGTATTTAAGGTTAGTTCGTATTCCGTATTTTTATGTTTAATTTTCATTTTTTTCTCTGATTTTTGTGGTTTATTTTGGTCGGGTATATTGGTGTTGGGGTGGTGGGTTTTGGTGGTTGACGGTTGTGGTTGTGTTGTTTTATGGGTGGTGGGCTGTGGTGTTTGTGGGTGGTTAGGTGGTGGTTGACGGTGGTGGTGGTGTTGTGTAGTTGGTGGTAGGCTGTGGTGTTTGTGGGTGGTGGGCTGTGGTGTTGGTTTGTTAAGATTGACGGTGGTGAGGTGGTGGGCTGTGGTGGTTGAGGTGGTGGGTTGTGGTGGTTGACGGTGGTGGCTGTGGTGGTGTTGTGTTGTGGGTGGTAGCCTGTGGTGTTTGTGGGTAGTGGGCTGTGTTGTTGGTTTGTTAAGGTTGACGGTGGTGAGGTGGTGTGTTGTGGTGGTTGAGGTGGTGGGTTGTGGTGGTTGACGGTGGTGAGGTGGTGTTGTGTTGTGGGTGGTAAGCTGTGGTGGTTGTTGAGGTGGTTGAGGGTGGTAGGTTATGGTGGTGTGTTGTGGTAGTTGGGATGGTGGTTTTGGTGGTGGTTAGGTTGTGGTTGGAAGGTGGTGGGCGGTGGTGGGCGGCCGACTGGTGGTGGTGGTCGGCTGTGGTGGTAGTGGGTGGTCGGCTATGGTGATGGTGGGTGGTCGGCTGTGGTGGTGGTGTTGTTTGTTCGGTGTTTTGACGGTGGTGGAAACGTAATTCTTATGGAGAAGTGCACTGTGACGGGTGGTCCGTAGGACAACCCTTAAATGAGCTAATTACGTGCATATCCCATCTTTTACACGGTTATGTATCGTGAATGTGATAACTACGAGTACTCATGGGTTTTCAGGTTAGACGCTTAATTTGGTGAAGTTAACGTGATTAGAAATGAAGCGGAACAGCCGGGGGATAATAATCGAGTGAATTACATTAAACCGTAGGCTACGGTTGAAAGAGGCTTGCGCAGACTTGGGAGTCCGAGAAACAATCAACACATCACATCACAACATTTTAGAAATCATGTGAGGTGAAGGAGATTTATTCTCAAAATCAACAATATCATCATCACGTGATGGCAGATCGATGGCAGATCAAAGGAACACACTTGTTGGATTAGTGGACACTTGGGCCGCACATGGGCTGCAATTGTAATAACATCATGTGGATCTTGGCAACACAAAAAGTGAACAATTTAATAATAATCATCATCTCAATAGCAGCCGATTTTGGAGAGGTTGTGGGCCGCACATGGGCTGAACCTCTTGGACAATAGTGAGGCAGGGAAAGACAAAAACAATGTGGCTTTTGGATTGGGCCGCTAACAAGGAAGCAACAACACACAATTGTTTTAAGGAGGTGGGCGGCACATGTTGTCAGATGCACATGAGGTTTTGACTTGATAATAAATCATCCTCAATCATCATCACACATGAAAGGCCGCACATGATTGGGTTCTGTGGACGGCACATGCAAGGAAAAAGAAAAGACAACAATGATCATTATCATTTGACGGTTGGAGGCATCACGTGGAGGGAAGGAGCCAAACAGTTAACAAAACATGCAAGTCAGAGCTCCACCGTAATTTACGGTGGGACTGTAAATTACGGTGGCCATGAAAAGTGCACAAGTCTCCACCGTAAATCAGTCTATTCGTACCGTAACAATTTGAACATCACCGTAAATTGGGATTAAATTTGTGTGTACCTACGACTGCACGTCAAATTTTGGCGCCGTTGCTGGGGAGTAGTGCGCAACGTGTGTCAGTTTGTTAGTTTTGCTTTGTTATTTTCGGGTTTACACTGGTGTGTTTAGTGTGCAGGTTCTACAGGTGCATGCATACTAGAGGCTCTCACAAAGCTTCACCATTGTCATTTGATCCGGAAATCGAAAGAACGCTAAGGCAAAACCGAGTTTTACTACGCGAAAACAGAATCATTGGTTCACCTACTTCACCCATTACACCAAGAAACATCATGGACGAAACACAAGTACCACCCACAACGGGTCAAACGACCTCAACTTTTATACCTACTTCCACACAACCATCACCAAACACCACTATTCCAAACATCACCACAATTCCTACTCCACTTCATGATACTACACCAACCAATACCAACACCACACAACCGAACACTACTCAAGTCGAACCCAGTCTTACCTTTAGCCCATCTGCCACCATTCCACCATTATCACACTTCTTTCCTCCAACTACGGGTCAATCATCTTCTACTCACTCACTACCACAAAGCTCAACCGTTATCCATACTACCTCTACATATCGACCATCGAACCAACCGGGTATGCAATATTCGTCTTATCCTTATTTGCAATCTTCGGATATAGGAGGAGATGGGTATTTTGAAGGTTATGAAGAAGAGTTTGAGGGATACGAGGAAGAAGGATATGTGTATGGGGGTGATGGAGATCAAGGAGAGTTCAGTTATGTGCAAAGTCAATCTCAAGGAATGGCAAGTGTTGGTGGAATACCGCAACAACAACTCCTACCACAACATATTCGGCCAAGACCACAAGGGCTACAAATGCAACGCCCTATCCCATTGCAACAAGTTCGGCCACAAAATGTACAACCACAATTTCAAAGGCCGATTCAACACCAACCGATGCCACAACAACAATTTCAACCACCGTTCGCACCACAAGGGCATATACCAAGACCTATGGGTCCTATTCGTCCAAGGGGTCGATTGGGTGTTCCAAGAAGGCATCTTAGGGAACAAGCACGGGGAATAGAAGCGCATTTCAGGCCGATAATTACTCAAAACCCTTCACCGGTGGTTATCCCTCACAACAACCAAGGGAGAACCTTTGAAGTAAGAACAAATTCTTTGCAAAGTTTACCGAAGTACAAAGGGCTAGCAACGGAGGAGCCATATTTCCATTTAGAGGCCTATGACTCAATTTGCAACACTTTTAGGAGTCAAGGTTTTTCGGCCGATGATGTCAAGTTGGTCTTATTTCAGTTTTCTTTGGAGGACAAGGCAAAGAAGTGGTTCTATACTTTGCCTTCAGCATCTATTTATACTTGGGCGGATATGCAACAAATTTTCTTAGATGAATTCTATACCGCCCAAAAGACCAATGATGCTAGAAAGGGGTTGAGGAGTTTCCAACAACAACATGGTGAGATGTTCCATGAGGCGTTTGAACGATTCAATATGATGATTAAAAATTGCCCTCACCATGGGATTGAGCTTTGGGAGTTGATGAATGCCTTCCACGAGGGGTTGAGTGCCGAAGATGCTCGGGATTTAATGTCTATTACCGGTGGGACTTTTGGTACAAACTATGAGAATGACGATTGGGAGTTCTTGGTGAATATGGCAACTACATCAAAGAGAAAGGCTCAAGCATCGAGGAGAGCGCGACCGGCCATTGCCCGACCTCAAGTGCACGCAATAGATGATGGTAATGTTCAAACCACTAACCAAATTTATGATGTTTATGCTTTGTGTAATGAAATAGGTCATGCGGCTGAAAATTGCCAAGGAATGGTGGAAGGGCAATACGAAGAGGTTCATGCTATTCAAGGTCAAGGTCAAGGAGGGGGTGGTAGAAATTTCAACAACATGAATTCTAATACCTACCACCCCGGGTTGAGGAACCACCCAAATTTTCGGTATGGGAACCCTTTAAATCAAGCTAACCCGAATTTCCAAGGAAACCAAGGATTTCAAAGGCAATATCAAACGGGTCAAAGCTCTTCGGGTGGAAATGAGATGATGGAGATGTTGAAGGCGATGCAAAGTGAAATGCAACGAATGAACCAACGTGATGAGGTTCGGATGCAAAAGGACGAGGTTCGTGACAAAAGCATCCAATCGTTGACCACTCAAATGGGTCAACTTGCAAGTGACGTGGCGATATTAAAGAAAGCAAAAGGCCAGCTACCGAGTGATACGGTGCCAAATCCCAAGAACATAAAAAGCATTAACATCAATGTGGTAAGCACCGTTCCTAGTACCGAATTTAATGAAAAATGTCTAACATCTTCTTGTCAAGTGAATGCAGGTTTTGAAAAAGATGCCAAAGTTGAGAATGACAAAGAGTATGGAGCGCCAATCGTGCCTATCCGTGTGGGAAAATTAAAAATCCCTCACTCATTGTTGGACTACGGGGCAAGCATGAGTGTGTTACCAAGCGATCTATATGATATGTACGACTTTGGTCCACTTGAAGGTATAGACACCATGGTGAGCTTGGCGGATGGAAGTTGGAGGCGTCCACGGGGAATGGTTAGGAATGTTAAGATTCAGTTGGGAGAGTTTGAATACCCGGTGGATTTTCTAGTTTTGGACTATGCTTCTACCAATATGGCATCACAACAAAGGGTAATTTTAGGTCGACCGTTTCTATACACAGCAAATGCTCAAATTAATTGTAGAGACGAGATTATTACCATGACCAAAAAGAACCGTAGGTTGTACTTTGATGTTCAAACTAGAGTGATTAGTTATGAGCCCATTGAGAGTAAGGGTGGTGAGTCTAGTGATTGTATGAAAAATGTGTTTCAAAGATTGAGAAAAAAGCACCCACCGGACCGTGAAGAAACACATATGGGTTCAAGCAGGAGTGTATTTGATTACCCACCGAGTCAAAATGAGACGGATGCATTTTGCCCAATGACAAGTTACAGTGGGGGAGGTGATAGGAACCGATTCTTTGAGCCACCATAGATGGTGGTGGCACGGTCTGGCTGAAGACTCGAAACTTAGCGCTGCTCGGGAGGCAACCCGGGATTTTATATTGATCTTGCTGTTTTTATCTTTTTATGTTTCAGGGCCATGGCAACATTCAAGTGTGGGGAGGATGTATGGATATTTGTGTGAAGGTGGTGATAGGAAGTCAGATTATTTACAACATCTGTTGTGGCAAACTTCACCAGGTCAATGTACTCTTTCCTTAGTCTTGTTGTGTTCTTTAGCTTTGAAATTTTGGTAGTTAGTTGTTTGCTTTTGTTTATGGTTGGGAGGTTTGGGGGTGTATTAGTTTGATGTTTTGTATTGGGTTGTGCTAGTTGGTGGTGTTGATGTTTTTAAGAAAAAAAAAAGAAATTTGGGGTTTGAGAGTTTAAGCGAAAGCTAATGTTTTTTGTTAGAAGCGATCTTTCCCTCAAAACCATACATTGGGACAATGTATCCCAAGTGTGGGGATGGGGGGAATTTTTGAGGAATTTTAAAATTTTTGTGAATCCGAGCGAAAATTGTTAAAAATTTGAAAACTTGATATTGTGCCATTTGACACACCGACACCCATTCCTAGTCTTTTCTTGGTGAGGATTTGAGCCACACATGATTGTTATTGATATTTCATTGTTTGAGTGGCGGTGTGCGTTGTGTGTTAATAGAACTTGTGTGTGAATACTTGTTAAATCCTAGAATTAGCATGCTTTTGAAAATGATAGGGGGACTTTTAGGAAGCCTCGTCTAGATGTGTGAGAGTGCGGGATTGGTGGGTTGGACCTCATACTTTACATATATGAGCTTGGTATTGTGAGGGGTGGGGGTTTGGTCCTTAGAAAGCCATGTTGAGCCTTAGACCATTCGATTGTGACCCGAGCCTACTTCCTATAAAAATTTTACCTTTTGAGATGACCCGGTTTAGGAGATTTAGTATGTGGTATTGATGTTCTTGTATATATTGTTGAGTTTGATGTGTTATGAAAAAAATGAAAAAAAATGAAAAAAAATGAAAAAAAAAAGAAAAAAAAAAAGAGAAAGAGAAAAATATGAAAAAAAAAGTATTTAGTTGCAATAGTAGTTGAGAATGTTGAAGAAGTTGTGTATATATTTGATGGTTGCTTTGTTTAGTGGTAGAAATAAAAACCGGGTCAAATCAATTAGATCTTTCATATGTATTCCACCATTTTCCTACCTTGACACCTAGCCCCGTTACAACCTGCAAGTCCCTTTGATTCTAAAGTATGTTAGATATTTGTTAGGAGGAAACTTGATTTGTATACAAGCTTATTGTCGCACACACACACACACGCATTGAGTGGTTTAGCATTATGCTAATAATTCTTGTAACCGAGAGATTTTGTGTGAGGGGTGTGTCTTGTGGTATGATTGAAAGTTAGTAAAAGGATGGCATAGTTAGCTTGGTTTGCATGTTTGATCGCTTGGGTTTTGAATCGTTCTAAATTGGTTGCTTGGGACAAGCAACGGGTAAGTGTGGGGATGTGACGGGTGGTCCGTAGGACAACCCTTAAATGAGCTAATTACGTGCATATCCCATCTTTTACACGGTTATGTATCGTGAATGTGATAACTACGAGTACTCATGGTTTTTCAGGTTAGACGCTTAATTTGGTGAAGTTAACGTGATTAGAAATGAAGCGGAACAGCCGGGGATAATAATCGAGTGAATTACATTAAACCGTAGGCTACGGTTGAAAGAGGCTTGCGCAGACTTGGGAGTCCGAGAAACAATCAACACATCACATCACAACATTTTAGAAATCATGTGAGGTGAAGGAGATTTATTCTCAAAATCAACAATATCATCATCACGTGATGGCAGATCAATGGCAGATCAAAGGAACACACTTGTTGGATTAGTGGACACTTGGGCCGCACATGGGCTGCAATTGTAATAACATCATGTGGATCTTGGCAACACAAAAAGTGAACAATTTAATAATAATCATCATCTCAATAGCAGCCGATTTTGGAGAGGTTGTGGGCCGCACATGGGCTGAACCTCTTGGACAATAGTGAGGCAGGGAAAGACAAAAAAAATGTGGCTTTTGGATTGGGCCGCTAACAAGGAAGCAACAACACACAATTGTTTTAAGGAGGTGGGCGGCACATGTTGTCAGATGCACATGAGGTTTTGACTTGATAATAAATCATCCTCAGTCATCATCACACATGAAAGGCCGCACATGATTGGGTTCTGTGGACGGCACATGCAAGGAAAAAGAAAAGACAACAATGATCATTATCATTTGACGGTTGGAGGCATCACGTGGAGGGAAGGAGACAAACAGTTAACAAAACATGCAAGTCAGAGCTCCACCGTAATTTACGGTGGGACTGTAAATTACGGTGGCCATGAAAAGTGCACAAGTCTCCACCGTAAATCAGTCTATTCGTACCGTAACAATTTGAACATCACCGTAAATTACGGTGATACCGTAATTTACGGTGGAGGTGACGCAGAAAACATAACTGCCTTCTTAAATCGGTTTTATGGGTGTCTTTTGGACTAATCTCATCATTGGTCGGTTTTGGAGCATCCTAGGGGCGATTTTGGCTGTGGGTACTTGGTGGCAAACAATTTCTAACTTTTGTTTTGTGTTTTCGATTTGGATGAACATTGAAATTTTTGTTATGATGTTGATTCGAGCCATGTGTGGCTAAACACTTTATGATCGTCCTAGATTGAAGGTTTGTTTGAGACATTTTGTATTTGATTTCCTAATTTCTAGAATAGCAATCCTTATCTTTATGGTTGGTTTGTTATGGTGTGTGATTGTTTGTTAGTAACTTGTTAATTCTTATGATTTTCTAGTTTGAAACCATACGTTCTTGGTGCCGTTGGCAATCGAGATATCATGGGTAGAATTAGGATTGGGTAAGGGTTGATTGATCATCAGGTAACAACCTCACGTTCTAGGAATCTGAGTACTTAGTTCCCTTTCATCACTGCAAGTAATCACACATGAGCTATGTCTATGTAGTTCTTTCTAGTGGAATGATAATATGAATGTCGAAACAAACCGGAAATCTAGGATGGTCATTTGTCTCTAATTTGCTTACAACCAAACTTTTCTCTTGCAATTTACTTAGTTTAATTTAGTCTAAAACCAATTCACTCACATAAACTCTTGAATTTTATTTCTTTTGCAATTAGATTAATTTAGTTAAAATTAGATAAACTTTCAAATAACACACATTCCACAAACTCCCTGTGTTCGATACCCACTTGCCACTATCTATATAGTTGTTTTTGGGATTAAATTTGTGTGTACCTACGACTGCACGTCACACTGCGTTCATATTTCAGATTCAACCGAGTACCTGAGCTCATATTTCAGATTCATGCGTCGGGACGTCGGTCTAGGGTGAGGTGCTTGGCGGTGCGGGATGCATAATCCCACATCTATAGCCAAGTCACCCGGAACTCCGACATTGTCAGATGTTACCGTGCAAATAGCACGGAACTCTCATATTGTCGATTGCGGGTGCACTCTTGATAGCATCTACCGACGCGCGGTAGTTTCGTCACCGGCATCTACCGACGCCCGGTAGTTCCGTGACCACCATATTCAGATACACAACGGTCTCTTTGCTTCGTCCACTAGAACTATTTGTGTATGCATTCTTTTGGTAGTTAACAACGCTTTGAAGTCAAATTGAGAAAAAAACAGCTTCGGAGAAACCGGACCGGCTTTGAAACAAGCATGCCTTGAACGAGTCTAGAACACTCGTAATCCTCAACCGGCTTTGCAACCGGACGGAATCTACGAAGAAACTGTTCGATTTCATGGTTTGTTTGAGAACCTGATTCAGATACACAATGGGTTCGTGTGAATCTAAGTAATAATATGTAATAGTTAGCGATTTAGTGTGTAGGGTTTAGGGTTTCGGCTATGTATTGTATTACATTTTGTATGAAAGTGTTGTGTTTTGTGTTATTTTATCAAACAATGTTCACTTACATTTTGTATTTACGTTTCTTCTTGCGTTATGGATTATAGAGAATTTGACGTTTTATAATAACACTTGATAAAAAAAATGTAGAAGTTTTATAATAGACAAAATGACAGTGCACGTCCTTTAGGTTTAACTAAAAGTACAGTGCACGTCCTTAACGTTTAAAAGTTGCAATGCAAATCCTTTACCTTTATTTTCATTGCATTGCAAGTCCTTTATGGCTAACGGTGTTAACTTTTACCATTAAATCCCCCACGTGCCTCCCACGTTAGGGGTACATCCGTCCTTTCCCTTCATCATTCCCCTTTAAAACCCCAGTTTCCAAAAACCATCACCATTTCCCTTCATCCCTTTCCTCTGTAACCCTAACCCCATACGTATTTTCCCTTCAACAAAAATTGGAACCCTAACGAACTGATATCTCCAATTCAATGGGCCTCACAATTCTTTTTGACTTGATGGTCCACCATCCACATGGGCCTCACACTTCTTTTTCCTAATTCTTTTAGGTTTCTCAACCTTAATTTTTTTAAAACCAGGCATATCACCATCACATACAACCCTCAACCTCTCCTTATCATCTTTAACTGTTTTCAATAGCCTTCTTGATTCCACTGTATACTTCCTTAAAAATGCCTTTAGCTCCTGCTTGTTTGCAAATTGTTGACCTACATGGAAACCGAAAGCTTTTCCATGAGCTTTTATTAGTGATTTTAATGTCCTGCTCCTAATACTCCCAATATTGTCATCATCACTTGCACTATCAAAGTTTTCATTATCTAGCACATCTAAATCCAGATTTGACTCAATCTGCACTGGATCATCCTCTTGCTCAACAAGAAACTCGAAATCTCTCATATCAACCTCATTCTCTTCCATCTGATTCTCCAAATCTACAATGTAATCACTATCTTCATCTTCATCTTCCTGCCCACTTTGATCACTGTCCTCATCTCCATCACTGTCTTCATCTTCCTGCCCCCTTTGATCACTGTGTTCAGCATCCTGCCCACTTTCAATATACACACTTGATTGTGTGCCAGGAAAAGGATGGATATTTGTGTTGCCATTCTCAAGGTACACATCAATAAACCTTATGTTATTTCTAACAAAGTGAAGAAGTTCTTGTATCCCTAAATCATCATTTAAGGAGACAATGCCATCATCTAAATCAATGGAACCTGGTTTTTTGAAATGAAAAAATGTCGGAAGTTCATCTTCGTAACCTAACTCCCTCCTAATCAGCTGCAATTCGTGATTACTGAACCTTTCAATAGTCAAAAGATCTATATTACTTTGCTTTCCATTCACGTAATCACGACCTGGATAGTTTGTGAAGTAACCCCCGTGATTCAATACGATAGAAAAGAGTTCAGGATACAAATCTGCAAATGATTACAAACCCTAATCTGTAGAAATCCTCGATGTATAACCAAAATTATAACTTTAAATCATACCTAGGACATTATCGTCGAAATCCCCATCTTCGCCTCGTATATGAAATGCACCACCAGGCTCCACTACTGGATCGGGATCCATCGTTTGAAGTGAAATGTTGAAGGAAGGGGAACGATTATGGGAATATTGGAGTTAGGGTTAAAACAGAGAGGAAGGGGATGAAGTGAAATGTTGAAGACTGGGGTTTAAAGGAGGACAATGAAGAGAATGGACAGATATACCCCTCACATGGGAGGCACGTGGGGTATTTAATGGTTAAAGTTAACACCGTTTGTCATAAATGACTTGCAATGCAACGAAAATAAAGTTAAAGGATTTGCATTGCAACTTTTAAACGTTAAGGACGTGCACTGTACATTTAGTTAAACCTAAAGGACGTGCACTGTCATTTTGTCTTTATAATACTAATTAAAAAAAAATGTTGACGTTTTATGCTAACACTTGATAAAAAAATGTAGAAGTTTTATAATACTAATTAAAAAAATGTTGATGTTTTATAATACTAATTAAAAAAAATGTTGACGTTTTATACTAACACTTGATATAAAATGTAGAAGTTTTATAATACTAATTAAAAAAAATGTTGACGTTTTATAATAATAATTAACAGATAAAAATGTTCCCATTTTTCTAAATATATTAAATAAAAAAATGACATTTATATACCTTCCTTTTATAACAATAAATAATAATAAATATAAATGTTTATATTTTTTTTATTTTAACAAAAAAATAAAGAGCTCCCTGGGTTCAAATATCGACATGACTGGGTGCGAGATGTTTTGTGGGACATCCTGAGAAGAGCTGGAATTTCGGCTAAGAAAGAGGCTCCTGTGAATTTCCTTACCGACCCTATGGAAGGGAGATCGACTCTACGACCAGCGGATCTGCTCGTCTTTGGCTGGGCTAGGGGGAAACATGCTTGTGTGGACCTCACGGGGGTTTCCCCTCTGGCTGGTTTAAGGGAAAACGGGTTTGTAGCTAGACAAGCAGTAAGAAAGACAGAATCGAAGAAAGTTGATAAGCATGCTAAAGCTTGTGTAGAGAACCAGCATGTTTTTGTCCCTTTTGCCTTTGACACATTTGGCTCCCTAGCGCCAGAAGCTATCCAATTCCTGACCAGGGTCCAACGGGTCATCCACAACAATTGCTCAACCTCAGGGGGACGGGGTTTTATCTTTAGTAGATTAGGGTTTGCAATTCAGAAAGGGGTGGCGGCGCAGCTTGTTGCCCGTCTACCTTCTGTTTTGATGTAACTTGGCAAGTATTGAAAATTGAAATAAACGTTTCATATTTTAACAACAATTTTAAAAAAATATATAAAGTTTTTTGTAAATAATATTTCACTCACTTGAAAACCCTCCATACCCTTCAAATTTATTCCACACAAAAGAGCCAATGATTGGGCAATCATTGGCTGACACCCAATCATTGACAAATAATAGGATGTGTGAAAAAGTAACCAAAAAGTAAACGTATAGGGCAATGAGGGGCTTATCAGGTGGGTCCATTTTCAGGCGTATAGGGCAATGATGGGTGTATAGGGTTAGGGGATGTGTAGATAAATTGAGGGGGATGTGTGGATAACCAAAGCCTTTTATATTCACATTTAAAATTTCCAACAAATGATCTGAAAAGGGTTATAACCAAAGACATGTAATATGTGTAAGAGAATACTTAAAAAGATAAATTTAGGAAAATATAAGACTTTTGTACCTAGTTACTTATTTTACGAATTTTGTTTTTTTTTTTTAAAAATCGTCACGTGACAAATACAAACCTATAAAATTGAGATAAAGGAAAATGATTGTTAATTATAAAGGGAAACAATTAGTGATTACAAGGGGAACTAACAGCGCTTGATGCAAAACTACTATCAAGGGTACATGCACTAATCGGTCTTTGTCCTGATTGCTTAGTGTTATGTGCCTTATGTCCAAGGCTTGATACAAAACTACTATCGAGCCGGGGGTCTCACTGGAAGCAGCCTCTCTATTCCTATGGGGTAGAGGTAAGGCTGTCTACATCTTACCCTCCTCAGACCCTACCTTTGCTACGGGGTAGAGGTAAGGCTGTCTACATCTTACCCTCCTCAGATCCTACATTTGCTTTGCTATTGGTCGGATTTACTGAGTATGAGGATGAGTTATGGGCCTTATGTCCAAGGTTTGATGCAAAACTACTATCGAGTCGAGGGTCTCACTGGAAGCAACCTCTCTATTCCAACGGGGTAGAGGTAAGGCTGTCTACATCTTACCCTCCTCAGACCCTACCTTTGCTTTTGCCCCGCTTGCAGTATGCGCATATAATGTATATATGTGTGGGCCATCAGGGGGCAAAAGTGAAAGTGCACTAATTTAACGTTATTTTATTAATTTCGTGAAAATAACGTTAAAAGATGAGGAAGGTTAATCATGCATCATGTGGTGGCGTTGATAGCTGAAAGACAAAAGGGTACATGCACTAATCGGTCTTTGTCCCGATTGCTTAGTGTTATGTGCTTTATGTCCAAGTCTTGATGCAAAACTACTATTGAGCCGGGGGTCTCATTGGAAGCAGTCTCTCTATTCCTACGGGGTAGAGGTAAGGCTGTCTACATCTTATCCTCCTCAGACCCTACTTTTGCTTTGCTATTGGTGGGATTTACTGAGTATGATGATGATGATGATGATGATGATGATGATGATGATGATGATGATGATGATGATGAAGGGGAACTAACAGGTAGGGATGATAATGGGTCAAGTTTGACACGAGTTTAGGTAATTCTAACTCAAACCCGGTTAGATATGCTTGTCCCAAACCCGGTTAGATATGTTTGTCTCAAGCCCGTTCCAAAAGTAAAACCCGTCGGGTTTCTAGCGGGTAAATACCCATCGGGTATCAGGTATAACCCCGGGTTTCGAGTAAACCCGCTAATTTTAAAAAATTACATGTAAGGTATACCCGACCCAAAACCCATTGAGTATCTATTGGGTAATTACTAATATAATACATTTAGTATTATTACTAAAAAATATATCAAATAACTACAATGTATACCAAATAAAATACCTATATATATATATATATATATATATATATAAAATTGGATGTATCATATAGATATACATATTTATAAATATAAAAGAAATTATATCAGGTATACTGTAACACCCCGTGTTTCGGAAGTCAAAGTCAAAGTCAAGATTGAAGTCAAAGGAAGACAAGATTGCTAAATGCGATCTGTCACTCCTTGCTCAATTCCTGTTTTGACTTCTTGACTTGTAATTAGTCTAATATTATTACCGCTTTAGTTGTATTATGTGGAGTATCTATTAATAATCGCTATTTATCGCATGATTTATCGCATTATCGATATCGCAATCACATTCGCAACTCGAATTACGCAACTTGGTTACTGTTCTTACGTGTGTGTGCCTTATGTGTTACTTGTGCATGTTTATTTATGTTTATGTTGAGGTGATCAATCGAAACGCAATCGAAACTCAATCGCAATCGAATCGCAAACGCTAAATGAATATGGAATAAGGATGATTGTATGTTGATATAGTAGTTGGGATTAAAAGTAATTTGAATAGGAAACTCTATCGCATCGCAACGCTCGCAGTCGCAGTCGCAATCGAAACAACAAAACTCATCACATCGGGCCCTCCAATCGAGTGGCCAGCTGATCGAGCTGCCACCCGATTGGACAGCCATCCGATCGAGGTGCCACTCGATCGGGCTGCCACCCGACCAGGGTAGCCACTCGATCGACCAGCCCTCTCCTCCCCCTTTCCTTTTATGGTAAGTCTATAAATACCCCCCTGTCAACATCAAACTTACCATTTTCGGCTTCTCTCGTCCGACCAGCGTTCTTGCCCACTTTTCTTCAGATTTCTCGCGATTCTTGTAAGTTTTCAACCTAAATCTTGTACTTTCTTGATCTACACGCACTCCTACACCTTTCTATCTTTTGAATCTTAACTTTTAACCGTGAAATCACTAGATTTGAGGTGTTCTAGGATGATGTCATCATGTTGTTCTTATGAACTTCATGATTTGGCTTCAATCCTTCAAGAACAACTTAGATCTGAACGATTTCCACATAAATGAACAAAGATCTTTCATAGATCTAAACATAATCAAGGTGAAAAGGATTGAGAGATGGTTTTCCAACTTTCTTTCAACTTTTTTACACTCAATGCACTCAAAACCGCTAGAATCGGAGCTTGGTCTAACCTTCTACTCTTTCTTGTGGTTATGTTGGTTCAAGATCTGGATCCTATCCACGAGATTTCCGATTTCGGGTTAAACATGGAACACCATCTCGAACAGTTAACTGGCCGGATTTGGGTGATTCCTGTCCGATCAGGTTACTAAGTCGTGGCGAGGTTTCTGTTGTCTAATACGTTATCAAATCATCTCGATAAAACGACAAACTATCAAAATGACCAAGGGAGAAGACGATCAGGACGACCAGGTTGGAGTGTCGCCCAATCAGACTACTGTCCGATCGGATTGTCACCTGAACGGGTTGCCACCCGATCGGCTTGCCCCTTGGCCCCACATTTAACCTTTAATTCAAACTTCAAGAGTTTTGAACACCGAACGGATTGCCACCTGATCGACCGACCATCCGACCATGTGATGTTTTGAAACTTAAACAATTTTCAACATGTTCAATGCACGAGGGTTGCCACCCGATCGGACTACCATCTGATCGAGTGACAACCTGCTGTGAACTTGTTCTCGCTAAAAGTATCCAACCAATCGGACTGTCACCCGATCGAACTGTCGTTCGATCGATCGACCTGAAAGGTAGAGATACTTTTAAGTTTTCAAAATGCTACAACGAAAAATTCAAAAGGCAAGCCATCATACACAAACACATCCATCCCAAACGAGGTAACAGTCCACTCGAACGGTCACCCGATCGGACGACCGTCCGAACGGATTGTCACCCGAACGACCGGCCATCCGATCGGATTGCCATCTGACCGGATTGTTGTTCGACCCACTAACACTTCACACCTTTTACTCGCCGACTTTCGCTTATGTTATCAATAACTGTTCAGGCTATTATCCGCTCTAAGCGCTCCCTTCAATCCATTACTTCAATCGCTGTGAGTATACTCGATCCCTTTTTGCTTTACGCACTTTTGGGTGTTACATACGTTACTTATTCTAAATCACATCAAACACACTATGCAATACTTTAACGCTAACCATTACCGCATGTTATATGTGACATAATGAATGCTTGTTTGTTATGTTTACACATGGAATGTTGTCTACCTGCCTTAGCAACGGTAGTACTATTTGTTTGGACTCAGCACCTGTTCACTCAGGGGTTGTTAAGGACAATTTGTTACATGGCTCACAGTGGTGAGTGTGTATTACGAACTGCCTTGGGCAGTCAACCCGCAGTTATTGGTAACGATAGGTTCATGTCGATAACTAACATGCCTCATTTTACACTGTGTATGTGCTGGTTATGCGTAACGATTTCGAACTCTATATGCTATTATCAAACTTGTATGCTCACCTTTACACTATGTGTATTGACTTTTACTTTAACGTATGTGGCAGGTGCTTAAGATGTTTATTTGCTTGGAATGCTGTGAAATCGGGGCTAGGAAAGGTCTAGAAACAAATAAACAATTGTGTGTATTTGAAATCTGAGTGGTCGGAACAGAACAATTTGACTAGATGTGTCTGTAATAATTATGTTATCTTTTAAGACATGGTATGGGACTTGTTGCTTTAAATTAATTCGTAATTATAGTTGTTATGGAAACTTCTGGACAATCTGTTTCGCTCAGTGCCATGCCCCGATGTTTCCGCCATCGGTTGAGGTGTGACAGATTGGTATCAGAGCCATAACTATAGGGAATTAGGCAAGACTCGACCTAGTCCGGGTCGAAGTCTTAGAAACGACCTAGTCTATAGTTAGGAACCAACAGACCGACTTGTGCATATCCTGTCGGGATTATGTACGAGCTTACTGCTATTTCTCTCTATTCTCGCCTACGCTACACTATCACTGCACTCGAATTTTCAAATATGAATGAGCGATTAAGTCGAGATTAGGTGTGAAAACCGTAAACTCTTGACTAAGTTACTTGTTCAACCCGTATTTTATCTACAAACAGGAGAAATTACGTTGAATTAGGAGTGAAATCCATACTTTGACGTATAATCCTTCCTTTATTTTATCAAAACAGGAACCAAGTCGTTAAGTCAGGGGTGAGACCCAAACCTCGACGACTTGTTCCGATCTCAATTTTGTTTTACAAAACTCTCACCAAAGTCTCGACGGACTCCAACGACTTAAAGTCACGATATGACTAGAAGGATGCGTGCTGATCGCCCATATTCGAGGCAAAGGCACAGTCCCGAAGGTCAAAGTGTGTACCGAAGGTCCTTGTGAATAGTCGAACCACTTTGGGTAGTCAATGTCTATCGAGCCTGAGACAATCTATTTCTCGATTTTTATGTGTTTCGATACTAAGCTCGCTACTGCCGACTCTGATATTCACCGCTTTTACGTGGGTTTTATGTGATTTTTATGTGGTTTTATGTTTATTTGTTAGCATTTTGAGGTACTACTGGTTTTGATCTAACGCCTTTTGCTTCTACTAAACACACAACACACTGCACAAACGCTGACAAATCGCTAAATTATGGACGACCTTATGCTATGTTATACGCTTATACTATACTACTCGCTATGTTATTCGTGATCGATATTCTCGAACGCTCGCGGACTTTGAATGATAGGTTTCTGTATTCTGAGGCAGTCAGAAGTTTCTGTGTGTACTATGTGTCTCTATGTCCTTCTAGGTGAATTACGTGCTTATATGCCTCTTATGTTTATGTGCTTCTGTGATTTCGTGCCTTACATGCCTATGTGCTTCTGTGCTTATGTGAATCTGTGTTTATGTGCTTACGTGTTCACATGATCATATTCCTGAGCTTTAGTAGTATTAGACGTGTGAGGTGAGATCCGATTGTACTGTGTCTGAGACCCATGACGATGTCTGTTGCAGACAATGTCAACTGGACCCTCTTCTGGACCCCGTCACCCACAAATAACTCGCCAAGAACAGAGAGACAAACGCCTTGTTGCTATCGTCGCTAAGCAAGTAGCAAAAGTTGTTCCTCAGATCGTGAGTGAAATATACGAGAATGTGAGCAAATCATCCGAGGAGTCCAGAACCGAAGCTCCTAAAGCTACTCCCAAGACTGCTTTCAGCTTCAAGCAGTTTAAAGCTTGTGGTCCAAAGGAATTTACTAGCGAAGATGGCCCAACGGCTATGTTTCAATGGTTTGATTCCGTTGAAGTCACTCTGTGCCAGAGTGGATGTCCTAAAAATCTTCGTACACTGAATGCTACCGGCGTCTTCCAGTCCTGTGCATTAGACTGGTGGACGGCCGAGAGGAACAAACGCGGAAATAACGCAACCTATGAGCTGACGTGGGAAGAGCTGAAGGGCATCATGATGGATGAATTCTGCCCTCCCCATGAACGCCAAAAGCTGGAGGACGAATTCTGGCATATCAAGCAGAAGGATGAACCAGCAGCTGTATGGATCACATGAATCGACCATGCTTATTGACGACATGTTGAATCATTTCCAGGAGAAAGGAGCATCATGGACAACTTTGTATCTTATTTGAGAGCTCCTGAAGGAGGATCCACACCGCACGAAGTCTTGATAAATGTAACTTCTGGATGCGAGGGATACCTTTTTGGTCATATAATCAACGAAGTGGGAATACACGTGGATCTCGCTAAAGACCCATCTCATCAGATATTGATCGGCACCAAAGATCCCTTCGAGGATGCATCAATTTCTTGGTCTCATTAGATGCTATCGCAGATTCATCACAGGGTTCTCGAAGATCGTGCAGCTTAAATCTCTTTAGCACAGCAGGGTGCTGTGTTCGTGGAAGACAAAACAGGAGGACGTCCTTTCAGCTTTTGAACCTCAACTCTGCAATGCTCAGAGCATCGTCTTTACCCGAGGGTACGGGTGATCTAGTGGTATACCATGATGGTCTAAATCAGAATACCAGTTACACGCCGATGCAACACGAGAAGGTGATGGTTTACATGGTGGCATAACCAGAGGAATTGCACGACTCACAAACTGCAGTAGAAGCCATGGTCTTTGGATTTAAGTTGGAGGCATTACTTGGACGGTACCAGATGCACTGCTTAGACCGATCACAAGGGCCTCCCGTGCATTTGCGATTCAGAAAGGCTAACTTAGTTAATGGCATCGCTGGATGGAATTTTGGATGGTTACGACTGTGAAACCTGAACGTGCACGAGCTTTGCAACACACTATCGACTCTAACTTACCTTATCAGACTCGTTCTGTTCAAACTAGGGAACGGAAGGAAGAGAACTTTCAAGTTGAGCCCATGCGGGGCATGGAGAAGCAACCCTTTGCAGGTTGGATGATATTCGCTACCTCTTGGAACGAATGTGGGTCTCACTATATGATCCGATTAGGTTGTGATTTGATCTGGGGGTTTAATGAATGGTAATGTGGGAGCCGGTTAAATGTCTAGTGATGAGGTTGGATTTTAATGATATTAATAATGCTGGGTAATGATATGGATTACAACGACAAAAACTTGGTGAATTTCATTATTGATGATAGTAACAGTAGGTCAATATCAACCTCTTATAAAGATTGAAATTGTTTAAAAATAAATAGGTGAGAATTGAGACCTGGGGTGGACATTTGTAATTGGACTACATAGCTATTGTTGATTTAGAATTGGACTTGTGTAACATCGGGAATGGGCCGCTTTGGCTGGGCCAGCGATTGAAGTGGTACCGCAAGGGTACTGTGGGCCGGGGGTCCCATGAGTTGGGCTGGGAAACACGAGGCCACAGATTGGCAGCGGGGTCACGGGCCTATTTATATCGAGTCCACAGCCTTCGGGCTAGACATTACGGGCTCCGGTTGGGTCGCTCTCACACACATCAACTGGGCCGCACAACACTTGTAACGAACTCGTTTAAACCATTGGACCATACATGTTCGATAACTGTGCTTGAAGTGTGTGCTAGTAGATTTTGTATGTATGTATATGGTATGTTTAGGCGGTTACATGTTAAGCGATTGTACGGTGGCTCTAGGTGAATGAATAAATTGTCATGCTTTGAATTACGTGTGTGCGTTACATGTACCGTGAATGTGTTTTATGTGATCAATGAATACATGAATTACTTGAATATGAAAACTGTGGTTCGTATGCATGTAAAACTAAATGATATCGGTAACTCCTTTAGGACGTACTTGATTAACTGGTAGACTCGTAGATAATCTTACCGAGCAAACCAAAGGTGAGTTCACTGCTCTTTTCCAAGCATGCATCCCGGGGAGGGATATCGGGTAACGTTCCGGGGAGGAACGCTTGTTTATTGGGATGTTCGTTATTATACTCAGTTTCTATCACATAAGACCCCTTACATCTACCGACAGTTTTCGGGGAGGCAACGAGGTTATTAGTTGATAACGCTATTAGGTTTGGCACCCTCACACCGTACCGGGGAGGACGGGCGTGAACTAATTTCCTTAAAGCATGACCAATGTTTTGATAGAGACATTGGGGTTGGGTAAATACATCTTGTAGCCATTTCGGTAATCGAGTGAATGACAACATCAAATCAAATTGTTAAACTGTTTTATACATGTATCCGGTAACTAAACTCGTTAACAAAACTTTGAACTCACCAGCGTCGTCTGACACACTTGTCTGCATGCTTGCAGGTCGTTAAGTATTTTGGATTCGGGAACTTGCTTTCTGGAGTAGCTGGAGTGGTCATGGGTCGACTGGAAGAATTTATGTGATTGATTATTGGCAGTATACATTGGTCTTGAACAATTTAACTTTGGTTTACTATTTGCTTCCGCTGAACATGTTGGTTTTCATTTAAACTCGTTGATGGTATTCTTATTAATAATTGAGAACTTTATTTTGAAACTTGTATGGGTTCAATGTAATTAGTGGCTCGTTGTTGGTACGTCACACGCCTAACAGGGACATTCCCTAGGTGGTATTTTGGGGGTGTGACAGTTTGGTATCAGAGCCACTGGTTATAGTGAACTTGGTTTTAAAACGTCTTTATAAAACCAGACTATAACCGAACAGTTTTGACAACAAGAATACGACCATGACTAGCTCCAGACTGCAAGGTTCGTCTCTCGTATATTTAGTGTACTGTACAACTAGTAAACACTTATATATGATATTGCATGAGATTGCACGTTTAGCACAACAGTATGAATTCATGTATTACCTGCATGTGTTATGTGATTGATAGGGTGGTATTTCCCTAAACATTCTTGACTTACGTTTTGTGATGCTCTTTGTTTGCTACTCGAATTTGAGGAACCATTCGACATGAGTTAGGAGGAGCTGAGATAAGCATGCAAATCACAATATTATTGTGGGTGTACACATAATAATAATGTGGGGTGCATGTGAGTCCCAGTGAGGCTTAACAAGTGAAGAAGGGGTTCCGCTATGTTATTTGATCAGTATGAAACGTAACAAATTTATAGGAGTCATAACAGTGATCGTCTCCTGCTCGAATGTGACCTTTTCACCTCTCTCTGAATCCCTTCGAATCTCGATGCTATCGAGTAATTCCTGAACACCCCTCTGAATGCCTAGCGAACCGTGTAGAATGTTAGGTGCTGGTACAAACGTCCCTGAGTTGGATGTTGCAACGTCAATCATTAACCTTTCTCACTTCTCATCGTATGGTGGAACTCAAAGATTTGGCGCATTAGATCCAGAAGTGCGATCACTTCTGCAACACTCTCGCAGCAAACCGTGTAGTATTTAATCAACTTGGATGAACGATGGACAAGAGGGTAAACGTAGTACCTTACCGACTTCAGTATTTGAACGACCCTAGTTACCGGCAACAAACAACAGCGATTTGACTCCAATCGAATCCTTAACCCCAGCCAGCGACTCATGGGAGTCGACTCTTACGAACCAATCGGGACAAATCGATGACGATTGACTGTAGAGCGGACTGTGTAACCTCCCGCACCATGAGTAGTGCCTTAGGACGTGGCACGAAATGTGAAAAGATGGACCTTGTTGGTGAAAGGACGCAGGACACCGTTACATGCAACAATATTAGAGGCAACAGTCTCGGCAACATCAAGGTACTCGTGATCGTAGCTTACAGTATGGAAACGAAGGTGACCTCGATAAGGATTGACTGGGTTAAGTCAAGGTGACGATAACCAAGGGAACGACGGCAGTACTGGAAATTCTCGTGACGAAAACAACTCTGGAAATGAAGCTCATGGAAGGACATTTAGTATTGGCATAGGCTATACCAGGTGTAATAGCAACACGATAGCTTGGATGGGTAGCTATTCGCTTCGTCTCTGTTCTGTTTAACCCTGATGCTTCTTGAAACCGAACCTGTTAGCTGATTCGAGTCAATTGAAGCCTTATATGTTCGCTGGGATGCAAACTCGACCTTGGGGGACATGTGTTCGACATCGACCTTCCTTCCACTACCCTTGATGGTTGCAATACAGTAGTTAGTGTGGATTGGTTATCCAGAGATCGCGCAGATACACCAATGAGGAGAAAATTTTGTGTGGAGAATCGTTATTTGTTCTAAAGCATCAGAGTGGTGCAAAGGTTAGCGCCATTTCAGCTATGAAGGTCAGAAGTGTCTACGGAGGGATTACTCCGCTATACTAGCAACCGTTACTGATGTTAGGGCTAAGGAAACAGAGGATCGAGGATCCACCAATCATTCATGATTCCTTTCGGTATGCTACCCAAGGAACTTTCGGGTTTACTTCCACAACTGTTAGGCGAAATCTCAGTCTGATCTCGCGCCAGAGGCAGCCCTGACTACACGCACTCTTGCCGTCTTGCACCAGGAGGGTTGCAAGAGTTGTCTAATCAACTGCAGGAACTGTTGGACAAGAGTTTTGTCGGACCTAGTTTTTCGCTTTGGGGAGCCCCGGTTATATCCGTGAAGATAAGCCTTTTCGTATGTGTACTGATTTTTAAGAACTCAATAAGATGACAGTTGAGAACCGTTTGCCACGACCATATATTGACAACCTGACGACCCGTTGTGGGGGTCGAGCTTCCATTCGAGGTTTGAATAACAAACGAGCTATTGTCAAAAGGTAGTCTAAGGGGAGAATGTGCCTGCAACGGCATACCAAGCACAGTGCGGCCATTTCGACGTTGTATTCCAAGACTTTCGAGCTAATCATCACACCAGCAGCTGTATGGATCACATGAATCGACCATGCTTATTGACGACATGTTGAATCATTTCTAGGAGAAAGGAGCATCATGGGCAGCTTTGTATCTTATTTGAGAGCTCCTGAAGGAGGAGCCACACCGCGCGAAGTCTTGATAAATGTAACTTCTGGATGCGAGGGATACCTTTTTGGTCATATAATCAACGAAGTGGGAATACACATGGATCTCGCTAAAGACCCATCTCATCAGATATTGATCGGTACCAAAGATCCCTTCGAGGATGCAGTAATTTCTTGGTCTCATTATATGCTATCGCAGATTCATCACAGGGTTCTCGAAGATCGTGCAGCTTAAATCTCTTTAGCACAGCAGGGTGCTGTGTTCGTGGAAGACAAAACAGGAGGACATCCTTTCAGCTTTTGAACCTCAACTCTACAATGCTCTGAGCATCGTCTTTACCCAAGGGTACGGGTGATCTAGTGGTATACCATGATGGTCTGAATCAGAATACCAGTTACGCGCCGATGCAACACGAGAAGGTGATGGTTTACGTGGTGGCATAACCAGAGGAATTGCATGACTCACAACCTGCAGTAGAAGCCGTGGTCTTTGGATTTAAGTTGAAGGCATTACTTGGACGATACCAGATGCACTGCTTAGACCGATCACAAGGGCCTCCCGTGCATTTGCGATTCAGAAAGGCTAACTTAGTTAATGGCATCGCTGGATGGAATTTTGGACGGTTACGACTGTGAAACCTGAATGTGCACGAGCTTTGCAACACACTCTCGACTCTAACTTACCTGATCAGACTCGTTCTGTTCAAACTAGGGAACGGAAGGAAGAGAACTTTCAAGTTGAGGCCATGCGGGGCATGGAGAAGTAATCCTTTGCAGGTTGGACGATATTCGCTACCTCTTGGAACGAATGTGGGTCTCATTATATGGCAACTGTAGGGAACTCGTGTTGAGCAAAAACACACCGGCCTCAGTATTCTAGTCGTCTGGGTTTGATGGGAGATATTAGGATCTATAAAATCTTGTATTGGTAATCGGGCATGAAGGCCCACCTAGCTATGATTGTGAATGATGTTTAACTTGTGGGAAAGTCGAGGTGGAGTATCAGTAACCAGAAACACATATATGGAAATGGGAACAGACTGCCATGGATTTTGTCACTAGTCTACTTACAACGTGAAATGAAAACATTGTCACCTGGGTGATCATTGATGGACTCAAGTTACCAGCACACTTTCTTGCAATCAAGAAAACTGACGAGTCTTCACAGTTGTGAATGTTCCTCTGAGAGAGGCGGCTTTTAGGCACGAGGTGCCAACTCCTGTGACCTCTGAATTTGATATATGCATGATTTATGTCAGGCAATACACAACACCCTTGGCTCACGTCAGGACCAGAGTATTGTTTATCGCTGTTGGGCAAACGATCAGAGAAAACGAACTCTCCTGGCACTCGAAGACATGCTGCGAGCATGTGTGTGACTGGCTTTGGTGCAAACTGGAAGGACCCTTACCTATGGTTGGGTACTACTACGGCAGTTATCATCTTGGTAATCAGACAGCTCTGTTGAGGCATTACATAGACAATAATGCCAACCTTCTTGTTAGACTGAGATGGTTGACAACTTAATTACTGGTCCAGGACTGGTACTCGAAACTCTTGGGAAGGTTGTTTGGATCAGGAATCATATGGCGGCAACGCGTGACCATCAATAAAGCTGATAAACTTGGGAAACGCTGGGGGATTCGCTATAGGCGATCGTATCATGTTGAAAATCTCGCCCTGGGAGGGTGTGATACGCTTGGGAAGCGTGGCAAACTTTACTTACATTACGATGAGTTAACCGGAATTCTGGAAAGAATTGGGCACACTGCCTACAAACTCGAGTTACCCAACGAATTGCATAACGTGTATGATATCATTTATGTCTCGAATCTAAGGCAGTGTTTGTCCAATGAAACGCTTGTGATGCCCTTATTAGAGTCTAGGGTTAATGACGGGTTGCAGTTGTTGAGGGATCTACTGAAATCATGGACTAGGATATCAAGATTCGTTAGCGTGGTCGAATTCCAATTGTAAGTGATTGTTAGAACTCAAGGCGTGGACCGGAGTTCACGTGGGAGCGCGAGGATTAGACAAAAGTCAAGTATCCTCAACTTTTTCTTGATGATCAACCTAATTCTGGTACTACGGGTGCATTTCGGGACGAAATTCCATTTCAAGTTGGGGATGATGTGGTACCTGAGGAAAACCTACAGCAATCTTGATTTATCATTTCACTCCTCTGTGCTTACTTATCAAATTTCGGGACGAATTTCTTTCAAGTTGGGGATGATGTGACAACTCGAACCCTTAAGGTTAGTAACGTTGAATATTGTGATATTATCTCTTTATTATCTCTCTTCTTTACGTTAATATTCTGCTTTGTGATAACTCCGTTAATCTAATCGTAGAATGACTCGGCTAGATAACGCAGAATAACTCTGTTAGTGTTGGGCCGCTAATCTTGGGCCGCACATATAATGCACTATGTAGTCGATTACTAAACAACCTAAACTTCGGACCAAGAACCAATCCACCCGAGCCCAACCTTGTATCCATGGGAGTGAGCGGCCCAATTGCCTTGTAGCCCAACAGAGGTAGTGACCGGCCTACCCATTCCTCCTTTCATTAGTTTGGCCCAATACTAAACCTTCATGTATACGTAATCTGATATGTATTAAGTTTGCATAATCCTTATTTTACCAAAAGCAAACCCTACACCCATTTAAATTGTGGCGACAGTAGACCCCCCCCTTTGTCGTTGAAGTCTCTTTTGTTGGAGATCATCCTTACTCCGGTTAGTCTATCATGCACATTCAATTCTTGTTTTCATGGTGTGCAATTATATGATAATAAACATATACTCATTACATATGGATGTTCTTGAAGATCCGAGATTAGAGTAATAGTATTGATGTCATAAAAAAATTGATGTTATGCTAATAGATGATGTTATGCTAATAGTATTGAAAATTGGTGTTGTGCCTTGTTTGTACGGTTACTGTTGATGATGTTACCTGATGATATTAATTGCATGTTGATATGGATACTAGTGAACCGAATTGAATTAATGATTAGTAAATTGTGATGTGTTGATGATTCTATTAATTGGTGCATGGTTTGTGGGTATTGTGGCATAATAACCTTCCTCGATGTGATGAATATGTGGATTAGTCCATGTGATGTAACCTTGATATTATCAAACAAAGTGGGGAAGATAATCAAAAATGGCGGCCATGTGACTTTATTAATGTTGTCAGTAATAATTGCTAGTACTATGTGGTTAATTCATTTTGATGATAATGATTAGTTGTTGGAATAGTCATGATAGTTGGTTTGCTGTGAACGAGGATCACATGTTTCCTATATGATCCGATTCCAAAGTCGGTGAGGGGGTTTCAGGGTCGGTCAATTCAGTCTCCCAGTTAGAGAACATTGAGGTGGAGAAAGAAGTAAGCCTTACTAAAGAAGTAGGTGAGTGTTTGGGCTTTGATATGAATGGAAAGGAAGCTGAAATCAGGAAGCAGGTTACAGGTGTAAAGGTGTCAAGTATTCTCCAATGAATTATCTATCGGCAAATATCAGAGGGGCGGGTAATCCGTTGAAGGCAATGCATATAAAGGAACTAATTAAAAACAACAACATAAGCTTCGTTGCAATACAGGAAACTCAGTTCATGGATTCGGCAAAGTTACAGGTCAGTTCTTTCTGGGGCAATTTCGTATTTGAGTCAGACATGGTAGACGCTTCGGGAAGGTCCGGGGGGTTGCTGAACATATGGGACCCCTCCATCTTCGTTCGTAAAGTGACGATTACCAACATATTTTATTTGGCTTCGATCGGTGAACTAAAGAATGGGGGTGGAGAAATTAATGTAGTGAACATTTATGCCCCTCATGACAATAACTTAAAAAAAGACTTGTGGCTGGATCTTTCTAATCTGATGAATTCTTATAACGGGTCGTGGATTCTCTTGGGAGATTTTAATTGCGTTCGTGAACCCACTGAGCGAAAAAATTCCAAATTTAATTCGTTAGCTGCTGAAAGTTTCAACCATTTTATTCGCACGGCTGCCTTATCCGAATATGCCATGCTCGGTTGTCTATACACTCACAGATCTGATGATGGTAAGCGACTTAGTAAAATCGACAGAATCTTGGTTTGTCAATCGTTTCTATCCAATTGGTCATCAGCGAAACTCACCGGTCTGCCAAGATATATGTCAGATCATCGGCCGTTACTATTGAAATGCTCTGATGAACACTTTGGGCCTCCTCCTTTTCGATTTTTTAACTCTTGGCTGAATGAAGAAACCTTACGGAATATTGTTTTGAACTCCTACATCGGGTTTCAGCATCATAATCTTCCGGATAAGATGTTGGGTCAACGGCTGAAAGCTGTCAAAATGGCAATAAAACCTTGGAGTAAAGAGTTGAAAGTTCGGGACAAGAAAATTATATGTGACTTAGCTAAGAAAATTGAAACTCTCGATTTGAAAGCTGAATCAACATCTCTTAATGAGGAAGAGATACGTAGTAGAGAATTGTGGGTGAAAAAATTGGGCGAATTGGAAGATAATAATATGGAAGACCTAAAACAAAGAGCGAAAGTGAAGTGGTTAACGAAGGGTGACGAAAAATCCTCATTCTTTCACGGTATGATCAAATGTCACCAAAAGAATAACAGAATAAACGGGCTTATCTTTAACGATGTCTGGATCTCGCATCCAGAGTCCCTCAAAACGGAAATCAAAAGTTACTTTGAACATTTGTTCAAAGAGGAGTTCCATAACAGGCCCAGTTTTATAAACAATGGCTTCAAGGTACTTTCTTTAGAACAATCTGCCATGCTAATAAAAAGATTCTCAAAGGATGAAATCAAGGAAGCAGTTTGGGATTGCGGCGGTGACAAGACTCCTGGACCGGATGGCCTTACTTTCGGCTTTATTAGGCATTTTTGGGATATCATGGAGGTAGACTTTGGCAAGCTTTTAGATTATTTCTACGTGCATGGGAAATTAAATCAGGGTTGTAATTCTAGTTTTATCACTCTCGTGCCAAAATTTTCCTATCCACAACTCATAAGTGATTTTCGGCCCATCAATCTCATTGGCTGCATCTCGAAATTAGTGTCTAAAATCTTGGCCAAGAGACTAAAGAAAGTGATTGGCTACTTGGTGAGCGATACTCAAACAGCATACATAGAAGGGCGAAGCATATTGGAGGGACCTCTAATTATTAATGAGCTAATTTCTTGGGGTAAGAAAACAAAGAATAAATTGATGTTGTTCAAAGTCGATTTCGAAAAGGCTTTTGATTCGATTAGCTGGGAATTTTTGGATTCAACTCTTAGACAAATGGGGTTCCCCGTCTTATGGCGGAAATGGATCTCGGGTATCTTAGCATCTGCGAGATCCTCGGTGTTGGTAAACGGTTCACCTACACATGAATTTTGTATTGAGCGCGGTGTTCGTCAAGGGGATCCATTATCTCCACTATTATTCATCCTCGCTATGGAAGCATTGCATGTTGCTACGATCACGGCCAACTCGAGTGGAATTTTCAAAGGTTGCAAAACTCCAAACAACGGTCCTACCATATCCCATTTGCTCTACGCGGATGATGTCTTATTTGTGGGAGAATGGTCGGATTCAAATTTTCATAATCTATCGAGACTGCTTAGATGCTTTCATTTATCATCCGGATTAAAGGTCAATTTTTCAAAAAGTCAACTGTTTGGTGTTTGTGTATCTAATGATATTGTTGCACAAAAAGCCTCTATCCTACAATGTAGAACGGGAGTTTTCCCTTTCACTTATCTTGGACTTCCGGTTGGTGCTAATATGGGCTTGGTCAAGAATTGGAGGCCTATCATTGAACGATTCGAGGAAAAACTCACCTTATGGAAGGCTCGTACCTTATCATTCGGCGGAAGGGTGACACTAATCGAGGCGGTTCTAGGTAATCTCCCAACCTACTATCTCTCACTTTTTTCCGCACCAATTCAAGTACTAAAACAATTAGAAAGAATTCGTCGTAAATTCTTGTGGGGTGGATGCACGGATAAAGATAAAGTTAGTTGGGTTCCATGGTTTAAAGTGGTAGCTCCAAAAAATAAAGGTGGGTTGGGGATTGGAAGCCTTGCTTCCACAAACAAAGCTCTTATGATTAAATGGTGTGTGCGTTATAAAAACGAGATAACCTCGTTATGGGCAAAGGTGATTACGGCTGTACACGGGGGACCTAGATGCCAATCTTTTATCCCGTTAAAAAGCTCTTTAGGAGGTGTATGGAAAGCCATAGTAAATATGGGTCGGAAAACACAAAATCAGCCAATTGTGGTGCAAGATAGATTAACTCCAGTTTTGGGTAGAGGTGACAAAACGTTATTTTGGTTGGACTCTTGGGTGAGTAGTAGACCGCTACGCGATCTGTTTCCTAATTTATTTGCAATAGAAAGCGAGAAAACATGTAAAGTGATGGACCGTTACAAAATAGATCATGGCAGGATCGAGTGGTTTTGGGGCAGCAGCTATAATCTCTCAAATGATGAACTGTTGAATGACTGGGCAGATTGTATCGCAGTTGTAAGCTGTGCAATTTTGAGTTCAAGACCGGATAGTTGGTTATGGAAGTCGGGCGAAAAGAACGAAGAATTTTTAGTCAGTAATGTAAGGGCCGAGCTGGATCAAATCAACACAATAAATGAAACAAAAGTCCTAAACTGGCTGCATTGGATTCCGAAAAAAGTAAACTGTTTTCTTTGGCGAGTCGTTCTTGATCGGATAGCGACGAAAGAGGCTTTACAGATTCGACGCATTCATTTGTCATCATTGAACTGTGTGTTTTGCAACAATGAGATGGAATCCGTAAATCACCTTCTTATCACTTGTGATCTGGCTCAACAGGTATGGACTCTCATATTTCAATGGCTGAAAATACCCTTACCAGGTTACATTCTAAGTGTGGTACAATTGCTGGAATGCATCGGGTCATACAAGTACGAGAAGACAATAAAGAGATCAGTATACGCAGTGGTGGCGGCAACTTGCTGGAGCATTTGGTTAATGAGAAATGATGTCATCTTCAAAAACAAATCACCTGCGATTGCAACACTAATCGGTGATATCAAAGCGATTTCGTTCAGTTGGGTAAAAAATCGTGCGGGGCTTTCGGTTCTATCATGGGAGAAGTGGAGGAGTTTTTGCCTTTAATATTGTTCTTGTCCATCTGTATCTTTTATTTTCTTGTTTTGTAACTGTGCTTGAGCCCCTCGCTTAAGTTTTTCTATAAAATTTCCGCCCTTTTTCAAAAAAAAAAAAAAAAGATTAGGTTGTGATTTGATCTGGGGGTTTAATGAATGGTAATGTGGGAGCCGGTTAAATGTCTAGTGATGAGGTTGGATTTTAATGATATTAATAATGCTGGGTAATAATATGGATTACAACGACAGAAACTTGGTGAATTTCATTATTGATGATAGTAACAGTAGGTCAATATCAACCTCTTATAAAGATTGAAATTGTTTAAAAATAAATAGGTGAGAATTGAGACCTGGGGTGGACATTTGTAATTGGACTACATAGCTATTGTTGATTTAGAATTGGACTTGTGTAACATTGGGAATGGGCTGCTTAGGCTGGGCCAGCGATTGAAGTGGTACCGCAAGGGTACTGTGGGCCGGGGGTCCCATGATTTGGGCTGGGAAACACGAGGCCACAGATTGGCAGCGGGGTCATGGGCCTATTTATATCGAGTCCACAACCTTCGGGCTAGACATTACGGGCTCCGGTTGGGTCGCTCTCACACGCATCAACTAGGCCGCACAACACTTGTAACGAACTCGTTTAAACCATTGGACCATACATGTTCGATAACTGTGCTTGAAGTGTGTGCTAGTAGATTTTGTATGTATGTATGTATGTATGTATGTATGTATGTATGTATGTATGTATGTATGTATGTATGTATGTATGTATGTATGTATGTATGTATGTATGTATGTATGTATATGGTATGTTTAGGCGGTTACATGTTAAGCGATTGTACGGTGGCTCTAGGTGAATGAATAAACTGTCATGCTTTGAATTACGTGTGTGCGTTACATGTACCGTGAATGTGTTTTATGTGATCAATGAATACATGAATTACTTCAATATGAAAACTGTGGTTCGTATGCACGTAAAACTAACTGATATCGGTAACTCCTTTAGGACGTACTTGATTAACTGGTAGACTCGTAGATAATCTTACCGAGCAAACCAAAGGTGAGTTCACTGCTCTTTTCCAAGCATGCATCCTGGGGAGGGATATCGGGTAACGTTCCGGGGAGGAACACTTGTTTATTGGGATGTTCGTTATTATACTCAGTTTCTATCACATAAGACCCCTTACATCTACCGACAGTTACCGGGGAGGCAACGACGTTATTAGTTGATAGCGCTATTAGGTTTGGCACCCTCACACCGTACCAGGGAGGACGGGCGTGAACTAATTTCCTTAAAGCATGACCAAAGTTTTGATAGAGACATTGGGGTTGGGCAAATACATCTTGTAGCCATTTCGGTAATCGAGTTAATGACAACATCAAATCAAATTGTTAAAATGTTTTATACATGTATCTGGTAACTAAACTCGTTAACAAAACTTTGAACTCACCAGCGTCGTCTGACACACTTGTCTACATGCTTGCAGGTCGTTAAGTATTTTGGATTTGGGAACTTGCTGTCTGGAGTAGCTGGAGTGGTCATGGGTCGACTGGAAGAATTTATGTGATTGATTATTGGCAGTATACATTGGTCTTGAACAATTTAACTTTGGTTTACTATTTGCTTCCGCTGAACATGTTGGTTTTCATTTAAACTCGTTGATGGTATTCTTATTAATAATTGAGAACTTTATTTTGAAACTTGTATGGGTTCAATGTAATTAGTGGCTCGTTGTTGGTACGTCACACGCCTAACAAGGACATTCCCTAGGTGGTATTTTGGGGGTGTGACAGTTTGGTATCAGAGCCACTGGTTATAGTGAACTTGGTTTTAAAACATCTTTATAAAACCAGACTATAACCGAACAGTTTTGACAACAAGAATACGACCATGACTAGCTCCAGACTGCAAGGTTCGTCTCTCGTATACTCACTGTACTATACAACTAGTAAACACTTATATATGATATTGCATGAGATTGCACGTTTAGCACAACAGTATGAATTCATGTATTACCTGCATGTGTTATGTGATTGATAGGGTGGTATTTCCCTAAACATTCTTGACTTACGTTTTGTGATGCTCTTTGTTTGCTACTCGAGTTTGAGGAACCATTCGACATGAGTTAGGAGGAGCTGAGATGAGCATGCAAATCACAATATTATTGTGGGTGCACACATAATAATAATGTGGGTTGCATGTGAGTCCCAGTGAGGCTTAACAAGTGAAGAAGGGGTTCCGCTATGTTATTTGATCAGTATGAAACGTAACAAATTTATAGGAGTCATAACAGTGATCGTCTCCTGCTCGAATGTGACCTTTTCACCTCTCTCTGAATCCCTTCGAATCTCGATGCTATGGAGTAATTCCTGAACACCCCTCTGAACGCCTAGCGAACCATGTAGAATTCTGGCTGGAGGAGGTGCAATTTCTTGGTCACATTGTCAATAGTCAAGGTATCCACGTCGATCCCGTGAAGATTGAAGCAGTTAAGGGTTGGATTACACCTAAGAACCCGTCTGAAGTCCGTTCTTTTCTCAGACTAGCGGGCTATTATCGACGATTTATCGAAGGATTCTCTAAAATCGTTGTGCCGCTTACCGCTCTCACGCATAAAGACAAGCCTTTTGTTTGGGGAACTGAACAAGAGTCTGCTTTCCAAACCCTCAAGCACATGCTCTGCAATGCTCCTGTTCTCACTTTACCTGACGGAAACGACGACTTCATTGTCTATTATGATGCCTCGAACCTTGGTCTTGGTTGTGTCCTCATGCAGCGAGGCAAGGTTATCGCTTAGGCATCTCGCCAGCTCAAAATCCACGAGAAGAACTATATAATGTGACAACTGTCACTTTTCCGTACATTCTGTACACTAATTGAATAGTAATCTGTGCTTAAATTATTGTGCATGGTCTAGTTTACAAGACAAATGAATTATTGATTACTGTTATATACATACAATGGCATTTCATGATACAAGACTTTATTCGTTGCTACATGCAACACGAGATAGTTCTAATGATACACAGAACCAAATTGGCACCGTTACCAGACAAATAAATTTCTGAATTCCATGCAAGTGAATTCATGCACGTTTTATACTACAAAATATTGCTTTATACATTTAACGAGAGCGTTGCGTCAGAAATACTAGTAAACTCACCGGTAAGGCACAATGTGTCAACAATTCTGCAGAAAGCAGTTAAACAATAGAATTGGAGCCTAGGTGTAGGTCCAACGACTAGAATACATAGACATTCCGGAAGCTAAAATAAGCACTAGAAACACCCGAAACGCACTTTAAGTGCAGAATTTTATTAAATTCAGCTCAAATCAGCTTTTAAACATATAAATATCATGCAGAATTTACGTTTCATTATCCAGAATACTTCACCAAGTGTTGGGAATTGAAAGGGTTACAAAAAGATACTTGAAGGACACTAAACGGTGCAATTTAGCACTTTAATGAACCGGTACTTAACCAAACAACCGGACATTACCCGGAACACAAAAATATTGTTGAACACATTGTTTTATTTTTCTAAGCTAGTTAGGGTCCCCGAACACCCTAACACACTATATATTATTTAACACACCATAAAGCACTAACTTACCTTTTGTTTTCAACCAAGATCTTTAGCTACCTAGTTAGAACCCAACTAAACCAACCCCCCCCCCCCCCCAACCGGTTATAGAAGTGGGATCCCCACTTTGATTTTCTTGATTAGTTTAATATGTATGTAAGGCACTTAAGGAGCATTTTAACTAATGGGTAATATGATGTTGGGAGTTTATTTAAAGAAACCACAAGTCCATAATTCATGTCACCTTCATCACTCAACACAAAACACCACTCTCTTCCTCCCCATTGAAGCTTCGGCCGAACACCCCCTATATCACCTTCACCATTTTCGATTCTTGTCCAAGCTTTCCAAGGGTACAACAAGGTGCTACAAGGTGAATCACGAAGCATGGAGCTCGCGGATTGTCAAGGACCTTCTCTACTTGCTATTAACCACCTCATTTATTCTCTTGATCTTCCCTAGCTTAAAAGCTAGTAGTAAGTCTCTTGAATCCTCATTTGCTTCATATTTAGAGTGGTTAATAGTTGTAATAAGATGATAACTCAAGAACCCTAAAAGATCATAAACAAAGTCTTGGACATAATGATGAAATAAGATGAACTCATGATGAAATGTAGTTGTTTTGGTTATGCCATTGATTACTTGTTGTTTATGTGATGATTACTAGTGAAATGATGTTTGATCATCATAAGAAACTTGTTAAGTTATGATTGAAAACATGACTTAACAAAGTTAGGGGTGATTATGTGCACAAAATAATCACCTTCTTGTTAGAGCATGAACTTGATAATAAAAGTGATTTTCTTAGAAAATAATGAACCTAGTGAACTAGTAGACTTGTAAATCCAAGTCTTGATGAGGATTTTTCTAAAACTAACCGAGTTTAAAAGACGGGTTTTGAAGGATTATAATTTTACTTGCATAAATATTGTTTTTGGAATTAAAAAGAATGTAAGGATGTGAGTGAAGCATGAAAATACTGAAAATGGATATTTTTGTAAAATAAGTTCACTAGTTGTGAACATCTAAAAATCCCGAGAACGAGAGTCTTACAAAAATAAACACATTTTGGAGGGTAACTAAACCCACTAAACACCCGACTAAGTTACTACGCGTTTTTATGAAAAACCAAGCTCATGTTGTCATGCAAATTGCGTAGTTTATGCACTTGACTAGTGTAATATTGTTTAGTAACTTGTTATTGGTTGATGATGTTTTAAAAGAAAATAAACACATGTTTTGAAAACATGGGAAACCTCCATTTTTAGGGGAAACTCTGCCAAAATTTTTATAAATTTTGACACTTAGAAAAATATAAGTTTTTGAGAAACTTATTCCCTACAAATGTGTCTAAAAACATTTACCAAGGTTTCCCAAACTTTGTGTTAAGAAATGAGGATTTCTTCAAGAATAAAAATGGATATTAAGTATGTATATTTGTGAGAAAAATATATATATTTATTTATCACCAAAATTTTGTGCTAAGTGTATGTAGTATGTATTATACGTGGATAGTGTATTAGGACTTGAAAATACACTAAATACTCCTAAGGAGTGAAGATACAAAAATACACATACAACATACTTAGACAAATACAAGATACTTATATTTACTTTTGAGAAAATAATATAAGTAAGACACATAGTTAAAAATATAAATTATTTTTAACACATGAACACATATACAAAAGATAGTGACTTGTACTTGTGAGATACAAGTCTAGTGACTAACGTTAATAAAACACGTTTAGGTCACGACGCTAGATAAGCAAAAACCGGTGAAGTTTACGACGCAGGAACGCAAAATTGTGAGTTCATGCTCCCCCTTTTCTTTAACTGTTTTTGGTTTTATAACTCTCGGGGGTGAAATACATGTACAATTACTTAAACGGTATGAAATACCTATGAAATACTAGATCATGTGGGCATAGACTTAATACTAAAAATGCCATAAACTCTTGGTGAAGACTAGTACCAAGCAGTGTTAAAGATGCCATAAATTCTTGGTGAAGACAAGTACCAAGAAATGCTAAAAATGCCATAAAGTCTTGGTGAAAACTAGTACCAAGACATTAAAAACATTCATTAACTAGGGACGAGGGTTAGATCTAACGGGTACGGCCGAACCCCACTCATGGTCACAACTAGTACCTAGTAGTGCTTCGGAGTCCCAGTCGAGGTTAATCGACACAGTCGAGGGTAATCGACACAGACAAGGAGTCATAACAAGTACTCCCCATGTCCTCAAGGATTCATAACAAGTACTCCCCATGTCCTCAAGGAGTCATAACAAGTACTCCCTATGTCCTCACATGCCTTAAAGGAGCCATTACGAGTGCTCCCTGTGCCTTAAAGTCCTTGTAAAACATTCATGTTCACACACACTTTTCATACCTGTTTACAAAGGAGTCTCTCAAAGATTTACAAGAATTACGATATACAAACAAGACGCATGAACTCGCTCAACTTTATGTTGATGTTTTCCAAAATTACATGTATTTCAGGTAACAGGATGGATCTTGGGCGCAAGTGTCGTAACTAGAAGTAAACTCCAAGTTTGGATGTCATCCACTTTTGTTGATTTGTAACCTAGACGGAGGTTGTGTTTTAAAACTTAAATAACAAGTTTTTGTAATACTCAAATTTGATGAATGGATGAACACCGTTTTGATCATGTAGTTGTTTATTACGATTGAATGCAATGATATTAAACCAGTCACACATCATACGCTTTCGCAAAAGACAGGGTGTGACAATTTGGTATCATAGCTTCGATTGTAGTGAACAAGGATTTCTTCTCGAGTCTAGACTACAATCACTAGAGTTCTCTCACAAAAACATTTTACAAAAAGGTTTTTCATTGCATTCACGTAAGCGCCAAGATCCACGAGTCAAACACTTTTCAAAAAGAGACAAGGCAAGGACATTAGTAGGGAATACCCTCAAGATAAGGTGCCAATTAAGGCATAGTCTACACAAGTGCCAAAGATAAAATACACTCTTGGTGACCACTAGTACCAAGTAGTGTTTCTGTCGTGAATCGACAACTAGAAAAATGACCCCCCAAAAACGAGAGTTATACGTGATATGATGCCTGTTTATGCTAAGTAACATATTTGTTTATTGATACATACATACAAATAAGTGTACGGAATAAATATTGACGTGAATACATGCAAATAAGTGTACGGAATGATTATTGACGTGAACAAGATACTTTCGACTCCGACTCCTACTCTTGTACGTAACTCGCACGATGAAACTATCGACCTCGCGTTCATTGCAAAGCTCATAGCTAGAGTGATTACCAGACAAGATTCTAAGCTTACTTCCGTAGGAGATGGCTGCTCTTCCCTCTCGATCGTAAAGGTGCCTGACTACGGTGATGATGACGAGGCAGAGGCGGCAACCTTGAACGAATTCTTGATCAACGGGATGAGACCCCTGCGGCTTATGTGCAGCAAGATTGACGACATACTTGACCGGAAAAGGAAGATGAAGTATTCACCTTGAAGGTGTCCCTCCAACTACTAGGAATTCTCTTCATTCCTATCATCGTGCCTATACGCGCGTAACGATAACGAGTGTTAGCGCGTGGACCATCGCAAAGGTCCTTTCCATGACAGAAGTATAAGGACAATAGTGTCCCCTCCTTGATTGATCATCTGCTTGGACGAGAGAAAATTGGGGTAACTGTGCAAGACAATTTATTATTACGGGGGCCCACGTAATAACGACTTGTAGTGTACAGAAATCCTGGTGGACTCTGCGGGTCGAGCTAATGAAAAGCCACACAAAATTTATCTATAGGTGTTCACACCTTCATATGGTGGAACAATACCTAGACCAGTGCTTTAGTACTTTATAAAGTAGGAAACCTGTCTCGCCTACTTCGTGTCGACCTATGTACGAGACATTTGAGAAACGATATTTAAACAAGTGAAGGAGGATGACATTCAGAAAGATTTAGTGACATTACACTCTCTATCACCCCTACATGAACAACCCCATCTCTGGGAAAATATACACATCAGTAAAGCTAAAGACCTAAGAAAACCAATGTAGCAGGAAATAACTAAAACTTGAATGACCAAGGCAATGTAGCCTCGAGTCCATTTTTCCATTACAAACAATAAGCCAAGTTGGCAAGCCTATGTGAAGGCTCAGTAATTGTTTCCTCGCTCATACATTGTTGATTATATATACATGTGAAATTGGGTGATTTTATGATGGCTTATGGTGCTATGTACCTCATAGACAATTATGGAATGTTGTCTAACCCATCCCATACTCTTAACAGAAAAGGAATGATGCCCAGATGAGACACAAACACCAGTACGTTACCAAGAACAGAAGCTGAGCTTCAAGAACGAATCTCACAGGCAATTGCACGACATGAAGCCCTCCGCTCCGAACACAGCGGTGGCACTTCCGGAAATAACCCTCCAACTGGCTGCACCTATAAACAATTCCTGGACTGCAAGCCATTGAATTTTGATGGTACAGGAGGTGCCGTTGCATTTGTTTGTTGGGCAGAAAAGACTGACTCCATTCTAAGAATGAGTAACTGTTCACCCCAACAGAGTGTTACCTATATTTCAGGGTTGTTTTTGGATGGCGCACTCTCCTGGTGGAACCTTCAGGTTCAGACCCTTGGTGCAGATGCTGCTTATGCACTGAGCTGGGACGAGCTCAAGGAAATGATGGAAAAAAAATAATGTTCTAGGGCTGAAATCCAGAAGCTTGAGGTGGAGTTCTGGAATTTGAAAATGGACGGACCGAAGATTCCTGAATACGTCCAACGATTTCACGACTTGTCTAGGGTCGTCCCCTACTTAGTCAAGCCAGAATTCAAGAGAATTGAGTGATTCATTTGGGGACTTGCACCTCAGATCAGGAGCTTGGTTACTACCTCAAGGCCTCCAACTATCGCAGAGGCTATCGATTTAAGCGTTACGCTTACTGAAGAAGCTCTACGTGCGGGGAAATTTTCGGAATCTGAGGATAACAAGAAAGAGACTCATGTGGAGTCATCTGGCAATAAGAAAAGGATGTCTTCGAACCTAAAGGTGGGCACAAAAGTCAGCTATGGAAGCTCTAAAGCAAACAAAAGAAAGAAAGTGAATCTGCCACATGGCAGGAAAACTGATGGAACCACTAATAAGGCTGGTGGTAAAGTTTACTCGGGGACTAAGCCGAGGTGCGGGGAATGAAATTTTCACCATGAAGGTCGATGTCTGAGGCCTAAGTGTGGAAAAGAAGGGCACACCAAGGACGCCTGTTGGGCGAAGGACCCAGATGGAAGAAATAAGAGAATACCAGGTTGCTACAGATGTGGTGAAGCAGGGCACTTTAGGAAAGATTGCCCTGGAAAGAAAGAAGCAAGGAAGGGTTTTCGCCATCGAAATTCGTGAAGCATGCCAGGATCCAGATGCGGTTAAGGGTACGTTCCTTATTAACCAACCTAATGCATATACTTTTAATTAATACTGGCATCAACTTTAACCTTGCATGCTTAGAACTTAAGAAACTGCTTGGTCTAGTTTCGAGTAAAATAGACGTCCCGTATTCTTTAGAAATGGGCGTATAGAAGACTAGTTTAAGCAGACGAAGCAATTAAGGAATTATATTCTAGGAACTTAGAAGGCCAGAACCTTCTGTTACCATTAACTTGAGAAGTCATGATATGATAGTCAGCATGGATTAGGTATCCAAGTAGACTGCAGAGCTTGAGAACATCCCCGTGGCGGAAGAAGTTCCAGTAGCCTTTTCTGAAGACTTGCCAGGAATACCTCCACAACGCCAAGAGGAGTTTAGGATAAATCTCGTGCCAGGAGCGGCACCAGTGCTGAATGGCGCCTTACCGACTAGCTTCGTCCGCAAAGCATGAGCTTCCGATATAATTACAAAAGCTGCTAGACAGAAGGAAATTAACGTCATGACGCCCTTAGTTAAGGACACGAGGAGAAAATTGACAGTTCCATTTTGCATAAATTCCAGAGAATTGAGAATCAGAATCCTTTGCCAAGGATTGATAACATGAATAGACGAATCGTATCATGAGGATAAGATGTCCTCCACTGTGAATACAAGAAGGAAATATCCCTAAAACGACCTTTAGGACTCGCTTCGAGCATTACGAGTTCCTTGTCGTATCATTTGGCTTAACACATGCATCGACAATATTCATGGACTTCATGAATCAAACGTGTAAGCCATACCTGGATAGATCATGATTACATTTATTGACTACATTCTCATATGGCCAACGACCAAGGAAGGTCAGCTGCAATTCACCTTGCAAATTCTTAGAGAAAAGAATAGTTATGTGCTATGATGACGAAAAGCGGATTTCGAATTCGCAAAGTGAGAACTTTAAGATACATGGTGGATAAGAATGAAATTCATGCCAACCCTGCAACCAAGAGCTAAGGAGCTAGAGTTGCAATTATGTGACGTTTCTCGACAAAGTCTCGATTGTACGTCGATGCAACGAGACCACAACATTGCATACGCGGCACATTGATAAAGGAATCATGAGAAGAAACCATGAGCTAGATACGGTAATTGCACGCCGCAAATTTGACGTCATTACCTAAAAGAAAACGTTGCACGATCTTTACTGATCCCAAGGGTTGCAGCACACCGATGATCGCAAGAACTTGAATATGGACTAAACTACTGAACGATGCAAACTGTATGGACATGATACGTATTTGTGTGATGAAATTTGATGAAAAGTTGGAACTCTCACTTGCCCTTAATGGAGTCTTCCTACAACAGTATTTATCACACCGCCGTTCAAACCGCTTCGTGTGAAGCTTCAGATGGAACATAATAAGTCGATCCCCGTCACGATGAACGGAGACCGGAAATAAACACTCTAAAGGCAAGATCGTTCAGATATGTGACCATAGCAAGACAACCCATGAATACAAAAAGATGGCGCCGATGAACGGCAGAAATCGTAAGAATTTGAGACAAGAAGTATGACTTAAATAAGAGTCTCGCCTAGAGAAGGCGTAGTGTGATTTGGAAAACGAAAAGGTTGAATCCCCGGTGTAGGGATCAGAACCATTGCGCACAAGATGAAACTTCCAGAAAAAGATCAGTAGTGATCGCGACGCATTCATGTGTCTAGTCCTTAGAGGAGTCTGACTCAAGGAACAGCCGTTGTTCCCATAATTAAGATTCACGTCAATGACAAACGACACAATTACTATAAAAACCTGTTAAGGTTACGGGCCAAGAGTCCACAAGACACAGAAAAGACATAATTGACTTACTTTAGTACGATAGAATTCATAACATGACCCAGAGATTACATGGGAACATGAAGACAAATCATGAGTCTAAGTGACCATATTTGATTCACAACTCCCCTGCGACCGATGGCATCGCTTGAATTTCGGGATGAAATTCTTTTAACGGGGGGAGACTGTGACAACTGTCACTTTTCCGTACATTCCGTACACTAATTGAACAATAATCTGTGCTTAAATTATTGTGCATGATCTAGTTTACAAGACAAATGAATTATTGATTACTGTTATATACATACAATGGCATTTCATGATACAAGACTTTATTCGTTGCTACATGCAACACGAGATAGTTCTAATGATACACAGAACAGAATTGGCACCGTTACCAGACAAATAAATTTCTGAATTCCATGCAGGTGAATTCATGCACGTTTTATACTACAAAATATTGCTTTATACATTTAACGAGAGCGTTGCGTCAGAAATACTAGTAAACTCACCGGTAAGACACAATGTGTCAACAATTCTGCAGAAAGCAGTTAGACAATAGAATTCGAGCCTAGGTGTAGGTCCAACAACAAGAATACATAGACATTCCGGAAGCTAAAATAAGCACTAGAAACACCCGAAACGCACTTTAAGTGCAGAATTTTATTAAATTCAGCTCAAATCAGCTTTTAAACATATAAATATCATGCAGAATTTACGTTTCATTATCCAGAATACTTCCCCAAGTGTTGGGAATTGAAAGGGTTACAAAAAGATACTTGAAGGACACTAAACGGTGCAATTTAGCACTTTAACGAACCGGTACTTAACCAAACAACCGAACATTACCCGGAACACAAAAATATTGTTAAACACATTGTTTTATTTTTCTAAGCTAGTTAGGGTCCCCGAACACACTATATATTATTTAACACACCATAAAGCACTAACTTACCTTTTTGTTTTCAACCAAGATCTTTAGCTACCTAGTTAGAACCCAACTAAACCAACCCCCCCCCCCAACCGGTTCTAGAAGTGGGATCCCCACTTTGATTTTCTTGATTTGTTTAATATGTATGTAAGGCACTTAAGGAGCATTTTAACTAATGGGTAATATGATGTTGGGAGTTTATTTAAAGAAACCACAAGTCCATAATTCATGTCACCTTCATCACTCAACACAAAACACCACTCTCTTCCTCCCCATTGAAGCTTCGGCCGAACACCCCCTATATCACCTTCACCATTTTCGATTCTTGTCCAAGCTTTCCAAGGGTACAACAAGGTGCTACAAGGTGAATCACGAAGCGTGGAGCTCGCGGATTGTCAAGGACCTTCTCTACTTGCTATTAACCACCTCATTTATACTCTTGATCTTCCCTAGCTTAAAAGCTAGTAGTAAGTCTCTTGAATCCTCATTTGCTTCATATTTAGAGTGGTTAATAGTTGTAATAAGATGATAACTCAAGAACCCTAAAAGATCATAAACAAAGTCTTGGACATAATGATGAAATAAGATGAACTCATGATGAAATGTAGTTGTTTTGGTTATGCCATTGATTACTTGTTGTTTATGTGATGATTACTAGTGAAATGATGTTTGATCATCATAAGAAACTTGTTAAGTTATGATTGAAAACATGACTTAACAAAGTTAGGGGTGATTATGTGCACAAAATAATCACCTTCTTGTTAGAGCATAAACTTGATGATAAAAGTGATTTTCTTAGAAAATAATGAACCTAGTGAACTAGTAGACTTGTAAATGCAAGTCTTGATGAGGATTTTTCTAAAACTAACCGAGTTTAAAAGACGGGTTTTGAAGGATCATAATTTTACTTGCATAAATATTGTTTTTGGAATTAAAAAGAATGTAAGGATGTGAGTGAAGCATGAAAATACTGAAAATGGATATTTTTGTAAAATAAGTTCACTAGTTGTGAACATCTAAAAATCCCGAGAACGAGAGTCTTACAAAAATAAACACATTTTGGAGGGTAACTAAACCCACTAAACACCCCACTAAGTTACTACGCGTTTTTATGAAAAACCAAGCTCATGTTGTCATGCAAATTGCGTAGTTTATGCACTTGACTAGTGTAATATTGTTTAGTAACTTGTTATTGGTTGATGATGTTTTAAAAGAAAATAAACACATGTTTTGAAAACATGGGAAACCTCCATTTTTAGGGGAAACTCTGCCAAAATTTTTATAAATTTTGACACTTAGAAAAATATAAGTTTTTGAGAAACTTATTCCCTACAAATGTGTCTAAAAACATTTACCAAGGTTTCCCAAACTTTGTGTTAAGAAATGAGGATTTCTTCAAGAATAAAAATGGATATTAAGTATGTATATTTGTGAGGAAAATATATATATTTATTTATCACCAAATTTTGTGCGAAGTGTATGTAGTATGTATTATACGTGGATAGTGTATTAGGACTTGAAAATACACTAAATACTCCTAAGGAGTGAAGATACAAAAATACACATACAACATACTTAGACAAATATAAGATACTTATATTAACTTTTGAGAAAATAATATAAGTAAGACACATAGTTAAAAATATAAATTATTTTTAACACATGAACATATATACAAAAGATAGTGACTTGTACTTGTGAGATACAAGTCTAGTGACTAACGTTAATAAAACATGTTTAGGTCACGACGCTAGATAAGCAAAAACCGGTGAAGTTTACGACGCATGAACGCAAAATTGTGAGTTCATGCTCCCCATTTTCTTTAACTGTTTTTGGTTTTATAACTCTCGGGGGTGAAATACATGTACAATTACTTAAACGGTATGAAATACCCATGAAATACTAGATCATGTGGGCATAGACTTAATACTAAAAATGCCATAAATTCTTGGTGAAGACTAGTACCAAGCAGTGTTAAAGATGCCATAAATTCTTGGTGAAGACTAGTACCAAGAAATGCTAAAAATGCCATAAAGTCTTGGTGAAAACTAGTACCAAGCCATTAAAAACATTCATTAATTAGGGACGAGGGTTAGATCTAACGGGTACGGCTGAACCCCACTCATGGTCACAACTACTACCTAGTAGTGCTTCGGAGTCCCAGTCGAGGTTAATCGACACAGTCGAGGGAAATCGACACAGTCGAGGGTAATCGACACAGACAAGGAGTCATAACAAGTACTCCCCATGTCCTCAAGGAGTCATAACAAGTACTCCCCATGTCCTCAAGGAGTCATAACAAGTACTCCCTATGTCCTCACATGCCTTAAAGGAGCCATTACGAGTGCTCCTTGTGCCTTAAAGTCCTTGTAAAATATTCATGTTCACACACACTTTTCATACCTGTTTACAAAGGAGTCTCTCAAAGATTTACAAGAATTACGATATACAAACAAGACGCATGAACTCGCTCAACTTTATGTTGATGTTTTCCAAAATTACATGTATTTCAGGTAACATGATGGATCTTGGGCGCAAGTGTCGTAACTAGAAGTAAACTCCAAGTTTTGATGTCATCCACTTTTGTTGATTTGTAACCTAGACGGAGGTTGTGTTTTAAAACTTAAATAACAAGTTTTTGTAATACTCAAATTTTATGAATGGATGAACATTGTTTTGATCATGTATTTGTTTATTACGATTGAATGCAATGATATTAAACCAGTCACACATCATACGCTTCCGCAAAAGACAGGGTGTGACATATAACCCATGATCTCGAGCTAGGCGCAGTTGTTTTTGCGTTAAAGATTTGGCGACACTACCTGTATGGTACCAAGTGTACGACTTCACCGATTATAGGAGCCTACAACATATCTTTAACCAGAAGGAACTTAATATGCGTCAACGCCGATGGGTAGAACTTCTCAACGATTATGAATGTGAGATTCGTTATCATCCTGGCAAAGCAAATGTCGTTGCCGACGCTCTCAGCAAACGGAGTTATTTGCTCAGCATTCGTAATACCCAAGCCCAATACGATCTCGAAACCCTCATCCGAGAAGCTCAGCATGCATGTTTTAATGAACGCACTCTAAAGAAGGAAAGAATCTACCACGATGGAGCCCAGCTTGTGAATAAGTCAAATGGGATATTCCACTTTCTGGACCGAATTTGGATCCCTAAGCGGACCAATTTACGACAGATTTTGATGGACGAAGCCCACAAATCCCGATATTCCATTCATCCTGGTGCCGACAAAATGTACCAGGACCTTCGCTACAAGTACTGGTGGCCGGGCATGAAAAGAGATATCGCCCTCTACGTTGGAAAGCGCCTGACTTGCTCGATGGTCAAGGCTGAACACCAAAGACCCTCTGGCTTACTTGAACAACCCCCGATCCCTATGTGGGAGTGGGAAAGTATAGCTATGGATTTCATAACGAAACTTCCGCGCACGCCATCAAGTCACGACAACATCTGGGTTGTCGTTGACCGATTGACCAAGTCTGCTCACTTTTTGCCAATACGGGAATAGTACAAGGTAGAAAGATTAGCCCGAATCTACACCGATGAGATCATTTGTCGACATGGGACGCCTCGCGATATCATCTCTGACCGTGATGCTCGGTTTACCTCGCGACTGTGGGAAAGATTTCAAGAGGCTCTCGGTACTACGCTTAATCTAAGTACCGCATTCCACCCTCAAACTGACGGTCAGACTGAGAGAACGATTCGTACCCTTAAAGACATGCTCCGTTCGTGTGTCATAGACTTCGGTGGTAATTGGGATGCTTACCTGCCGTTAGTCGAATTCTCGTATAATAACAGCTATCATTCCAGCATTCAAATGGCACCATTCGAGGCTTTATACGGAAGAAAATGTCGATCGCCCATTGTATGGCACGAGATCGGGCACTCGCAATTAATCGATCCTGAGCTATTGCAAGAAACGACTGACAAAGTCCTCCAAATTCGAGACAATTTGTTGAAAGCTCGGAGTCGTCAGAAAAGTTACGCCGATAGACGACGCAAGCCCCTTGAATTTGACGTTGGCGACTACATACTCCTAAAGGTATCACCTTGGAAGGGTGTGGTCAGATTCGGCAAGAAAGGGAAACTAGCGCCTCGATATATTGGACCTTTTAAGATTCTGGAAAGAATCGGAAAAGTCGCCTACAGAATCGAACTACCGGAGGAACTTAGTAATGTCCACCCGACTTTCCATGTGTCAAACCTCCGAAAGTGCCTGGCTGAGCATGATTTAATTGTACCTCTTGATGACCTCCAAATAAACGAAACACTACACTTCAAGGAGAAGCCTGTCGAAATCATGGACCGCCAAACCAAGCAGCTCAGACGCTCGCGCATTCCTATTGTGAAAGTCCGATGGGAAGGCAAACGAGGCGCAGAGTTCACTTGGGAACTCGAAAGCGACATGAAGGCGAAGTACCCGCAGTTGTTTGTTACGGCTTCGGCCTAATTTTGGGACGAAATTCCCTCAACTAGGGGAGGCTGTAACACCCCGTGTTTCGGAAGTCAAAGTCAAAGTCAAGATTGAAGTCAAAGGAAGACAAGATTGCTAAATACGATCTGTCACTCCTTGCTCAATTCCTATTTTGACTTCTTGACTTGTAATTAGTCTAATATTATTACCGCTTTAGTTGTATTATGTGGAGTATCTATTAATAATCGCTATTTATCGCATGATTTATCGCTTTATCGCTATCGCAATCGCATTCGCAACTCGAATTACGCAACTTGGTTACTGTTCTTACGTGTGTGTGTGCCTTATGTGTTACTTGTGCATGTTTATTTATGTTTATGTTGAGGTGATCAATCGAAACGCAATCGAAACTCAATCGCAATCGAATCGCAAACGCTAAACGCATATGGAATATGGATGATTGTATGTTGATATAGTAGTTGGGATTAAAAGTAATTCGAATAGGAAACTCTATCGCATCGCAACGCTCGCATTCACAATCGAAACAACAAAACTCATCGCGTCGTGCCCTCCAATCGAGTGGCCAGCCGATCGAGCTGCCACCCGATCGGACAACCATCCGATCGAGGTGCCACTCGATCGGGCTGCCACCCGACCAGGGTAGCCACTCGATCGACTAGCCTTCTCCTCCCCCTTTCCTTTTATGGTAAGCCTATAAATACCCCCCTGTCAACATCAAACTTACCATTTTTGGCATCTCTCATCCGACAAGCGTTCTTGCCCACTTTTCTTCAGATTTCTCGCGATTCTTGTAAGTTTTCAACCTAAATCTTGTACTTTCTTGATCTACACGCACTCCTACACCTTTCTATCTTTTGAATCTTAACTTTTAACCGTGAAATCACTAGATTTGAGGTGTTCTAGGATGATGTCATCATGTCGTTCTTATGAACTTCATGATTTGGCTTCAATCCTTGAAGAACAACTTAGATCTGAACGATTTCCACATAAATGAACAAAGATCTTTCATAGATCTAAACATAATCAAGGTGAAAAGGATTGAGAGATGGTTTTCCAACTTTCTTTCAACTCTTTTACACTCAATGCACTCAAAACCGATAGAATCGGAGCTTGTTCTAACCTTCTACTCTTTCTTGTGGTTATATTGGTTCAAGATCTGGATCCTATCCACGAGATTTCTGATTTCGGGTTTAACATGGAACACCATCTCGAACAATTAACTGGCCGATTTGGGTGATTTCTGTCCGATCAGGTTACTAAGTCATGGCGAGGTTTCTGTTGTCTAATACGTTATCAAATCATCTCGATAAAACGACAAACTATCAAAATGACCAAGGGAGAAGACGATCAGGACGACCAGGTTGGAGTGTCGCCCGATCGGACTACTGTCCGATCGGATTGTCACCCGAACGGGTTGCCACCCGATCGGCTTGCCCCTTGGCCCCACATTTAACCTTTAATTCAAACTTCAAGAGTTTTGAACACCGAACGGATTGTCGTCCGATCGGGTTGCCACCCAATCGACAGACCATCCGACCATGTGATGTTTTGAAACTTAAACAATTTTCAACATGTTCAATGCACGAGGGTTGCCACCCAATCGGACTACCATCCGATCGAGTGACAACCTGCTGTGAACTTGTTCTCGCTAAAAGTGTCCAACCAATCGGACTGTCGCCCGATCGAACGGTCGTTCGATCGATCGACCTGAAAGGTAGAGATACCTTTAAGTTTTCAAAATGCTACAACGAAAACTTCAAAAGGCAAGCCATCATACACAAACACATCCATCCCAAACGAGGTAACAGTCCACTCGAACGGTCACCCGAACGACCGGCCATCCGATCGGATTGCCATCCGACTGGATTGCTGTTCGACCCACTGACACTTCACACCTTTTACGCGCAGACTTTCGCTTATGTTATCAATAACTGTTCAGGCTAGTATCCGCTCTAAGCGCTCCCTTCAATCCATAACTTCAATCGCTGTGAGTATACTCGATCCCTTTTTGCTTTACGCACTTTTGGGTGTTACATACGTTACTTATTCTAAATCACATCAAACACACTACGCAATACTTTAACGCTAACCGTTACCGCATGTTATACGTGACTTAATGAATGCTTGTTTGTTATGTGATGCGTGTGAAGTGTGTATATAAGTTTAAGTATATTTTAAGCCCTTTTACACTTTCTTTAGCCAAGTTTTAAATTTATAAAACACGATATTTACTAACACTAAACACACATATGGGCAAGTGCACCCATCGTGAGCGTAGTATAGTGTTGGTAAGATACCGAGGTCGTCCAAGGACACAAGAGCTTTTAGTACCGGTTTATCCTCAACGTCTAATAAAATAAAAAGTTTAGAAAAAAGGTTTAAACTAAGAAAATAAAAACTAACTAAAATGCTGAAAAATAAAAATAAAAACAGATAGACAAGATGAATCACTTGGCTCTGACTCGTGTTTAGTGTAACCTTTGATTATTTCCGCACTTTTGCACTATTTAAGAGATTATCTTAGTTATTGTAGTAGGCCCCTCTTTTGGAGGTGACGTTACCCTCAACCCAGTAGTTTGAGTCAGTAAGGATACAATCGTAAAGGGTCGGATTATTGAAAGATAATTAATTAAGTTATTAATGCATAATGTGGTAGGCCCCTCTTTTGAAGGCGACGTTACCCTCGGCTAAGTAGTCTGAGTCAGCAGGGATACAGTCCTAAGTAGTCGTGTTAAAGTTTTAATAGTAGTTTAACTTATGAGGGGGACAAAGAGTTTGGACCCCCGCCATCCAATACCGTTAAGTATTGAAGGAGGTCCTACTAAATTTGACTCAGGTCCTTTGCAGGATCTATACACTGAACAATGGCAAGACTCTTACCAAACCGTTCCCTTAACCCCCGACCAGGTAGCCAACATACCTCCATATAGACCGTGGAGATATGAATGGTGAAAATCTTTTATTTTATATAGACAGTAAAATAATGCCAAGACACCACGGACAAACGATAAGGAAGAATCACCTTCAACATAAGAAACTAGTTATTAAAGTCATTAATACATAACCAATTAAAAAGTGCGAAAAGATTAAAAATAAAAAGTATTACACTAGACACTTTGTCTTCACCAAGTGATGTAAGAGACTTAGGCAAACATGGCCTTGATTGTCAAGAACTCTTACGATCAATCTTGGATCCCGAGATGACTCACACACTCTATGATGGACAATGGATGATGGTGGTGTATGATGGTGTTATGGTGGTGGTGGGTGGTGGGTGAAGTGTGAGAGAGGTGGTGTGCCAAGGGATGGTTTGAGCTTGAGCCAAACACTCCTATTTATAGGCTGAACAGAAGCTCGGGCACGGCCCCGTGTCCATTGGGCACGGCCCCGTGTCCATCCTCTTCTCTATCTTCATTAATTGCTTTTGTCCGCATTAGTTGACCACGGCCCCGTGTCCTCTGGGCATGACCCCGTGTGCAGAAGCATATCTGTACTATCAAGATTTGCCTAGATTCTGCGAATCTTATAGTTGACCACGGCCCCGTGTCCGCTGAGCACGGCCCCGTGGTGGGCGATAGAAGCTTCTACAACTTTGTCTTTTATGCTGACACTTGGGCACGCCCCCGTGTTCACTGAACACAGGGCGTGTTCAGCCTTCTGTTCTCTTGTTTTGCTTGGGAAGATGCTGTCGTGGGGTCGGGCATGCCACATTTGTTCCTTTTCTTGTATTTATGTTAGATTTAGCTGCCTTTTTGCTTCTTTTGTGAATTTGAGCTCATTTAATCCTGAAAATACAAAAGGAGGACAAAAACATACTTTTTCCAACATTAGTACTAAAAAGGGTTAGTTTTATGCCACAATTGATGTAATTTATATGTTGCATTTTGCACAGATCAAATACCCCCACACTTGAATCTTTGTTTGTCCTCAAGCAAAACTCTTTATAATGTGGCTTTACACTCCCAAATAGAATGGGTAGAAGAGAATGTTTTTGGGCTTGTCATAGAGTGTCGGGATTTCCAAGATTCTTTATTAAGTTTTATTTTTATTTATTTACAATCCTATTCGTCATGATTTATTTAAAACTTTTCATAAGATAAATTACTTATTAGGGCATAACATGCCTCTTTAAAATTATATTAATATACAAGTTCACATACCTCACGGGGGATCACTCAACACTCGGCCGGAGATGTATTTTAGTGAATCACTCGAGAGCGGCATGGAACTTACTCCTACCATAGGTTGGCCAAGCAATCAATCCTCCTCCTTTTTAACTATATACCTTTGTAAATATCAAGAGGAATTTTGGGTGAAGGGTTAGGCTTGGGTTAAAGGTAGGTGGTTGGGTTAGTGGTTAGTAAAAAAAATGAAAAGCGTAAAAAGCATCGGTTTTTCGTAAGACTTTTTATTTTTGTAATTTTTTTTTTTATTTTGATGAAGCCATAATTCAAACAAAGTTATTTTTGATGAACTTGCTTGTTTTTATTTCTTTTGCTTCATCATCAACAAATTTTTTTTTAAGTCATACGAAAAACCGAGCTTGTTACTAAAACAAAGGGTTAAAAATAAAAAGGTTTTGGTGGGTGAAATGGTGTTTGGTTTGGGTTAAGAAATGAAAAGGTTTAGGCTCAAATGGGTTAACTAGGGGGATTTTGGGTAGGTGGTAAAAAAAGAAAAATAATGGTGTAGAAATAAAAGGGTTAGTCCTAATGCCTCCATCATTTACTTACTCGGGTTTAAGTTGGTAAGGACCGGGAATGTATCGTCGTGGCAAGTTCTAGATTTGTAAGAACCAAGCGGCTATTCACACAAGAAACGAAAATGAGCATTTAATTTTTAAAGATATATATTTGTATGCTCAATAAAGGCTCAAAACTCACTTTTGTGGGAATGGGTTTTTATGTGATCAAGTATATATAATTAAATTTTAACTAAGCTTGTCATGCCTTTTCATAATTTTCTTATGTTGGTTCTTTTTATCACGACGCTATCGGTTGTAAATTTGTAAAAATATAACCTTTTTAGAATTTTGAAATTCCCAAATTAAACCTAGACAAGTAAAAAAAATGAAAATTTTTGAAAAAAATTTGGGGTGATTAGCGGTTCCAATAGAGTTTTGTGTAAGGCTTGTTATTAGGACTTGCAAGATTCAAGGTTTTAGCATCCCCCCCACACTTAAATTACACATTGTCCTTAATGTGTCCCAAAAATAAGTTTTTAGGTTGATTGAATATGTAAAAGGTGTGAAAAAGCAAAAATTTGTGTTACTGGGCACCTGGACACGGCCCCGTGTTGTCCGGGCACGACCCCGTGTTCAAGTGCCAGTAACAAAATTTAAACAAAAGAAACAGAAGCCTGGACACGGGGGTGTGTTGGGTGAACACGGCCCGTGTCCAGTTTACCTGAACTGGGTCATTTAAGCAGACTGTGCAGCACGGGGCCGTGTTGGGTGGACACGGCCCGTGCTGGGCTTGCTGTAATGAGGAAAGTTTGTCGGATGGCCCTGTTTTTCTGCATGGGGTGCTGGTTCAAGTTTCCCTTGTATCCTTTGTCATTCCGAGTGTGTTTTATTCCTAAAAATTAAAACTAACTAGAAAACATAAAAATTAATCTAAACTAAACTAAGGATAGTTTCGCGGAATGCCTCCGTGGTGCGCCACGTTTATAAGGGTCCTTGGCTAGACCCAAAGCATGGTCATATGTCACCCAAGTAGGATGTTTTGCATCCCATGTTACACCGTCGGAGAGCGTCATCCAAGCTTGAGTCTATGACCTTCATGTAGTTGACCGGGTCTTCGTCTTCTACTCTCTTCCCAACTCCAAACTTCACTTCCTTGTCCCCAAACTTCAATGTTAGTGTTCCGTCATTCATATCTACCACTGCTTGGGCGGTGGCTACAAATGGCCTCCCGAGGATGAGGGGGACGTCGGTGTCTTCTTCCATGTCTAGTATGACAAAGTCGGCTGGGAAAACGAAATTGTCAACTTTGACCAGTAGATTTTCAGCGACACCTTGTGGGAATTTAACGGATCTGTCGGCGAGTTGTATGCTCATCTTTGTAGGGCTTGTTGTTCCTAGGCCGAGTCGTTTAAACATTGATGTGGGCATGAGGTTAATGCTAGCCCCAAGATAGGCTAGTGCATTACGAATGGGGGATCCCCCAATCGAGCAAGGGATCGTGAAGCTTCCAGGATCAATTTTCTTTTGCAGGAGTTTGTTGAGTACTAAAGCGGAGCATTCTTCGCCTAAGTTAACTAATTGCAATGATTCAATTTTCCTTTTGTGAGTGAGGAAGTCCCTCATAAATTTTGCATATTTAGGCATTTGGGTTAGGACCTCGATAAAATGAATATTAACATGCAATTGTTTTAGTAGATTTTCAAACTTTGCGAATTGCTCATCGGTCTTTTGACGATTTAACCGACCAGGATATGGCACCGCAGGAGTCTTGGTGGGCTCTTGATTCGTTGGAGAAGCCTTTTCTGGTTGGGGTGCGGGTGTAGTCGTGGTTTGGCTTCTTTCCGCCGGCGGTAATGGAGCCTCCTCAGGACCCACGGTTCGGTTTCTCAATGTGATGAGATGTACTTGCGCTTTTGGGTTGGTTTCGGTATTGCTTGGTAACGCGCCTTGTGGTCTCTCGGAGAAATTTTGAGCTTCTTGATTTAATTGTTTTTCAATGTTTTGAATGCTAGCTTGTTGATTTCTAAAATTCGATTCCAATTGCTGAAATCGATCCGAGTTTTTCTTTTCGGTGTCGGAGATGAGGCGAGATACAGTATCTTCGAGCCTTTCTCGTCCACCTTGTTGTTGAGAAAAGTTTTGTGGTTGTTGGAAGTTAGTTCGTTGGTTTTGTTGGTTACTACTATTGCCGGGATCTCTCCAACCAAGGTTAGGGTGGTTACGCCATCCTTGGTTGTAGGTACCCGTTGGTGGACCCGACGGCCTAGGTCTATTATCAATGTAGTTTACCGTTTCTGTTTAATCGTCTACTTCCTTCATACAACTCCAATTTTCATGTGGTCCACCACACCCTCACAAGCCATAACCGAGAAGAGAGAGCCTCGATTTGGGCTTGTAGAGAAGTGCTTTCATCAACCTTATGGGCGCCTGGGGTAATAGATTTATTACCTCGGGGAGTGTGCCACTGAAAATTGGTTTGAGCAATTTCCTCAATTTGATTATATATTTCATCTGGGCGACGATTACCTAGAAGTCCCCCGGAGCTAGAATCAAGTGTTTGTTTTGTGTGTGGCAACAACCAATTGTAGAAAGTGGATACTTGTTGCCATACTGCAAGACCGTGATGAGGACACTTTCTTAGTAGCTCCTTGAACCTTTCCCAAGTTTCATATAAGGATTCTCCATCCTCTTGTGAATATGTATTACTTTCAGTCATTAATTTAGCCGTTTTAGCAGGAGGGAAATACTTATATAAAAACTTTTGGGCTAGTTCATCCCAGGTGTTTACCGAGCCAACTGGGAGGGTGTTAAGCCATGCCTTAGCTCGGTCTTTTAGTGAAAATGGAAACATTCGAAGGCGAATGGCGTCGTTTGATGCTCCATTGATCCGAAATGTATCACATATTTCTAAGAAATTAGTAATATGTAGATGGGGATCCTCGTCCACAAGCCCATGGAAGGTTGCGGAGTTTTGAAGCATTTGTATCAAATGACGGTGAAGTTCGAAGTTATTGGCTTCGACATTTGGTGCATTGACAGCGGCGCCGAGATTACCTACAGTGGGTCGTAGGTAATCCATGAGGGTACGTTGGTCCGCCATTGGAAGTGGGTCCCCCGAAACTTTCTCTTGGTTTTTAGCTTTAAGTCTTTTTTCTGAGAAAGCGTTCGGGTTCTTCTAGAGGTTCTTTTATGTCTCTACTAGAACTGGAGCTCATGCACTACGTAGGAAGTTCACATGTGGCGCCTGGGTTCCAAGTCCTGCAACAAAAACAGAAAAGAACGTTGGTCAGAAGGTTCACCACGGCCCCGTGTTCAGTGAACACGGCCCGTGGTCGGAGATACAGTGATTGTTTTCCGGATCCCTGTTACTGGGAGTTGGGCACGGCCCCGTGTTGCACTGACACGTCCCCGTGTTCAGCTCTCTGTAACTCGGAAAATAAAAACTGCCAGTAACAAGGCTGGGCACGGCCCGTGTCCGACCAGGCACGACCCGTGCTGAGCTCTGCAGAAACTGAAAAACTAAAAAATCCTAAAAAAAATAGAAAAATAAGAAAAAAACGATTAGGCCGTTGATTCCTAACTTTCTTAAAATCCTTGTGTCCCCGGCAACGGCGCCAAAAACTTGATGCGAGTGAAGTGTGTATATAAGTTTAAGTATATTTTAAGCCCTTTTACACTTTCTTTAGCCAAGTTTTAAATTTATAAAACACGATATTTACTAACACTAAACACACATATGGGCAAGTGCACCCATCGTGAGCGTAGTATAGTGTTGGTAAGATACCGAGGTCGTCCAAGAACACAAGAGCTTTTAGTACCGGTTTATCCTCAACGTCTAATCAAATAAAAAGTTTAGAAAAAAGGTTTAAACTAAGAAAATAAAAACTAACTAAAATGCTGAAAAATAAAAATAAAAACAGATAGACAAGAAGAATCACTTGGCTCCGACTCGTGTTTAGTGTAACCTTTGATTATTTCCGCACTTTTGCACTATTTAAGAGATTATCTTAGTTATTGTAGTAGGCCCCTCTTTTGGAGGTGACGTTACCCTCAACCCAGTAGTTTGAGTCAGCAAGGATACAATCCTAAAGGGTCGGATTATTGAAAGATAATTAATTAAATTATTAATGCATAATGTGGTAGGCCCCTCTTTTGAAGACGACGTTACCCTCGGCTAAGTAGTCTGAGTCAGCAGGGATACAATCCTAAGTAGCCGTGTTAAAGTTTTAATAGTAGTTTAACTTATGAGGGGGTCAAAGAGTTTGGACCCCCGCCATCTAATATCGTTAAGTATTGAAGGAGGTCCTACTAAATTTGACTCAGGTCCTTTGCAGGATCTATACATTGAACAATGGCAAGACTCTTACCAAACCGTTCCCTTAACCCCCGACCAGGTAGCCAACATACCTCCATATAGACCGTGGAGATATGAATGGTGAAAATCTTTTATTTTATATAGACAGTAAAATAATGCCAAGACACCACGGACAAACGATAAGGAAGAATCACCTTCAACATAAGAAACTAGTTATTAAAGTCATTAATACATAACCAATTAAAAAGTGCGAAAAGATTAAAAATAAAAAGTATTACACTAGACACTTTGTCTTCACCAAGTGATGTAAGAGACTTAGGCAAACATGGCCTTGACTGTCAAGAACTCTTACGATCAATCTTGGATCCCGAGACGACTCACACACTCTATGATGGACAATGGATGATGGTGTTATGGTGGTGGTGGGTGGTGGGTGAAGTGTGAGAGAGGTGGTGTACCAAGGGATGGTTTGAGCTTGAGCCAAGCACTCCTATTTATAGGCTGAACAGAAGCTCGGGCATGCCACATTTGTTCCTTTTCTTGTTTTTATGTTAGATTTAGCTGCCTTTTTGCTTATTTTGTTAATTTGAGCTCATTTAATCCTGAAAATACAAAAGGAAGACAAAAACATACTTTTTCCAATAATACTAAAAAATGGTTAGTTTTATGCCACAATTGATGTAATTTATATGTTGCATTTTGCACACATCATTATGTTTACACATGAAATGTTGTCTACCTGCCTTAGCAACGGTAGTACTATTTGTTTGGACTCAACACCTGTTCACTCAAGGGTTGTTAAGGACAATTTGTTACATGGCTCACAGTGGTGAGTGTGTATTACGAACTGCCTTGGGCAGTCAACCCACGGTCATTGGTATCAATAGGTTCATGTCGATAACTAACATGCCTCATTTTACACTGTGTACGTGCTGGTTATGCGTAACGATTTCGAACTCTATATGTTATTATCAAACTTGTATGCTCACCTTTACACTATGTGTATTGACTTTTACTTTAACGTATGTGGCAGTGTAACACCTCGAAAATTCACGTCCTATAATGTGTTGACATGTGTCATAAAGTTTGAACGTGTGAAAGAATGTTATAAAAGGACTAAAGTTGATAAACATGGAAAGTATGTGATTATACGAATTCTAAGTGTCAACAGTGAATAAATATACTTCATAATAACCCTACATGATGTTCATAACATCAAACGAATAAATAATGGATCGTACGAAGCTAAAAGTGAGATATTACAAACTAGAGGGGTCAAATGTGTCAACATGTTAAAGGTATACCTCACTAGAATGTAAATATAAATTATGCTCACTAGAATGCACGATTAAAATTTCATAAAGTTTCGTTATCGTATGAGAAAGTTATGATCAAATTCGTGTGCGAGGGGTTAAAGTGTTAACGTTGAAAGTTAAGGCTTTACGGGTTAACCGGAAGTGTTCAGGGACTTGGCAAAGTGGGTATAAGTCCTAAAGTCTTTGTGGGTAATTATAAGGGGGTCAAAATGCAAGAAATAACCTTATTTACCCCTTCGCGAAGCCAAAGGTCAAGTTGCTAAACAATTAAAAATGAAAAAAATCTGGTTTTGAGGGCCAAAAGGCCCGCTTGGGCCTTGATGAATCCTGAGGCGGGCCGCCTCAGGAGCCCAGATACAGAATACGGGGACAGGCCCCTGTATACGCGGAGAAACGACTTTTAAACGCATTTGTAACATGGTGGGCGACCCCTAACTGTGCTAGAGCACTAGGGACATGTGTTGGATGGTTGTGGTTGATCATAGAGCTAGTTGTCAACATGTTGTGGTGTGTAATTTACTATAAAAGGCACCCTTATGCAACAATCATCTTCACACCAAATTCTCTGCATTCTGATTGATTCTGGAGCTCAAGCTTGCTTCCAAGTGATCATATCTCGTGCATAGGACTTCAGTAAGTGTTCTTGTCCTTCTCTAATTGAGTTTAGCTTAATATATTAGCTAAAAGTCAAACCGTCGTAATTACGGTTTGACTTCGAGATTAGTCAATAATGGCTCAGTCATATCTCGAATTAAAAGTAGTTATGAGTTGGTATTTATGTGGGTAATAAAACCTCAAAAGGGTTTCCCCTGATCACCACTCTAACCAGGTCAAAAGTCGGGTCAAACTTTTAAGTAAAAAGTCAACAGGAAGTTTAAAATGTCATGTATGCATAATTAGCTATCTAGAACATATATAACCTGTTTGATCATTGTTATAACTTAGTAATAAGTGTAAGAACATGTCCAAACATGTTCAACCCGACTATTTCTTGTTTAGACCCGGTTCGGAACCGAAAGTCACATAGTTTGACTTTCACTTTGACTTTCAGTTCTGACCCGTTTAGGCATGTTTTAGAAATGCCTCAGAGCTTTAATTGGATTAGGATACATGTTAGAACAACCCTCTGTGATTATACACCTTGGTTCACTAGTTATCCAATTAATATGCATAATTCCGTTAATTGCTCATATGTTGACCGTTATGCCCTTATTACCTTAAAACGTGATTTATGAAAATGTAAAAGTGTAGAAACTTTAGTTACTGATATATAGACTTGTATTCAAAGTTTGACATCAGTTTGACTTGTAGATTAAGAGGTATGCTCATTATCGCAAAATTAATGCTTTATGTTAATAAGTTGGCGTAATTAGCGTATAGCCTAGTTAAACATACTTTTTGGTATCAAATCTTTTACCCACTGATGTAATATATTATCTTGGGATTTTTAAAGATTTTTAGTTAATTTTAGGCTGAGCATAACTCATAGTCGTAGGCTTAATTCGGTAAATGTCGGTTTTGCCCTTACGGGCCATAAAATGAGTTTTACATATCTAAACGACTCCAAACCTTTTGCCACTGATCACATATGATAAATAAATTATTTTAAGCCTTCTGGAAATATAAAAATATCAGATTTAAGTATCGAACCCGGAAATGGCCTTTAATCGCCTTAATTAGCGTTTTTAACGCATAGTATGTTTTAAAAACATATTGGACATACCCGGGTTGATACCTACTGATATATGAGGCAAATTATGATATTTTAACAGTAAGCAAAGGTTGATTAACTCAGACTTCGTTTTTGAGCTTTTCGGCTTGTGTGAAATTACCAAAATACCCCTACGGGGCATAGTTTGGCTAAAGATGATAAATTTCACATATATGCTTTAGCCTACTGTTATAACTCATCAAATTGAGTATGTTTGCTGTTTACATCAGACCTGTAACTCAGTTAAACATTTAGACTCTTTTACAATCTTTAAAATGACCAAACTACCCCTACAGGGCATAGTTTGTGTTTAAATTCATTTCGGGCATAACGAAAGACATCCTACTGATGTCACAACATATTTGAAGCATATTAACTTAGGAAACCTGTATATGGCTCTTACGGATACCCGTTACGCTTATTTCGCGTTCGGTTCGGTTTATGTAACAAGTTTACATAAATTAGCCGAAACGGGTCAAACCTTATCGGTTTTATCTCAAAATCCAGAATGTGAATAATAAACCCATATTAAACAAGTCTTCAAACTTTTCGGGTCTAAATCACATTCTATCCGGTCTTCGCTTAATCGTGCGTACGAACCGTATCTTTGAAACTAGCCGGTCTAAGCTTAAGCTTAATTAAAGACCCGTTAGGATTCAAATAGGTTATATTAAACCTTCGTTCCAGATTAGGAGAACCAGTAAAAGCTACGTGCATTTTGCTTATTGTGAATTATACTTTGCATCAGGTAAATACTTTTAACTTATTTTCCCTATACGGGCTTGGGTTACGGTATATAGCATACCGCTTGATCGGGCATCAAATCTCCACCGTTAAAGTGGGTAGTTGAATAATTTGATCGGCTCGTTTAAACAGTCTTGTTTACTTTACAGTCTTTGGGGGGTTAATGTAACACCCGTTGTTATAAATCTAGGTTTAACGTATATTTTGGGAAAATAATCATGTGATTAATGATTATATATACATCAAAAATTCGGGTTTGTTAAAACTTTTACAAATTATAAGTTATTCAACAAAACGTGATCGAATTCGTTGTTTAAAATTTACAACGTTACAAAGTGCGGAAGCGTGTATCTTTATCGTGTTCGGTTCTTCGCTGAGCTTGATCGTCTGCCGGCATCCAAAAGTACCTACATTTCATAAAAACATGAAATGTTTTAGTCATACGGGATTTAATATGTATCTAAACGAGTCCGGGAAACAAAACTAATCAAAATACATTTTTGATCAGGGTCCACCGTAAATTACGGTGGACACCGTAATTTACGGTAGCCCTGATTTGAAAACACTCCACCGTAAAGCAGGAGCTAACCGCCGTAACATTTTTAATCCCCACCGTAACTTACGGTACCACCGTAAGTTACGGTGGACTCTGCATCAGCTTCTTCCATTTTGCCGTTTTTGACACGAGGACTTTCGTATCTTTCAATCCGTTTATCCGTTTGACCTACCGTTTCTTCCTACGTGTTTGTAATTTAATTCTCCATCATATGGAGTTAAAATCTCACATCCGGTTAAATAAAATTTCAGACTTCTAAGTCTTTGGCTTATTACCCTTTTTACTAAATTTGACCCATTCGTGTATTTATCAAACAAACATGTTTGTTTGACTCCAAAATCCTATCTTTTAACTATAAATCTGTTTAGAAACCATTATATTTCTAAAACGTTACGATTATAACTTAACTTATTCGGTTTACCTTTTAGATAACCGAATATCAAATTTTGACCTTGTTTAACTCTTCGAGAACCTCAAGTTCTAAAAGATGAATTAAACCCTTTTACATACCTGACTCGGATCAATGCATTAACCCGTTTTAATACCTTGATTTAGAAATCACTAATTAATAGTGAAGGAAATATCCATTCTATATAGGCTCCTGAAATCATACAACTCAACGGTAATGTTAATCAATTTTGTCAAAAGATGATATTTTCACCTTTTGACCCGTTTGGTCTAAATATCCGTTTATCTTTGCAAGACGATATTTATTACCGTCTCATCCAATTGACGCACTACGGTTTACACCGTATGGTTGTCCACCTATAACCCATTTCTCAACTCCTTTGACCCATTATAGCTTATGCCAAATGTGTCTTTCAAAAACAAATGTTTATTGTTAACGCATCCCCAAATTACTGTTTTCCTTATTTTTCGTTTGGCTTACCTTATGAGGTAACCATAAAATTTCATCTTTCTAATCGTTATGGTATAAACGATTAATCAATTTAAATCCTTTTTAACCATCAATGTGGTTTCCTATCATTTTCACTTATATTGTTCCATACAACTATATGTCGGAACATCACTTTTCTAGTGTTTGCCTATCTTACCCGAAATCAATACAATAAGATATTTTCCAGGAATTGACAAATGTGTAAGCTTTACTTACCTCGTATCCGAATATGCTTTTCTTCTCGTGCTTGATTCGTTTGACCGCTTCTTTCCCAAGCCTCCACCTAGCTCGTTAGGCGACAAACTATCATCATTCACAAGGTGGTTAGATTAGTCATTTCAATTCACGACTATTCCACCTCACGTATTTTCTATGTCGAAACTACTATTTGACTTTATCATTGGTTAGTTTGACTTTTAAAAGTCAATTGACTTACCAATATATTCATATGCACATTTGGTTCTTTTTACTCACTTAGGCATATTTCATCTGAACTCTTAACAAAAAAATCAATTTTTACATACTAACTAGTAAGCCGCGATTTCATTTAGGCATTTCATATCAATGAAAATTGGCTGTTTTTGGTGACTTGTTTAACCTGTTTACAAGTCTTCAAAAATTATGATTTTTTTATGTGGCGTACCTCTCGGAGGGTTAGCCCTTGAGTTAAAATTTCAAGATCTAACTCTTTAGCAAAAATTCGTGAAAATTCATTTACTCAGCTGCAATCAGATTCGTCACTTCTGACTGCAGCTTACGGAAAAATTCATTTAAAATTCCTCGGTTATCCGATTGACGAAATTCCAATTGGCGATTTTTCTAATCACTTAGCACTTTCTACAGTACAAATTTGAGATCATAACTCAATTCCTAAATTGAGTTATGACATTCGTAATGGGCTGCAAATTCTGCCAGAAAACGCAGCTTGAACCTTTGATACGGAAAAATTCATAAAACGCTCAATTTTCGTCGAAAAAATGCGATTCCAGTGGGGTTTTAAAGATATTTCCTGGAATTACATTTTAGACTCAAGAAACACATGATTTTATCAGGTTTTGTCCAGGTTACAGCCAATACAAATCGGCTGTAAATTCTGATCAAGAATCGTTTGAATTCAGCTTTCAGTTTAAGCTTGTTCTTGACATCATAACACTATTCTTTTGAAATCAAAACCCTAAAAACATCTCATACATGAATTTGGTATCAACAAAGACTTGAGCTAAGCATGATTTCAACATATACTTGTCTAGGGTTTACTCCTAGACACTACTATGTTCCTATTCTATCCATATAACAAACATGCAACTAGAATCTCAGATTATTCAAAATTCATGAGAATTTCAAGTTGAAAGATTTCTCAAAATTTTACATACCTTTTAATCCCCTTGTGATGAGGATCAGGAATCTATGTTTAGAATTCGATTTGGACTTGAATTGAACCTTCAATTTGCAAGATTTGTTGAGTTCTAGGGTTTTCACCCTCCTGGTCGCTCCTAGAGATCGATCCACACACACTTAGTGTGTGTGGTGTGTTATTTTTTTTATTAAATAAAACTTGTTTCCTTTTTCACGATTTTGGTCCCTCAAGTTTAGATATTCATAAATGAAACTATAACCCATAGTTTATTATTTAATTACCCATTACTAACTAGGTTAATCTTACCTAGTTAACTTAGTGGGTTCCGGGAGTTAAAAACCCGTTGTATTTTAAGTCCCGTTGACTCGGGCTCTTATAAACTAAATTCTTAAATTCTTTGATTCGCTTGTATTTAATTATTAGGATTTCTTATTTAAATCCAAATAGTTAACGGGTTATTTTTACTGCTAACGGTACTTTACCCGTCTTTTAGTATGAACAGAGATTGATTACCAAACCCGTTTTCGGGGTGTTACAAGTCTACCCCCCCTTAAAGAGGTTTCGTCCTCGAAACCTTTTCTTACATAATTCATTGAGTTTAAACTCAATGTATTTGATCAGAGATATAATTTAAACATTACTTATACTTTTAACCAATTATTAGTATTACCAGATAAGCATGGTAACATCTTTTTGGTCACTAATTGTCTATGTAACTCATATGACTTAGTGCAACTTAAAATAACGTAATCTCGTTATTTCCACTAGTTTAGTTAACTTTGCGATATCCATTGCTTTCATATACTATCGAATTCCTTACGAATCCGTTATTTTGACCCGTTTAAAGATCTTTAGTGAAATCTTTCACTTTTAGCAACAAATTCTTTTGTTTTCAAATTTATCTATTCGGTTCAGCTATACCGAATCTACCGCTTACAAGCAAACCAAATTTCTTGATTTGAATTGGTGACCTTAACCGGTCTCATTAACTAGTCTTATTAGTTCAGTTACTTTTATCACTCGCTTGGTTATAATGTGATTTTACTTCACATTACATTTCCTAACCGTGATCGTGTCACATCATGTTTAATTTGTATCAACCTTTCATTTTTTTTATCACTTTTCGAATATATCATCTTGCGCCTATCAGTGTCAAGACTTGTATCTTTCATGCTTACTATTTAAATTCCTATCAGAATTTATGTTTGTAAAAACATTATTTCTTACTGAAACCGAAGTTTTAGTTTTAGGATCTTTTCTTTAACTTGTGTCAATCATCCATACCGGGATATTGACAGTCCGTAATTTAATCCTTTACAGTCTTAGTTTTATGCGGGGATTCTTAACTGATTTCCTCGCTTTATCCAATCTAACCCGTAGGTTTTATCACTTAGCCTTATGGGCTATTTTTTATTAGACATTCACCTCTTTAGGGCGAAGTCCTTATAACTTCTTTTTAATCATGACCCGTGGGTCGTTTTAGTCCGTAGATCTCTCATTTGTTTATAACCCTAAAGGTTATGTTGATCCCGTAGATCACTCTTTTTACTCGTGTCTTATTAAAATATATATTTGGTGTCAAAGCACTCTTTTTACGTTTGTAAATCATTTGTCTCAAGCTTACCGTTATCCGGCTTGCGCTTACTTATGCCTTCAAGCATTATACTTTATTCAACCCGTTCATTCTCAAAATAGTTGAATATAATTATCAAAATTTCTGTTTACAAAATTTTATGGTCTTTTAGTCATAACTCATAATCCGAGTCTTTTGACTTTAAATTCGTGTTCTCGTTTCTCGGTATACGCATGTGTTTAAATCCTTACCCATCAACCGGGTACTTTACCGAAGTCATTATTAGTGCAAGCATTCTGGTATACATCAAGTTTTCTTTTTAATTTGTTCGGTTGTCTTAGCGGAAGCCCTCGCCTTTATTCAACCAAACCTTTATTCTTTATTTGACCATCCTTGACAGTCTTTTAAACTATGAATGATGATTATCATCATCATCATTTCTTTACTACGACCAAAGTCAACGATTTTGATCGTTTTTTTTTTTTCGTGTGGGCAATACCTTTGTTTCTATGACCCCGCGGGTCATTTATACTTTGGTTTTACAATGCCCTCTTTGTCTACCATGGTTTTTGATCGTTTTTCCCCCTGTGGGCAATACCTTTGTTTCTATGACCCCGCGGGTCATTTATACTTTGGTTTTACATTGCCTTTTTTGTCTACCATGGTTGTTTCATCAAAATGACTTATGTCACGAATTTCCTTGGGTCTTTTATTTCTATGTGCGCCATACATCGTTTTTATGGTTCCCGCGAAAACCATTTATACGAGTATGCCCATAAGATTTCTTGACCCTAAGGATCCTTTAAATTTCATTCATCTTGACCTTACTACATCGGACATAACTGCGCTCATTATAAGAAGCTCATGCTATCATGTGTTCACTACTTACTTAGCCAGAGTAAGCGATCAACACGTGGTACGCGTGACCTTATTATAATTACCACATCACGTCCCATGTAAGTAACTCCTCAAATTATCTCCATGTTTATGGTTTCATTTGGTAAAACTTTATTTAATTGTTAGTTAACAATTATTAGTTTTAGTCGTTTATCCTTGAACATGTATAATGTCCCTTTTTATAAACATTTATTCACATTCATTGATGTGATCATTACTTTTCTCAATAGGATTTATATTGAGAATACTTGCTTGGATGATCACTCTCGTCCAAGTTTCTATATAAACAAGTCTTGTTATTCATTTGTTATTCATCATTGTGAATAACACATTTCCTATTAAATTTCTCTTGGAAATCAGGTTTTCCAAGTTCTATCATATGTGTATGCAACCGTTATTACTTACGTGTTTGTTGCATATAAGGATTCGTGCGATTAAATTAAAAGTGTGCACCTGGTAATGCTTGCCCTAACTGGCTTCTCTTGTCATTAGTCTTGTTCGCGACCGTTACGCGATTTTGGTCCTTGATGAGTATGCTCTTCCTGTCATACCTCGGACCGTTCCATCATCATATCCATAATTCGTTCAACTCCCGTCATCTTCAGACGCGAGTGTCCTTCAATTAAAACATTCACAAGAGTTAGTAATGTCAACTTCAATAATCGCCCGTATTATAATACAAGGCTTTTTCTACTATACGCGTCAACGCGCGTATTTTCGTCAACCATATCAATCATTTAAATTGGGGTAACATATACCACACGATAGCCCTATGTGTTGTTTACAACACTTTAGCATACTAACTATTAACGTACTTGTACTTACCGGATTTGCGATCAAGCCTCGAACCGAACACTATTCTTTGTCAAGAGCATAAGGTTTAAGTCCAAGCATGGTTCCTCCCCACCATACTCGAATCTCTTAAACCAAGGCTCTGATACCAACTTGTAACACCCGTTGTTATAAATCTAGGTTTAACGTATATTTTGGGAAAATAATCATGTGATTAATGATTATATATACATCAAAAATGCGGGTTTGTTAAAACTTTTACAAATTATAAGTTATTCAACAAAACGTGATCGAATTCGTTGTTTAAAATTTACAACGTTACAAAGTGCGGAAGCGTGTATCTTTATCGTGTTCGGTTCTTCGCTGAGCTTGATCGTCTGCCGGCATCCAAAAGTACCTACATTTCATAAAAACATGAAATGTTTTAGTCATACGGGATTTAATATGTATCTAAATGAGTCCGGGAAACAAAACTAATCAAAATACATTTTTGATCAGGGTCCACCGTAAATTACGGTGGACACCGTAATTTACGATAGCCCTGATTTGAAAACACTCCACCGTAAAGCAGGAGCTAACCGCCGTAACATTTTTAATCCCCACCGTAACTTACGGTACCACCGTAAGTTACGGTGGACTCTGCATCAACTTCTTCCATTTTGCCGTTTTTGACACGAGGACTTTCGTATCTTTCAATCCGTTTATCCGTTTGACCTACCGTTTCTTCCTACGTGTTTGTAATTTAATTCTCCATCATATGGAGTTAAAATCTCACATCCGGTTAAATAAAATTTCAGACTTCTAAGTCTTTGGCTTATTACCCTTTTTACTAAATTTGACCCATTCGTGTATTTATCAAACAAACATGTTTGTTTGACTCCAAAATCCTATCTTTTAACTATAAATCTGTTTAGAAACCATTATATTTCTAAAACGTTACGATTATAACTTAACTTATTCGGTTTACCTTTTAGATAACCGAATATCAAATTTTGACCTTGTTTAACTCTTCGAGAACCTCAAGTTCTAAAAGATGAATTAAACCCTTTTACATACCTGACTCGGATCAATGCATTAACCCGTTTTAATACCTTGATTTAGAAATCACTAATTAATAGTGAAGGAAATATCCATTCTATATAGGCTCCTGAAATCATACAACTCAACGATAATCGTTAATCAATTTTGTCAAAAGATGATATTTTCACCTTTTGACCCGTTTGGTCTAAATATCCGTTTATCTTTGCAAGACAATATTTATTACCGTCTCATCCAATTGACGCACTACGGTTTACACCGTATGGTTGTCCACCTATAACCCATTTCTCAACTCCTTTGACCCATTATAGCTTATGACAAATGTGTCTTTCAAAAACAAATGTTTATTGTTAACGCATCCCCAAATTACTGTTTTCCTTATTTTTCGTTTGGCTTACCTTATGAGGTAACCATAAAATTTCATCTTTCTAATCGTTATGGTATAAACGATTAATCAATTTAAATCCTGTTTAACCATCAATGTGGTTTCCTATCATTTTCACTTATATTGTTCCATACAACTATATGTCGGAACATCACTTTTCTAGTGTTTGTCTATCTTACCCGAAATCAATACAATAAGATATTTTCCAGGAATTGACAAATGTGTAAGCTTTACTTACCTCGTATCCGAATATGCTTTTCTTCTCGTGCTTGATTAGTTTGACCGCTTCTTTCCCAAGCCTCCACCTAGCTCGTTAGGCGACAAACTATCATCATTCACAAGGTGGTTAGATTAGTCATTTCAATTCACGACTATTCCACCTCACGTATTTTCTATGTCGAAACTACTATTTGACTTTATCATTGGTTAGTTTGACTTTTAAAAGTCAATTGACTTACCAATATATTCATATGCACATTTGGTTCTTTTTACTCACTTAGGCATATTTCATCCGAACTCTTAACAAAAAAATCAATTTTTACATACTAACTAGTAAGCCGCGATTTCATTTAGGCATTTCATATCAATGAAAATTGGCTGTTTTTGGTGACTTGTTTAACCTGTTTACAAGTCTTCAAAAATTATGATTTTTTTATGTGGCGTACCTCTCGGAGGGTTAGCCCTTGAGTTAAAATTTCAAGATCTAACTCTTTACCAAAAATTCGTGAAAATTCATTTACTAAGCTGCAATCAGATTCGTCACTTCTGACTGCAGCTTACGGAAAAATTCATTTAAAATTCCTCGTTTATCCGATTGACGAAATTCCAATTGGCGATTTTTCTAATCACTTAGCACTTTCTACAGTACAAATTTGAGATCATAACTCAATTCCTAAATTGAGTTATGACATTCGTAATGGGCTGCAAATTCTGCCAGAAAACGCAGCTTGAACCTTTGATACGGAAAAATTCATAAAACGCTCAATTTTCGTCGAAAAAATGCGATTCCAATGGGGTTTTAAAGATATTTCCTGGAATTACATTTTAGACTCAAGAAACACATGATTTTATCAGGTTTTGTCCAGGTTACAGCCAATACAAATCGGCTGTAAATTCTGATCAAGAATCGTTTGAATTCAGCTTTCAGTTTAAGCTTGTTCTTGACATCATAACACTATTCTTTTGAAATCAAAACCCTAAAAACATCTCATACATGAATTTGGTATCAACAAAGACTTGAGCTAAGCATGATTTCAACATATACTTGTCTAGGGTTTACTCCTAGACACTACTATGTTCCTATTCTATCCATATAACAAACATGCAACTAGAATCTCATATTATTCAAAATTCATGAGAATTTCAAGTTGAAAGATTTCTCAAAATTTTACATACCTTGTAATCCCCTTGTGATGAGGATCAGGAATCTATGTTTAGAATTCGATTTGGACTTGAATTGAACCTTCAATTTGCAAGATTTGTTGAGTTCTAGGGTTTTCACCCTCCTGGTCGCTCCTGGAGATCGATCCACACACACTTAGTGTGTGTGGTGTGTTATTTTTTTATTAAATAAAACTTGTTTCCTTTTTCACGATTTTGGTCCCTCAAGTTTAGATATTCATAAATGAAACTATAACCCATAGTTTATTATTTAATTACCCATTACTAACTAGGTTAATCTTACCTAGTTAACTTAGTGGGTTCCGGGAGTTAAAAACCCGTTGTATTTTAAGTCCCGTTGACTCGGGCTCTTATAAACTAAATTCTTAAATTCTTTGATTCGCTTGTATTTAATTATTAGGATTTCTTATTTAAATCCAAATAGTTAACGGGTTATTTTTACTGCTAACGGTACTTTACCCGTCTTTTAGTATGAACAGAGATTGATTACCAAACCCGTGTGCATAATTCGGTTGTATCATATTTTAAATTTGTTTCGATCCTACTGTGGATAAACTTCAATATTATTTTGTTTCGATCCTACTGTGGATAAACTTCCGGATATTGTTACATTGATAAACAATATTAAATTCGGTTGTATCATATTTTAAATTTGCTTCCGCTGTGCATAATAATATTGTGTTGTTTGACTATTACGTTGCCAACCACGTCACGATACTCCCCCACCTGGCCCACCGGTGACACGTGGAAATCGGGGTGTGACAGGTACCGCTTGATCGGGCATCAAATCTCCACCGTTAAAGTGGGTAGTTGAATAATTTGATCGGCTCGTTTAAACAGTCTTGTTTACTTTACAGCCTTTGGGGGGTTAATGACCGTGTCCCGGATATCCTTGGCATCATCTTACGAGATGGCCACGACCTGAGCACGGGGTGTAGGCGTACACCTGTCAGTGTATAACTCAATAATGTGGTGTGTCTATTGATCTTTAACCCGGACTAGATCCGGGCTACTGAACGCATAAGTAACATGTAATTCGTTCACAAGATTATAATATTAAATAATTCTCCCAAGTTATAAAAATGTTTATGCCATGTGCATCCAAACCAATTTTCAATCATTTTCCAAAATGAGTCAGTTGATTGTATTTACCAGTGTAAACTGACATATTTTCCCAAAAAGACTGAATGCAGGTACTAAACGGAATTGGCTGGATTGTCTCCTAAGAATCAATAAAAAGTCTCGCAAGCTTAGGATGCCTGAAGTCTGTTGAACCATTAATATTATTTTGTTTCGATCCAACTGTGGATAAACTTCCGGATATTGTTACATTGATAAACAATATTAAATTCGGTTGTATCATATTTTAAATTTGCTTTCGTTGTGCATAATAATATTGTGTTGTTTGACTATTACGTTGCCAACCACGTCATGATACTCCCCCACCGGGCCCACCGGTGACACGTGGCAATCGGGGTGTGACAGGTTGGTATCAGAGCCAACTCTGAGTGAATTAAACACTAGCCTTTTGGGTTTAATCTCAGTACACAATAGCACATTCTAAACTTTCGAGTCTATACATATAACCTAGGACAAAGTCTATTTTTGTTCATTTTTGTCTTATGCTTTATTTTTATATCTCGTTGTGGTTATCTCATGCTTTATTGACAGGAATATCAAAATGCCTCCAGGATTTTTCCGTAGACGAGGATGAGGAAAGGGGCCGGTCACCGCCCCCAACGACCACGAAGCTGGACCTTCGCAACGGCGAGCTCCATCCAACACCGAGAGTGACGACCCTCGGGAGAACCGGAGAAACCTGTTCGAGCCGGCCAGACGGTCGGTTTCGCATAGTTCAACACCGCCTGTTCTTAACCCTTATGAACCCAATAACCCTCAACCGTCCTACATACCACTTCAGCGATCCCTATCTCATCATTCATATGGTGACCCCGCACCCATCTTCCGATGCCAATTTAATCCGGCCAATTACTTACCAGAACCCGTGGGTTTCAACCCACTAGGGCCAGACGATCACTTCTCTGGCGATCAAGCTGACGACATGGACGAGGATACGGACCCCGTCATGCCTGCAAGTGGCACTCCAAACCATCCGATCGAGATCTACGACGGATCGTCTTTTCACGGATCACCCTACGGTGGTCCAGACAGTTTCCAAGCCCTGTTTAATCAGCACGAGTGGTACTATACACCTTCTCACCACTCGTCGCCTCATGAGCAGCAGCAGTCTCAGCAGCAGCAGCCACAGCAGCAGCAGCATCATCAAGATTCCTCTGAGGATCACCGGTTTGTGGCAGTTACGCCACCGCCTCCACCGCCACCAGTTCAGCCGGCACCTCCTCAACCGCCGAGGCGTAAGAGAACCGGTGCCCGCATGTCTGTACGACCGGGGGACTTTAATTTCAGTTCCCCACATCAGTCAAGTGCCAGCCACTACCCACCGCACCAGGAGGACCCGCAAATGGGTGGACCCTCCAACCCTGCTGTACTACAGCCACCGCCGATGGGATTTGATAACCCAATCCCGGCATATACGGGTGGCATGGCTACGGCCCAGGCATAAATGGCATGGGTTTACCCGTCGGGTTCGGGTTCGATTGTCATCTTTACTGATAGGGGGAGTTAGACCGTGGGGTATGGTGGGGCTTGGGTTGGGCTTGGGTTTGGGTTTGGGTTGGGGCATGAGTTGACACGTGGAATTGGTGTCCCCCCACCGCCTAGTGACGTGTCCGTGGGGTATGGCGGGGCGTGGGTGCACCGCTTGGGTTGGCAGATTATTAAAAAAAAAAATTTGTAAAATTCACACAACATTTATAAAAAAAACCTAAAATTTCATTAAAATTATAAAAATTACATAATCCTAAAAATTACATAATTTCTAAAAATTACAAAATAAAAAACCTAGAGCGTGAGGTAAATTTCAAAAAGGGCGAATTTGTCGAACGCCTTTCGCTCCTTACCTCGAAACTCTATGTTCGCCACCGCCACCCGGTCCTCGTGGCTTAACTCGCCGCTCAGAACGGATTCGTAGTAAGCCTTGAAACGATCGAGCTTGGGCCGTAGCTCGCGCCATTTATGTTGGCACGCGTTGAGGTTGTGGCGGTCGTGTCCGACGTTATGTCGGTACGTTGCGAATGCTTCCGGCCAATATCGTGTTTGGCCGGGTTGCCGCCCCTTCATAGTGTCAACGATGCTTGTGATGAGAGCCAATTCTTCCTCGTGGGTCCAAGATGCCATGTTCTTCGGGTTGGGGTAGCGGGTTCGTGGGATGAAGTGGGTAGCCGGTGGGGTAGCGGTGGATAGCGACGGTTTGGGATGGGGTAGCCGGTGGGGTTTGGGGTTACATTTATAGGGGATGTTGGGACCCTGGGTGACCGCTTGGCTTGGCCAAACGGTTTGAATTTAAAATTCAAACATTCAAACACCCGCTATGACATGGCGGGGACAGCGAATAGGAGGCCGCCAGCTCGGATGTCAAGACCGCCCCACGCCCGGCTTGAAATCCAAGCCCCAAGGGCCACGCCCCAACCCAAGCCCACTCGGGGTGGTGGCTTGGGCGTTTTCCCCCAACCCACGCCTCATACCCCATAGTCTTATCTTAGCAGAGATAGTACTTGGGGGACGTGATGATTTTTGTGTGTTGCTTTGCTTTATGATGTATTTATAGTGATTTTTCATATCGCTCTATACTTATTCATAACAAGATGTCCTGATATTTAACTTTACCAATCCGACCCAAAAGGGATTGTTTGATGTTCATCCTCTAGTAAATCATTATATGCCCAACAGTGTAAAAAGTAAGTTTATTACATTTTTTTAATAAGGTGACAACGTCTCACAATTTCTTTTTTACAATTTCCATCCTCTAGTAAATCAATATGCGTCACTAGTAAGTATGAGGAAGAATTGCAATGATGCACCTAGGATTATTTATGCTGGTGCAGACGAAGGATTTTATCATATTTTTACGGGATGTGATTTGGATTTTTGTTTAAATAACACACTAATTTTTTTTCAAGGTATACGTCCGTTATCCCACGGACCTATGTGGGTCTGACAGTGAGGCAACGTTGTTTTGGCGTGGAGGCCTCAATCACGTTGCCACACTGCACTTTGTCAGTTATTTTGAATGAATATGATATATGGATTTTTTTTTTTTTTGGTTAATGGATTTAAACACCCTCAACTATTGCTATTTGGCCGATGGCACTCTCAACTTTGACTTTGGCTCCCACCACTCCCAACTTAACACATAGTGTGTCATGACACCCCGTCGTTAACTAAACACTAACTAGGTTAGTTTTTTATGCTGATGTGGCCAATATTTAATGACGTGGCTGTTTTTTATGAGATGGCAAGGTGACTGGATCTTGAGCAAAAAAAAAAAAAAAAAAACCCTCAACTCACCTTTCACCTTCCTTCAACATATCTTCAAGTCTTCTGTCTTCAACTCAACCATCACCACCACCGTATAACACCTTTCTCCACCATCACTCAACACATTACCGTAAACCCTAACAACCACCAGCACCCATCTTCAAATTCCACCTATTTCTTGCTTATTAACCGGCCATCCCTACAATCAACGACAATCAAACAAGACTGATACTAGCTTAACGGATCGAACAACAGTAGCATAGATTACAATTATCTATCATCCGCAGACGGCTGCAACTCGAAGAAGCGGTTCTCCGTTATCACCGCAAATACAACTGGCCATCCGAACTACTTGCTCGCATAACACTACATTCGGGCAAAGAACCAGAGATATAGGATGAGGTTGATTCACTTGTTCATCAGAAATACCATCGACTGAATCATTCGTTGATGTTGTAGTTATAGATAAATGGTTATGAAACAATGGAACAAGATAACCATGTGTTTTACCACTACCAGTCTCTGCTGCAACAACAACATCATTTCCAACAAGTATAGAAGGTATAAAAGCAGCCTGAAGTGAAACCAGACATAAATTAATGATAATAATAAGAATTCCGTTGAAGTTTACGGCAAGAGCAACGCAATGACTTGCAGGTTTTTCGGAAAGAGAGTATTCCGGTGAAGATGACTTGCAGGTTTTCCGGCAAGAGCAACGCAATGACTTGCAGGTTTTCTGGCAAGAGAGTATTCCGGTGAAGATGACTTGCAGGTTTTCCGGCAAGAGAGTATTCCGGTGAAGTTTACGGCAGAGCAACGCAATGTCGTGTTATGTAAAAGCTATTAGTATTATATGAATTTTACTGTGAACCCTATTCCGGTGAAGTATTCCGGTGAAGTTTACGGCAGAGCAACGGCAGAGTTGCAGGTTTTCCGGTCACCACTCCCAACTTAGTATTTACAGCAGAGCACGTGACTTTTACTATTCGTTAAAGAAATACACATCAGCATGTATATATGAATCATTGCAACTGACACCTCATACATGCCACATCAGATTAAAATGACACGTAGGCTAATTTTCCTAACCATGTTAGTGTATATTTAACGAGTGGGTGCCATGACAAACAATGTGTTAAGTTGGGAGTGGTGTAAGCCAAAGTCAAAGTTGAGAGTGCCAGCGACCAAATGACAATAGTTGAGGGTGTTTAAATCCATTAGTTTTTTTTTTTTTTTTTTTTTTGAGATGGATGTGACAAAATATTTCGAAAATTTGAATTTCATCTCGGGAGACGTGGAAGCGATTTTCAAAATTCAAATCCATGATCCAGAAAAAATAAAAAAATTTCAAAATTTTCAACATTCAGCCCCCAACTTATCCTCAACTTTACAATTCACACCCCCACAAAACCCTAGAGCATTCAATACCCCAAACAAACAAAACCCCTTTCGAACCCTAATTCCTTCGATTCACCATCTCTATTTACTCTCTCACTGCTTTCATTCTCGTTATTCAACCAGCGGCCCTTTCAATTGAATTTTGAGTACGCTGTTAAGATAATTTTTCTGGGATTTTTGCAATGGAAGTAGTGAAATCTTTCAGTTCTGATTTGGGGGTTTCCAAGAAGACAATGGCTGCTTGTTCTGAAATTCTTGTGGCTGCTCGTGTTTCTCTTGCTTGTGCCGTCATGATGGTATAAATTAATTTATGTTCTTAGTGTTTTTTTTCTTAATTTGAGTTTTTGATGAAAAAAATATGTTTAATTTGCTAAATTATTGGTTTAGTTGACTTGTAGTTGTAGATAGTTGATGATGTTTTTTCAATTTTTTAGCAATAATTTGGTTTTAGTGTATAGAGTGCTTGGTTTCTTTTGCATATTTTATTTTTTTTATTTATTTTTTTGTTTTTCTTGTTTGGGTGCACACCAGGTGTTTGATATTTGGATCTAATGTAATATGAACCAAATTTGTTTCAAATTATGAAGTTAGATTTTGTCTAATTTGAACCAGGTGTTTGATATTTAGAGTTGTGTTTTTGACCTTTGGTATCTGGGATATGAAACTTTGAAAGTTTAAAGTTTTTTAGGCTAACTAGTTGTTTCATGTTTAAAACAAGTAGTCGTTTTCTGTGAGATTTTCAAGAACGCCTTAGTTCGCGAGTATGATTTGTTCTGGGAGAACTATCGGCAACTATGTGTATGCTATGATTATGACTATTGTCGACTTTTTTTTCTCCCGTGATTACTCATTGTGCGAACACGAACAATAATGTTTGTTCTAAGTTTGTAGGCTACTTGGTCCTTCCTTGTGTTGTTTTCTTTCAAAATCATCGTTTTTTTGTTGAATTATCACAAGATTGAATGTGTTTTAAAAGATTTTACGCCGAGTATGTAAAAAAAGTTCATATTTTGCATTCCAGAAACCTTGTTTTGCTGCTCGGTTTCTTTCAATTGTCTTGACGTCAAGCTTTTAGTCTTCTTAAAAGCTTGACTTTTATCATTCTTTTGTGATCATGACTATTAGACCGCACGGTGCGGGTGTAGAAAAGTGGTGTGGTGACGTGGCACTTTTGCGCCCTTCCCACTCGGTGGATTATTACCACGCCCTCTTGCTGACGTGGCTGCCACATGGTTCTTAATGCCCCCTTCATGCCCTCCCATTCCGTATAGTCTTGGTCATAGTTATTAAAGGCGCGAGGCGCACTCAGGGCGATTGGTTGGGCCTGGGGCCTAGGCGAGAAGCGCAAAAAAAGCGCGTGCCCGAAAAAAAGCGCAAGTAACATAATTATGTAAAAATATATCTTAAAACAAAACCAAAGTACCAAAATCATCATATAAAAGCAAAACATTCAAAACATTAACCCAAGTTTCAAATCCAAACATTCAAAACAACAACCAAAAAAACCAAAGTTTCAAAACCAAAGTACCAAAGTCTTAAAACATTCAACCATCAGACTCGTCATCAACTTCAAACACGAGAGGAACTCCATCGTCGTTCATTAGGTCTTCATCGGAATCTTCATCGATCAACCTTCTTTTATTAGACACATTTGATGTTGTAGCTTTTGGCAGTTGTTGTTGAGAATCGATGTTGAGATCTAGTGATTGCGTATGTTTGTTGAGAGTTTGAAAGGTTTCTTATAGATAGAGGCTGAAATACAAATCTTTAAAAAAATAATAATAATAATTACTTACCCCCCACGCGCATTAAATGCCTCGGAACCCGAAGCGGCGTTTTCCCTGGGCGCTCACTTTAATAACTATGGTCTTGGTGGTATTGATCTAAAGCTGCAAGCTTGTGTAATGTGTTGCTTTGAAGTGTAAAGACTCTGTTACAGAACTACCATGCTTGCTAGAAGCTCTGGTTATAGAGAATGAATGCTTCTGTTAATATTTTTCACAAACTTTATAGCCAATCTATAAGTATTTGTGAACAATCAGTGTTTTTGGTTATTTACAAGAATTGTTTTTAAAATGAATTTCATCCCCTGCATCAGGTTGGTCTTCAATTTTAATGATAGTTTGGCATGAAATGCTCCAATAACCATGAAATTTCTTTTTTATTTTCGAATGCATATAATTCTTTTTTTTTTAATCTATTTTTGTTGCAATTGCAGACTGGATTTCTGCTTCAGGGTGCACACACGTTGCAGACTTTAATTGGGAATGATCAACGGTAACACTCATTTGCCAAACAGCTTTTATTAGCGGAACAATTTTGAACCCAAAACTTTAATTTGTGCAATTAATTTTTTTGCAGGTTTCCAATTTATGAGCTTCACAAGAAGAGCAAAACTGAACCTGAAGCCAAAGACGGTAGTGACACAGAGGATGACGACGACGATGACGAAGCAGAGGAGCCAGAAGACGATGATGCTGGAGACGAAGATTTCTCGGGTGATGAAAAGGAAGAAGAAGATGACGATGAAGCAGACGCCGATGAGCCTGAGGCAAATGGCAATCAAGGTAGTGATGATGATGATGATGACGAGGATGGTGACGAGGATGATGATGAGGACGGTGACGACGATGATGACGAGGATGAAGAGGAAGAAGAAGATGATGACGAGGAAGAAGAACCACCGGCGAAGAAGAGAAAATGAAGATGATTTGTTAAAATGAGAGATTTTTATATTTTCGTCAGGTGTTTTATTATTAAGTATGTAGTAGGGAGGATTATAACATTTTAGTCTGGTTTTGTGCATTTTCGATTGTAGGGATATGAAACGTCTAAACCTTTGTTTGCAATGGTTATTGTGTTTTCTCTAGACTATACCTTGATGCAAATATGAGGTGGGTTTGATTCTTTTAGCTTAACATATGGCCAAATGTTAACTTTTATAACCGGTCAAAAAGAGTGATCTTTAGACGTTTTAACTTTTTATACTGTTGAGTCATCTCGACTCACGTAGGCTATGTGTTGTGGGTGTCAATCACTGGAACAACGCAACACTTGGGCGCCATTGAGTGCGCAAGGTGAAAGCATGGTGGGATCGTGGACGTTGGGTGGCTGTTTTTGAACGTTGGTGCATAGGAAGTCCCTTGTTGTGTTTGTCCGTTGAAAAATGCAATTTAGAATTCAAGCACATTTCACATCCATTGTAGGACCCACTATATAATGTGTATATGGTATGAAGGGTGGAAAAAAAGGTGAGCCGATATAATAGTACGTTTTTTTCACATTTTACCCCAACAAAACACAGTCTTATATGTTATTAAATAACTAATGTGTTTTATATGATTATAGATGTCACGAAACCAATTTTATTTATATACATAAAACAATTTAGAATGTTTTATGACCTCAAAGTACAAACATTCTTCATGTACAAACTCAAACAATTTTTAAGTCAAAGTTGGGCCCGTGAGTAGTTTTTTACTATCTAATATTTAAAAAATGTTTGAATACTTATTTATGTACACATATAATCACTTTTATTTATTTTTTACCACAATTTTATTTATAATAATACTTAGTATGTAAATATATTTGACATATAAAATATAAATTAAGAATTAGTATGCTCACTTAGGCTCGCGAACTAGTAAAACTCACTATGGGAAGCTCGCTCTAGTTTATGCTCAACTTGATACGAGATGTTAATGAATCGATCTTGAACCATTTACAACCCTATGTACCCATAACTACATTAAAAAATAAAAACATATATGAAAATACATTTATATTACATTTTTTCATAAAAAGGAAATTTTCACTAAATCATTAAAACTAGTTAATACTTTAGGAGGTGTATAATGTATTTGATGTATGGTATTATCGATCGTATACTCAGTATAAGATTTATCAGTTGTATAATGTATTTGATGTATCGTATTATCGGTTGTATACTTGGTATAAGATTTAGAGGAAAAGGTTCAAATACATAGTCTCCTAAAACTTGAAAGTCGTATGAAGGGTATTAAACGGACTCTAATTAAACTCATTCTAGTGGCATTGGAACCGTCTCGCTGAACTCTACGATCTTAGATTTTAGGTGTTTGTTTTTAGATATTTAGCTTGTAGATTTAAGAATTTTTGTTTAGATCATTGTGTATTTTTATCTGGCATTGTGTTTTTTGTTTTTTTTTTATTTTAATTTTCATCATTGTATCTTTTTTGCGATTCATTATGTCATTTTCCTCCACCTTGTGTTATACGTTGTGATGCATTGTGTCTTTGTACCAGTACTAAATGGACTTTGTAGGATAACATTTCCCAAGATTTTCATAATTAAAAACAATGCAAGTTCTTTACTTTTCTATATATGTTTTTTCCTTGAAATAGTTTCCATATGTTTTCTTAAACACCAACAAAATATACATGTTTTTTTTCTTTGAAATAATTTCCATATGTTTTCTTAAACACCAACAAGACATTCTATTTTGAAAAAAAAAAAAAAACAAACGATTTTGAATTAATTACCAAAAGGTACATTCATTCATCAATATTAGTTATACTTTGAATTGTCATCAATTAAGTATATCAAATATGTATATATAAATTTTCTAAACATAATTGTGAACTATGTATGTGGACAAAGTTTTTAACTTCTTATTAATTCCCGTGTATAAGTTTCTTAATAGCGCTCTTCTTAACATGTAATTGTTTGTGGTATACCCTGATTAGTTAATTACTATCATCCTCTTTATATGTTTCTGTTCTTCGTAGCTTCTTGTTGCGTTTTGGTTTTTTAATAAAGCGTTTCCGTTGTCATTCAAAAAAAAAGTTAATTACTATGCGGGTACATGTTTTATATAAAATTTACCTTCAGAAAATATATTTAGAAGTAAAAGCACACATTAATATCAAATTTATTTCTAACTGGAAAATAATGTGAACGCATGCTAAACCTTCTTCAACCATTACTTTTCAAAAAAAACCTTCTTCAACCATTATTATTATTCTAAAATGCTCAAGAATTTATTACATTTGCAAAAAAAGGTATATTTGAAAAATAGTGTTGAAAATTAAATATGATGATGATTTAGGTATTTTTTCAATCAATATATTTTGACAATAGAAAGTCAACACATTTATTATAAAGTTTTAATTGAAAAATAGTGTGGAAAATTAAATATGATGATTATTTTGGTATTTTTTTTAATCAATATATTTTGACAATAGAAAGTCAACACATTTATTATAAAGTTTTAATGCTCTAAATGCAAGTATAAATCAACCATCACACACTCAAACCATCAAGATTCAACATGGCTTCTAAACCTACAATTTTATTTCTTATATTTTGCTTGGCATCTCTAGTTTCACTAGGGCTAGCCCGAAAATCGCCATCTATGTCTCCTAGACCATCAAAGGAGATTATGGAGTGTTGGTCGGCATCTTTTGATCTAGCAAAGTGCTCGGGGGAACTTCTAAGGGTGGCTCAAGGCGGAATACTTGATTTAAGTATCTGGCCCGATTGTTGCAAAGCGGCTGAGAGCATAAGTTCTGGATGTTTGCCGAAAATGTTTCCTATGAATCCCTTTTCCTCTCAAATCCTTCGAATGTATTGTCCTCGTTTGTCGCTTCCACCTCCTCCACCTCCACCGATGACACCAGATTCTCAGGGACCATCCATGGTGTTTGCTCCCACGGATGCACCAACACCAAATGCCGATGCACCAACACCAGATGCTGATGCACCGACCATGGATGCGGATGTTGTCAAGATGTGATTGCTCTAACACCGGTCGTGCAAAGCGGCTGACACCAAGTGATGAGGAGTAACTGAACAACTAATTATTTCGTCTTACTTAGGCGTTTAGTTTATAAAAACGAATACTTTATTGTGATTCTCTTGCTACATTTCCATTTTGATTCACCTTTCTCTATATGTTTCAATTGGATCTTTGATCTTAATGTTGCAATTTTATTTGTTAAATTGAATTTAAACGAAGATATTTATATGTAAGATTTTGGTGTGGAATTGTTAAGAAGGTTATTATGAATATTTGACCTTTGCCAACTGCATTTGCACTATTAATTTGGTAATCTATTAATACCCTACAAAAAAAAATTAAATGCACCTTTTTAGTGTGCTAATTAGTTTTTCTACTTTAAATATAATTTTCTCACACAATTTTAAATACATTATTTATTTGTATTTTAATATAAGTTAAAAAAAACAGAGACGTATTAATTATATTATATTATATCTATGTACATCAAAAATATATTATATTAGATACCACGTAGTTTCTGATAAAGATAATATTTACATTTACATTGACGTATAAATAAAAATAATCGTATCATAATAGTATGTGTATAACTTTAAACAATATATTTTTCCAACTTTTACAAATGCATTAATCCTTAACCTCGGTTTCTTTTGCCCTCCGCCTCTTTAGGCCGGTGGGTGTGGCTTAATGTCACCCCGCCATCTCAGCCACCATCGCGTCTCTGGGGCGCCATCGACATACCGTCGGAATTAAAGGGGCCCGCCATCATGTCCTCGCCATTGTGTTAACGAGCAGAATTGAGGGGATGAAGGCTGAGATTGGTTAGAGGGCGGGACTATAGCTTAAGGGGGGGGGGGGGGGGGGGTGGGGGGTGGGGGGGGGGGGGGGTTAAACCACAACTTGCAAGTTGAAGGAAGGGACTTTAAAGCCCTCTGTGTGACGTGATAAAGCCCATAGGGGCTTTATACCACACTCTGTATCCTAAAAACTGTGTAACTTGGAATTTCTATATGAGTATTAGTCCTTTTTTTTTTGGTCAACAAAAGAGTAATACATTGTTTTGTAAAAACGTTCATAGAAAACTCCCACCAAGGATTCATTTATATAAAACTTACGAAATTTAAGACGCGTGTTTACAAGTAATATGTTCAATTGTGATTTACGAACATTTATATTTGTTAAGTTGGAATTTATTATTTTTAGTATTAATGGACTTATTTTTTTGTTACATAATTGGATTTGGACTTATGAAGTTGGGCTTGTAGCTGATTGTTGCTGTGCTGGGCTTTAGATGCTGTGAGGCTAAAAGGATAAACGATGTGAACGTTCGGCTTCGGCTGAACACATCTCAGAAGGCTTATGGGCTCGGGTTCAATAGAATACAACTCGGTTCTCAATGGATCTATAAAAGGCGTGTTTAGATAAGATCTCATCAGTTTGTTAGGTTTTTTTGAACGGCAAATTTGTATTACTGACAGACCACTGGCTATAATGCCTGATCATATCCATATCCACTAGGCTATAATGCCTTTACACCAATTTATGAGAAAACCCAATAAATCTGGGAAAAACCTTCTTGTGGGAATCGAACCCAGGACCTAATGGTCCCTAAGCCTTATTCCATCCCTAAGATGCCACTAGGAAAAACCCTCTCGTTCTTCGTGTACAACTTCTCTCTTGTTAATTCTAGGGTTTGTGAGTTAAACCCGTTAGATATTAGTGTTTGAGTGTAGATCATCATGTTGATGATTTAATTGTGAGCTGATTTTGATTGTGAGGGTCGTTGTATTTGAAAATTTATTTGATTTTAGTTGAAGACGCTATAATTTAAACAACGCGTGATCCTAAAAATGCACATATAAGGACATATCTATAAAATAGAGAGTTTGTTCATGACTTTTAAATGTTTCTTTCTCTTTTTTTATAACCAAAATCGAAACCATGTCATCCCAAGAGATGGCTTCAACATTTAATTGACAAAAGGAAGCAAAGAACATTCAAAGAAATGGTCAACATCGACTAATATGTGTGTAAACGAGTCATCATTCGTGAGCAACTTGTGATCAGCTCGCTAAAACTCAAATTGAGCCAAGCTTAGAAAAGCTTGAGCCTAAGTTTAAGATCATTTAATAAACGAGCTCGGGTACCTGCACTTCCACACACTAGTTATTGAGAGTTGAGCTCAGTCTCTTAATAAGTCAATGGCAATATGAAACCAACGACCATGTCAATAAGCAAAAGGGAATAACTGGACCTTGGGGAACCAAGGGCGCCGCATGGGGACTTTGAGGTCTACCCCGAAACATCGAGCTCTCTTAAGTCAAATAAGCTGAGTTTGAGCTCTCTTAAATTAGTTGAGTCCAGTTGAACTTACATGAGCCCAGGCTTGACTCAACTCAACTCGATACAACGTTATCTACCAAGTTGTATTCTCAAAAGCATCATGTAGAATTGTTGATGTGTTCCTGAATGTATGGCCCATCGCATATGGCTTATTAAGCTCGTGGAGTACAGAAGAGAGGGGTGGCTCCCCCAACTTTTTTATTAAACCACCATTTCAAGAAATCTTTATTAGTTTTCTATTTAATAATGTGTTTATTTATAAGAAATCTTTATTAGTTTCTATTTAATAATGAGTTTATTTAAGCCTTTCATCATTTATAACATACTTTTAAAAAAAATATGTATTTTATACGATGAAACAATTTTATTAGGCTATAAGGTGTGGTCATGACCCTTATGACCATCATGACCCTCCACGTCAATGCCATGTCACCAATCTTTAATCCACAATTCAAAACCACTACCCTAAGGGTGTGGTCATGACCCAAACCACTATCTCCTTATTTATTTTAATTTATCTTTGTCTAAAGAAAAAAGAAATGATTACTTGAAAAATGGAAAGGAGGGTCATGGTTGCCATGGTTTAATCCATGCAAACCATGGTGAATTAGGGAAGGGGGTGGTATAGCCTTCCATTCATGTTTCTACGTAGCGAATCATGTCCCAATCATGACCCCCACACCCTTTAACCTTAAATTAACAATATATACATATTTTACTTTAAAAGTATATAAATACAGGGATACCAAAAATACATGTTTAATTCTTTACTTGCAAATGTGATTTATTTAATAATAACTTTATCATAAAATATTATGTCTAACTTTCAACATCACCTTTGAACCTTATATAATATACAACTCTAACCTTATTAGTTTTTCAGTTAATTTGATTTTTTTATGATAACTTACGTTCGTTAACTCTCTTATAAAATTGAGAATATGGCTATGATATGGAAAAACTAACAATATATGAACTTCAATATCATCATCATAGGGTGAAGTTTGGCTACAAAGTCCATTTTTCCTACAAGGTGTACAAAGTCATAAAACGCTACAATTTTAGCCATAAAACACATTCAAAACCCACAAATAACATAGCGAAGATCACTAAAACACAATATCCAAACCCTAACAGTCTTTAAAAACTTCAAACACACCATCGTACAAATATGAATATAAAACACAACAAGATAATCAACATAAAACACACTAATGTTAGTCATTCGATAATCCAAGCCTTATCATCCAAAACACAACATAAAACCCACAAATATGGTGTTTTAGTAATCTTCACTATGTTATTTGTGAGTTTTGAGTGTGTTTTATGACTTTTTACACTTTGTAGAAAAAATGGACTTTGTAGCCAACTCTCACCCTCATCATCATAATATCACCATGTATAAATGTTTTAGTTGTGCACTTTTGTAATAATGCTCGACGAACGGACGTTTTAGAGAGTTTTACTAACATCTTATGTGATATTTATACTTTGGGTAAATTACAGTTTTCGTCCTTTATGTTTGTATCAGATTGCAATGGATGACTTTTAACTTCATTAATTACAGTCACAGTCCTTTATTTGTAAAACTCATTACACCATAGGTCCTTTAACACTAACCAGATTAATTTTTAACATTAAGTGAGGTCATGTGCACCCCATGTGAGGGCAATTCAGTCATTTACAACATTAAACAAAAAGAATTTCAAAATTAAAAAACTTATATAAAAATCTATAAAACCCCACTCATCTCTCTCTCAACTGACTCATCTCTCAACTCTCTCTCTCTCTCTAAAAATCTCTTGCTCTCCGGCGAAGTGAAGGTCCGACTCAGAATTAGAGACTTTTAGGGGTCTTGTGAGGAGGTTAAAGATTCAATCGTGGTCGTATACGATACGGGTGTTCAAAACTATCCGTATCCGAAAATCCGATCCGAAATATCCGATATCCGAATCCGAAATATCCGAAATTTCGGATATCCGAATTTTTCGGATTCGGATTCGGATAGTGATTTTAATTTTTTTCGGATATCCGAAATATCCGAAAATTTAATTTTTATTTTTTCGGATATCCTAAAATATCCGAAGTATCCGAAAATATCCGAAAACTTATATTCAGATATCCGAAACTATCCGAAATATCCGATTCCAAATATGAAAAAATAAAAAAAAAATATAAATTAAATAAAAAAGTTGGATTTTCGGATATCCGATTCACTATTCGAATTCGTATACGAATTTTCGGATATCCGAAATTTCGGATACGGATTCGGATAATGAAATTTGGTATCCGAAAATTTCGGATATCCGGTTTTGGACACCCTTATCACCCGATACAACCCGGTTCAACTGGTTAAACCATTTTAAAGTCAAACCCGGTATGATTTAAAAACCTGATTTTAAAAAATTGGTTAAACCTTCTTCAACCATTATTATTCTAAAATGCTCAAGAATTTATTACAATTTGCAAAAAAGGTATATTTGAAAAATAGTGTTGAAAATTAAATATGATGATGATTTTGGTATTTTTTTCAATCAATATATTTTGACAATAGAAAGTAAACACATTTATTATAAAGTTTTAATTTTAAAATAGTGTTGAAAATTAAATATGATGATGATTTTGGTATTTTTTTCAATCAATATATTTTGACAATAGAAAATCAACACATTTATTATAAAGTTTTAATGCTCTAAATGCAAGTATAAATCAACCATCACACACTCAAACCATCAAGATTCAACATGGCTTTTAAACCTAAGATTTTGTTTCTTATACTTTGCTTGGCATCTCTAGTTTCACTAGGGCTAGCCAGAAAATCGCCATCTATATCTCCTAGACCATCAAAGGAGATTATGGAGTGTTGGGCGTCATCTTTTGATCTAGCAAAGTGCTCGGGGGAACTTCTAAGGGTGTCGCAAGGTGGAGTACTTGATTTAAGTATCTGGCCCGATTGTTGCAAAGCGGCTGAGAGCATAAGTTCTGGATGTTGGCCGAAAATGTTTCCTATGAATCCTCTTTTCCCTCAAATCCTTCGAATGTATTGTCCTCGTTTGCCGCTTCCACCTCCTCCACCTCCACCGATGGCACCAGATTCTCAGGGACCATCCATGGTGTTTGCCCCCATGGCTGCACCAACACCAAATGCCGATGCACCGACCATGGATGCGGATGTGGTCAATATGTGATTGCTCTAACACCAGTCGTGCAAAGCGGCTGAGACCAAATGATGAGGAGTAATTGAACAACTAATTATTTCGTCTTGCTTAGGCGTTTAGTTTATAAAAATGGATACTTTATTAAGATTCTCTTGCTACATTTCCATTTTGATTCACCTTTCTCTATATGTTTCAATTGGATCTTTGAACTTAATGTTGCAATTCTATTTGTTAAATTAAATTTAAACGAAGATATTTTTATGTAAGATTTTGGTGTGGTATTGTTAGACTGCATCCCCATCAGGATGGGCCGTCACGTAGGACGCCACATCACCATCCTCCATGGGATGGTTCTCCTTGCAATATGAATGGGGTGGAGGATGGGCATACCCCACATGATTTAATTTTTATTGTTTTATTTTATTTTTTAATTTTTTTTGTTTAACTTTTTTATTTGTTTAACTTTATAAAAACAATTCAAAATTTAAATAAAAATAAGACATAAAAGAAGGTAATAAAATCCATTACATAACATAAATAAAAATTACATAACCTAAAAAAAATTACACTACCTAAAATTTATAAAAAAAAACTAGATTTAAAAATTTATAAAAATTACACTACTCGCTATCGTCTTCGTCACCTTTCCCGCCGTTTGCGTTGTTCCATATATGTTCTACCAAATCGGATTGAAGGTTTGCATGCGTGAAATCGTTGGTTAACGAGAACGAGTTTAAATCCTGTTGCGCCGGATCTACCGGGACAGTATTCCCGATAGATGCATTCTCATCATACTCACAAATCGTCCGACCTTCGTCTTCAATAATCATGTTATGGAGAAAAATGCAAGCGTACATACAAAGGCGCAACCTCTTCGGTGTGAACGCACGTGCCGGTTATTCAATGATGGCCCATTTTTTTTGTAGAACACCAAAACAACGTTCGATGTCTTTTCTTGCAGCTTCTTAACGCTTGGCCATTTTTTTCCTTTTTTCGTCCTCGGGATATGGAATAGTCTTGACAATTGTAGAGTAAGACGAATATATACCGTCAGCAAGATAATACCCGCGTCCGAACCGGTTCCATTAACGACATCGCTAAAGATCACCGATTAGTATAGCACGTTGAGGTCGTTAAGTGAACCGGGGAGACCAAAGAAAGAATGCTAGATCCACAAATCTTGTGAGGCCACAGCCTCAAGTATTAAGGTTGGATGGCTAAGATCACCTCACGTATATTGGCCTCGCCACGCATTCGGGCAGTTCTGCCACGCCCAATGCATACAATCAATGCTACCGAGCATTCTCGGAAACCCGTGCCGTGCTTCATGAGCTTGGTACAACTGTTGAACATCATACGCGTTTGGTTTCCGCAAATATTTTTTGCTATACAGTTTCACCACATTATGGCAAAACCGATACAAACATTCCCGCGTAGTTCTTGCCGACATCCGTAAGTACTCGTCCAAAGCGTCGGCCACTGTCCCGTACGCCAGTTGGCGAATGGCCGCAGTACACTTTTGTAACGTGCTGAACCCTTCATAACCACGAGCATCGTATCGTTGCGTGAAAAACGGTTCTTGTCGTAACCCCCGATCCCTAATCCCCGGGAACGGGCGGCCACGAGCCAGTTTCGGTGGTATCGCGTATTGTCTAATTTTGGCAGCGGAATTTTTCATCAGGACCGTAGTTAGGAAATAATTGATCAGAGTAAAATACCACATTTTCATAACATTAAATACATGGGTTAAAACCCAAGTTCGTAGTACACACGTTTTCATAGGAATAAATCCTATTTTATTTAATAAAAATATCCATTTTATTTTAGGTAACTTTATTGTCACTTTTCCAAGCCTTCAATGCTGTCCAACTGGCTTCTATTTGGCTTTCACAGTTTGTTACTTGAAACGCGTTTTAAAAACACTTGTCAGTGGGAAATACTGGTGAGTGAATCCCAGTTTAATCAAGTTTAAATAAAATCCATAGTACAGTATTGAGCGCAATCTCGCAATTACATTTGTTTCCAAGTTATAACAATTAACATCCATGGTACTGTCAGACCCGACTTATGGAAATGTTACTCCTTGACTAGGTGGTAACAAATTTTGTATACAAAACCTCAACATACTCATGATAATTGTATTCTTACAAATACTCAATAACTGCTTAATATATAATTAATTAAGTGAGGTTTTGTAATAACAATTTGCAAAAAGGTTTACAAAAAGCGGATAAACTCATATTGCTGTCTTAGATTTTCCGTAAGGGTTTCCTGGTGACAATCTATAATTTACACAAATGCACACGCGTTAGTATAATAACCCATTTTAACATTAGTAATACCCTCCCCGAGACGGCATTCCAACGACTACGTCGGGCAGAACCACGACAGCCGTTACAGAACCCTAGATCAATCGGGCAGCGTATCTAATACGTATCCAGGGGTTATAATACTTACAACGGAGCAGAACTTCGCTATTTAGGGGGGTATAATACCCGAGTATTATGCCTATAATTCAGATTTGAGAGAAAAGAAACGATTTTGAATGATTTCTGAATGAAACCCGATGGCCTGCTTATATAGTGCTTCACTTCGGTTTTCTCGCGGCCCGCGTAAAACAAGGCAAGGCCTTACGCGGCCCGCGTCAACTATAGTCAACGTATAACTGGTCCTGGTCAGCAACTAGACTCGCCACGATGATGACACGTGTCATCACCAGGCTGCGCCACAACTTTTGATCTCACGCGGCCCGCGTAAGACTCTTAAGAAGTCTACGCGGCCCGCGACAAACTTAAAAACTAAAAATTTTAATTATTTTTGATGATATTTAGGGTATTCGGGGCCTGTTTTCACGTATGGGGTGTTTTTAGGGACATATTGGGATATTTTAAAATATATTAGGGTGTCGGAAATAATTCGAGGGTGTCGGTTTTCTTGAGGGTTGTTATATCCTCCCCACCTTGTTTTAGAACCGGATAAGACGGGGTATATAATATGTAAAACAAGTGACAAGATTTCCCTAAATAGTATCATGACCTGACATCTGACTTGTTTTTGGAAATTTGAATCTGTTAAATACATTGACCTTATGAAGGGTATGTATATTACAGCATGTGAAATATATATATAGATATGTATATCTATAAGGAATTCCAAAAGCCATAACGATTGACAATTTAAAATAAATCACGAACGCATGTGTCAATAATAAATCTAGATTTCTTTAGCAGGAATCTCTTGCATATATCTATAATTCCGATATCAAACATTATTTCGTTTGATCATCTACCTCGTAACTCGTGCGATAATATAAACAATGGAAACCCTTTAAGTTGGGACGCCATCAAAAGTATAAGAATTTCTAATGCGTTACCATAGACTATTAACGCAAGTAAGAAGCATGTAAAGTTGTGCTAGTGCACAAGAAAACACATGAAACTTAAATTATACATCCACAAACGTCGAAGTATATCACACACGACTTTTGAGGCAAGACCTTTGGAAAATATGATTGGGCACGACGACACCAATGCTAATCCCGTCAGTGGAAGAATTACTAATAAAAAAGCAGCACTTGGCCATGTGATCCTACAAATGACATGAATCTTGCTGAGGTACGATAGAACAAGATTTCACAACAATCGGTGCATAGTCTAATCCAATTCTTGACACTGCAAAAGACGTCACATACCTTTAGAATCCCCCTATTTCATTTTATTCGACATTCCCTGGTAATGTCACTTAACAACAGTTATCACACAAAATTCCAGATAAAATTCTTAAATTCCTTTTTGTTAAAATTCAGACCTCTGCATATAGTAAGTAAACTTTCGCATTTCTACTCCCCCTAATGGTCATCATGAGGATTTTGTTTCATAGTTGCAAATATTTATTTGTTTCATTTCTTGGTAAAACCACACTGTTTGTTGCGCATGTGGTTAGTTTGATTTATGAAGACCATTATAGGGCTTCACTCCAAATTGTTGTTTTATCAAAACTCAAATATCGTTTCACTATACTTGATCTTTGTATTATGACCTAAATGAACCGCATTATTGTAAAACGATGACTCTTTGATATCGAGTCGATGAATTTCTTGAAAAACTTGATTTTCTTTTAAGTGGCATACATGGTTTTCGTTGTGACCATGTCAGAACTTTCTTATTAATACATGAACTCGTTGTGTATAAACCAAGTTCAATTGTTTGAACTTGCTCGCATTACATATTCAATGCAAGATCCCGTATGATGGATTGAAGCCATCATATTCGAATTAATCCCAACAAGCCCTTCAATCACTTTAAATCATAACAGGCTTGTTTGGTCTTCGAATTCATTAAATCGTTTCTTTGATCACGATCACCTTGTGGTGACGTTTTCACAAAATTGAAGCTTGCGCTAATCTCACACATCATATACGGATTTAATTATTTATTTATTCATATTGAATCCGCTTTGTTGGTTTATCCTATAAAAGCAATCTAAACACAATCGTGTGCTAAGATAATGATACACAAATTCATGTCATATTTCAGTGTATCTCTTAATGGTTCTTACAGCATCAATCGAGCCTTTCGTGATATTTATTGCTTTATCATCTTTTCAATCGAAAAACATTATTCAATTGTTTCATTTTCAATCGGAAATCTTACTAGAATTGTTTGAAACAAACATTCGGACTTACTTCATTTGATTTAAAACACGGTGAACTCGTCCAGTCACCGCTATTATTATTTCGATTACTACGACACCTTGTGGCGTCGGTATAGACTTGTAGCTTGAGCTAATCTATATATACCTTTCGCTTGACTCATCCTTAAAAGTGGTCTTAATACAACTATATGTTAAGACAATAATACTCTAAACTCTGTTGTATATCGGTGTATCCTTGTAATTCAATAAATGTCAACCCATTGATTTTTCTCATATCATAATTCGATAGTTGACAAATCATTTTCGTACTTCTATTTCATTCGAGCTTGTTGATTCTGAGTCGTCCTCAGTTGACAATCAAAGTAAGTTTTCTGTTGACAATGAATTCTATTGTTTCTAAAAACCATTTACAACTTGTAAACATTCACATCTATTGATCATATATCTTTTTGACTTAAACCTAATCACCTTGGAAACTATATCATTTCATCTCATTCATTTGACATCAACTTCTTGAACTAATTCAGTTAAACCATTGAGTCCTAATTATTGCAAAACTCATATCCACCAAATTTGAACATGTCTTGATTCTGTGTCATTTACCTTAATACTGTTCTTATTGACTAAGATGTGACATAACCCTAAAGGAGATATCGTAGCCCAAATCTCGAGGACGAGATTTAAAACAAGGTGGGGAGGAGGTAACGACTCGCCCAAAAAAATGTCCTAAAACGCTCCGTAAGTGAAAACCCGGACCCCTGAAACCCTAATGAGCATGAAAAATCAAGAAATCAAGAAATTGGATTTCACGCGGGCCGCGTAAGACATAAGGGTAGTCTATGCGGGTCGCGACAGATCGAAAATCACCGGATAAGCATGAAGGCCACGTGTTGTTACACGTGTCAAGACCACCGATGACTCAACAACCCTTACCGCCGCCCTTATGACCCTCGCGGGCCGCGTAAGATACATCAAAGTGTTTACACGGGCCGCGTAAAACCCAATTTCATGCTATAAATTGCCTGGACCTGGGGCTGTCCTCTGTGCTCAAAATCTCATTCTTAAAACGCCCATATTCTGCTAAAATCGAATTTTCGGGTAGTGAAACGCTGCTACGAATTCAAGGTATTAGCTCGATCACTGCTACGTTTCAAACTGCTACAATTCTTTTCTTTCCTTCAGCTCGGTATTATACCTTCTAAATCCCGAAACTCTGCCCGTTATTAGGGTAATAACTCTAATCACTGGTACGATACTTTTTCCGATCGATTGAAACCAATCCGATGGAAGTTTAAGTACTGTACTTTGTCATTCGTCGTGAATCCGATGGATGTTTAAGTGCTACCCGAACTCGGGCTATACTTTGTCATTCGTCGTGAATCCGATGGATGTTTAAGTGCTGCCGATATACGGCTATACTTTGTCATTCATCGTGAGGGTTTTGATTTCGTGATTATCGTTAAAGTTGAATTGGGTTAATACACTAATACGAGTTCCATTTTATCTAAAAATTAGAACTCGTAACCAGGGAGATGCTAAAGTAGAATAATTAGCAATTAAGTAATCTTACTAGTTAAATAAAACTTAGTGGTTAAGAAACCTTAATAGATAAGTTAAACTTAATCAGCTAAGTAAGATTAATTAATCAGTTAAGTAAGATTAATTAAAGTTAAGTAAGATTAAATTAATCAGTTAAGTATGATTAATTAAGTTAAGTATGATTAATTAATCAGTTAAGCGAGATTAATTAAGCTAAGCGAGATTAATTAAGTTAAGCAAGATTAACTAAACTGAGCAAGATTAATTAAGCTAAGCAAGATTAATTAAGCTAAGTAAGATTAATTAAACACCTAAATAAATATACATGAAAAATAGATATATATGGGGTAGGTATTATCTAAGGAAGGTTTATCTAAGGAAAATTTTATCTAGGGAAGGTTTTATCTAGGGAAGATAACACCTAGGGAAATTCTATATAGGGGTAAGACTTATCCTTTACCTATAAATAGGAAGCTTAGGAATTCATTTCCTTTGCTCATTTATTTTCTTCTTCTCTCTATACGTTGGTGTTCTAACCAATAATCGCCGATGCGATGTTCTGTCCGATCGATTCAGGAACCAACTAACGGATGCCAAAGTGCTGTACTTTGTGAGTTCGTTAAACGAATGCCAAAGTGCTGTCTAAACAAGACTATACTTTGTGAATTTCGTTAAGGTTCGAATCTCGTGACCATCGTTAGGTTTGATGTGGTTTTCCACTAATACGTATTCCACTCTGTTAAACTAAATGTTTAACTACCCGAAACTCTACACCATACTCTTACAATCAAAATGGATGCTTAATCATCAGAAGGTTCAGAACAATAAAATATATGCTTAGTTATCAGAAGGCGTAGAATCAAGAAGCTTGTTAAATAACGACTGCGTGCTTATAAAGTGAGTCATTCTCTTTTTATCAAAAGTGTTTTACAATACCCAAATATTTTTTAGTTATAATTACAGGGATTAAGTCTTGGTTATCTTGAATCACTAGCAAGTGGGGTATTGTGCACATTACTAATTTCTCACGGTTAGGCTAATAAATCCTAACAGTGATAATCATCACTACTTGGGTGAAAGGACCCAATAGTGGTATGACCATCGTCACCAGGAGGTGACACGGCGCCAGATAAAAATAAGATAGAAGCCATTGTAATCGCTCTTATGCTGTAATTTATAACTATGTGTCATTTTTGTACAAATTGAATGAACTCACCAGTATTTCCTACTGACCAAATATTTTTAAAACGCGTTTCAGGTAATTACAGTAGATCGGAATAAGAGTTGGATACGGCGCCAAAAGGCTAACAGAAGTGGCTTGATTTATCAATTAAATTAAATTAAGAAAAGTTGTTTTATGTATTCGGGTTTATCCCATATTAAAGCTACCTTTCAAAACATGGGTTTATCCCATCTATTTAATAAATAAAATCCAGTGTTTTCCAAACTCTGATATTTTTCCTAACTCACGGTCCTGATGAAATTTCCGCTGCACTACTTTTCTAAATAACCACCGGTACCACTTGGCTGCTCGCGGCTCCCGATTCTGTCCAGGGTGGGGTCGGGGGTCGTGACAACTTTGACCAGAACTAGTCTCTTGTGTTTGAGGTTCTTGACTTTCCTGTCTTCAATCTGTAGAGGTCTTTCTACAAACTGGAGTTGTTCATTTACCTCTATATCTTTAAGAGGTACCATCAGCGATTCATCGGCTAAGCATTTCTTGAGATTTGATACATGAAATATATCATATATTCCTGCCATTTCCTCTGGGAGTTGTAGCTGATAGGCTACAGGTCCTATTCTTCTAATAATCTCAAAAGGTCCAATATACATGGGACTTAGCTTTCCTCTTTTGATGAATCTTACTACTCCTTTCCAAGGAGAGACCTTCAACAAAATACTTTATCTGCTACTTGAAATTCCAATGGTTTGCGTCGGTTATCGGCATAGCTCTTTTGTCGATCACGTGCTGCTTTCAGTCGTTCCTTGACTTGAATAATCTTAACAGTTGTTTCTTGCACTATCTCAGGTCCAGATAGTTGCTTTTCCCCAATTTCTGCCCAACAGACTGGGGTTCGGCACTTTCGTCCATAAAATGCTTCGAATGGTACATCATTGATACTTGTGTGATAACTATTATTATAAGAAAATTCTATTAAAGGTAAGTGATCGTCCCAATTACCTCCGAAATCAATTACACAAGCTCTAAGCATGTCTTCCATTGTCTGAATTGTCCTTTCGCTTTGTCCATCCGTTTGAGGATGATAAGCTGTGCTCAGATTTAACTTGGTTCCCATGGCTTTTTGGAAACTTTTCCAAAAATGAGAGGTAAATCGGCTATCTCTATCAGAAACAATTGATAAAGGAATTCCACGTAATGAAACTATTTCATTTACATATAATTTAGCTAACTGTTCCATACTGAAAGTTTCTTTCATTGGTAGGAAGTGAGCTGACTTGGTTAGCCTATCTACAATCACCCAGATTGTATCATTACATTTCCTTGTTTTGGGTAATTTAGTAACAAAATCCATTGTTATTAATTCCCATTTCCACACTGGCATTTCTAGCTGTTGTAACAAACCTGAGGGTTTCTGGTGTTCAGCTTTAACTTGTGAACAAATTAAACATTTAGAAACATAGGCTGCTATGTCCTTTTTCATTCCTATCCACAAGAAATTCTTTCTTAAATCCTGATACATCTTATCATTTCCTGGATGCATCGCATACTTAGATTTATGGGCTTCTTCTAATATACGATGACGTAGGTTTCCTAATTTAGGTATCAACATTCTCTTTTTATGGAATCTCCAAATTCCATATGTCCCTTGTTCTAATTCCTTAATCATACCTTTTAGTTTTTCAGTATCATCCTTGATTACTGATTCTTGTGCTTTTCTAATTTGATCATTTAAATCTACTTGTAGATTTAATTTAAGAGAACGTACCCTTTTTGGCTTTTCATGATACTTTCGGCTTAAAGCATCAGCAACTGCATTTGCTTTTCCTTCATGATACTGGATATCACAATCATAATCACTCAGCATTTCCATCCAGCGTCTTTGTCTCATATTCAACTCCTTTTGCCCGAAAACATATCTTAAACTTTTATGATCAGTAAATATGGTAAACTTACTACCATATAGATAATGTCTCCAAATTTTCAAAGCAAAAATTATTGCTCCTAATTCTAGATCATGGGTTGAATAATTCTCTTCGTGATTCTTAAGTTGCCTAGACGCATAAGCTATAACCTTTTGATGTTGCATTAATACACATCCATAACCTAACTTAGAGGCGTCACAATAGACTACAAAGTTTTCAGTTCCTTCAGGTAACGCTAATATGGGTGTATTAGTTAATCTATGCTTAAGAATTCTAAATGCTTCTTCTTGTTTTGGTCCCCATTCAAACTTAATGGATTTACAAGTTAACTTAGTTAAAGGGATGGCTATTCTAGAGAAATCTCGAATAAATCTTCTATAATAACCGGCCAATCCTAAGAAACTTCTAACCTCGGTTGGTGATTCAGGGGTTTTCCATTTGGTAATCGCCTCGATCTTTGTGGGATCCACATGAATTCCTTCATGGTTCACTAAATGTCCAAGAAACTGTACATGTTCTAACCAAAACTCGCACTTGGAAAACTTAGCATACAACTTTTCCTTTCTTAATAGACTTAAAAGTGCGTGCAAATGCTTTGCATGATCTTCTTTACTCATAGAGTAAATTAGAATATCATTGATGCGTGTGAAGTGTTATATATATTAGGTGTATATTTTAAGCCCTTTTTAACACTTATGTTAGCCAAGTTTTAAATTTATAAAACACGATATTTCACTAACACTAAACACACATATGGGCAAGTGCACCCATCGTTGAGTGTAGTATAGCGTTGGTAAGATACCGAGGTCGTCCAAGGACACAAGAGCTTTTAATACCGGTTTATCCTCAACGTCTAACCAAAATAAAAGTTTAGAAAAATGTTTTAAACTAAGAAAAATAAAAACTAACTAAAATGCTGAAAATAAAATAAAAAAGAAAAACAGATAGACAAGATGAATCACTTGGTTCCGACTCGTATCTAGTATAACCTTTGATTATTTCCGCACTTTTGCACATAATTAAGAGATTATCTTAGTTATTGTAGTAGGCCCCTCTTTTGAAGGTGACGTTACCCTCACCCCAGTAGTTTGAGTCAGCAAAGATACAATCCTAAAAGGGTGGATTATTGGAAGATAATGAATTAAGTTATTAATGCAGTATTGTGGTAGGCCCCGCTTTTGGCGGTGACGTTACCCTCGGCTAAGTAGTCTGAGTCAGCAGGGATACAGTCCTAAGTAGCCGGGTTATAGTATTAATAGTAGTTAACTTATGAGGGGATCAAAGAGTTTGGACCCCCGCCATCCAATACCGTGAAGTATTGAAGGAGGTCCTACTAAATTTGACCCAGGTCCATTGCAGGACCTCTAAACGCTGAACAATGGCAAGACCTTTACCAAACCGTTCCCTTAACCCCCGACCAGGTAGCCAACATACCTCCATATAGACCGTGGAGATATGAATGGTGAAAATCCTTTATTTTATATAGACAGTAAAATAATGCCAAGACACCACGGACAAACGATAAGGAAAGATCACCTTCAACATAAGTAACTAGTTATTAAAGTCATTAATACAAAACCAAATAAAAAGTGCAAAAGATTAGAAATAAAAAGTATTATACTAGACACTTTGTCTTCACCAAGTGATGTAAGAGACTTAGGCAAACATGGCCTTGATTGTCAAGAACTCTTACGATCAATCTTGGATCCCGAGACGACTCACACACTCTACGATGGACAATGGATGATGGTGGTGGATGATGGTGTTGTGATGGTGGTGGGTGGTGGATGAGGTGTGAGAGAGGTGGTGTGCCAAGGGATGAGATGAAATGAATCCAAGCACTCCTATTTATAGGCTGAACAGAGAGCTGGACACGGCCCCGTGTCCGCTGGACACGGCCCCGTGCCTGTCTGACACTCTCTCTCCTCATTAATTGTAATTCGCAATTACAATAAATGCGCCTGCTGTACTTTCGACACGCCCCCGTGTCCGCTGAGCACGGCCCCGTGGTGGGCAATAGAAGCTTCTATAGATTTGTCTTTTCTGCTGCTTCTTGGGCACGGCCCCGTGCTGGCTGAGCACGGGGCGTGTTCAGTCTTCTGACTTCTCTAATTTGCTTTGGAAGGTGCCGTTGAGGGGTCGGGCAGTCCACTAATGTTCCTTTCCTTGTATTTATGTTGGATTTAGCTGTCTTTTTGCTTCTTTTGTGTTTTTGAGCTCATTTAATCCTGAAAATACAAAAGGAAGACAAAAACACTCTTTTTCCAATATTAGTACTTAAAAAGGGTTAGTTTTATGCCTTGTTTGATGTAATTTATATGTTGCATTTTGCACACATCAATCATCTATAAAGACAATTAGGAATTTGTCCAAATATGGCTTACATATTCGGTTCATCATGTCCATAAATGCAGCTGGGGCATTGGTTAAACCAAATGGCATGACAGTAAATTCATAATGGCCATACCTTGTTCTGAAGGTTGTCTTAGGAATATCCTCTTCCTGTACCTTTAATTGATGATATCCTGATCTTGAATCGATTCTAGAGAAAAATCGAGCTCCTTGCAGTTGATCGAACAGATCATCGATCCTTGGTAATGGGTACCGATTCTTAATTGTGACCTTGTTCAATTCACGGTAGTCAATGCACATACGCATTGATCCTTCCTTCTTTTTAACAAATAAAATTGGCGCTCCCCACAGTGATGAGCTCGGCTGTATGAATCCTTTCTCTAATAATTCATCTAACTGTTTCTTTAGTTCTTGTATTTCGGCGGGTGCCAAACGGTAGGGTGCTTTGGCAATTGGTGCTGTTCCAGGTAGCAAGTGAATTCTGAATTCAACTTCCCTGTCTGGTGGTAGTCCTGGTAATTCTTCTGGAAATACATCTGAAAACTGAGACACTACTGGAATGTCTTTTAGTTCTTTTCCTTTAGTGTTAGTGATTATAGGAATCAAATACACTATAGACCCTTTTCTTATATACCTTGCAGTTTTCATCACAGAGATGAATTTCGTGGATCTAGATGGTTTATCTCCTTTAATTGTGATCGTTTTACCTTTTGATGAATTTACTTGAATTGACTTTTGATCACATAAAATATTAGCTTTATTGGCTATTAACCAATCCATTCCTAAAACGACATCAAATCCTGCCAGATTCATAGGACAAAGGTTTGCCATAAACTTTTGATTTAAAATTTCTATTCTTGCTCCCAGCAAGATTTCAGAAATCCTAACTGTTTCTCCATTAGCTGTCTCTACTAGACATTCATGTGGTAGTTTAGTTAATGACTGATTTAGAAGTTTGCAAAACGAAGTATTGATAAAATTTTGGTTTGCACCAGAGTCAAATAATACTTTAGCAAAAACATCATTAACTAAAAACGTACCGGCTATCACGTCTGGAATCATCTTGGCTCCTCTACAGTCAGAACGAATGCTCTAGCATTTTTAGTGTTCCTGTTGATCACAGCTGGAGCCAATTTCGGACAGTTCGGCTTGATATGACCTTTTTCTCCACAGTTGAAGCACAGTCCATTACTGGATTTTCTCCTGCAGTCTTCTTCCTTGTGTCCTGGCATCTTGCAGAAATTGCATAGAGTGGAGCATTTTCCGGAATGTTTTTTCTTGCAGACTTTGCAGAATGGTGCAGAGGTAGAACCCATATTCCTACGATTGTAATTCCCAGAATGGAATTCTTGGGTAAGCCTTTGGGTTAGGTTTCTCCTCTGTTCTTCTTCTCTAGTACGGATTAATTCATCTGTCAAGGTGTTGGCTAGTTCTACAGCTTCTTCTATAGTTTGAGGTCTAGCTGCCTTGACTACATGTCTAATCTCTCTAATTAATCCCCAGATGTAACGGGAGATTAATACTTGTTCAGGGGATGCAAGGGTTGGCACTATTCTAGCATATTCAAAGAATGTGGTAGTATAGCCCTTACTATCTACCCCGGTCATTCTTAAGTTCAGAAACTTATTAGCTATCTGTTCCTTTTCATTGGGAGGGCATAATTTCCTTTCTACCACATTCTTAAATTTCTCCCATTCTATGTTGTATACCTTATCACTTCCTTTTGATTGGAGGATAGTGTTCCACCATTCTAAGGCTGAGTTCTTAAACAGATTAGAAGCAAACATTATCTTATCTTCTTCAGCACACTTGCTTATTTTTAAAACAGCCTCAGTCTTTTCTATCCAGCGTAGGGCTGCAATGGGTCCTTCATTGCCCGAGAATTCTATTGGTTTGCAGGACCATAATTCTTTGTAAGAACAACCACAAGGCATGGTTCTTCTTCTTTTAGGAATGAGCGCTTGAAGTACGGGTCCATTGTTCACGCTGTTTTCTGGTTCAATTGGTCGCTTACTGCTATGTTTACTTTTATTATTCGCTTCTTGAACCGTTTGAATAATAAATGGCATTGCATCTATAATTCCTTGTGCCACTATGTGTTGAACGTCACTATTATCCATTTGGTTTCCATTGTTATTGACGCTCAGATTCTCATTAACTAAGTTAATGTTACTCTGGTTATCGTTATTCAGATTATCTTGATTTCCTTCGTCGGCCATCTGAATTTTAAACAGTTACCCCGTATTAATATCACAAAATAATATTTAATATAGTCAATCACATGACACGTATTTTGGTCAAAAGCGTCGATCATTGCGACTTTACTCTGTTCATATAGTATGCATCTATTACACCAGTACTGAAATAAAAATTACAATACCAACTGAAATAAAATTACACTAATAATAGTAGGCATCCGTACACACATATTTTATTTTTATTATATTATTACTATTACCGTCTCCACTATCACATTCACGGATATGGATTCATCCAGAAATCCATATTGCGCTCGTCCTATTTCCAGACGAGTCGCTCTCCCACTTGTCGCATTCGTTCACTACTTTCTAGAATTTCCACACCAAATGTCCTAAGTTCTTGTACATTATCTGCACTCATTGGGGGTGCAGGTTCTAGGACTGGGTTCGGAATCTGGGGTACAGGTTCCTGGTATGGGGGTGTAGGTGCTTGGAATCGGTAAGGATCTTCTAAAATCTTCCTAATGTATTCATCGTGGTAATAGGGATCTAAAGGATCCAAACCTGGGTAGGCTCCTATGGTTGGCATGGGCATGTCTTCATGTATCGGGTAACGTTGCACATGGTCCCTATCGTCGTCCCACCAGGGGTCGTAATTTGGGTCTAGGGGTTTTGGTGCTGGTACCCTAGGTGTAACACCCTTGTCATTATTTAATGGTTTTTGTAAAGTATACGACAAACAACATGTAATTATGACTACATATACTTTGTAAAAATACGGGTTTGTTTAAACTTTACCATTTTAAAATAATACAACATAACAAAATTGAGTTCGTCGTTTAAAAGTTACGACGAAACGACGTGCGGAAGCTTTTATCTTATTCGTGTTCGGTTCTCCGTTGAGCTTGATCGTCCTCCGGTAACTCTTGAAATTAGCTTGTGATCGAAACCAACCTAAAAGTTAGTTTCGATACTTAAATAATAGATTAAAACATGTACAACGCATCAAACAACAAAACAAAAATAATTTCTCAGATTTATGCCTCTCGCGCCACGCGAGAGGCTCAACTCGTTCTTTCGCGTGCCGCGACGCCTGTCGCGTGTCGCGCCCGGTTTCAGGTGGTCCCTCGCGTGGCGCGGGGGAAGCTCTTTTCCAGCAGGTCCGTATCTGGACCTGCATTTCCTGCCCAGCTCTAGTTTTGATCAAACTCTAAACTTCAAAATGCCATGCAAATCACATTATATCAGTTTTCTAATATTCAAGGTTCAAATTAGGGTTCTTATGCAAATCTTATCCCGTTTTGCATATCTACTCATTTTGACCCGTTACGGGGTATTTAACACTTTTAAGCTTAATTCACGCTTCTTTTAGCTTGCACCATATCTCCATTTTATACATATCCCAAGGACTCAATTAAACTAAACGCTTATTTCTAAACAACTCTTAAAGGTTGTTTTTCCCTATTTACCCCTCAATGACTTTTTGGTCAATTTTAAATCCTTCATTTTGCGACGAAGAGCTTTCGCCAATAATTGACCACGATATCGTTTCTAACTACAATACAAAACATGCGTACCTGGCTTGGATCAACATATTGACCCGTTTAATACCTTGCGTCCATAATATGCTAATTCATAGCACCGCTAAATCATAACCATTTTATCCTGTGCACATAAGACTCGACAAGCACTTATTAGTCGTTATTTGTCAAATGGTATCTACATTACCAATTGACCCGTTTGGTCTAAACGATTTAAACACTTTGCGCTTATATTGGAATGGTATCTATTTACCATTTCATTAAATAACCAAAATTCAGATTTCTCACCTCTTTAGCTATGTCTCTCAAACCCTTTTTCTTACGCATTTAGCCCGACATGACTTATGTCGCTTAGTGTTGTTTTATATTTCAACTTTTACCTATTTGTTCGTGACTAAATCACCGTTTCCCCTTTTTACTCGTTTAGGCTTACTTATAAAATAGCCGTTCGAAAACCCATTTTTATTTATGTCACTTCATGACCATTTTGCCTCTTTATCATAAAACATGGTTTTTCATCATTAGATATGCGCCGACCCGTATCGTTTCGTGTCGGAGCCATATCATGAATATCATCTTAATCGTATAAGAAACTTTTAGAATAAACACATATTCTACAAAAAAAGTGTAAGTTTCACTTACCTTACATCCGGTTATGTCCTTTTTCCGCGTACTCAATCCGTTTGACCCGCTTCTTTCCCAAGTCTTCATCTAGCTTGTCTAGAGTCAAACTATCATCATCACAATTTGTAAGACGGTTAGATTAGTCATAATCGTTTACAACTATTCCATCCTACGGGTTTTATGTCGAATTTATCATTCGACCATATCAAAATTATCATTCGATCTAATCATTGGCCGGTTTGACTTTTTAAAAGTCAATTGACTTATCAACATATTTAAATGCACATTTGGTTCATTGAACTCACTTAGGCATATTTCATCCGAACTCTTAATGAAATCAAATTTTACACACAACCAAGTAGACCACGATTTCATATAGGCATTTCATATCACTGAAAATGGGCTGTTTTTTGTGACTTGTTTAACCTATTTACAAGTCTTCAAAAATTATGATTTTTTATGTGGCGTACCTCTCGGAGGGTTAGGCCTTGTATTAAAATTTCAAGATCCAACTCTTTACAAAAAATTCGTAAAAATTCATTTACTAAGCTGCAATCAGATTCGTCACTTCTGACTGCAGCTTACGGAAAAATTCATTTAAAACTCCTCGTTTATCCGATTGACGAAATTCCAATTGGTGATTCTTTTAATCACTTAAAAATATCTACTGTAAAAATTTGTGATCATAACTAAATTCCTAAATTAAGTTATGACACTCGTAATGGGCTGCAAATTCTGCCAGAAAACGCAGCTTAAACCTTCGATACGGAAAAATTCATAAACGCTCAATTTTCGTCGAAAAAATGCGATTCCAGTGGGGTTTTAAAGATATTTCCTGGAATTACATTTTCGACTCAAGAAACACATGCTTTTGTCACGTTTTGTCCATGTTACAGCCAATACAAGTCGGCTGTAAATTCTGATCAGAAGCTGTTTGAATTCAGCTTTCAATTTAAGCATGTTCTTGACATCATAACACTATTTTTCGCAATCAAAACCCTAAAAACATCTCATACATGAATTTAGAATCAACAAAAATCTGAATTTACTTGAGCTAAGCATGATTTTAATATATACTTGTCTAGGGTTACTCCTAAACACTACAATGTTCCTATTTCATCTACATATCATTCATGCATCCACAGATTTTGAATTCCCTAAATTCATGAGAATTTCAAGTAGAGAGTTTTTATCAAATTTCACATACCTTATGATCTCCTTGCAATGGGGATCACTAGTCTATGCTCAGATTTCGTTTTGGACTTGATTTGGACCTTCAATTTGGAAGATTTGGCAAGAACTAGGGTTGGCTCCCTCCCCTCTTCTCCTGGTCGCTCCTACGAACACACACTGTGTGTTTCTTCTTTTTTTTTGTTATTTATTTAGTTAACTTTCAAGTTAACCCTCTTGGCCCCTCATGTTTATTTTGTTTCAAAAGAAGCTATAATTCATTATTCATCACTTAATCATATATTACTAACTAGGTTAATTATTCCTAGTTAACTTAATGGGTTCGGGAAGTCATAACCCGTTTTATTTTAAGTCCCGTTAACTCGGGCCTTCTATATACTTTGTTTTCTCAAAGTGTTTATCCTCGTTTTATTTATTATTAAGCTTATTTATTTAAATCATAATAATTCCCGGTTTAATCTTTTCTGCTAACGGTATTATACCCGCTCTTTAATATTACCGGGGTTTAATTACCAAACCCGGTTTCGGGGTGTTACACTAGGTATTTCTTCCGGATTGAAGTCATGCATTTCTACTTGGTTTTCAGGGTTTTCTATCTCCATGGGTTGGTCAGGAAGTGGTAGTTGTGGTTGGGGTGCTATTATTTGCTCTAGGTTAGGGTCAGCTGCAGTGGTTGCTAGTATGTGGATATTGGCTATACCCCTATTTATCATATCCTGAGCATAGCCATCTGTCTCTCTTTTAGCTGCTGCTAGTACCCTCTGTTCTTGTAACTTTTTCATACGTTTTCTACGCTCGTGTGTCCCTCGACTGAACCATCCCCTCTTTTTCTGAGGAAATGGCTCTTCTGACTGAGCCTTAAACACAAAGATTCCTTCTTCCGTATCAGCAGAGTACCCTGAGAGGGCAGGTTGAGAAGAGGAGGTGCCTTTGCTTCTAGGCGAACTAGACAATTGACGATACGCGTCAGATGGTCCTTGGTCGCTCATACTGTAAACTAACAAACAGTCAAATAACACATAACAATAAAATACAGTTATGCACGTATTTCCATAATTTATTTCCTAACAGATTGAATTTTGATGTCAGCAGAACACTTCTGTGGTTGAATCAGTAGCTTAGCTCTGATACCACCTTCTGTCGCAACCCCCGATCCCTAATCCCAGGGAACGGGCGCTGCGAGCCAGTTTCGGTGCTATCGCGTATTGTCTAATTTTGGCAGCGGAATTTTTCATCAGGACCTTAGTTAGGAAATAATTGATCAGAGTAAAATACCACATTTTCATAACATTAAATACATGGGTTAAACCCCAAGTTCGTAGTACACACGTTTTCATAGGTATAAATCCTATTTTATTTAATAAAAACATCCATTTTATTTTAGGTAACTTTATTGCCACTTTTCCAAGCCTTCAGTGCTGTCCAGCTGGCTTCTATTTGGCTTTCACAGTTTGTTACCTGAAACGCGTTTTAAAAACATTTGTCAGTGGGAAATACTGGTGAGTGAATCCCAGTTTAATCAAGTTTAAATAAAATCCATAGTACAGTATTGAGGGCGATCTCGCAATTACATTTGTTTCCAAGTTATAACAATTAACATCCATGGTACTGTCAGACACGACTTGTGGAAATGTTACTCATTGACCAGGTGGTAACAAATTTTGTATACAAAACCCCAACATACTCATGATAATTGTATTCTTACAAATACTCAGTAACTGCTTAATATATAATTAATTAAGTGAGGTTTTGTAATAACAATTTGCAAAAAGTTTTACAAAAAGCGGATAAACTCACATTGCTGTCTTAGATTTTTCGTAAGGGTTTCCTGGTGACAATCTATAATTTACACAAATGCACACGCGTTAGTATAATAACCCATTTTAACATTAGTAATACCCTCCCCGAGACGGCATTCCAACGACTACGTCAGGCAGAACCACGACAGCCGTTACGGAACCCTAGATCAATCGGGCAGCGTATCTAATACGTATCCAGGGGTTATAATACTTACAACGGAGCAGAACTTCGCTATTTAGGGGGGTATAATACCCGAGTATTATGCCTATAATTCAGATTTGAGAGAAAAGAAACGATTTTGAACGATTTCTGAATGAAACCCGATGGCCTGCTTATATAGTGCTTCACTTCGGTTTTCTCGCGGCCCGCGTAAAACAAGGCAAGGCCTTACGCGGCCCACGTCAACTATAGTCAACGTATAGCTGGTCCTGGTCAGCAACTAGACTCGCTACGATGATGACACGTGTCATCACCGGGCTGCGCCACAACTTTTGATCTCACGCGGCCCGCGTAAGACTCTTAAGAGGTCTACGCGGCCCGCGACAAACTTAAAAACTAAAATTTTTAATTATTTTTGATGATATTTAGGGTATTCGGGGCCCGTTTTCACGTATGGGGTGTTTTTAGGGACACATTGAGATATTTTAAAATATATTATGGTGTCAGAAATAATTCGAGGGTGTCGGTTTTCTTGAGGGTTGTTATAGTTCTTGCCCCGCCAAATCATCAACAATGCGTGTAAATAACCGACGACTCATTCGGAACCTGCGTCTGAAAATCTCGGCATTGTAAAGGGGTGCATCCGAAAAATAATCGTTCACCAACTTCTCATGCGCTCCTGTCGTAAAAAAATATAAATATGAGGAAATAAGGAATAAGGATAATAAAATTTATTAATGATAAACCTTGGCGGTCTCTGTTAATCCGTTATCGTCTGGTAATAATACTTTCAGACGAGACGTCTTCCTCTTCCTCCTCCATAATAATCTGCGCCGCCCTTAGCACAGTGTTTGCGTAAAACATCTCCTCTTCCTCCTCCGAAGATGATGACCACCAAGAATTAGATTGCATTGTGGGTGAAAAGATATTTTTTTTATAAAAGATTGGTATAAAAATGAGAGTGTTTTGGGTTGAAAGTGGGAAGAAAGTGGTGAAAGAATGGTATAAAATGAGATTCGTTTTTAGAAAAGGGAGGGTTTTTTTTTATTTATGAAACTAGCCGTTATTAACGGCTATAATTTGAAAATGGGCACGTCATTCACGTCTTCCAGGCGACGGAGAAGCCGGGACGATCCTTAGGGGGGCGGTGTAGGGGTGCGGCGACGGGCATCGCCGGGCCAAGTCCGGCCCCCATACCCTCCAATGTTAAAAAGGTTATTTTGAATATTTGACCATTGGCAATTGTATTTGCACTATCAATTTGGTAATATATTAATACCCTAAAAAAAATTAAATACACCTTTTTAGTGTGCTAATTACTTTTTCTACTTTAATATAATTTTCTGACACAATTTTAAATACATTAGTTATTTATATTTTAATATAAGTTTAATAAAAGGGTTTTTGGATTTTAATAATCTCAAGTTTCACTAGTTGGCCGATAATAATTCCAACTTCAAAAATTGCCTACAACAGTCCCAACTTGTAAGATTTTGGCCACCAATGATCCTTGTATAACTGGGTTAGTTAAATGTGACGTGGCAGGTGACTTGTTTAAAAACGAAAATGTGGATGCCGACGTGTATCATATCTGTCACTGTTTAAAAACCCTACGCTGACAAACCAGCCGCACACCTTCCCCTCCTTCCCTCTCGGTCACTGTTTCCGGCGACCGGAGCCGTGGAATCCGACGCCCCTTCTTCTTCCAGCGAGCACCCACAAAAACCCTTCCCCCTTTGTCTCGTTCCTACTCAGACCCACCTTGCCTGAAAATGAAAAGAAAGCAGACCGAAGAGAGAGAGAGTTACCGGAGAGACCACAGCCACCACTGCCGTATCAACACTCAAGCTGACGTCACCTCGCCGGAGCCGAGCCACGACACCATCTGAATCACGTCATCGACCACCACCACTGACAGCCACCACCACCACTTCCCCCGCTGCCGTCATGACCAACCCGAACCACACAACCACTGCAGCCGCTGAACTCCAGGCACCGCTGTTTGCGGTTGTCGACGATGACCGCTACCAGACCTCCATCTCTACTCTCTTTCTCTCCGATAAATCTCTCTCTCTTCCGTCTGCTTTCTTTTCATTTTCAGGCAAGGTGGGTGTGAGTAGGAACGAGACAAGGGGGAAGGGTTTTTATGGGTGCTCGATGGAAGAAGAAGGGGCGCCGGATTCCACGGCTCCGGTCACCGGAAACAGTGACTTAGAGGGAAGGAGGGGAAGGTGTGCGGCTGGTTTGTCAGCGTAGGGTTTTTAAACATTGACAGATATGATACACGTCAGCATCCACATTTTAGTTTTTAAACACGTCACCTGTCACGTCACATTTAACTAACCCAGTTAGACAAGGACCATTGGTGGCCAAAATCTTACAAGTTGAGACAGTTGTAGGCAATTTTTGAAGTTGGGATTATTATCGGCCTACCAGTAAAACTTAGGATTATTAAAATCCGATAACCCTTAATAAAATTACTGAGACGTATTAATTATATTATACTAGGTTAGAACCCCGTGTATTACACGGGTTGAATAAATATAATTTTATATATTAAGTAATAAAATAGTTACATCTTTTAAAAAACTCGTGTATTGCACGATTTAAATAAACACATGTCTTACATGGGGGGGGGGGGGTAACTGCACGGACCTCCCGACCGCTGGAGTGAACCCACTCCACAAGCTAGCTTAGCCCCATAGCTGCCTGGCGGTTAATACCCTCCGTGCTCGCTTCTTGGCAGAAACCAGTCATACCAAGACTCGAACCCGGGTCTCTTGGGAAGAGGTGGGTGAGGCTGGCCAACTGGGCTACCCCAGTTGGTTAACACATGTCTTATATGAATAATGTAATCCGTTAAAACATTTAGTCATCAAGAAGTGTTTTCTAACAAAAAAAACTTGGAGGTACTATTTATTTATTGTAACATATCACTTTATTTTTTTATTAGATTACAGGGTAGTGTATTACATGGTTTATAACATTTCACTTTGTTTTTTTATTTATTATTAGGTTAGAAACTTACGTATTACCTGATGTTGGATAATCATAAAAAAAATAAATAATATTTTAGTAAAAAATATTAAATATACAAGAGATAAGCTGGATATTATGATTTAATATTATTATTTTATTGGAGTGTAAAACGGGATAATGAGATCCTTTATTAGAAATAGGATTCTAAACATACCATGTATAAAAAATATATATGTTCTACATGTATTGAATAAATCCTTTTAATGAAACAGTTGATTAAAATAAATATTTTTATTTTAATATGGGATTATATCCTTATCCTTATCATCAAAATATAAAAACAATTAAAACTACCAATTAAATAAAATTTTTATCTTTATAAATATTTAAAACGCTAATATATTTTTTTAGATTTTAATAATTAGTATATGATTATAATAATTAATATATCATTATCAGTTATCTTTGTCTTTATCGTTAAAATCTCTTCTACAAATTTTAAATTTAATATTATCAATAATTGACTTTCCATAATAAATATTTAGAAAAATAATTAAGAATGCCTCATAGAACGCCATGCGTCCCTAACATGGTTTCTTAAGAATGCCTCAAAAAACGTCATGCGTCCCTAACATGGTTTCTTTTATTATATGTATAGATTACATTATAGGGGTTTTTATACAATTTTTTTTAATATAACTATTACCTCGTATAAACATAGGTACCTTCGGATTACATGTTCTTTGACATTTAACAAAATAAAGATTATAATTTTCTTTGACATTTAACAAACTAAATATTATAATTTTCTTCGGAAGTTATATGTGAACATGGAAAATATTTTCTTTTATCAGTTAAAAGTTTAGAAACATGTATTGAAAACTTATATTTTAACTAAATATATCAGTTATCCTTATTCTTATCATCAAAATATAAAAACAATTAAAACTATCAATTAATAAAATCTTTATCTTTATAAATATTTAAAACGCTAATATATTTTTTTAGATTTTAATAATTAATATATGATTATAATAATTAATATATTATTATCAGTTATCTTTGTCTTTATCGTTAAAATCTCTTCTACAAATTTTAAATTTAATATTATCAATAATTGACTTTCCATAATAAATATTTAGAAAATAGTTAAGAATGCCTCATAGGACGCCATGTGTCCCTAACATGGTTTCTTTTATTATATCTATAGATTATATCAATCTACACCAAAAATATATTTTGTTAGATACCACGTAGTTTCTGATAAATATAATATAATATTTACATTTACATTGATGTATAAATAAAAATAATTGGATTTGGACTTATGAAGCTGGGCTTGAAGCAGATTGTTGCTGGGCTGGGCTGGGCTTTTGATGCTGTGAGGCTAAAAGGATAAACGAGGGGAACGTTCGGCTTCGGCTGAACACATCAGAAGGCTTATGGGCTCGGGTTAAATCGAATACAACTCGGTTCTCAATGGATCTATAAAAGGCGTGTTTAGATTAGATCTCGTCAGTTTGTTAGGTTTCTTTGAACGACAAATTTGGATTACTAACAGACCACCACTGGAGTATCATCATGCCATTAGCGGAACCACACGATCATATCCATATCCACTAGGCTATAATGCCTCTACACCAATTCAGGAGAAAACCCAATAAATTTGGGAAAAACCTTGTGGAAATCGAACCCAGGACCTAATGGTCACTAAGCCTTATCCCACCCCAAGATGCCACTAGGAAAAACCCTCTCGTTCTTCGTGTACAACTTCTCTCTTGTTAATTCTAGGGTTTGTGAGTTAAACCCGTTAGATATGAGTGTTTGAGTGTAGACCATCATGTTGATGATCTAATTGTGAGCTGATTTTGATTGTGAGAGTCGTTACAGTTTTGTACAGTTTGTATTTGAAAATTTATTTGATCTTAGTTAAAGATGCTATAATTTTAACAACACATGATCCTAAAAATGCACATATAAGGACATATCTATAAATTAGAGAGTTTGTTCATGACTTTTTTATGTTTCTTTCTTTTTTTTATAACCAAAATTGAAACCATGTTATCCCAAGAGATGGCTTCAACGTTCAACTGACAAAAGGAAGCAAAGAACATTCAAAGAAATGGTCAACATCGACCAACATGTCTGTAAACGAGCAGGGCGGATCTAGCTCATATTTGTAGTTTCCTAGGAATCCAGTGCGTTTAGGAAAAAAATAGTGAGAACCTTATAGAATTTAGAAAAAAACAGTGAAAATTAAAGAAAATTTACCAAAAGAAACTCATTAGAATAAAATTCTTGATCTGTCACTGTAAACGAGTCATCAATCGTGAGCAACTTGAGATCAGCTCGCTAAAATTCAAATTGAGCCAAGCTTAGAAAAGCTTGAGCCTAAGTTTAAGATCATTTAATAAATGAGCTCGAGTACTTGTGCTTCCACACACCAGTTATTGAGAGTTGAGGCCAGTCCCTTAATAAGTCAATGGCAATATGAAACCAACGACCATGTCAATAAGCAAAAGGGAATAACTGGACCTTGGGGAACCAAGGGCGCCACATGGGGACTTTGAGATCAACCCCGCAACATCGAGCTCTTTTAAGTCAAATAAGTTGAGTTTGAGCTCTCTTAAATTAGTTGAGTCAAGTTGAACTTACATGAGCTCAGGCTTGACTCAACTCGATACAACGTTATCTACCGAGTTGTATTGCGCTCAAAAGAATCATGTAGAATTGTAGATGTGTTCCTGAATGTATGGCCCATCGCATATGGCCTATTAAACTCGTGGAGTACAAAAGAGAGGAGTGGCTCCCCCAACTTTTTTATTAAACCACCCTTTCAAGTTTCAAGAAATCTTTATTTGTTTCTATTTAATTCTATTTAATAATGTGTTTATTTATTTACTAGGTTATAACCCCGTGTATTACACGGGTTGAATAAATAAATTATATATACTAATTAATAAAACAATATATCTTTAAAAATATTCTTTATTGCAAGGTTGAATAAATATAATTTTATATATTAAATAATAAAAAGTTATATCTATAAGAACAATATTGTACGGGTTGAATAAACGTAATTTTATATACCAAATAAAAAAGTTATATCTTTAAAACCACGTGTATTACACGAGTTGAATAAATGTAATATTGTTTACCAAATAATAAAATAATACATTTTAAAAAAAAACATCATTTATTACACGGGTTGAATAAATGTAATTTTATATACCAAATAATAAAAAATTACATCTTTTAAAATACGAGTATTACACGGTTTGAATAAATGTAATTTGCTGTAGTAAATAATTAAAAAAATATATATATACCCTTAAAAAACTCTGTGTATTGTACGAATTGAATAAATCTAATTTTATACATCAAATAATAAAAAGAGTAAAATGCACGGATAGTCCCTGTGGTTTGGTGAAATTTCACCTTTAGTCCCCAACTTTTCAAAATTACACTCTTAGTCCCTGTGATTTGACAAGTTGTTACTCGGATAGTCCCCAAAGCGGATGGACGTTAGTTTTTCTGGTTAAGTGAGTGTGAAATGACAAGGACTATCCGAGTAACAACTTTTCAAACCACAGGGACTATCCGAGTAACAACTTGTCAAACTACAGGAACTATCCGAGTAACCTTCATCCGCTTTAGGGACTATCTGAGTAACAACTTATCAAACCACAGGGAGTAAGAGTGTAATTCTGAAAAGTTGGGGACTAAATGTGAAATTTCATTAAACCACAGGGATTATCCATGCATTTTACTCTAATAAAAAGTTATATCTTAAAAAAACCTCATGTATTATATAGGTCGAGTAAATGTAATTTTGTATAGTGAAAATAAAAATATTTAATATATTAACACAAAGTTTGGTTTTCGTGATAAAAATAGATTATTCTGTTGTTGCAAAATTTGTTAACGAAGTCTCAATAAATTTAACCCTTTATTTAAAACTCCGTAAATGTATAAATGATAAATAATATTAGTTAATTTTATTTTAAGTTTCGTAAAACCTGTTTGATACCAAACTAAATAAAATGTTCAAATATATAGTTAAGATCAAATTAGATAATTAAGTTTGAATTTGAAGTAAATAGATAAATATAAAAGTAATAATTAATCTATACTCTATAATAAAATTCAAATAAATAATAGAATAAATTACGATTTTGGCCCCGTGGTTATATAACTTTTACCCTTTTAGCCCAAAAAAGAATTTTTTAACATCTAAGCCCCCAACGTCTTTTTTTCTAACCTTTTTGGCCCCTAACGTCTTTTTTCTAACTCTTTTGGCCCCTAACATTTAATGGATGAGGTTAGTGTTAGGGGCCAAAAGGGTTAGAAAAGAAGACGTTAGGGGCTAAAATGTTAAAAAATTCTTTTTTGGGCTAAAAGGGTAAAAGTAATATAACCATAGGGGCCAAAATCGTAATTTACTCTAAATAATATTATAAATGAGAAGAATATTAAACTAAATAATAATTATCCATAAGATAGTAAACTAAATAATATTTAATAGGAGAGTTATCTATAATTAATTAGAAAAGATTAAATTAAAATAATAATTATCTATAAGAGATGCTCTAATATGATGACAAGTGTCCCGAAAGTGGTTTCTTTTATTATATAGTATAGACTAGGTTTTTACCCGGGATTGCTTCCCGGGCTCGGGAAAGTTATTTAGATTAATTAATTACCATTGGTTATTAATACGACCGCATTACATCAACCATCTTATACTGTTATTAATACGACCAAAAGTCAATCAGATGTTGACCAAAAGTAAAACGGAGTATATTGTTTTTAGTTCACAACTCCCCATTGTTTCCGTTAGACATGGAGCTAATAATTTACATGTACATATATAGTTTTAGAATCACAACTTCAAAACTAAACAAACAAGTCTAGTATCAATTTCGAAAAGCAAACAACTACAACCTGAAAATTTAGTTCAATGTATGCTTCTGCATTTGCCTTCTTCAAACCACAAACATTCATCCGAACATAAAAAACTTTTTACCTTTCACAAAGTTAGGTGTAAATGCTTGACCTGAAACCATGCCTTTATCTCTCACAAACTTTCTCATTCCTTGCAGATAATATCTTGGTTGACCTCGAGATGAACCTATAGCAGCTTGAATATTCCAAACATCACCTGCCACGTCCACAATCTTCAAACCCATCTTACGATTCAGTCCAAGATCTTCAGCCTGTTTTTTAAAAAGGTGCTATAACAAACAACGAACAATTCAATAAACAAAGAATTAACACATCTTTAAAATCTGACTAAAGTATTATATATTAGTAAACTCATCATCACAAACTTACAAAATGACCGTCCACACGGAAAGAAAGAGGTACGATCTGATCATCTTCATTCCCAACAACCATACCACTATTATTGACATCAACGACGTCCTGTACAGCTTCACTATCTGAACTCAACACAATCTCTTCTATCACCTTTTGTTTAACAACAGCACAAACCTCAGGTGGAAGCACTAAATCACAGGTAGCACAATTGAAAACCGTGATATGAAAAGTCTGAAGATCTATCATCTCAAAGACAATGAGATGATCAGCAGTTAATGACAAGTCATTCTTTATCTCCTTCCATCCGGTAATTATGTAAAGTTCATTGTTGATATCTTCCACCCCTACAGACCAGTTCTTGTTTTCAGATCCTTTAATAACGACCGGATATGAAGGAATAGTGTTTAACATCTTGTGATGAACAAAAGAAGGATTAATACTCTACAATCAGAATAAAACACATTATATAGTACATTAGTAAAAATATATCAGAAAAATAAGTAAAAAAATAAAACACAACAAATAAACAATTGTATCTCCAATAAAATTACATGATGAATAATATTCGAAGTTACATACCACAAAATCTTCGTTACCAGATGGTTTGTAGTAAAACTCTTCACAAGGAGAAAGAGCAATGTCTTGATAAAAATACAATATTCTGAAACTTTGTAAAGCTTCTTCATAATGAAATATCAACCATGAATCTGAAGGTATTTTTAAACTGTCTACCAATTGACACCAACCATTATAAAAATAATATCTGCCATTGCTTAGGGGATAGATCTTGACTTTAAAAACATTTCCAGCTGTGGTTCGGATATTTGTATTTCCAATTGGATAATTAAACTGTTGAATCCAATTTTGATACTGCTTTGGCAAAATCTAAGCATAAATAAAAGAAACACTTTTATTGCTAATTATCATACCAAAAAATTAAAATTAAGTGTTAAACTAAGATCGGATAAAACTACTAACCAAACATTTCCCTTTACTGCTTTGAATGTAACACGGAAATCCATAAATCATTCTCACATAAAACTGTAACAGTATCAATCATATATAATCAAAATCAATAACATTAAGAAACAAATGAATACAATGCATTAAGGTATGCAATACATCTAAATAAAAGATGATAAAACTAATATATATCAAAATAACAATGGACAACATCAAAAAGGTGAGAATACATGTAATTTCTTATCATATCGAAATATATATATATTTTTACATCAAATCATATAATTAAAACTTAAAACCTACTTTTCCGATTAAGTATCACAAATATACAAGAACGATCAACAGCTGTATAAATTGTATAGAAAAACAGGATAGTGACTTGTGTCTATTCAAAAGAAAAACTTAAAAACAGTATACCAAGTACTAATCAAAATAAATTCAACTTTTTTAAATACACATGAGAATACATCAGATGGTATATCATAAATCAGAATAAGATAAATACATGAGCAAAGTGAAATCCAATAAAATCAACAATAGATAACACAAATGGTAGATACAGGAAATGCAGATCACTTTTTTTAAAAACATATATGTCTATCATAACATGCATAATAACTACATATTAATCGGATATTCAAAAAAATTAGGACTATCAAAAATTGTTCAAGTATAAGCCGCAACAATAAACGCAATCATAACCAACAATGGATTGAAAAAAAAAAAAACAGGGACATACATGAATACACTACCGTCGACTACAACTTCTTCATTTAAATAGCAAGAACCATAATCGTCCAAAGAATTCATAACTAAAAGAATAAACATAAAAAATACAAAACAAATCAGATTATTTAACAATACCTTTATTATTATACAAGATGATATTGATGAAGATCGGAAGAAATCGAAGAAGATGACAGATTTTGTTGGAGAAAGTGTAGAAAGAAACGTGGAGAGAGAAATGAACCGAGATTTTCTGAGGATCTTTAAAATGTTAAATATCCCATGTAACCGGGTCGGATAATCCCATTTTTTCGTCAACATCTGTTTGACTTTTGGTCAACCACTGTTTGAGTTTTTGTCAACATCTCATTTAGTATTCAACAGAAATTTGGATAAGTCAATCAGTGGTTTGAAAATCTGTTTGACTTATAGTCAACAGATGCATGGAAACCCATGTTAGATTGAACAGTGTTTTGAACAGATATTTAAACATCTGTTTAGACCTAAACAGATGTTGGAACTTAAACAAATGTTTGGCGTTCTATATCAGTTGTTTGGACTTAAACAGATGTTTGGATTTAAACAGATGTTTGGCCATAAACAGAATTTGCCAATAAAGATATGTTTGGCCTTAAACAAATGTTTGAAGTTAAACAGATGTTTGCTCATAAAGAGATATTTGGCCACAAACCAAACATCTGCTTGAGGTCAACATCTGTTTCACTATTCGCCAACATCTGTTCGACTTTTGGTCAACATCTGTTAAAATATAAACACTGTTAACATAAATTACAAATAATTAGCTAATAGACGGCACACAATTAGCAACTTAAATCATCAAGACCCTTAACAATTTGACCATATGATTTAATCATGTGTTTTATATTAGATGGGTCAACTGAAAAAGAAAATTCACTAAAAGGATAACAAATTAAACAGCTCAAAAAAAAGCTCAAAGAGTATTTTTACTACAAAACAAGATTAACAAACAATGCCAATAGTGAAGTCAACCATGTTTCTTTCACCTTTGACTTTCAAAGTTAATTTAGTTACTTACCAAATTCACAAATACATAAAATTTCTTATATAACCGCAAACATTACCACACCTAGTAATCTTAACTCTGCTATAAACTGTAAAACACAAACCCAAATATCACATTTCCATTGTGAATCTTTATTGCCTCATCAAAAATTCCCTGACTTGCCCTTTGAATTGTAATTCAAAGTCCAACGAATCTGTATTAGGATCTCCTGATTTGTAGCTTTTTTGGCATAGCTGGAACCACTGCTTCAGGGTAAACAGGCTTTTGGGGAACATTAGGATCTTTCTTTCTTAATTCTTCCAGCTTTTTGTAAGAGAAAAACACTTTATCCTCTTTCCACCTTGACACTTGGTTCTTTGACCCAAAATTAGCTGTTATTAACTCTTCTTTCATTCTCTTCAGCTGCAGAGACCTATCTGGTACATTTTTCTTAAACTTTGCCCAGATAGGAGGAGTCTGCTTCACCTTCTTTTTGATCATATCTTGAATTCTGGCTGTTTCACCTTCTAGCTCACTGATGGTCCATTCTTTGTACTTGTACTTTTCTCCCTTGTATGTTTTGTAAGTCATGATATAGTCAATATAATCTTTCCTCAAAGTTTCATCAGCTCTTTCTGATAAATTTTGACAGAGATCTTTTGAAAACTGCTCCAAAATTTTCACTTGGGTTAGCAGATGTTGGTAAAATGTTTGAATCTCTCTGTCAGATTTTGCTTGTGTATTTCCTTTGGAGATATCCTCTGTTTGTTCAGCCTTTAACTTCAAGTATTCATTAATGTTATTAGGCCTTGGATATCCTTGAACAGATGGCAAGTTCCTTTTAGCAGGGTCATCTTCAGAGTAGAAGGATATGATCTCCTCTCTAACTGCTTCCAGTTCTAATGGATACAGGACTCCTGCAGGAAGAATGGCAGTGTTTGAATTTGAAACTTGTGCTGAAGAGAATGGGACAGCATTGGGAATGGTAACAAGGGACAATGGTTGGGTGGATGTTTGCGGTGTTGAAGGATCAACATTCAGAATTATCCTTCTCCTTTTATGTTTTGGAGAGGTTGGTGGTGTTTTGGTGCGTTGAGTGGTAGTGATTTGAGTGGTAGATGGTTGACTAACAGTTGTTGAAACAACTGGTGTTTCAACCACTGTTACCATTACAACAGATGATGTGTCACCTGAAGTATTTTCCTTTTTGGCAGGTGGTGTTGGTAGTAATGAGGATGTTTTTTATGGTAATGGGATTTGTGGTAAGGCAGTGGATTGAATTTGTGTTGAAGTGGTGCAAATTGTTGGTGTAACATATGTTGAAACAACTGAAGTATCTACAGCTGTCGATACAACAGATGTTTTAACATCTGCTCGTTTTGAGGTTTGATGTGTGAAGCTTTTGGGAGGTGTGGATTTGGGTTCCTTCACTTTTCTAGTGGGCTGTTTTCTTTTAGGCTCAGGATTTTCTTCATTCTTGGCCTCAGAAACACCCTGCTCATCCTTCTCCATACAAACTCTTTTCTCCTGTTCCCACCTTGCTTTATCCTTTGCCTCCATATCCCTTTTTACCGTTCCTTTTGCATCAGAAATGGCATTTGTGGTTACATCAACCTTTTTAGTACCATCTGGCTTAGGTATCTCTGCAAGCATAGTGGATTTGTCTGGTGCAATGTACAAACCATCTTCATATCCCTTTTTCTTTAGCTGCTTCATTTTCTCCCACTTTTTGGCATCAGCTGGTGGTGGGTTGTCCACAAAGATGATAGTAGGAGGAGCAGAACCAGTGGTTTTCAGCGAGTGGGCCTTCAATGCCTTTATGTCTGCTTGTGTATCCATAAACCTAGCTTCCATCATATTTCTGATCTTTTGAATCTGTATTTCATGTTGATGATCAGAATATGCCCTTTGTTGGTGAAGCACAGGTTGAAATAAACTCCAAAGCTCAATGGGAGTAGGAGCAGATGTTGTATCTGGTGCTGCAGTGGGTGTTGCCTTTTGGGCTTGTAACAAATGTTGGAGCATTGACTTAATATCTGCAACAGAAGTTTCCAATTTCTTAACCCCCTCCCTCAATTCGTTGTACATTAAACCATCACCCAAGTTAATGGGATCATCTGATTTCCCACTGGCAGTGGTTGTATCAGCAGTTGACTTAGGGAAAGTTTCCCAAAAGTCATCCACAAATGCCCCTTTTTGTTGGTACTGGGGACTTCTTTCCTCAGCAATTGGGATCCTTTTAATAGAACCAGGGGTTGGAACAAAGACAGCAGCGGATATCACAGTTGCTGGAGAGGAAATTGCCTTCAGAGGAGTCTTATTGATGAAACAACTGGCCAGGTGTAGATCAGTGGATCCAACACCTGTAGTTGCTGCTCCAATTGAACTACTGACAGGAAGTACTTGTATTTCCTGCAGTGTAACCTCCTCAGTTGTTGGTGGGTTAGCAATGATTGAGACACCAGACCCAATCACTTGTTGAGGTATATCCTCATTAACAGGTGTTTGAGAAGAACTGGTTTGTGTCCGGGCTAAATCAACTGCATCCAACAAAAGTTTTGTTTCTGGGGGGATTTGAGAAGTGAGGATAGATGTAGAAAGCGAATTTGCCCCGGGCAGTGGGCTGTGGATGATGGAATCAAGTGATTCCAGAGCATCATAATTTGGTGTCCCTATTATTACAACCTGCTCTTTTTTAGAAGAAGCAGGAGGAGTTTGAGGCTCAGGTTGAGATCTTTCTTCCAACTGCTGTGACGTAGTAGCAGCAGTGGTTATTGGTGACTTTTGTGCTGTCACTGGTAGTTGCTCTGGGATTACATCTTCCAGAGTTACCTTTGTTTTGGGTTTAGGGGGCTTTTGTGATTTTTTCTGTTTTGGTCTTTTGGTGGTTTTAGTTGGGGGTTTAACAGCAGTTGTTTTATTGCTATCATCACCTTGAGCAGTGGGCTCAACAGCAGGTGCCTGAGGAGCAGTGGTAGCTGCTGAAGTCTGCTCAAGAACCTCTGCTTGTGTTTTGGAAAGTTTTGACATCCTTGTAAAGGTTTCAGTAGTGAGGCTCTTAATTGAAAAAGGATTACCCTGGATAAGCACATGGGCATTGTCTTCTGAAAATTTCTTTTTAAAATAGTAACTTAAAAACCTTGGAAAGAGCAAAAACGCCTTTTTATTAACATTTCTAACAAGATAATTGAAGATTACCTGGGAATAGTTAAAATTTTCACCATGTAATATAGCATAACCTAGATATTGAATCTTCAATGGGATTTCATTGAAAGCAGTGGTCTTGTTTGAGACACACATCAGTAGGGTATGAAACAAAAACCTTGTGGCAGGAGGAAAACTGCCTTTTTCTAAAGGGTCTTTTTTGATTTCCTCTTCATAACCCATTTGAATGAAAAACGTTTGATACTCTTCTTTAGGGAAAGATGTTTTACCTTTAAGATCATCGAGTTCAAAAACTTCCGAAATGGTTTGAGGTGTTATTGTGACTGGAACGTCCTTTATAGAAGAATTGATGGCTAAGGGCTTTTTATCCTTAGTTTCCAACTTAGCATTTTTCCAGAATTCTTGCTGGGTATCCATGTAGATCGGAGCATCACAAGTCAACAAAGTTCTGTACTTTGAAGAAGACAGAACATCAATGATGGAATTGAAGGTTTTGGTGTGACTGGGTTTTTCAAGTAGACCTAAGTAGTTATGTGTGGATTTGCGTGGGAGAGACATCGTGATTTGATTATGATAGCGAGAGGAAGAAGACGATGAAGAGGATGAGTGATTTTAAGAGAAATGGATGATAACTGCTTTTAGAAAAGAATTTAGAATTCGATTCGACAGTAAAAACACTGTTTGGGGGTTTTGATCAGGGTTTTTTTTTTTTTTTTGTTTGGTGAAATAGTGAATACTGACGTGGCATCGGTTACTAATAGATCTTACCGCTATGTACTGTCCACGTGACAACCTCTGATGATAATGGAGGACAGTTGGTAGAAAACCACTGATGGAACAATAACAGTGGTTTGCAACAGTCACAAATGAGAACAGTGAGTAAGTTTTTGCTAGCAGTGGATAGCCATCAGTGTGTTAAAACACTGATTTTATACAACAGTTTATTTTATTTTTTATTTTAACTTTAATTTTTATCACCAAAACAATATTCGAGGAACTCTTATCTCTTTGGAATGTAACGATTAGATAATATAGTTAACCTATCATTGTAATTCTAGTATTCAGTTAATAATATCATTCTATAATTAATTAACCACATCAAGAATAAAAATGTGAGCAGTGGATGATTTTTAAAAAAACCAATGATTGTAAATTTCAGTGCATGTCAACAATGATTGAAATTAAATAAATATTCGACCTGAAACATCTGTTTGAACATAAACAGATGTTTGAAATTAAATAAATACTGTTAACATAAACAGAGATATAATATTAATAGTTTGGACATATAAATACTGTTAACAAAAACAAAGATAGAATATCTACTGTTGATGATGAACCACTTTTGTTGTTGGGCAATGGTTAATCTTTGAGTTTGTATAGGTTTGTCTCGAGAGATAAAGTATAGAGAACCAATGTTTGTCCTAAACACTGTTACATAAGAAAAACTGATACATAAATACTAAAGTTGAATCCGCTGTAGAAGCTGTTATAACTACACCATAAGTGCTAGTCTTTAACAGGACTTTGCCTTCAACAGTGCATAGCCCTCATGAGACAATAAGCCCATCAGTCTTTATATGGAGCATGAATTAATTATAACAGTCCTTAGCATGATCAGCTGTTATAACCACACCACCCTTTCAAAGTTGGACCATTAAACAAATCCTTGACACTATTAATCCTCTGTTGACTTACCAAACAGATCTTAAGACACAATTCAACATCAACATAATCTAAATATTACTGAAACAAAAAATAATAAGTAAAAATAAAACACAACAAAGATTCATAAAATTATATTTAATCATTTATTCAGAGGACCTTAAAACTAAAAGTCCAACAATTACATGACATACTGAACAATATTCAAGTTCAAATCTAAGAATAACAGCAAGAACTAATAAACTTTAGTTTCCACTACATCTATTGCTGAACCTCTTAATGTATGTCCTTCAGCATCGCCATAAACTGCACGTCTCTATCACCACACTCCATATTACTGACAACACAAATAAGAATAAGAAACTAATCGAAAACTCAAACGTGTCTTTGGACGAATGTATACTTTCTTTAAATGAAGAAAATCTTCCTGGAGCAAGAAAACGTGACTTTGGATTTAACGGAAATCAAAATAAAAAAAAATGGCACATGTAACTTTAAAGTTGCATCTCTGCCATCAAAAAAGGTAACACATGCAACTTTTCACGATGTTGCAACAATTATATTGCAGCATCGATGTTGAAAGGTTGATGTGGGATGCGAATTTACATTGAAACAACGATGTTGGAACAATGATACAGGAACGATAACATGTAAACATTATCAACAAACATTCAAACAAAGAAGTGTAATGGGAAATTAGCTGCTAAATCACAAGAAAGATGCATTTGAGAGAGAAAGATACGGTCACATATATGAGCGAGCGATATAATAAAAATTTGAGAGTGAAACCAGATAATTGTATCTTATTTATAGAATATAATAAAAATATATATGGTTTGAAATTTGAATTTCAAAATTACTAATATTAATTAGTAATTACTGATTTGATTTGAAAGCAATTGTTATGATGTTTTTTGGGAACTGAAATATGCAAAGTAGGAAAAAAAAAAAAAGAACGTCAATTTTAAATTACCTTTTACATATTTTTTATTTCAAAATTTCAAAATTACTGAGAGATAATAACCGTCAGTTTGAAATTCTTGTTTTGCATATTTTAAAAGTCCAAAGCTCAAGAAATTACAATTAATTATTATTGATTAGATTTGCAACAAATAGTCAAAAAGTATTTTTTTTATTTTTTAATTTAACATTAAGGATAAAAATATATATTGTTTGAATTTTGAATTTCAAAATTACTGATATTATTAGTAATTACTGATTTGATTTGAAAGCAATTGTTATGATGTTTTTTGGGAACTGAAATATGCAAAGTAGGAAAAAAAAAAAGAGAACGTCAATTTTAAATTAACTTTTACATATTTTTTATTTCAAAATTACTGAGAGATAATAACCGTCAGTTTGAAATTCTAGTTTTGCATATTTTAAAAGTCCAAAGCTCAAGAAATTACAATTAATTATTATTGATTAGATTTGCAACAAATAGTCAAAAAGTATTTTTTTTATTTTTTAATTTAACATTAAGGATAAAAATATATATTGTTTGAATTTTGAATTTCAAAATTACTGATATTATTAGTAATTACTGATGTGATTTGACCGCAATTGTGATGATGTTTATTGGGAACTGAAAGGTAAGCAGAGTATATCTTTATATCCCTCCTTATTAAAGTAAATAAATATTACTAATCATATGCCCAGTAGGAAAAAAAAAAAGAGAACGTCAATTCTAAATTACCATCTTGCATAAATTTAATTTGAAATTCATATTTTGCATATTTTAAAAGTCCAAAGCTGAAGAAATTACCATTAATTAGTGATTTGATTTGCAACAAATACCCATCAAGTATTTTTTTTTAATTTAACATTAAATTTCATCAGGAAAACAATATTGGAGGAACTCTTATCTCATTGCAATGTAACGATTAGGTAAAATGGTAATTTCATTTTAATTCTAGTTTTTATTTGATAATTTCAATATATCACTAATTAACACCATCGATGGTAAATATCAATGGATGTCAAGAATAAAAAAGTGACCAGTGGCTATTTTTTCCTATCAGTAGATAAAGAACGTCAATTGTCATTATGACTTTTCTGTAATTACTGATATTATCAGTAATTACTGATGATGATTTGAAAGCAACTGTCATTGTCATGATGACTTTTCTAATTTTTAAACCGTGAGTTTGAAATTCACATTTTGCATGTAATTACTGATATTATCAGTAATTACTGATGATGATTTGAAAGCAACTGCCATTGTCATGATGTTAAAACCACTGTTTGTTATTGTACTTCTTTACAAAATTACATAGAATTCAAGAAAACGAAACAATCACTTAAAGAACTATAATTTAACACATAATCTAATCCGGCAAAGCAATCTATTATCTGAGAATTCACTGATTCTTACAACATGAAACAAACTCATAATGAAATACTAAAGTTACATAAGAACCACTGATAATTAAATACTAAATTTGAATCCGTTGTAGATGCTGAACCACTGCTGATACTAAACAGTCGTTTTCCTTTGATTAATCAAACTCTAGGTACATAAAGTGCAAACAGTGGTTTTCCTGAACAGATGTTTAAGTTAATAACATCTACTGTTCAACCTAACAGGGGTTTCCATTAACTATTGACCAAATTGCAAACAGATGTTAAAGCCACTGTTTGTTATTGTACTTCTTTACAAAACTACATAGAATTCAAGAAAACGAAACAATCACTTGAAGAACTATAATTTAACACATAATCTAATCCGGCAAAGCAATCTATTATCTGAGAATTCACTGATTCTTACAACATGAAACAAACTCATAATGAAATACTAAAGTTACACAAGAACCACTGATAATTAAATACTAAATTTGAATCCGTTGTAGATGCTGAACCACTGCTGATACTAAACAGTCGCTTTCCTTTGATTAATCAAACTCTAGGTACATAAAGTGCAAACAGTCGTTTTCCTGAACAGATGTTTAAGTTAATAACATCTACTGTTCAACCTAACAGGGGTTTCCATTAACTATTGACCAAATTGCAAACAGATGTTAAAGCCACTGTTTGTTATTGTACTTCTTTACAAAATTACATAGAATTCAAGAAAACGAAACAATCACTTAAAGAACTATAATTTAACACATAATCTAATCCGGCAAAGCAATCTATTATCTGAGAATTCACTGATTCTTACAACATGAAACAAACTCATAATGAAATACTAAAGTTACACAAGAACCACTGATAATTAAATACTAAATTTGAATCCGTTGTAGATGCTGAACCACTGCTGATACTAAACAGTCGTTTTCCTTTGATTAATCAAACTCTAGGTACATAAAGTGCAAACAGTCGTTTTCCTGAACAGATGTTTAAGTTAATAACATCTACTGTTCAACTTAACATGGGTTTCCATTAACTATTGACCAAATTGCAAACAGATGTTAAAGCCACTGTTTGTTATTGTACTTCTTTACAAAATTACATAGAATTCAAGAAAACGAAACAATCACTTAAAGAACTATAATTTAACACATAATCTAATCCGGCAAAGCAATCTATTATCTGAGAATTCACTGATTCTTACAACATGAAACAAACTCATAATGAAATACTAAAGTTACACAAGAACCACTGATAATTAAATACTAAATTTGAATCCGTTGTAGATGCTGAACCACTGCTGATACTAAACAGTCGTTTTCCTTTGATTAATCAAACTCTAGGTACATAAAGTGGTTGTCTTTAACAGGACCTTGTCTTCAACAGCGGATAGGCCTCATCAGTCTTTGTTCATAAAGAGCTCCTTTAAAACAAACTTTATGCTTCTTTTAATACAAAAAAGGTAGGAAACACCATTACTCTAGACTCTCTAGTAACATAAAATCTTATCTTACAACAATAGCAGATCCTTTCTTGCGTTTAGTAGGAACTACTGTGGGTTCTCCATCATCATCTTCTGCACAAGTGAATTATAATCATCATCATCATTTAGACATAAGCAAGTAAACTATAAATTTAATAATCTTTCTTTGTGTTTAATTAAACTTTATGCTTCTTTGAATACAAACCTATAATAACCCGCAACAGATTGTATGAATTTCAAACAACTGTGATTAGACTGAAATATAAACCGAGAATTAGAGTATATCACTTCAAAATAAAAAAAACTCAAAATTGAAAATCAGAGTAGCAAAAAACACATACTTTAAACGATGTTGGAACAATAATACTGGAAACAACCGTGGAACAATCATCATCATTATATGAGAATACCCTTAATTTATGGAACCTGTAGAATGAAATGCTCCACTGTTGGGTTATTAACTTTCAACCTCACTTTCCCTAAATTTATCAATTCTAATTTTCAACAGGATGTAATACAATTATTACCTTAATTAAGATATCTTCAACTGTAAACAACAATAGCAAACAACATCAAACAACAATAGCAAACAACATCAGTCAATAATAGCAAACAACATCAAACAATAATAGCAAACACCTGATGTTGAATCCACTATAGATGCTGAACCACTGCTGTTACAAACAGATAATACCAATGAAACTCTAATTTCAGAAAGAATAATGGCTGAACATACTCAAACATCAATAATCAACAGATGTTATACTCATATCATCACCATTTAGAAAAAAACACTAATTTCAAAACATATTCAAACATACCAGCTTATGGCAGTTCTCTTATCCGCAGCTAAGCGGATTTCAACTCTGATGACAACAACCCTGGAACCATATGATTAGATTACGAGTAGAAATTAGGATTAGTGTAAATAAGAGGAAATCATGAAAGTATTTCAACTAAAAAAAAAGAACAAACCTTTTGATGAAGTAATCGATGAACAAAAGAAGATTTTATGGTGAAATTTGAATTTGAATCGCCTGAATATAGAGAGAGAAAGAACCCAATGTTTGTAAACAAAGATTAGAAATGAGAAGAGAGATTATATAAGGAAAAGAGCAGTGGCACTGTTGGGCGGGAAAAAGGGCATTTAGGGGCTCTCTGGTGTTGACACGTGGCCCAAATAACTTTCATTTATTATATATAATAGATTAGTTTCTATTTAATTCTATTTAATAATGTGTTTATTTATAAGAAATCTTTATTCGTTTCTATTTAATTCTATTTAATAATGAGTTTATTTAAGTCTTTCATCATTTATAACATACTTTTAAAAAAATATGTATTTTATACGATGAAACAATTTTATTAAATTAACAATATATACATATTTTACTTTAAAAGTATATAAATACAGGGATATCAAAATTACATGTTTAATTCTTTACTTGCAAATGTGATTTATTTAATAATAACTTTATTATAAAATATTATTTGTCTTAACTTTCATCACCACCTTTGAACCTTATATAATATACAGCTCTAACCTTATTAGTTTTCAGTTAATTTGATTTTTTTTTCTGATAACTTACGTTCGTTAACTCTCTTATAAAATTGAGTGGCAGGCGTATTTATTTATTTTTTCTCTTGACATTCCGGTATGAATTTTATTTAAAAGGGAGTTGTATTTAAAAAAGAGTGTTTTTTTGTAAAATAAACTATATCAATCACTAGTACAGTACCAATATTGTGCCGAACCGATATCGACATCGGTACCGGTATGATATTTTCGAAACCGGTACCGGTATTCGACTTTACAATCGATATAAAACGCGTGTCGATGTTATTGTGGGCGTATAGATCCAACACCTTTGTCTAGGACCCAACCTCCGATTTACATCAAAATATCAAACCACATGTCCTTGTGATACATATGTTTTTCAAGCCAACTTTACCATTGAAAATATGCATCCACAATAGCATATTAGCGTTCTGAATAGCGTTTTGGCATGGACGAAAATTTTACATATATTATTAAGAGTTAAATGTCATTTAGGTCCCTGTGGTTTGGACCATTTTGTCAGTTTAGTCCAAAGGTTACATTTTTCACCTGTGGGTCAAAAAAGGCTTCACCGTTGCCATTTTAGTCCATTGGGTTAACTTCATCCACTTTTTATAGTTAACCAGAAGGACAATTTGGTCATTTTATATGTAATTCTGTGAACTAGAAGGGCAATTCGGCCATATAAAATGAGCGAATTGCCTTTCTCGTTAACATAAATATTTGATAAAGTTAACCCAGTGGACCAAAATGGCAACGGTGAAACCTTTTTGGACGCACAGACAAAAAATGAAACATTTGGACTAAACTGACAAAATTGCTCAAACCACAAAGACTAAAATGGCATTTAACTCTATTATTAAAGTTAACTCATTAGGAGTAACCATGAACCACCCATGGCATTATAGCCTAGTGGTATCTTGGTGGTGTGATAAGCTTATGATCATTAGGTCATGGGTTCGATTCCCACAAAGGGGGTTTTTCCCAGATTTATTGGGTTTCCTCCTGAATTGGTGTATAGGCATTGTTGCCTAGTGGAGATGGATATGATCGGGTGGTTCTGCTGGTGGCACGATGATACTCCAGTGGTCCGTCAGTGATCCTAATTTGCCGTTCAAAAAAAAAGAAAAAGGAGTGACCATGAACCTAAAGCAGGACATATTGCTAAATATTTTAAACCAAAAACCAGCCATTGATTTTCAACTCTTTTTATGATTTTCACCTTGCATTTATATGAAAAGTAGATATTTTAAATAAAAAAATAAAACACAATAACTACAGTTTTTAATTCATGAAGATATAAAAAATCAAAAGGTCTTTTACAATCTTCTTTTGAGATATTTTATCTCTTCTGGGCTATGTTCTAGTTATATGTTTGAGTTTTCTTTAAGTTTTAGTTTAATGATTATTTTCTGTTTGCTTCTCGTTGGATTCAAGGTCTAATTGTCATATTCATAATGAATTCAATATTTTATCATTAGAATATAGAGGTGAGAATGTGACACTTCAATCTCTTCTTATCATGTTTGGTTATTCCCTTTTATTTATTTGAGCTGAAAATAAGAATATCGTTATGATATGGAACAACAAAAAAAATACATGAACTTCAATATCATCGTAACATCACCATGTATAAATGTTTTAATTGTGCACTTTTGTAATAATACTGGACGAATGGACGTTTTAGAGAGTTTTGCTAACATCTTATGTGATATTTATACTTTTGAAAACTGTTTTTAAAATTCTATATATTTATATTTATAGGGTGGGGTTCTAGAGTGAATACTAGTGTATTTGTGAACTGAGTGAACAAATCCTGGCCATTGATCTACACGCGTGTATGGCCAGGATCTCATCATCAAATCGTAAAATACACTAGTGTATTTCAACATCAAATCTTGGCCATTGATCTACACACGTGTATGGCCAGGATTAGTTACGGTATTAAATGATGTGTTCATTGAATAGCAAAGGAAGTAGTATACACATGCATTCACCCAACTTTTCTTGTGATATGAATTCAATGCAAATATATACTGATATTATGTACACATGGTCACGTGGTGATAAATAGTAATAACTTAAATCTTTAAAATTATGTTGACTTCGGAAATTATGCATATATGTACACATAGTCACATGGTGATAAATAGTAATAACTTAAATCTTTAAAATTATGTTGACTTCGGAAATTATGCATATAATTATGTACATATGTACACATGGTGATAAATAGTAATAACTTAAATCTTTAAAATTATGTTGACTTTGGAAATTATGCATATAATAAGGGTCGTATTATTGGTACATATTGGGGATTAAATCGATACCATCAATACGCATCGTATAGGCCTATACGATGCGTATTAAGGTGGGTTCAAACTTCTATGTCTGTCAAAGGCTGACAATGTCCCCTTACCAAAAAGTAATACGCATCTTATAGACCTACACGATGCGTATTGAAGGTGTCTATCTATTTTTTTAATTTTGCAAGATAGCTTCCTGTCACGCGGTAGCTTTCCGTCACGCGAACGAAGAAGCAGCATTTTGGACATTTGTTGGTCTTCAAACATCTAGGAAACATTATTTGAAAATACACCTGAATTTATCGAAGCTGTAGAATGAGATCCTCCACTGTTGGGTTATCATCTTTCAACCCCATTTTCCCTAAATTTACCGATTCTGTTTTTCAACGGGGATGTAATGCAATGATTCATCTCAATTGAATAGACAGACACTTGCTTCATAGGACTCACTTGAATCGTCTCAGATGTAATAACAATACGTTTAGCATCCGTGCCTGCTTGAATTGCAGAAAGCAAATGATAACGAAGATGAACATTGTATTTATCACGAAAGTACTGAACAACCGAGATAACAGCTCCGGTTTCAACAGCTGCATTTGGAACAAGAAGTCCAACAATTCGTTCATTATCTGATGTTTTCTCAACAATATGAATGCACGCAACGAATATCTACAATCCAATCAACGCACATTATGTGTTTCAAATCAAGGGTCCCATCATTACAACCACTTGTTTGAAAATGGTCAGGAGAGTTGAAAAAACTACAATTGGAATTGATCATGGAACATCATACTCTTGTTACCATATGACACATGATAAAAGCGCTTCTCTAGACAATCTGGGATTATGTTCCGCAAATTGGGAACCACATATTTGCTTCAAGATTTACATCTGATGTTCAAGTTTGATCACATTTGACTTCACCTGCGACAGTCCAACGACTTTCTTCCCACGTGTCTGCACCGTGATCTTCATATTCTTGGTTCAATACCAACTCATCTTTAGTAGTGTTTGTTTGAGAACCTGATTCAGATACACAACGGTTCTCCAATTCCAGATCACTAAGCAAATACACAACAGTTATCCAATTCCAGATCGGTAATGTAAGGAGAAACGTTGAGATAATGGACATCCATCAAGCTTAAAAAGAAAACTTGTGTCTCCCATAGTCACAAACGATTGCGGTTTGTATTTCGCATAGCCACGGTTTCCGTAGTAAAAAAAGGTTGCGGTTTGCACATTCAATCTTCATTGCTTCATTAAAATTAACAAGGCGGTCTCTTTGCACCGTGATCTTCATATTCTTGGTTCAATACCAAATCATCTTTAATAGTGTTTGTTTGAGAACCTGATTCAGATACATAAATCTTGAAGCAAATATGTGGTTCCCAATTGGTTACAGAAACCACTAGCAGAAGAACCCGACACGTCTTCATGTTACGGAGAATGTTCTCGAAATTAAAGGAAAAGGAAAAATGCTTGCTGAAGTTTCGTCTTCTATGATGATTCGAAACATTCCGAATAACTACACAAAGATTTGTTGCGTACTGATTATTGAAAAGACTTGTTGAAATCGAATAAAAGAGTAAAAAATATGAATTGAGGCGTGCATTATTTAAATATGAATCAGTTGGTATGTGTTCATATCAGCGTTGTTTATCACCCTGTGTGAGCATTGGAAGCCGGACAAACATGACAAAAACGCTTCTTTAGACAATCTAGGATTATTTTCTAACTAAACCCTTGAATCCCAATGCTTCTCTAAAAATATTTGTTTCTTTTGCTAGTGTTTCCCATAGTCACAAACGATTGCGGTTTGTATTTCGCATAGCCACCGTTTCTGTAGTAAAAAAACGGTTGCGGTTTGCACATTCAATCTTCATTACTTCATTAAAATTAAAAAGGTGGTCTCTTTGCACCGTGATCTTCATATTCTTGGTTCAATACCAACTCATCTTTAGTAGTGTTTGTTTGAGAACCTGATTCAGATACATAAATCTTGAAGCAAATATGTGGTTCCCAATTGGTTACAGAAACCACTAGCAGAAGAACCCGACACGTCTTCATGTTATGGAGAATATTCTTGAAACTGAAGGAAAAGGAAAAATGGTTGCTGAAGTTTCGTCTTCTATGATGATTCGAAACATTCCGAACAACTACAGAAAGATTTGTTGCGTACTGATTATTGAAAAGATTTGTTGAAATCAAAGAAAAGAGTAAAAGAGATGAATTGAGGCGTGCATTGTTTAAATCTGAATCAGTTGGTATGTGTTCATATCAGCGTTGTTTATCACCCTGTGTGAGCATTGGAAGCCCGACAAACATGATAAAAGCGCTTCTTTAGACAATCTAGGATTATTTTCTAACTAAACCCTTGAATCCCAATGCTTCGCTAAAAATATTTGTTTCTTTTGCTAGTGTTTCCCATAGTCACAAACGATTGCGGTTTGTATTTCGCATAGCCACCGTTTCCGTAGTAAAAAACGGTTGCGGTTTGCAAATTCAATCTTCATTGCTTCATTAAAATTAACAAGGCGGTCTCGGTTGCATATTTTAGATAGACCTTTAAGTACGGATCCTACAACTGCATTTGGAACAAGAAGTCCAACAATCCGTTCATTATCTGTTGTTATCTAAACAATATGAATGCACGCAACGAATTTGACAACTGTAACAGCTTATTAAAAGTATAAATCACCTCCAATCATTTCCTGGTCAAATCACACACTATAAAGTTTAAAGTTATCGTGTGTTGTAGTTTGGAAAGATGACCGAATAGAGATCTGAATAACAAACTGTGGAGAACTTGTTTGCGTTATCCTTCAACATACGCTAAAATACTCTAAAATACGAAACAAAACTCTAAAATACGCAAAATTACCCAAAAATACGCTAAAATACGCTAAAATACAATAAAATACATGAAAATATGTTAAAATACGCTGCAATATGTTAATATACGTCATATTACGAAAAATACATGAAAATACGTTAAAATACATCGAAATACGTATAAATACCCTAAAATAGGTTAAAATAAGCTAAAATACGTTAGTTTACGCTCAAATACGTCAAAAATACTATAAAATACGCAACAGTATGTTAGAATACGTCAAAATAGGCAAAAATACGTCAAAATACGCGACTAATGATATTTCCACACACGTATACATATAACACGACACTATGGAGTACAAGTGGATTTCAAACAAATCTGTACGTAATCTTAGAATACAATATTCGCACGCAACCGAACGACACCGAAATGACGTATGTTGAAGGTATACGTCATAAAACGACAAAATATGCGAAAGTTCGGCAAAAAACGACACGTATACGCGTCGAACCGAGGGAAACACGATAAAACTAAATTTGAAATAATGTCATATACGATCGTATAGACCTATGTCGTATCGTATATCGGCTTAATACGCATCGTATAGGGCTATACGATCCGTATTAAACTTTGAATTTTCTCAAAAATACCCCTGAATTTATTAGAAAAACAGGGGTATTTCAGTAAATTCATCGATTAATACGCATCGTATAGGGCTATACGATGCGTATTAAACTATAAATTTCTCAAAAATGTGTTTCAAATCAAGGGTTCCATCATTACAACCACTTGTTTTCAACGGGGATGTAATGCAATGATTACTCTCAATTGAATAGACAGACACTTGCTTCATGAGACTCACTTGAATCGTCTCGGAAGTACTGAACAACCGAAATAACAGTTTCGGTTTCATCAACTGCATCATTTACCGTGGAATACATCCTTATTTCTGTAAATCGCACAAACAAGCATGCCTTGAACGAGTCTAGAACACTCGTAATCCTCAACCGGCTTTGAAACCGGACGAAATCTATTAAGAAATTGTTCGATTTCATGGTGAGATATCGGCAGTTAGCTCGAAGAAGTTTCTCTCGATCAGGTGTTCCAATAGATTCCCCCAGTTAACAATGTCCTGTTAATGGAATCGTCTCGGAAGTACTGAATAACCGAAATAACAGCTTCGGTCTCATCAGTTGCATCGTTTACCGTGGAATGCATCCTTATTTCTGTAAATCGCACAAAAAAGCATGCCTTGAATGAGTCTAGAACACTCGTAATCCTCAACCGACTTTGAAACCGGACAGAATCTATTAAGAAACTGTTCGATTTCACGGTGAGATATCGGCTGTTAGCTCGAAGAAGTTTCTCTCGATCAGATGTTCCAATAGATTCCCCCTGTTAACAATATCCTGTTAATTGTTTCAAATGACATGCTTAGTAACAAAGAGGAACACTTTATTCTTTTGTTCTTCAATCTTTGTTACTTGTTAATGTTTTATTTTTTCTACTTTTAGAAAGGTTTGACCACTTCACGACTGTAATAAAACGGAACATAATCCCAGATTTTCTAGAGATTCTTCGAGAATTAGAAAAGGAGAAAATACGGAATGACAAGGGTGTTGGTCTTTTCTCCCACGTGTGATCCAGAGGTCGGTCTCAGGTGGGCATAAGATCTGTGGGCCCTATTCTCGGATCTGTGACTCCATGGAAGATGTGATTAAGGTAAGCGTGCAATATCATGTGTCATGTGTCATAAAACGGAACATAATCCCAGATTGTCTAAAGAAGCGCTTTTATCAAGTGTCATATTAGAGAAACATAATTTTACAGACGATTTAGAGAAACAGAGAATACGTTACGAGATTCTTCGAGAATTAGAAAAGGAGAAAATATGGAACGACAAGGGTGCTGATCTTTTCTCCCACGTGTGATCCAGAGGTCGGTCTCGGGTAGGCATAAGATCCGTGGGCCCTATTGTCGGATCTGTGACTCCATGGAAGATGTGATTAAGGTAAGCGTGTCGTATCATGTGTCATGTGTTATAAAACTGAACATAATCCCAGATTGTGTAAAGAAGCGCTTTTATCATGTGTCATATTAGAGAAACATAATTTTACAGACGATTTAGAGAAACAGAGAATATGTTACGAGATTCTTCGAGAAATAGAAAAGGAGAAAATATGGAACGACAAGGGTGCTGGTCTTTTCTCCCACGTATTTCATCAAATGAACTGTCACGTGTGATTATCAAATGACAACTTCAGGGGTCTAGTCCTAGCTAGTTTCTCCCATGTGTGATCCAGAGAATACGTTTCTCGGGTTCGCATTCGACACAACACAACAAAAAATAATCTTCAAAAAATCAGTGCCTTGATACGTATCTAATATGACACATGATAAAAGCGGTTCTTTAGACAATCTGGGATTATGTTCCGCAAATTGGGAACCACATATTCGTGTGTAAAAGCTCGGAAAGATGACTGAATAGAGATCTGAATATACCATTGGTATTTGTTTACCACATGACACATGATAAAAGCGCTTCTTTAGACAATGCATTATGACAATATTGACAGGGGTGCTAGTCTTTTCTTCCACTGTGCAAACTTGAAAAATCTCACCATAACACATTGTAGACTGGTGGGCTTGAATGGTTTTAATATATTTCATCTTGGACTATCTAGTCTAATACTTGAAAATGGATATGATCATGTCAAGATCTTTATCTATCATGTCATCGACCAACTGCTCGAAATCCCTTTCGTTTCTCGGGTTCGCATTCGACACAACACAACAAAAAATAAACTTCAAAAAATCAGTCCCTTGATACGCATCGTATAAGCCTATACGATGCGTATCAAGCCCTCCGCCAGACATAACCTGCACATGTCAATCTGCCATGTCTTTTACTTTATTTCAATACGCATCGTATAAGCCTATGTGATGCGTATTGAATTGAAAAAGTGTGCGGATAGAAGGGGGTGTGCCATTAGAAAACCCCTATAATAAACTATTATAATAAAATTATAACACACTAATGGGGTGGTGGTCCATTGGTAACGACAAAGTCTTTAAAAACACATAGTTTGGGAAGGGGAATGTCTTGGATTCAAGTCCCACATACTACAGGGGTTAAAGAAATTAGCCGTTAAAAAAAATTATAACACAAAGAAATTGAGTGGAATTAACAATTTATCTAACTCCCCGATTACCTTTAAATTTATATATCTATATGGAATTACAGTATTTTAATTATATTTTTTAACGATTTTTTAGTTATAATTAAATTATACCTTTTTTATATTTGTTACAATGATTTTAACATGATAATTGAAAACGTCAAACTATAAAAAATAACCTTTATTTCTTCTATTAAAAACTTTATTTATCAGTGGAGCTTTATTTCTTCTATTAAAAACTTTATTTATCAGTGGAGCTTCTTATAGTGTTAGCTATTATGAAAACAACCTTAATTTCTTCTATTAAAAATTGTATTTATCAGTGGAGCCTCTTATGGTGTCAGCTATGCTCTTTACACTCTAGGCGCAACATATTTACAAACCAAAAGGGTTAGGTGCAACATATCTTCAAAGCAAAAGGCTTAGGTGAAAATTTCAAAATTTCTTGAATTATAGAGGGATCGGGGATGAGCATATTTTAGCGAGGTTCGACACAGTATTGAACCGGTACAGAGGGAAATCGATACCATTCATTTTGAAGACGTTCGGTATTTGGTACTAATCAGTATCAGTTGCTGCTTATTTTGATATTCTGAACTTGAGTATTGAATTTTGGTTTAGAATCAAATACAAAGGCTCGTAAAATTAAGAAGTCATACAAACGGTATCAAACGGACTCCAATTGATCTCATTCAAGCGGCATTGGAACCGTCTCATCAAACTCTACGATGTGAGATTTTAGGTTTTCACTTTTGGATTTATAGGTTGTAGATTTTAGAATTTTTGTTTATTATCATTGTGTCTTTTATTTATTATTGTGTCTTTTCTATATTTGCGTCATTGTGTTTTTATTGTGTCTTTTTTCCTCGACATTGTTTTATATTTTGCTTGATATTGTGTCATCTTGTATAATTCATTGTGTCTTTGTACATTTCTTATTTTTAGGAGTCATTGCAGAAGAACTTAACCCTTAAACTTTATGCATGGAATAATGCTCTTAGAATTTAGAAACGTATTGAACGTGAGGGATGAGGCGTTTGAATTCTCTAATGTAATTTATTCACTATTTTTAAACACTTAATATAATTTTTAAGTTAGTATCCGAAATATTGATCCAAACACGTGCCAAAACTGCTTACGAGACCATTTTTTTTAACACAACTCAGTTTTCGTTAAAATTTATATCGGTATGTTAAGAAAAAAAGTATGCAAAATTAAATATTTTGTTTTTTGTTAACGAATACAAGTTCTTTGAGAAAAATCATATTAAGTCTTAAACCAAATGTTATACCAAAATCTAAAAAAGAAAAAAAAATGCCTAGGTAGAGTTAAATGATTGGTTCAAGTTTTCCTCCTACGCTCTTGAGCCCACTCAAACTGGGTTACTTGCGACCGCTCTCATGAAATATTGGCGCGGTGGTGTTCGCATGAATATAAGCCGATGTAGCATAGGTCTTTCTCATGCGCATAAAGCATTACGCATGCTCTAGTTGCTATGAGGTTTTCAAGTTTTAAAATGCTAACAAGTAACAACAAGGATAACACAATTTACTTCTTTGCGATGAAGTGTAATATTACGTTTTGAATCATGTTTAAACTGTATTTTTTGAAAGAAGAGTAAACTTCCGTTTTGCTCCCTGTGGTTTGGTCACTTTAACGATTTTGCCCCAAACCTTTAAAAATAGCCATTTTACTCCCTGATGTTTTGGTTTTGTTGCCAGTTTGCTCCATGCGGGGAGCAAAATGGAAAAACAAACAATTTGGATGGAGTTAGAGGCGGGGAGCAAACTGGCAAAAAAACCGAAACATTAGGGAGTAAAATGACTATTTTTAAAGGTTTGGAGCAAAACCGTTAAAGTGACCAAACCACAGAGAGCAAAATAGAAGTTTACCCTTAAAAGAATGTTAATTATATTTATTATTGCAATGTGTTCACTTTAATTTAAAATAACACCAAAATATGAAAGTCCAAAACATTTGAAACACACTAATAATAAGTTTTACCAACAACCCAAATAAACAATCGAGCAGGATCCTCGAATCACTTCAACCTCGAAACCTATAAATTGATGGTAATAACCAAAAGAATATTATAACCATATAATAATAAGAGTCATTGATTTTACAAAATAAAAGATGAAAAACCAACAACATCCAACGAAAGGAGTTTCAATAGAATCACCGGATACTTTTTCAACTAGGCGGCGATCTTCGTCCAGTAGTAGGGTGATATCAAGTAGGTGGATTCCAATACCAGGATACCTTTTTCTCACTGTTGACAGACAGAAGAAGAAAAAAAATCTTAATTAATTCAACTCCCTCGAAAAATAAAATCACATTGCTTTCCAAAAGTATGAAACTCAAGCTTAAGCAAAGATCTTAATTAGTTTCATAGAGTGTTACCTTCATCAATGTCATAATAATCACCTGGACATAGTGGTGGTAATTCCACATCTTCCCCTTCAGCTTTGGTACCTATTAATCATAAGCATAATAAGAGTTAAATAAAAAAAAACCATCAACGGTTAAAATAATAATAAACGAGTCGTACCAGATGCAGAGCCTGGACCCTCAGCCAGAACCTCAGAAGGGCCCCTCCTTGTCACTCGAGTTTTTCTACCTATTAATTAACAAGATAATAAGGGGCTGTTTGTTTACCTCTTAATGAGACTCTTAATGGTTCAGACCTCTTACTGGTTCAGCACTTAATGGCCCAGACTGTTTGTTTCACGAGCAGATGTCTGAATGGTTCAGACATTTGCCTCTGAATGGTTAAGATTTATACAGAGTCTGAATGGTTAAGACCTCTAATCTGAATTGGTCAGACATTTGCCTTTGAACGGTTAAGCATTATACAGGCTCTTCATGGTTCAGACCTCTTACTGATTCAGCACTTAATGGTTCAGACCTCTTACTGGTTCAACACTTAACCATTCAGATGTTGCCAAACAGCCCCTAAGATCGCAAATATCTTGATTGGTGATCTAACAAAACCAGTTTATACAAGACTGAGTTTATAAAAAAAAAAAAAGAAGTCATATATAGTTGAACCATATATAAAAAAAGAAACATAATGAACAGTAATTTATTATTAAATTAAAATTAGAATTAGACTAGAATTATTTAAAATTAGATTGAAATGAATAGTAACATGATATCGGGTATAGGTACCGGTCTCAAATTTACCAAAGCGGTGTATTTTTGGTACCGGTTCTGTACAAGTATTCACCGGTTTTTACCCTCAAACACCGGTGCCGTACCAGTACCGACCGGTACCGAACCGTGCCATACTAGGTATATTCGGTACCGGTACCCACTTTTGGGGATTTCGGTAACAGTATTTTCGGTACCGGTTGGTAACGAGCTCATCAAATCATGTAGCAACGCAGCAATGCAAGTAATTGCACCGTTTAGATTACTTTTCATACACACAGTAAGTAAACTGTATTTCGTTTGAATGAGGTTTTATATACACAACTTATTTTGCTTTCTTTTTTGTCTTTTTCTGTAATGAATGAATTGTAGCAAGTAAAATTAACTTGGATATTTAGAATCTTGATGAGCAAATCGTATCAAATCCTGTAAACGAACCGGTATCGTATCGGTACTAAATTTACTATACCAAATCATTTTCGGTACCAATTTGGTACCCACCTTTTGGCGTTTTCAGAATCGTTACTTTCGGTTCGACACCGGTCTAGCACCATACCTGTATTTATTGATTTTTACCTTCAAATACCATACCGTATTGTACTGAGCATTTTCGGTGCCGGTACCTAATTTCGATGATTTTCTGGATCGGTACTTTCGCTGCCGTTACCGGTACCGAGCTCATCCATATTTTAACGTCTTAGCACCGTAATAACTGAACTGAAAACAACCGAATTTTCAACGTGTAGGACGTTTGTGTCCTATTATTATATATTAGGTTATGTAAAATCGTTTTTTATGACGGAGTGACTATCCTTACCACGTCATTTTATTTATGTTTTGATATTCGGTATCTGTTTGCCGTTGCTGACACGCCTTTTGTAGTTACTGGGTCCCGCCGCAACGCGCGGGCGGAAAATAACTAGTTTATGAAAACCACAAAAGAACGGACTAGTTCAAAAAAAAAAAAATTTGAGTGACATTCAGAAACACTATTGAACAATTCTATCGGATCCAGATATGTTTTGCAACCAAATCTAAACAAAACCAGACGAGTGGGTTACCTTTGCCTTCCATCCCTCCAATGAGTCAATGAGTTTTCACTTTTGGGATCAAACTAGTAATAAGACCCGCGCGCGTTGCAGCGCGGGTACTTCGCAAATATTGAACGGATTAGTCTAAACGTTATGTGATGTGTTAACCATATAAAAACACACGTTTTGACGTATCCGATTGAACTCAATGTATCCTATAGTTGCATTGCGATTGGATCAAACGTAACGCAAATCGAATTTATATCGTACAATCATAATATATTATACGCGACCCGACTAACTCGAATTATATTGTCAAGGCAAAAACTCTCGAGGGGGTCAAAGTGACATTTACAAAGTTCATAAAAAGCTAAGTGGTTCAAAATTGCATTTCGTAAACTTAAGGGCTAAGAAATAGTAAAGATAAAATTTGATAAAGTTTTGGGGTAAGAAGTAAACTATAACAAAGTTGGGGCTGAAAAGGAAACTACCACAAAGTTAGGGTGTCAACAACTTGGACTGCTAAAAAGTTTGAATCTTTGTAACTCAACTGGGGTTTTCAAAAATCCATAATTTGTACAAGATTTCCTATGGATGTTGCCAAGATTGAAAACGAATCGTCTTTTAAACTTTGCAATCGTTACAAAGTTGAAGGTTGTTGCCTAAGGTTGCGCTGGGAGAATACGAGAGTGGTGGTGGTTGTTGCCGGAGGTTGTGCTGGGGGAATACGACGAGTGTGGATACTCCATCTCTTGGCGGTGGCTGACCGTGACGTTGATCCAGTGGATGGTGGTGGATAACATCTAGAGAGAGAGAGAGAGAGGTAGAGAGAAGGGTGAGAAAGACAATGTATATGTATGTTTATTGTTTTATGTATTAATTTAAAAAAAGTAAAAAAGAATAATTTGCCCTTGTATGTGGTCTATTTGGTCACATTTAACTAGGAAAACTAACAGAGCTAGGCCTAAAGGATGTAATATGTAAGGGTTTGCTAACATTGAATACGTTTTTTGTACTTTTTGAAGATAAAGGATACAACTTGCAATCTGATGTTAATGTAAAGGACGATTTTTGTAATTTACTTATATTTTTTTTACTTATACTATAAGATACTTGATTTGTTAGCTTTTTCTTTAGCATGTCAACCTCAAATGATGTATGGATGTGTTCGAAAGACTTGCTAACCTACTTGAGGAGTTTGTCGAGTCAGATTAGATGATTAATGAGAAACTAAGCGGCATACGACAAAAACAGGCCGCACTCTAACTTGAGTTAGACACACTTTATTATTGATAAAAAAAAGTGTATTTTCTAGCATTTGAACGTGTACCATTGAAGGCGCACAACCTACCAATGTTAACGAAACAAAATAAAGTCACATGTGTAAATATTTACGATAGTTGATTGTAAGTTTTGCTTAACTATTATATATACATACAAAAACTAACTTAAGACACAATGATTTGATAAAAGGTTGCATCCGTTTTGTTTTGTATATAAGAATTAAATAGAACAAAATATCGCAAAAGTCAAGCTATGTGGTTGTGAACTTGTGATGTTTGATGTACATGTTCGTTTCCCACAAAAGTTGGTTCGACTCCTGAGTATACCGTTTCTTGGTTTTGTTTTTTTGTCCTTTGTTTTACTTTTGCATCCCTATTCCATTGAGGCTTTGGCCTAGTGGTAGAGTGAAAACCCTTTAGGTGTTTAATAAGAGGATGTTATAGTTTCAATACCCGGGGAATGTAACATTTAGCCGTTAAAAAAATCTATAACTTTATGGTTTATTTTATTTTGTTTTCTTTCCTTTTCTTTTTCTTTCTTTTATATATGATTATTTTACCAAACTATTGAAATGTAAAATTTAATATTTTAAACTTAATATTTTAAGTAAGTATGACATGCTTATTTTTATTTATCTTTAGATGTGACTTTTTTGCGAGTTAAAATTCCAGTTTACAAGTGAAAAGGTTTTGGGTTGATAGAAGTTTGAAATAGGTGATGTATTACTTTGTGGAACGATATTATAACCATCATATCTTTTCAAACTTCAAAGGAACATGCCTTTCATTATAACACGTTCAATTTTGTTGGGCCAATTCCCATGGGTGCCAAAGTGTTACTAGATGGCAGCAGAGGCGGTGGCTAAAGTTTCTTGGGCTTGTTACCCCGCAGCAACACGCGATTTAAGTCAGCTCATTATAAGCAATCAACATTATTAAATATATTTTATAGTTTATCCGAATATCATTCGATTTAGCTAACCCATATGTTTATGTAATCTAAGCCCCGCCACATCGCAACGGGTCTCCACCACTAATTTATACCAATTACAATCCTTACACAATTACATAAAAAAATCTTATCTACTTTTTTTTCAGCCTCTCATGTTTCAATTTAAGCTTTCATATATCTATACTATTATAATAGAACAAAAAGGCAACTTTACATGTTACATTGTAACAACCCTCAATAAAACCGACACTCTCGAATATTTCTGACACCCTAATATATTTTAAAATGTCTCAATATGTCTTTAAATACACCCGTATGTGAAAACCGAGCCCGAATTACAGTATAGCATTAAAAATAAAAATTAAAATCTGATTATTAAGTTGAGGCGGGCCGCGTAGGACCCACCCAAACCCTTACGCGGGCAGTATCAAGGTTGAAAATTGATTTCGTTGGTTTCTTTAGTTTAGGCGGGTCGCGTAAGATCTCCCCCTAAGCTTACGCGGGCCGCGTGAGATCAAGATAGTGGCGCAGCCCGGTGATGACACGTGTCATCATCGTGTCAAGCCTAGTTGGTGATCCGGACGAGCTACGCATTGACCTGAGGTCAACGCGGGCCGCGTAGCCCTCAGGCTACTCTTACGCGGGCCGCGTGAGAACCAAAATCAGCAACTATATAAAGGAGGCCTCGGGCTTCAACTCAGTTCGTTCATTTCACTTTCTGTATCTCGAATTCTCACATTATAGGCATAATTTCCAAGTATTATACCCCATAATTAGCGATGTTCTGCTCCGTTGTAAGTATTATAACCCCAGTTTCGTACTAGATACGCTGCCCGATTGATTTAGGGTTCCGTAACAACTATCGTGCTTCTGCCCGACGTAGTTGTTGGAATACCATCTCGGGGAGGGTATCATTAATATTTTCAAAGGGTTATTATACTAACCTATGTACATTTGTATAAATTATAGATTAATCCCAGGAAACCCTTACGCGAAGTCTAAGATAGAAATGTGAGTTTATCCTCTTTTTGTTAACCTTTTGTAATGTTTTACCAAACCTTAAATGTTTTACAATGCTATTAAACGGTGATTGAGTCTTTGTAGTTCTTCAATTACTGCCGGTATGTTGGGGTTTTGTATACAAAATTTACTAAATTGTGAGTAGTAAGTTGGGACGACAATACGTTACCATTGGACAAAGAGTTAGCCAATGTGTAATATGACCCACAAGTCAGGATTGACACTACTGAATGAGTAATTGTGTAGAAATAAACAATGTGATCGCTCTCAATACTGTTTTAATTGATAAAATGTTTCTTGATTAAACTGGGATTCACTCACCAGTATTTCCCACTGATAAATGTTTTTAAAACGCGTTTCAGGTAACACAATGTGACAGCCAATTAGTAAAAAGCCAGCTGGAGAGCACTGAAGACTTGGGAAAAATGTGACTATAAAAGTTACATAAAAGACGATGTTTTAAATTCAATAAAATAGGGTTTATCCCTATAAACGTATTGTAATAAGAAACTTGGGTTTTACCCATGTAATTATTAATATTAAATGTGGTGGTTTTACACTGATAAACATTTCCTAACTACGGTCCTGATGTAATTTCCGCTGCCAAATTAACCAACTGATACCACCGAAATTCTGAGTTCACGTCCGCCCGTTCCCGGGACAGATAAGGGATCGGGGGTTGCGACAGAAGGTGGTATCAGAGCCTAGCCACTGGTCTAAGCCAAAGAAGTGTTCTGCTGACACTTAAAATCTAAATTTTGTGTTAGGAAATAATTTATGTAATTATATGTTTTGTGTTATTTGACTATTTGATAGTTTATAGTATGAGTGATAAAGGACCCTTAGACATGTGTCGTCAGTTGTCTGATTCACCTAGGAGTGAAGGTACCTCTTCACAGCCTGCCCTTTCTGGGTATTCTGCTGATCAGGAAGAAGGTATGTTTGCCTTTAAAGCTCAGTCGGAAGAGCCATTCCCTCATAAAAAGAGAGGATGGTTCAGTAAGGAAGCATTTGCACGTAGGAAAAGAATGCGAAAATTGCAACAGCAAAGAGTACTAGCAGCCGCTAAGCGAAAGACAGATGCCCATGCACAGGATATGCTTAATAGAAGCCTAGCCAATTTCCATATCCTAGCCACAACTGCTGCTGACCCAAGTCTGGAGCAAATAATAGCACCCCAATCACAATTGCAAATCCCTGACCAACCGATGGAGATAGAAAACCCTGAAAACCAAGTAGAGATGCATGACTTCAATCCGGAAGAAATCCCTAGGGTACCAGCACCAAATCCCCTAGACCCAAATTACGATCCCTGGTGGGATGACGTTAGGGACTATGTGCAACGTTACCCGATCCATGAAGACACCCCTATGCAGAACATAGGAGCCTACCCAGGATGGACCCTTTAGATCCCTATTACCAAGATGATTATATTAGGGAGATCTTAGAAGATCCTTACCGATTTCAGGCACTTTCACCCCCATATCAGGAACCAGTACCCCAGATTCCGAACCCAGTCCTAGAACCTGCACCTCCAATGAGTGCAGAAAACGTGCAAGAACTTAGGACATTTTGTGAGGAAATTTTAGAAAGCAGTGAGAGAATGAGACATGTGGGAGAGCGACTCGTATGGAAATACGATGAGTGCAATATGGATTTTTGGATAAATCCATATCCGTGAATGTGATGGTAAAACGGTAATAGTAATAATAATATAATAATAATAAAATAAAATATGTGTGTACGGATGCCTATTACTATTAGTGTAGTTCTATTTCAGTTGGTATTGTAATTTTTATTTCAGTATTGGTGTGTAATAGATGCATAATAGTATATGAATAGAGTAAAGTCGCAATGATCGACGCTTTTGGCAAAAATGCATGTCAGGTGATTAACTATATTAATATTATTCTGTGATATTAATATGGGGTAAATGTTTAAAATTCAGATGGCCGACGAAGGAAATCAAGGAAATCTGAATAATGATAACCAGAGTAACATTAACGTGGTTAATGAGAATCCAAGCATCAATAACAATGGAAACCAAATGGATAATAGTGCCATTCAACACATAGTGGCACAAGGAATCATAGATGCAATGCCATTTATTATTCAAACGATTCAAGAAGCGAATAATAAAAGTAAGCATAGCAGTAAGCGACCAATCGAACCCGAAAACAGCGTGAACAATGGACCTGTACTTCAATTGCCCATTCCCAAAAGGAGAAGAACCGTGTCTTACGGTTGTTCTTATAAAGAATTCTGGTCTTGTAAACCAATGGAATTCTTGGGCAACGAAGGGGCCATTGCAACCTTACGCTGGATAGAGAAAACTGAGGCAGTCTTAAGAATAAGCAAGTGTGCTGAAGAAGATAAGATAATGTTTGCTTCTAATCTGTTTAAAAATTCAGCACTAGAATGGTGGAACACTATCCTCCAATCAAGAGGAAGTGATAGAACTTACAATATGGAATGGGAAGAATTTAAGGACAAGGTAGAAAGGAAATTCTGCCCACCTAATGAGAAGGAACAGATAGCAAACAAATTCCTAAACCTTAGGATGACTGGTGTGGATAGTAAGGGATACACTAAATTATTCTTTGAATATGCTAGAATAGTGCCAACCCTTGCTTCACCTGAACCAGTATTAATTTCCCGTTATATCTGGGGATTAATTGGGGAGATAAGACACGTAGTCAAGGCAGCTAGACCTCAAACCATAGAAGAAGCCGTAGAACTAGCCAATACCTTGACAGATGAATTAGTCCGTACCCGAGAAGAGGATCAAAGAAGGAATCTAACCCAGAAGCTCACACAAGAATTTCGTTCTGGAAATTTTAATCGTGGGAAAAATATAGGTTCTACCTCTGCACCCTACTGTAGGTATTGCAAAAGAAAGCATTCAGGAAGATGCTCCATATACTATAACTTTTGCAAAATTTCGGGACACAAGGAAGAAGACTACAAGAAGAAAGCTAATAACAGGATATGTTACAACTGCGGAGAACAAGGTCATATCAAGCCTAATTGTCCGAAATTAGCTCCAGCTGCAAACAACAAGAATTCCAAAAATGCTAGAGCATTTGTTCTGACTGCAGATGAAGCCAAGATGATTCCAGATGTCATAGCTGGTACGTTTTTAGTTAATGATGTCTTTGCTAAAGTATTATTTGACTCTGGTACAAACCAAAGTTTTATTAATACATCATTTTGCAAAGTTCTAAATCAGTCATTAACTAAACTACCACAAGAATGTCTAGTAGAGATAGCTAATGGAGAAACCGTTAGGATTTCTGAAATCTTGCAGGGAGCAAGAATAGAAATTTTAAATCAGAAATTTATTGCAAATCATTATCCCATGAATCTGGCAGGATTTGATGTTGTATTAGGAATGGATTGGTTAATAGCCAATAAAGCCAGTGTTTTATGTGATCAAAAGTCAATTCAACTAAATTCACCAAAAGGTAAAACGATCACAATTAAAGGAGATAAACCATCTAGATCTACAACATTCATCTCTGTGATGAAAACTGCAAGTTACATAAGAAAAGGATCATTAGTGTATTTGATTTCCATAATCACTAACACTAAAGGAAAGGATTTGGAAGATATTCCAGTAGTATCTCAGTTTTCAGATGTATTTTCAGAAAAATTGCCAGGGCAACCCCCCAGATAGAGAAGTTGAATTCAGAATCCATTTAATACCAGGAACAACACCGATTGCCAAAGCACCTTATCGTTTGGCACCCGCAGAAATGCAGGAACTAAAGAAACAATTAGACGAATTGTTAGAGAAAGGATTTATACAACCAAGTTCGTCACCATGGGGAGCGCCGATACTGTTTGTTAAAAAGAAGGACGGATCAATGCGTATGTGCATTGACTACCGTGAATTAAACAAGGTCACGATTAAGAACCGGTACCCATTACCAAGAATCGATGATCTGTTCGATCAATTGCAAGGAGCTCGATTTTTCTCTAAAATCGATTTAAGGTCAGGATATCATCAATTAAAGGTACATGAAGAGGACATTCCTAAGACCGCGTTTAGAACAAGGTATGGCCATTGAATTTACTGTCATGCTATTTGGTTTAACCAATGCCCCAGCCGCATTTATGGACATGATGAACCGAATATGTAAGCCATATTTGGATAAATTCATACTTGTTTTTATAGATGATATTCTTATTTACTCTAAGAGTAAAGAGGATCATGCAAAGCATTTGCACGCACTTTTAAGTTTATTAAGAAAGAAAAAGCTTTACGCTAAATTTTCAAAATGCGAATTTTGATTAGAACAGGTACAGTTTCTCGGACACCTAGTCAATCATGAAGGAATTCATGTAGATCCCACAAAGATCGAGGCGATTACTAAATGGAAAACCCCTGAATCACCAACCGAGGTTAGAAGTTTCTTAGGATTGTCCGGTTATTATAGAAGAATTATTCAAAAATTTTCTAGAATAGTCATTCCTTTAACTAAGCTAACCTGTAAATCTGTTAAGTTTGAATGGGGATTAAAACAAGAAGAAGCTTTTAGAATTCTTAAGCAAAGATTAACCCATACACCCATATTAGCATTACCAGAAGGAACTGAAGACTTTGTAGTGTATTGTGACGCTTCTAAATTAGGTTATGGATGTGTATTAATGCAACGCCAAAAGGTTATAGCCTATGCATCTAGACAACTTAAGAATCATGAAGAGAATTATTCAACCCATGATTTAGAGTTAGGAGCTATAATTTTTGCCCTTAAGATTTGGAGACATTACCTTTATGGTAGTAAGTTTACCATATTCACTGATCATAAGAGTTTAAGGTATGTTTTCAAGCAAAAGGAGTTGAATATGAGACAAAGACGCTGGATGGAAATGCTTAGTGACTATGATTGTGATATCCAGTATCATGAAGGAAAAGCAAATGTAGTGGCAGATGCTTTAAGCCGAAAATATTATGAAAAGCCAAAAATGGTACGTTATCTTAAATTAAATCTACAAGTAGATTTAAATGATCAGATAAGAGAAGCACAATAATCAGTAATCAAGGAAGATACTGAAAAATTAGAAGGTATGCTAAAAAATTAGAACAAGGAACAGATGGAATTTTGAGATTCCATAAGAAAAGAATACGGATACCTAAATTAGGAAACCTATGTCATCGTATATTAGAAGAAACCCATAAATCTAAATATACGATGCATCCAGGAAATGATAAGATGTATCAAGATTTAAGAAAGAATTTTTGGTGGATAGGAATGAAAAAGGACATAGCAGCCTATGTTTCTAAATGTTTAACCTGTTCTCAAGTCAAAGCTGAACACCAAAAACCCTCAGGATTTTTACAACAGTTGGAAATGCCAGTGTGGAAATGGGAATTGATAACAATGGATTTTATTACTAAATTACCCAAAACAAAGAAAGGCAATGATACAATCTGGGTGATTGTAGATAGGCTAACCAAGTCAGCTCATTTTCTACCAATGAAGGAAACTTTCAGTATTGAACAGCTAGCTAAATTATATGTAAATGAAATTGTTTCTTTACATGGAATTCCTTTATCAATTGTTTCTGATAGGGATAGTCGATTTACCTCTCATTTTTGGTCAAGTTTCCAAAAGGCAATGGGAACCAAGTTAAATCTAAGCACGACTTATCACCCTCAAACGGATGGACAAAGCGAAAGGACAATTCAGACAACGGAAGACATGCTTAGAGCCTGTGTAATTGATTTCGGAGGTAATTGGGACGATCACTTACCTTTAATAGAATTTTCTTATAATAATAGTTATCACACAAGTATCAATGCTGCACCATTCGAAGCACTTTATGGACGAAAATGCCGAACCCCAGTCTGTTGGGCAGAAATTGGGGAAAATCAACTATCTGTCCCTGAGATAGTGCAAGAAACAACTGACAAGATTATTCAAGTCAAGGAACGATTGAAAGCAGCACGTGATCGACAGAAGAGTTATGCTGATAACCGACGCAAGCCATTGGAATTTCAAGTATGAGATAAAGTATTGTTGAAAGTCTCTCCTTGGAAAGGAGTAGTAAGATTCATCAAAAGGGGAAAGCTAAGTCCCAGGTATATTGGACCTTTTGAGACTATTAAAAGAATAGGACCTGTAGCCTATCAGCTACAACTGCCAGAGGAAATGACAGGAATACATGATGTATTTCATGTATCTAATCTCAAAAAGTGTTTAGCTGATGAATCACTGATAGTACCTCTTAAGGATATAGAGGTAAATGAACAACTCAAGTTTGTAGTAAAGCCTCTACAGATTGAAGACAGGAAAGTCAAGAATCTCAAGCACAAGAGATTAGTTCTGGTCAAAGTGAAGTGGGACTCCAAAAGAGGACCTGAGTATACATGGGAACTTGAATCTGAAATGCAAAGGAAATATCCGCACTTGTTCCAGTAGATCTCGAGGACGAGCTCTAAAACAAGGTGGGGAGGATGTAACAACCCTCAATAAAACCGACACTCTCGAATATTTCCGACACCCTAATATATTTTAAAATCTCTCAATATGTCTTTAAATACACCCGTATGTGAAAACCGAGCCCGAAATACAGTATAGCATTTGAAATAAAAATTAAAATCTGATTATTAAGTTGAGGCGGGCCGCGTAGGACCCACCCCAACCCTTACGCGGGCAGTATCAAGGTTGAAAACTGATTTCGTTGGTTTCTTTACTTTAGGCGGGCCGCGTAAGATCTCCCCCTAAGCTTACGCGGGCCGCATGAGATCAAGATAGTGGCGCAGCCCGGTGATGACACGTGTCATCATCGTGTCAAGCCTAGTTGGTGATCCGGACAAGCTACGCATTGACCGGAGGTCAACGCGGGCCGCGTAGCCCTCAGGCTACTGTTATGCGGGCCGCGTGAGAACCAAAATCAGCAACTATATAAAGGAGGCCTCGGGCTTCAACTCAATTCGTTCATTTCACTTTTTGTATCTCGAATTCTCACATTATAGGCATAATTTTCAAGTATTATACCCCTAATTAGCGAGGTTCTGCTCCGTTGTAAGTATTATAACCCCAGTTTCGTACTAGATACGCTGCCCGATTGATTTAGGGTTCCGTAACAACTGTCGTGGTTCTGCCCGACGTAGTTGTTGGAATACTGTCTCGGGGAGGGTATCATTAATATTTTCAAAGGGTTATTATACTAACCTATGTACATTTGTATAAATTATAGATTAATCCCAGGAAACCCTTACGCGAAGTCTAAGATAGCAATGTGAGTTTATCCTCTTTTTGTTAACCTTTTTGTAATGTTTTACCAAACCTTAAATGTTTTACAATGCTATTAAGCGGTGATTGAGTCTTTGTAGTTCTTAAATTACTGCCGGTATGTTGGGGTTTTGTATACAAAATTTACTACATTGTGAGTAGTAAGTCGGGACGACAATACGTTACCATTGGACAAAGAGTTAGCCAATGTGTAATATGACCCACAAGTCAGGATTGACAGTACTGAATGAGTAATTGTGTAGAAATAAACAATGTGATCGCTCTCAATACTGTTTTAATTGATAAAATGTTTCTTGATTAAACTGAGATTCACTCACCAGTATTTCCCACTGACAAATGTTTTTAAAACGCATTTCAGGTAACAAAATGTGACAACTAATTAGTAAAAAGCCAGCTGGAGAGCACTGAAGGCTTGGGAAAAATGTGGCTACAAAAGTTACCTAAAAGACGATGTTTTAAATTCAATAAAATAGGGTTTATCCCTATAAACGTATTGTAATAAGAAACTTGGGTTTTACCCATGTAATTATTAATATTAAATGTGGTGGTTTTACACTGATAAACATTTCCTAACTACGGTCCTGATGTAATTTCCGCTGCCAAATTAACCAACTGATACCACCGAAATTCTGAGTTCGCGTCCGCCCGTTCCCGGGACAGATAAGGGATCGGGGGCTGCGACATACATTCTGACCCGCATCAAAATGGTACGGGGCATGATGATTGCCCAAAACTTATGGCACTATTAAAAATTTCATAATTAAACATGTTGTCGAATCCTCAAATTAGTGATGACGTCTGAAGGATCTCGCTGACGTTGTAATGCCCCAGTCTTCGTCTTCTACAAAAAAGAAAACCGTTAGCCTCGTCACGGAGGGCCCCGGGAGGGGGATCCGTGACCAAGCTCCGGCGTGAGAATAAGTAAACTTGCCGGAGATAAATGAGAAGCCTATTTCGACAAGTATGATCGCCAGAATATTCCCCGTGGTGTGGATTCTGATAAATTGGTTATTATGTCGGAATTTAATGAGAGTGTATGATGGTCGGAATAAATGAGAGCATATAGCATTAAGTGAGAGTTACCTTGTCCTCTAAGGATCGCTGCTTACCTTCCTTATATAAAGGAAATGACTTATCTTTCTTGGTAAACGACGCCTGAGCGATCTAACGACATTCTGCCGTCTTTGGGGAACTCAGACACGTGTCTGAGTCCCAACGGTTGGATCAGGGGCTTCAAGTAATGAGGCCAGCTTGGTTGTACTAGGTTTCCGGCGACTTCTTTCTCTTCATCAATCAAGCATTTAATGCCTTGCAGTATTCTTGGATTCCTTTCCTTTGTTTCCCGCTCATTTTGTATGTACAAGTCCCTTATCGAAAAGAAGTATTGACTTTGTGCTTTAGCAATTGAGCCCAAATGGTTAGAGCCCAAGACGGGTTATGTTGGGCTACCAACTGGCCAGTCGTCACATGTCATGATTAAATGTCACATTTTCATATAAGTTCAAATATTCAAATAAAAACATCAAACTTGTCTTTTTAATTACTAAGGCAAGGCTTCTATGTGATCCTGATCCAGTCTAGTCTTCAATCCTCTACACATGTATTATGCGTAAAATAGTATTTTTGGGTCAACTACAAGAGCTAGTGAGTAAACCTTGGTTAAGTAAAATAGGTTTACCATTTCAAAATTTAAAAATCAATGTCATTTGTTTTACCTTTTCAATTTCAAACAATAATTTAAATATTAAGTATGGATGAGCAAAAGGTACCCGGTACCGAATTTACCGAACCGGGTAAACTTTCGGTATCGACTTTTGAGATTTTCGGTACCGTTTCGGTACCGATATTTACCCTCAAATATAATGTAATTTTATGTATACTATATGATAGTTTAAGTATTTTATAGATTTAATTATAAATTTTCTTTTTCAAGCTTGAATAAAGTAGTGATATGTTTATTTTGTTCATCCGATTTCTGCTTAAATAAAAGTCATGTTGCCTAGAAGATTCATTCTTTGGTGTTGCCTTGTTCCTGACTCCAGAGTTCTCCGGGTGTCGTGGTTAAGAAAAACCTAAACAACAACATGTGACCCCATATTTTACGAGGTTCCAAAAGGGCACTTGTTTCTATAGAGAATATTAATTGACGGTGATAAATGATTATGGAAGTGATGAAATGTATGTAATTGTTACTCTGCCAATGTTCCTTTCTCTTTGATATTTTCGATAGTTACATTTTTTTTGAAAGGCTATGCTTCATTTTCGATAGTTACATACTTGCATATAGTATAAATAATTTTACATTATTGTATATAAGATACTTAGTTGCACTTATTTTTGTCTAAGTATGGACAAAAAATGGTGCTCACTAAGAAATGTGTGTATGTTGACTCAACAATATGTGATGAGTGTGGTTTGTCATCTGTTTATCCATTGTAGTTTGCTAAAACGGTTTGGGAATTGGTATATAAGTGGTGTAAGATGAATATTAGAGAAGGTTCAACAATGAAAGATATATTGCAATCTTTGTTTTAAAAGCGAGAGGCGCACAAAAGGGACGAGGTCTAAAAATGAGGCGCAAAGTGCAAAAGCGGTGGGCTTTTCGTACCCGAGGCGCCAGAAGATTATATAAAATTTTATATATATCCCATAGGTTTTTAGCATTCCTTATCCAAAATGTAGTTATAACTAAGGTTTATTTATGATTTTATTTACATGTACAAGCCAAAAAACCTATTGTCCAATACTTTCATGCATAAAAACAACATAAAAACACCCAAAATACATAACAACATTTACAAGAAAATGGGTCAAAGTATTATTCTAACAACTTTATGGGTGTTATGGAAGACGAGAAACGAGTGAGTATTCACTAGTAGCTTGCTAGTGTGGCCTATCTTTTATTAAAATCGTTTTTCTTAACTTATTTTGTCTATTTAAACTATGCAATCAGAGTAGTTTCAATCTTCACCTACAAATCCCAAGGTATTTATAATTTAAACGTCGATAACAACCTTCGATTATCAAACACCACTAATGTTACTTAGATCTACCTTATTTTTATTTTGGTTAAGAGGTCCACTACGGCACTACCAATACCCATCATGACCAGGATTCATTATAATTTATAAACACAACTAAGCCAGTGCCGTCAGATCTATAAGCAAAGTGAAGGGGTGGTGCAGGCTAAAAAAATTTGTTCAAGAGTAGCCGAAACGGATACATAAAACGGCGAGTAAAAATGCAAATGTTTGCACTAAAAATATACTTTGCCGAAAAAATTAAGGGGTAGCAATGCTATATCCGCCCCTTAACCAAGCGATATCTCCCCACCATCAAATCAAGTCTATTGGTAAGGGAGAGAAAAACACTACTTATCTAGAGGCATTCTCATATTCAAATCATAACGGTACGTAGTCCACGTCAGTTGATTAATAGTGTACTTGTGTCCCAATCTAATATCCTAGGTAGTTCTTAAACAACACATCTTTTCTAAGTCTTTAACATATATAAAGATTAACGACTTGATACAATGGTCGAACTTTTTTTCTTTTTCTTGAAAAGTAATACATTTGTTGAACTTACTTGGCTTTAGGAGTCTGTTTATGATAACGTCGTATTATCGAACCAATCTTTCTTACTTGTACAAAACATGTAGAAATGTTGTTGAAGGAGATCCTTGTGTTATGTGTTTAAAATTTTGAACTTTACAACCAGTGGTGACCCAAGAATTATTTTATGGGGATGCGAATGAGGGGTTCAACTAATTGTTTAAGGGGTGCAGGCCGGAATTTTGCCTATAAAATACACTAATTTTTTTAAGAAGGGTGTCCCCATCCAAGCCACAACTTGGGTCCGCCCCTGTTTACAACTAATCCGTATTGCAAGAGAAATTACTAACGCCAGTTTTCTTTTAGATCATTAAGCTATTAATTGGAGAGTGCATTATATGTATACACACATATAATAAAACAAGATGTAGATTCACTCACACCACTATTCACAATCTCAAATCACACATTACAAGTGCTTGAAAAACTATTGTACACAGCAATGTGAGCATGGATTATAAAATAATTTACAATTTTGCATCTACAAAGGTTGCAATTTGAACCCTCATGTTTAACTACATTTACCTTTTAAACAATATACTTTTCCATTTGCTTTTTTTACTCAATCACGATACGACTTTATAAAATTCCGAACGTACCCGACGTACTCTTTTTTTATCTACATTTCGATGTGAAACTTTTTTGAAACTGAATTGTGCTTAATGATGTAGGTCATCGTAGCACAAACGTACAAACTGTCAAATCTGCTTACAGATTTTTTTTTACGTTTTCCTCTTATAACTTTTAAATACAATGTTTTATAAAGTTCTAATTTCGCCTTTACGAGTACATTTTTAATTCTAATAGCGTTTCAATATGAATATCTTCAGCGAGTGAATACTGATGCATAATTAACTAAATCGAGTTTTACATATTTTAACACCATCGCTGAAGCGAGCTGGTTTTACTCACTAGTTAAATTACTATCATGCAACAGAAAAAATATATAATTTGATAATCAAATTTACATTAAATGCTCAAAAGAAAGTTGTTCCTTATTGCATGGATATGAAACATCAAACAATCATGATTCATGTGAGATGTGACCATGCATGTGATGCCTCTGCACAAGTGTTTAGGGTGTAAGGGCCACTCCTCTAAGGCTATGAGGTGTGGATGGAGCCTCATGGGCTTTATCAAGTCCACCTAAGCTCCACGTCAGCGCCACCTAGGATCCAACTCAGCCATGGAGCCCCCTTTAAATTGCAGGGTGTGGATGGAGCCCCCTATTAACCAAAATTAAAAAAAAAATCATTGGTTTAGAACATGGTCCCCACCTGAAAACGCCCCTCTTCTCTCGTTAACATGTTGGCGACACCACCATGGCGCCCCGGCATAGCGCCGGGGGTGTGGTCGATGGCGGAGGGGGGGCGCTATAGGTGTTCAGCTGGCTAGGGTGGCGCCCCCACACCCTCCAGCCTAAGTGGGGAGTGACCTCTTTTACCCACAGCCAATCAACACGCACCACGTCAACTCCCCACTTAACTCCCCCCACACCCTCAATTTGATGGCGGCACTCCTCTCTTGGGGGACTTGTTTTTTATTTCTTTAAATTAAGAAAATATTTTTATAAAAAGTAAAACATAATTTACATACAATAAAAAATTACATTTCATTTAATAAAATAAAAATTACATCGCAATATTACATAAAAATTTTAGAAATTGCACGGCCAACCGTACTTGTTAGCGATCTCGCGCTTTCGGGCGAGGATGAACGGCAACATTTCCGGCGGAGCATCGTCGTGCGGCTTGAGGAATGTTTTCATATCTCGATCGTGCGCGTAGTTTCTCGTCGTCTCGCGTTGTTCCGTTATGAGATCGCGAGCCTCCGACTCTCTTTTCTTCCTCAATTCAATCGCCTCCATAGAGCTAACGTGCTTCGCTTCTTTCATGGCGGTGTACTCTTTGAATTGTGCCGCCAACTCAGCCGAGCCCTCGGACGATGTCGCTTGACGCTTGTCTCGCCGTTGTGTTCTTTGTGGCGAGGGGTCTTCGTTCATATCGGGTATGGAAGGGTCCGTGTCAACGAACTTTCTTTTTTGTGCCGAACCTTCCCCTTCCTCACCCAACAATGGGACTTGGGCCCATTTGTCGTGTTTTCGAACGACCTCCCATGCCTCGACATGTTGAAAACCGCTCGGATATTTATTTTGAAAATCCTTTAAAGCGATTTTCATCACGTCGAGATCGTCACACCCGCTATCTCGTGTGCGATCCTACATATTATAAAATAACAAGTGTTAAAAACATATGAACTTAGTAAACAAATTTAAAAAATATACAACGTTAAAAAATATAATTTTTACCGCTTGTTGGTATAGGCCGTTGAAATGGTTTATTTTCGTCATCATCGGTAGCCATTTAGACCGTACTTGATGCACGGTCCGGTTACTTCCACCAACGGTGGCGTTATAATGATCTAAAATCCTACGCCAAAATCCCTCGCGGGTTTGTTGATTGTCCTTCTTTTTGTCGGTAGAGCAATGTACCCACGCCTTCGCCAACGCCTCTTCTTGGTATTTTGACCAAGATTGGCACTCCATTTTTGCCTTTTTACCCCGCCTTCGCCATCGTCGCCGGTGTCATCTTCATAGTCGCCCAAATTTTGAGTTTCGGGCACTACTTCCTCGTCCTCGTAAATAGGTAGAGGACGTTCAACATTTTCTCGTGGAGATGGAAACGGGTCGAAGGCGGGGGCTTGAGGATCCATTGATAACAAATTTTGGAAATAGCCGAAAGGGGGTTGTGGTTGGGTGTTGTAAAAGGAGGGGTGTGAAGGTTGTGGGTAAAAAAACGAGGGTTGTGTAGTATATCCGAAAGGTGATTGTGGTTGTGGTTGTGCACTTGCACCGCTCGAACCACCACGAGACGGTTGCGAGCCGCGTCCCTTAGTGTTAGAGCCGACGGACTTTTTCTTGGCTTCGCGAGGTTGGTTCTCCATTGCTCGGTTTGGCTTTGTGTTGTATTTGAAAGAATTTTAGAGGAATAAGATTGAAAATTTGTGTGGTAAAAAATTAGATTTAATGGGGGTATTTATAGGTTAAAATTGGATTTTATTTTTTTATTTTTTAAGTAATAGCCGTTGCCAAACGTTCAAAAAATCAAAAAGTTTGAAAAGTTGTGCGGTGAATCAATGCCGCAGACCTGTCCCAGCTTAGTCTCCCCGAGGGGTCGGCGGCGGTGTTCCCGAGCGGGGAACTCACTCACCGCACGCCACCCCGAGGGCGCCCCGTTCACCCTTTACTTCTAATTTTAAATATAGTTGAATTTTGTGCATTATTGTGATGTAACATTTTATATGTGTATTGTGATATAACATTTTATATGTGTATGTTCTCTCTTTATTTTGTTTTTCTCTTATTAATCACACCGGGTACAAAAAAAGATAGATATTAGGGAAATATTTTATAGTAAAACAACATGTAACAACTCTCATCAAAAGTCATAATTATTATTTTAATTATCCAATAGGAAACCCTAATTGAGACACCCAAGTGATTCTGTACAAACCCTAAAATTTTCAGAACAATCAGAATCAGGATCAGGGCCCCTAAAACTCAGGGGGGGTAAACCCTCGTCAACGATTATCTAAATTAAGTGCTGTCAAAATCGAATTAATGAAATTCATCAACTCAGCAGGCCTAGTCCCAAACGTGGCAACCCTATGACCGATTTGTATCCCTTGCGCACCGTAAGGGATATGGTGTTACGGTGCGCAAGCCATGTCAAAATTTAACTATAAATAGCAGACATTGGCACTTGAAATTCGGGGTACGTTCGACGAAGAAATTCGTTTTAGGCACCGAGTTATAGTCTGTTTACCACAATTAACACACACGGATCACTAATCGACGCCGCAATCAGGGTATTAACTCGATCGCTATTACGATTCATTTTCCGATCGATCAATAATCCAATGGATGTTTAAGTGCTGCCCACATTAGGGTTTATGCTTTGTCATTCGTCGTTAATTCGATGGATGTTTAAGTATCGCACTTTGTCATTCGTTGTGAGGGTTTGATCTCGTGAGTTATCGTAAATGTTGTATTGATTACTAACCCAGAATTGTGTGCCTGTTATTAAATTTAGGTTAAAAAGGCTAAATCAGTAGGCTAAACTCTGCTCAAATTAAATCTGCAATGTGAGTCATTCTCTTTTTATCAACTATTTTACAATACCTCAAATTATTTTCAAAAGTTATAATTATAGGGACTAAGTCGTGGATATCTTGAATCACTGGCTAGTAAGGTATTGTGCACATTACTAATTTTCTCTCAGTTAGGTTCATTGACCTACTAGGGATAATCATCACTATTTAGGTTCATTGATCTAATAGTGATATGACCATCGTCACCATTGTGACAGGGCGCCAGATAAAAATAAGATAGAAGCCATTGTAATCGCTCTTATGCTGTAATTAATAACTATGCATCATTTTATGTAAATAGAATGATTCACTCAGTATTTCCCGCTAACAAAACCTTTTTCAAACATGTTTCAGGTGATCTGTTATGATCCAGAAAAAGTGCCGTGAAGCACTACAAGCTTGAGAAAGTGGCTCAGGATAAAATAAAGAAACATGTTTTGTAAAATAAAAGATTTCTTTGTGAAATCAAATGATTGTAAATTACCGGGGTTTTATCCCGCGTTGTGAAATAAAATAATCGGGAAATATTTCAGTTTTAAAAAGATCCTGATAATAAACTTCCGCTGTTAAACTCAATTAATTAAATACCACGGGATTTCTGTCCCGCGGCTCCTGAAACGGGTCAAACCGGGTCGGGGGCCGTGACAGAAAAAGGTGGTATCAGAGCCACTTATCGAGCCACTGATTTAAGCCAATTAAGTATTTAGAAAATACTTAATTTTTATTAATTGTTATTTTGTGATTATGTGTTTTATTATCTGACTAATTTTGTACCGTATGGGCAGATCTTTATATGCTAGCCAATGTAGCAATTAATGCCAATCCTTAAATAATTTGATTCAAGTTTTAGCACCCTTATTAAATATAAGCCAGAAACCTGATTCAGTAAATAAATAAATTTACAAATAAAACTTAGTGTGTTTTAATTTTCAGTAGTTTTGGTAGTTACCCAGTATGAAATAATATTTAAAGGTTTTCTATGAAATTTGATATAATTTTTAACTTAGTATTTGTGGGTATTTTGCATAACAGCATGAGTAATTCGTCGGAAGCCCTTCATAATTTAAATCTCTATCCGGTAAGAATAGAGGTTTCCAGAGATTTCAATAGGTATATACCAGATATAGAAGAACCTATAGAATTCAACGCTTTACCTTTCGAGAAACCCAAGCCTAAGAAAATGGAAATTGGGGAAAGCTCTAGACAAATTGAGGAGTTACCATCTCAGGAAGAGTTAGATTTTATAATGGCAAGCTATAATACTATTAAGCCTGTTAATGAAAATGTTTTTATTCACTCTCTTGAAACACAACTACCAATGAACTTAGAACCAGCTATTCCAAACCCTTCAATCCACTCGCAAATAGACGAATGCTTGACTAATGAAATACAGTTACAAAACTATCCCTATAAGCTTTTTCCTCAGTTCATGTCACACCCCGATTTCCACGTGTCACCGGTGGGCCCGGTGGGGGAGTATCGTGACGTGGTTGGCAACGTAATAGTCAAACAACACAATATTATTATGCACAGCGGAAGCAAATTTAAAATATGATACAACCGAATTTAATATTGTTTATCAATGTAACAATATCCGGAAGTTTATCCACAGTAGGATCGAAACAAAGTAGTATTAATGGTTCAACAGACTTCAGACATCCTAAGCTTGTGAAACTTTTATTGATGCTAAAGAGACAATCCAGCCGATTTCGTTTAGTACCTGCATTCAGTCTTTTTGGAAAAATACGTCAGGTTACACTGGTAAATATATTCAACTGACTCATTTTGGAAAATGATTAAAAATTGGTTTGGATGCACGTGGCATAAACATTTTATTTAACTTGGGAGAATTATTTAATATTATAATCTTGTGAACGAATTACATGTTACTTATGCGTTCAGTAGCCCGGATCTTTTTCGGGTTAAAGATCAATAGACACACCACATAATTGAGTTATACACCGACAGGTGTATGCCTACACCCCGTGCTCAGGTCGTGGCCATCTCGTAAGATGATGCCAAGGATATCCGGGACATGGTCATTAACCCCCCAAAGGCTGTGAAGTAAACAAGACTGTTTAAACGAGCCGATCAAATTATTCAACTACCCACTTTAACGGTGGAGATTTGATGCCCGATCAAGCGGTATGCTATATACCGTAACCCAAGCCCGTATAGGGAAAATAAGTTAAAAGTATTTACCTGAGTAAGTATTAATCACAATAAGCAAAATGCACGTAGCTTTTACTGGTTCTCCTAATCTGGAACGAAGGTTTAATATAACCTATTAGAATCCTAACGGGCCTTTAATTAAGCTTAAGCTTAGACCGGCTAGTTTCGAAGATACGGTTCGTACGCACGATTAAGCGAAGACCGGATAGAATGTGATTTAGACCCGACAAGTTCAGAGACTTGTTTAATATGGGTCCTTCATGCACATTCTGGATTTTGAGATTAAACCGATAAGGTTTGACCCGTTTCGGCTAAATTATGTAAACTTGTTACATAAACCGAACCGAACGCGTAATAGGCGTAACGGGTATCCGTAAGAGCCATATACAGGTTTCCTAAGTTAATATGCTTCAAATATGTTATGACATCAGTAAGATGTCTTTCATTATGCCCGAAACGTGTTTAAACACAAACTAGGCCCCGTAGGGGTAGTTTGGTCATTTAAAAGTTTATAAAAGAGTTTAGATGTTTAACTGAGTTACAGGTCTGATGTAAACAGAAAACATACTCAATTTGATAAGTTATATCAGTAGGTTAAAGCATATATGTGAAATTTACCATTTTCCACCAAACTATGCCCCGTAGGGGTATTTTGGTAATGTCACATAAGCCGAAAAGCTCAAAACTGAAGTCTGAGTTTATCAACCTTAGCTTACTGTTAAAATGTTATAATTTGACTCATATATCAGTAGGTATCAACCCGGGTATGTTCAATATGATTTTAAAACATACTATGCGTTGAAAACGCTAAATAAGGCGATTAAAGGCCATTACCGGGTTCAATACTTAAAGCTGATGTTTTTATATTTCCAGAAGGCTTAAAATAATTTATTTATCATATGTGATCAGTAGCAAAAGGTTTGGAGTCGTTTAGATGTGTAAAACTCATTTTATGGCCCGTAAGGGCAAAACCGACAATTACCGGATTAAGCCTACGACTACTAGTTATGCTCAGCCTAAAATTAATTAAAAATCTTTAAAAATCCCAAAATAATATATTACATCAGTGGGTAAAATATTTGGTATCAAAAAGTAGGCTTAACTAGGCTATACGCTAATTACGCCGTTTTATTAACATAAAGCATTAATTTTGCGATAATGAGCATAACTCTCAATCTACAAGTCAAACTGATGTCAAACTTTGCATACAAGTTTATATATCAGTAACTAAGGTTTCTACACTTTTACATTTTTATAAATCACGTTTTAAGGTAATAAGGGCATAACGGTCAACATATGAGCAATTAACGGAAACATGCATATTAATTGGATAACTAATGAACCAAGGTGTATAATCACAGAGGGTTGTTCTAACATGTAACCTAATCCAATTAAAGCTCTGAGGCATTTCTAAAACATGCCTAAACGGGTCAGAACTGAAAGTCAAAGTGAAAGTCAAACTATGCGACTTTCGGTTCCGAACCGGGTCTAAACAGGAAATTGTCGGGTTGAACATGTTTAGACATGTTCTTACACTTATTACTAAGTTATAACAATGATCAAATAGGTTGTATATGGTCTATAATGTTAATTATGCAAAAATGACATTTTAAGCTTCCTGTTGACTTTTTCTAAACTAGTTTGACCCGACTTTTGACCTGGTTAGAGTGGTAATCAGGGGAAACCCTTTTGAGGTTTTATTACCCACATAAATACCAAACTATAACTACTTTTAATTCGAGATATGACTGAGCCATTATTGACTAATCTCGAAGTCAAACCGTAATTACGACGGTTTGACTTTTAGCTAATTAACCAAGCTAAACACAATTAAAGAAGGACTAGCAGACTTACAAGAGTCCTATGCACGAGATATGATCAGTTGGACCTGCTTGAGAGCTCCAGAATTGATCAGTTATGCACTTGAAGGTGTGAGGAATGATGTTGCAACAAGGTGCCCTTTTATAGTGAATTTACTCACCACAATTGAGTGACAACAAGGTCTAGGACACACCACAACTGCTCAACACTTGTTTCTAGTGTTTAGGGGGTGTTTTAGGGGTCAAGTGAGGTGGAGAATCGAGTTAGAATCGCACACAAAGGCACCTAGCAGACACACATCCAAGAAAATAGGCTTTCTGCCCAGCTAAGGCAGTGGCGTAGCGCTACTGCCTAGGCAGTTAGTGCTCGCGCTACGCGAGCCCTAGGGGTCATCCAACAACTTTTTAAAAATGGCAGTTTTGGTCCCTGGCTCTTCAAACTTCGATTAGGCACTTGTTCTTTGCATTTTGAGCCCTCGTAATTGACGTATAAGGGCTTCAAGACTTTTACCTACTTTGATTAGTCCTCGATTAACTTTATTGTTACCCGAAAAGGCCTAATTTTCAATGTTGACGCTTTAACCCCTCCCACACGAATTTGATCACAACTTGCTCATACGTTAACGAAAATTTATGAAATTTTAATCGTGCATTCTAGTGATCATAATTTACCGTTACAAAGCTTCGGGTTTGTCAAAAGGTCACTCAGAGGTATAAATTAAACATGTTGACACATTTAGCCCCTGTAGTTTGTAATCTCTCACTTTTAGCTCCGTATGATCCATGATTTATTCGTTTGAAGGTATGAGCACCATGTAGGGTTAATGTACATTATATTTATTCACAGTTGACACTTAGAATACGTATATTCACATACTTTCCATGATTGTCAACTTTAGTCCTTCTATAATATTTCTTTCACACGTTTAACCATTTGACACGTGTCTACACATTATAGGACGTGAATTTTCGAGGTGTTACAGTTCAATCCAGAACCTTTACCAAATCCACCAATAAGTAACGAGAATATGGCTGAACTCCGCCACTTTGGCGAAGAACTAATGGATACTGGGAATAGGATCCAAGAGGTTGAGGGACAGATCTCCTGGAAATACGATGAGAGGGAACGGCGTTACTAGAATAACATCTGACAAAGGATAGGGGATTTATGGAACTGTGGTTGTGTAATAGTAATAGTAAAATCAGTATGTGTAAAATAAATAATAAAACGGTTGTATATAGAAGCATGCTATCATCTATAAAACAAATAAAATTTTAGAAAATTTACAAATTTTGTTTGTATATTCGTTTACATGATTATGTGCAATTAATTATGACATTGGATTATTTCTTTTATACTAATTATTTATCTATAAATTAGATATCAGATGGAAAACGCTACTAATGAACCAGTTAATGAGGTTAATCAATCTGAGCAACAACCGGGGGATCAATATATGACTAGGCAGGATATAGAAAATATCGTTGCTCAAGGAATAGCCAACGCTATTCCAGCAATAGTTGCTCAAGGGATAGCCAACGCTATTCCAGCAATCGTTGCTGCTGTTAAAAATCCAATCGAACCACAACAAATCGTTCCTAGCAAACGTATTTCTGAAGATAACTTCAGTAATAGCGTAAACGGAGGCAATAATCATACTAATCATGAGAATGAACCACGGCAAGCTAAGAAAAGGAAAGCTGGAACGCCTGGTTGCATTTACAAAGAATTTCTTGCTTGTAAACCCACTGAGTTTGCAGGCAATGAAGGAGCGACTGCGGCACTGCGTTGGTTAGAGAAAACCGAGGCGGTAATTGCCATAAGTAAATGTGCTCAGGATGATCAGGTCATGTATGCGTCAAACCTTTTCAAAGAAGGGGCGCTAGAATGGTGGAATACGGTGTTACAAGCAAAAGGAAGAAGGATGGCGTATGCTATGAACTGGGAAGAATTTAAGAGCTTTGTAGAAAGAAAATTATGTCCCGAGTATGAAAAGGAACAAATGACAAATAAGTTTCTAACCCACCGGGTGGTGGATGTAGATTGTCGAGGGTATACTTCGACATTCTTCTAGTATGCTCGAGTGGTACCAACCCTGGCTTCGCCAGAGCCGGTACTTATTTCTCGTTATATTTGGGGATTGATTGCCGAAATCCGTAATATCGTCAAGGCTGCGAAACCTCGCACGATTGATGATGCAGTGGATTTAGCCAATACTCTGACTGACGAACTAGTATGGACAAGAGAAGAAAATAGAAGGAAGGAAGTAGCCCAAAAGATTACCCAAGAATTCCGTCCGGGTAATCATAACAATTTCAAGAGAAGAGGGAATGGGCAATCTTCCACTAGTCCATTTTGCAACTCTTGCAAAAGGAAGCATTTTGGAAGATGCAAAGGATATTGCAATTTTTGCAAAATTTCGGAGCATCAAGAAGAAGATTGCAGGAGGAAGAAATTTTCAGTCTGCTACAACTGTGGAGAAGCTGGACATCTTAAGCCAGATTGTCCAAAACTGAACAAACCATCTGACAATAAAGCAAAACCAGCAGAAGGAGCAAAAAGAAATGTAAGAGCCTTCCAACTGACTGCTAAGGAAACAGAGCTCATTCCAGATGTGATAGCCGGTACGTTCTTAGTTCACAACGTTTACACAAGAGTATTATTTGACTCTGGTGCAAACCAAAGTTTTATAAATACTTCAATCTGCCAAACTCTTAACTTACCTTTAACCAGCATTAGGAAAATTTCTACAGTAGAAACGGCAGATGGGAATTCAGTTAAAATAAATAAGGTTCTGCAAAACATAGAAATAGAACTTTTAAATCATAAATTTTCTGCAACCCTATTATCTATGAAATTAGTTGAATTCGATGTTATGTGTTAGGAATGGATTGGTTAGTAAACAACCATGCTCGAATTATCTGTGATAAAAATTCCATAGAAATTTGTGCACCCACTGGAGAAGTAATAATGATTACAAGAGATAAGCCATGTAAACCCATAAAGTTCATATCCATAATGAAAGTTGCTAATTATGAACGAAAGCAAGGAATAGTATATATGATTTCAGTAATCATTACTACTAAAGATAAAGAACTTAAGGAAATTTCTGTAGTTTCAGAATACCCAGATGAATACCCAGAAGAGTTACTAGGGTTATCATCAGATAGGGAGGTAGAATTTAGAATTCATCTAATTCCAGGAACTATACCAATAGCCAAGGTACCTTATCGGTTAGTACCCACAGAAATATTAAAACTGAAAAAGCAATTAGATGAATTATTAAGTAAAGGTTTCATACAACTTCGTTTATCCCCTGGGGGGGCACCAGTGTTGTTTGTTAAGAAAAAAAGGATGGTTTGATGAGAATGTATATTGATTATAGGGAATTGAATAAGGTTACAATTAAGAATCAATATCCATTACCTAGAATTGATGATCTATTCGATCAATTCCAGGGAGATAGATATTTATCTAAGATCGACTTACGTTCCGGATATCATCAATTGAAAGTACAAGAGGAAGACATACCTAAAACTGCTTTCAGGACTAGGTATGGTCATTACGAGTTTACAATCATGCCCTTCGGAGTAACGAATGCACCTGCAGCATTCATGGACATGATGAATAGGATCTGTAAATCGTATTTGGATAAATTTGTAATTGTCTTCATCGACGATATACTTATTTATTCCAAAAGTCAGGAAGAACATTGTCAGCACTTGCATGCACTCTTAACTTTGTTAAGAAAAGAGAAACTTTACGCCAAATTCTCGAAGTGTGAATTTTGGCTGCCAGAAGTGCAAATTCTAGGTCATATGGTGAATCATGAAGGTATTCATGTAGATCCTGCTAATATAGAGGCAATTACCAATTGGAAGGTTCCACAAACTGCAATGGAAATTAGAAGTTTTATAGGTTTAGCCGGATATTATAGCCGGTTTATTAAGAATTTTTCCAAAGATAGCTATACCATTAATTAAGCTAACCTGTAAAATAGTTAAGTTTGAATGGGGATTTAAACAAAGAAGAAACCTTTAGGATCTTAAAGCATAAATTAACAAATGCCCCAATCCTAGCCTTACCAGAAGGAACATAAGATTTTAAAGTATACGGTGATGCTTCAAAGCTAGGATTTGGATGTGTGTTAATGCAACGCAAAAAGGTAATTGCGTATGCATCAAGGCAATTGAAAAAGCACGAAGAAAACTATACCACTCATGACTTAGAATTAGGAGCCATAAATTTTGCCCTTAAGATTTGGAGACATTATCTGTATGGAAGTAAGTTTATTGTCTATACGGATCATAAGAATTTAAGATATATATTTGGGCAAAAGAATTAAGCATGAGGCAAAGGAGATGGATGAAAATCCTAAGTGACTACGACTGTGATATTTAGTATCATGAAGGAAAGGCTGAAGACGGCTAGAGATTGCCAGAAGAGTTATACAGATAATAGACGAAAGCCGTTGGAGTTTCAAGTTGGAGACAAAATGCTATTGAAAGTATCTTCTTGGAAAAGAGTTGTTAGATTCGGTAAGAAAGGAAAGCTAAGTCCAAGGTACGTAGGACCATTTCCAGTGATCCAACGTATAGGACCAGTTGCTTATCGTTTACAACTACCAGGAGAGTTAGCTGGAGTACATGATGTATTTCATGTATCCAATCTCAAGAAATGTCCATCAGACGATTCACTGGTAGTACCTCTCCAAGATATAGAGGTAAACGAAAAATTAAAATTTGTAGAAAAACCTCTTCAGATAGAAAATAGAAAGATCAAATTTCTCAAAACACAAACGATTAGTGTTAGTTCAAGTAAGATGGGATTCAAAGATAGGACCCTAATACACTTGGGAACTGGAATCAGAAAAGAAACGAAAGTATCCTCAATTATTCCAGTAAATCTCGAGGACGAGATTTTTATTAAGGTGGGGAGAATGTAACAACTCTCATCAAAAGTCATAATTATTATTTTAATTATCCAATAGGAAACCCTAATTGAGACACCCAAGTGATTCTGTACAAACCCTAAAATTTTCAGAACAATCAGAATCAGGATCAGGGCCCCTAAAACTCAGGGGGGTAAACCCTAGTCAACGATTATCTAAATTAAGTGCTGTCAACATCGAATTAATGAAATTCATCAACTCAGCAGGCCTAGTCCCAAACGTGGCAACCCTATGACCGATTTGTTTCCCTTGCGCACCGTAAGGGATATGGTGTTACGGTGCGCAAGCCATGTCAAAATTTAACTATAAATAGCAGACATTGGCACTTGAAATTCGGTGTACGTTCGACGAAGAAATTCGTTTTAGGCACCGAGTTATAGTCTGTTTACCACAATTAACACACACGGATCACTAATCGACGCCGCAATCAGGGTATTAACTCGATCGCTATTACGATTCATTTTCCGATCGATCAATAATCCAATGGATGTTTAAGTGCTGCCCACATTAGGGTTTATGCTTTGTCATTCGTCGTTAATTCGATGGATGTTTAAGTATCGCACTTTGTCATTCGTTGTGAGGGTTTGATCTCGTGAGTTATCGTAAATGCTGTATTGATTACTAACCCAGAATTGTGTGCCTGTTATTAAATTTAGGTTAAAAAGGCTAAATCAGTAGGCTAAACTCTGCTCAAATTAAATCTGCAATGCGAGTCATTCTCTTTTTATCAACTATTTTACAATACCTCAAATTATTTTCAAAAGTTATAATTACAGGGACTAAGTCGTGGATATCTTGAATCACTGGCTAGTAGGGTATTGTGCACATTACTAATTTTCTCTCAGTTAGGTTCATTGACCTACTAGGGATAATCATCACTATTTAGGTTCATTGATCTAATAGTGATATGACCATCGTCACCATTGTGACAGGGCGCCAGATAAAAATAAGATAGAAGCCATTGTAATCGCTCTTATGCTGTAATTAATAACTATGCATCATTTTATGTAAATAGAATGATTCACTCAGTATTTCCCGCTGACAAAACCTTTTTCAAACATGTTTCAGGTGATCTGTTATGATCCAGGAAAAGTGCCGTGAAGCACTACAAGCTTGAGAAAGTGGCTCAGGATAAAATAAAGAAACATGTTTTGTAAAATAAAAGATTTCTTTGTGAAATCAAATGATTGTAAATTACCGGGGTTTTATCCCGCGTTGTGAAATAAAATAATCGGGAAATATTTCAGTTTTAAAAAGATCCTGATAATAAACTTCCGCTGTTAAACTCAATTAATTAAATACCACGGGATTTCTGTCCCGCGGCTCCTGAAACGGGTCAAACCGGGTCGGGGGCCGTGACACAACAATATAAACAAAATTTAAAATTTGATAAAAAACAAAGAGAAATAGAGATAAACTGAATTCTTCACATTCATTCTGTTCAACATTACAATATATAGGTAAACACAAGTGTAAACCCTAAAACCCGTAAGTATTGGGTTGGGCCTAAAATGTCTGATTTATAACACTCCTCCTCAGACATTTAGAATTATACATAGTTTAACAACATACTTCAGGATGATGTTAAATAGGTACTTCAGGACCTGAATAAATAAACTGATACTACTGGATCAGTTGTACAGCCTCATTAAAAACCTTACAAAGAAGACCCATTGGGACAAAACTTAGTTAAGGGAAAAAGAGTACAGTGTGTATAATTCTCCCCCTGAATTCAACAAACATCTTTCAATCTGCGGAGACCAATCTTGTGTGATAGTTGCTCGAAACTACTTCTTGGTAAAGATTTTGTGAACAGGTCAGCTAAATTTTCACTTGACTTGATCTGGCAAACATTAATTTCCCCTTCTTTCTGCAAGTCATATGTTGAGAAGAACTTTGGTGAGATGTGCTTTGTTCGGTCACCTTTGATGTAACCTTCTCTGATCTGAGCTATGCACGCAACGTTGTCTTCATAAATAATTGTCGGCTCCTTCTTGATCTGTTCTAATCCGCGTGCTTCTTGTATGTGATTAATCATTGATCTCAACCACACGCATTCTCGACCAGCATCATATAGTGCTATCAATTCGGCATGATTTGATGATGATGCTGTAAGTGTTTGCTTAGTTGACTTCCAAGAAATTGATGTGCCCCCGTATGTGAATACATAACCTGTCTGAGATTTTGCTTTGTGAGGATCTGATAGATATCCGGCATCAGCATACCCAACCAGCTGGGACTTTTGATCTTTCTGATAGAAAAGACCTAAGTCTTGTGTCCCGCAAATATACCGGAATATATGTTTTACACCATTCCAGTGTCTACGTGTTAGATTCGAACTGTATCTCGCTAGTACATGAACTGCAAATGCAATGTCAGGTCTTGTGTTATTTGCGAGATACATAAGGGCACCAATCGCGCTTAAGTACGGTACTTCCGGACCAAGTACTTCTTCGCCTTCTTCTTGAGGGCGATAAGGATCCTTGTGTGGATCTAGTGGTCGGATAACCATAGGTACGCTAAACGGATGTGCTTTATCCATATTGAAACGTACTAACATCTTCTGGATGTAGTTTGATTGATGGACAAATGTGCCATTGCACAGATACTCAAATTGTAGTCCGATACATAATTTCGTCATACCAAGATCTTTCATTTCAAATTCATTCTTTAACAACTGAGCAGCTTTCTCTATCTCTTCAGGAGATCCGATGATATTGATATCATCAACATAGACTGCTATTATAGTGAAATTTGAGAGTGATCGTTTTATAAGGACACATGGACTGATTACATCAGACTTATATCCTTCCTTTTCGAGATATTCACTAAGTCGATTGTACCACATACGACCAGATTTTTTGAGACCATATAAAGATCTCTGGAGCTTTATAGAACACATATCTCGAGGTGTTGATTTTAATGCTTCAGGCAATTTTAATCCTTTAGGGATTTTCATATAGATGTCGTTTTCAAGTGTCCCGTATAAGTATGCGGTGACGACATCCATTAGTCTCATATGAAGTCCTTCATAGATTGCGAGGCAGATTAGGAACCTAAAGGTTATCGCATCCACTATAGGGGAATACGTTTCCTCATAATCAACTCCTGGGATTTGGGAAAACCCTTGTGCTACAAGTCGAGCCTTATATCGTACAATCTCATTCTTTTCATTTCTCTTTATTGCAAACACCCATTTATAACCTACTGGTTTGACGTCTATGGGCGTTCGGACTACAGGTCCGAAAACATGTCGCTTTTCGAGCGAATTCAATTCGGCGTTTATGGCTTCTTGCCATCTTGGCCAATCATTTCTGTGCATGCACTCTTCTAAAGTTTTAGGTACGTAATCATTTTCATTGATTACATCCGTTGCTATAGCATATACGAATATATCATCAACACGTGTTTTATTCTGGTTCCACATTGTACTATCTTGTACATAATTAATAGAGATCTCATTTTCATTCGGTACCGGTGTTTCTTCTGAAACTTCATTTTCCTCTGGATTCATAGTTGTCTCTTCTGGGACATTTACCTCTACCGGGGTTTCACTTATAATCTTTTGTGAGTTTTCACCAACTACGTTACTTTGCTCTTTTCGTTTCCGTGGGTTTTTATCTTTGGAACCGATTGGTCTCCCACGCTTTCGTTGTATAGTAATCGCTTCTGGGATTACTTCAATTCGAGCAGGTGCATTTGATGCTGGTACATGTGACTTTGTCACTTTATTCGTGTCTGTGAATGCATCTGGTAATTCATTCGCTATTCTTTGCAAATGTATGATCTTTTGGACTTCATATTCACATTGACCACTTCGGGGGTCGAGATTTGATAGCGATGATGCATTCCATGTTATTTCTTGTGTTACCAGTCTTTCTTTGTCCTTATCTCCCCCTAAGACTGGGAACATTGTTTCATCAAAATGACAGTCAACATACCGTGCTGTAAACATGTATCCCGTCATTGAATCTAAATATTTAATTATGGACGGGGAGTTAAAACCAATATAGATACCCAGTCTTCTTTGGGTCCCATTGTAGTACGTTGTGGTGGCGGTATTGGTACATATACCGCACAACCAAAAATTCTAAGGTGGGACAAACTTGGTTCTCGTCCGGAGACTAGTTGCAATGGGGAGTATTCGTGATCAGCAGTTGGTCTCAATCTAATCAGTGCAGCGACATGCAAAATAGCATGGCCCCATGCAGAAGATGGTAGTTTACATCTCATTAAAAGTGGTCTAGCAATTATTTTTAATCGTTTAATCAGAGATTCAGCTAAACCGTTTTGTGTGTGAACATGAGGTACTTAATGTTCAACATTGATCCCAATTGACATACAATAGTCATTAAAAGCTTGAGATTTGAACTCTCCCGCATTATCCACCCGGATGTTTTTAATTTGATTATCCGGGAAATTTGCTCTCAATTGTATGATTTGAGCTAAAAACCGGGCAAATGCTACATTTCGAGTAGCTAAAAGGCTTACGTGTGACCACCTTGAGGATGCGTCAATTAAGACCAAGAAATAGCGGAATGGTCCACATGGAGGATGAATGGGCCCACAAATATCCCCTTGGATTCTGTCCAAAAATGATGGGGTTTCATGTATCAATTTAGTTTGTGAGGGCCGAGTTATAAGTTTGCCCAGAGAGCATGTTGCACATGATAAGTCTTGTGGTAGCAAAACTTTTAAGTTTTTTAGAGGGTGCCCGGTTGCACTTTTGATTATTCGTGTCATCATTATGCTACCAGGGTGACCTAGACGGTCATGCCATATATTAAATGTGTCTTTATCTAATAGCTTTTGGTTACTCACCATGTATGATTCGATAGGATTGATATTAGTACAATATAATCCAGAGGATAAGGCTTCTAATTGTTCAACAATTGTTTCTTGGCCATTTTTGTCTGAAGTAATTTGAAGATATTCAATACTATTTTCAGATATTGTTTTTAGGTGGTAACCGTTTTTTTAATATCTTTAAAGCTAAGTAAATTTCTTCTGGATTTACTAGAATATAATGCATTATCAATAGTTAATTTGGTACCCGAAGATAATGTTATGTGTGCTCTGCCGGAGCCTTCGATAAGGTTATTGACACCAGATATAGTACTAATCGGTGTCTTTGCTGGAGATAACTCAGAGAAAAATTTCATATCTTTGAGAATAGTGTTAATACTACCGCTATCTACCAGACATTCATCACCAATAATAGCTCTACTGGAGCTAGTATACATATTTCTTCAGGTAATAAAAATAAATAAAAGTTAATGCAAAGAAGTAAAATGAAACATTGCAAGAGTTTCAAACCAAACCAAATACAAAGGTCACAGTATGAAAAGTAAAATATAAGGTACATAATCCTCAATCAGATTAGTTTCAGTGTTCTTTCCTTTTTTTTCTTTCATTATGTGTTGAGAGGCCTCAATGATGTGTTTAAGGGTGCGACATGTGCGGGACCAATGATTTGACATCCCACATTTATAACAAATGTTGCTTTGGTTCCCGCTACTTTTCCTTTTGAAGGTCGCCCCGTATTATGTCGACTCGATTCACCACCGCTATTTTTAGTGTTCTGGGACTCTCGATGCCATGTATATCCCCGTCCTCGACCTCGACCACGACCTCTGTTGGGGCTGCGGCCTCTACCTCTACCTCTACCTCTACCTCGTCCGCTTTGAGAATTGGCCACATTTGCTTCAGGGAATGGGCTTGCACCGGCGGGTCGCGATTGATGATTTTGGAGTAGGAGCTTGTTGTTTTGCTCCGCGACCAGAAGACATGATATCAATTCAGAATATTTAGTAAATTTACGTTCCCGGTATTGCTGCGACAGGAGCATGCTTGAGGCATGGAACGTTGAGAAAAATTTTCAAGCATGTATTCATCGGGTTTTTTTTCACCACATAATTTTAACTCAGAGGTAATGCGAAACAAGGCAGGATTATACTCACTGGCGGTCTTAAAATCATGTAGTCGTAAATAAAGTCATTCATAGCCGGCTTTGGGGAGTAAGACCAACTTCTGGTGGTCTAAACATTCTTTGATATTTGTCCATAGTTCAAGGGGGTCCTCAACAGTTAGATATTCCCGCTTTAGATCTTAGTGAAGATAATGGCGGAGGAATATCATAGCTTTCGCTTTATCTTGAGGTGAAGTTTGATTACCATCAATAATTGTCTCCCCCAAATTATTTGCCGTCAAATGAATTTTAGCATCAAGAGTCTACGGGAGGTAGTTGTTACCCGAGATGTCAATAGTGGTGAATTCAACCTTTTATAAGTTTGACATATTTTCTACAAAGGAAAGAAATGTATATTGTATGAGAACTTCGGGTTCTCTTTTGCTAGAACAGCAGGTTCTAAACTTTAAGTATGTTTATAAAATAGAGAAGGAAAAACAAACTCATTTATTAATTTTGTATCCTGTAAAAGTGTTTGGAGGGTTCAAATAAGCGGGTCCTTTTAAGCATATTGCTTGGTATCGAGCCCCACACGTATTAAGTTTTGTTATAAAATATTTGTTCAAGTTGGTACTCACTTGAGTGGAATCATTATTCAATACATTGTATATAATCGTCAATCTTTTCTTTTATACTTTTATAGGGATGACAAGGATTATGATTAATAATAACCAAAAAAACAAATCCCTTTAAAACCAAAAGCTGTGTGGATGTGATGATTATTTGATGAGAATTTCATTGCCAATGATGTTATGATGACAAAATAAATCCCCCAATATTCACGTGAAGCCTGATGGTGTGATGATGATGTATCATGTGATTTTTTTTTCAATCTCCTATGTTTACCAATGTCCACCAAGCCGCCGCCCCCCAAAGACGTGATCTCTTTTGTTTTCTCCCAAGTCCTTCACAATTATAATCCTGGAGAATGTGATTGATGTGTTGACTATTGTTGTTTCCTCCTTGTCTGCCGCCGCTAAGGGTGTCCGGGGCGCTTAGCGGGGAGGGGTGCGGTGAGGCAAGTCCCCGAGCGGGAACACCGCCATCGACCCCTCGGGGAGTGTAAGCGGGGAGTGGGGAGCGGTGTGTGTTCACCGCACAAGTTCTCAAGTTTTGAACGTTGGGCAACGGTCGGATTCAATAAAAAAAATTCAATTTTAACCTATAAAAATAACCAACTAAATCTAATTTTTTACCACACAAATTCTCAATCTTACTCTAAAATTCTTTCAAATACAACACAAAGCCAAACCGAGCAATGGAGAACCAACCCCGCGAAGCCAAGAAAAAGTCCGTCGGCTCTAACACAAAGGGACGCGGCTCTAACCGTTGACGTGGACCCTTCCATACCCGATATGAACGAAGACCCCTCGCCACAAAGAACACAACGGCGAGACAAGCGACAAGCGACATCGTCCGAGGGCTCGGCTGAGTTGGCGGCACAATTCAATGAGTACACCGCCATGAAAGAAGCGAAGCACGTGAGTGAGATGGAGGCGATTGAATTGAGGAAGAAAAGAGAGTCGGAGGCTCGCGATCTCATAACGGAACAACGCGAGACGATGAAAAACTACGCGCACGATCGAGATATGAAAACATTCCTCAAGCCGCACGACGATGCTCCGCCGGAAATGTTGCCGTTCATCCTCGCCCGAAAGCGCGAGATCGCTAACAAGTACGGGTGGCCGTGCAATTTCTAAAATTTTTATGTAGTATTGCGATGTAATTTTTATTTTATTAAATGAAATGTAATTTTTTATTTTATGAAATTATGTTTTTATTTTTTATAAAAATATTTTCTTAATTAAAAAAATAAAAAAACAAGTCCCCCAAGAGAGGAGTGCCGCCATCAAATTGAGGGTGTGGGGGGAGTTAAGAGGGGAGTTGACGTGACGCGTGCTGATTGGCTGTGAGTAAGAGAGATCACTCCCCTAAGAGAGGAGTGCCCCTTACACCCTAAGGGTGTAGATGATTATTAGGGATTTTTTTCTTTTTTAATTTTTTTTAAAACCTTGAATAACAATTCATTGATGAATCTGTACAACCGTAAGCTACAGTTAGGAACTTCAGTAACAGATCGAAGCTTCTGTTTGTTTGTTTTTTTTCATGATGTTCGAGGCGGCAGTGACCGCCAGATTGTATGAATGTGTATATATATATATTTTCTAATAACTACTCTTTAAGAATACGAATTTGTGTATCTTCGTATTGAATATGCATATGTATATACTACTGTGAAAAAGGAAGATAATATATGAACATTGAAAAAATATGTGACACATAGTAGAGATAATGATGTGTACCAGTATGTGAGGAATTGAAAATGGTGAGTCTAACGTGTCTCATGGCCTGTAAATCCCAGTGGAGAATCAAAGTGCTGATAACGTGATAAAAACCAAAGAGAAATAGAGATAAACTGAATTCTTTACATTCATTTTGTTCAACATTACAATATATAGGTAAACACAAGTGTAAACCCTAAAACCCATAAGTATTGAGTTGGGCCTAAAATGTCTGGTTTATAACAAAATTTATATATTAATCAATATAAGAAATGTTTTTATAGTCAAGTAGGTAACAAACTTCGGCTATAATGTCAATATGAAACATGTTTTTGTATGTAAAAGGTTGCAAACGTTTATTGAGAACTTGCAATTGGCGTTTCGGTATCATCCTTTCGTATGATGTTAGGTCTAACTCATTCTCATGTTACGCCTTATAGGCTTTAATTAAACTCGGTTAGGTATAAGTAAATGTATAGTTAGTTATCAAGTTTGAATCGAATAATTCATCTCCTTTCTTGTTTTACGTCTTTTATGCTTTTTAAGGTATTTTTGGTACAACGACATGCAACTTGTGTGTTTCGTTTTATATGCAAATATATGAACATGGACGTAACTAAGTAACAGGGGCGGACCTACATATGCCCGTGGGTGGGCGGCCGCACCCCTTGAAAAAAAAAATTTAGTGTTATTTTTCGCGAAAAATCCCGACCGCACCCCTTGAAAAATTTCGACCGCACCCCTTGGAAAATTCTGACCGCACCCCTTAGAAAAAAATGTTAGAATTTATATAAAAATGTTGAAAGTTATCAGTTTGCATGTGAAGTATAATGGTTGTCGGCCATTATATTTGTTTTTAATTCAGTATTCACGTGTTTTGTTTGAGTGTTTCAATACTGATTGTTTCAGCACATGTAATGTGAAATTGGAGGTCCAATCAGGGTGTATTGAGTATTTGGCCCATGTGCTTTAGTTAGAAAAGAAATCATAAACAGCCCACTAAATGCTTAAGGTTCAATAAACATTTCATTTGAATATTGTTGTCTGATAAAGCTTTGCCGACACTGATAGAGCATAAAGTTTGGTGAAGGAAATAGCTGCTCAACCAAAGTTGGTTGAAGAAGAAGCACTTAAACTCACAGCTGATCTCAACGGGAAAGTTACAAGGTTTGAGCAAATCATTGAGGATTTCAAACGGATGTTCATTACATGAGCTCCTGGAGAAATACTAAGGAATTGAAATTAAGGAATATTGTTTATTTTGTATGTGACAGGGACAATGAGTAAAGATGTTATGGCGCGATTTCTCAACAAGAGGAAAGCGGATGAAATCGGATCATCTTCCGATTTTGTTGATGTGAATGATCTTCCCTCGGATCCTCATGATCGCAAGGCGATAGCATCATACAACGTGAATCAACGAGATGATATTAGAAGGGCATACCTACTAAGAGGACCATGTCAACCAACGGGTATTCAATATCCAACATCAACGTTTCAAGGTAAAGAGTCGAGAAAATTCAAACAAGAATGGTATGACCGAAAGGAATACAAGGGATGGTTAGAGTATAGTATAAAATCGGATCGTGTGTTTTGCTTATGTTGTTACTTGTTTAGGTCCAAATTTGGTGATCATAGAGACCCGACCCGACCCGACCCGAACCGGTTTTTTTATGTATATATCTAGACGCCTAAGATTTTAAAAAAAATTCCGCACCCCCACGAAAAAAATCCTGGGTCCGCCACTGCTAAGTAACCAATTTTTAAGTAAAACTTTGATGGTAATCTTTTTGGCTTTTTCATTATAATGTATAAATTTGTTTGTTATTCGATTAAATATGTATATGTCCAAATAGAAGGCCGTCTCTCTTTGGTATTGTGTTCTTTCTTGTAAAGCCGTCTAGAATATATTCCAATTGTAAAGTAACTTGAATCGAATAATACAATTGAAATGAAAAAAAAAAAAAATCCAAAATAGTGGCTCCACTTAGCAAGATTATTATAAAAATGTTACCGACACCGGAATCAACACCACACCACTCACCCCTACCTGACTAATATATGGAATACGTGCGTTCAGCAAAATTTAAACTTTCAACCTTTTGATTGTGCAACACACAATTTACCCGTCAAGACGTTCATCCACAACGCTACCCTCCACAAACCTTTACATCAGAATGTTAGATTAGATTTTAAACCTCTCTAAAAAAACCTTTTTTTTTCTTCATATAACACTATTCTAAAAAAGAGTTGCGAAGGCTCTTCTGCCTGAGCGGTGCAGACCACACGCAGACATTGACATCTGCAGATTGTTTGTTTTTTCGAAGAAGTTTCATTAAAAAACGGCTGCGTGAGCTCTTCTTGGTGCAAACGTGGCCCAGTCACTTCTAAGATCTTCTAAGGTCTGCAGAGGATTAAATACCACCACCCACCACCACCACCGTCCACCACCCACGACCGTCCATCACTACCGTCCACTGCCCACCACCATCGTCCACCACCACTACCGTCCGTACACCACTACCAGTTTATTTTAGAAGTCTACAAACGTTAAAAAAACAAACAACCTTTTTTTTACAGACTGCAGAGTTTTGGTCTAACTCTTCTTCTACAGATGTTTGCAGATGTGATCCGCAGATTTCAGACATTTTACCTCTTAAAAAACATACAAAACAACTCTAAAAACCTCCATTAAAAATATTAAAACAATATGTGAGAGTGGGGGCCACATGTGAGGTCCAGAACAAGACCTTGCCTACGAAGTACGAACCAAACACCTCAGACCACCGGCCATACACCACCCACATCATGGGACGATCCACCTTTGCCCTCGTCCGGATTTTTGGACCATGTCACGCAAACGAGCAATACGCGTTACACATGCTCTTAGGACATCTAAGTTTTATTGTTAAGTACTTAGGTAAGGTTGTAGTAAAACCCTCACCAGTTGAGACATCATTTTCCACTTTCCCAAAACAAAGCAGAAACACAGCTCACACCCTACCCTCCCCCTCACCCCTCCCCTCCCCCCACCCCACCCCACCCCACCCCACCCCCACCCTACTACACCACACCCTCCAATTAAATCTCAATAAATTTGACTCAAAACCCAAGACCCAAACACCAAATCTTGTGACTCTTGTCTGAGTTCCCATTAAAAATATTAAAAAAAAAAACTCAATTCTTTCCCCCTTTTCATCTATTTCTTTTATGACAAAGAAAGAACCAAACTTGCATCTTCTCACCTCTTTCTTTCAATCCACCATGGCTATCTGCATTGACAGATAGATACAAAATAGATACAGTATACAATATATATTATATATATCCTTCTGGAGCTTCACATTTTCAAAAAGCTCAGATTTTTCAACATGGGTTCTTTGATCTTTCAAATGGGTGTCTTTCTTTTCCTTCTTTTATTAACTTTTAGCTGCAATCTTGTGGATTCACAAATTGTAACTAGAAAAGATGTTCTTCAAGGAAATGTTTTCATTGATGGCAAAAGTTCAATTGCAAAGATTGATAGTGACTTTATTTGTGCTACAATGGATTGGTGGCCACCAGAGAAGTGTGATTATGGTACTTGTAGTTGGGGCCAGGCTTCCCTCCTCAATGTGGTATGTTTTTTGCTTTTTTTTTTTAACTTGTGTGTGTGTTTTTGAGGTGTATAGTGTGTGCAGTTGATGATATTATTATAGATGAATCTATAAGGGATTTGTGTAGATTTTATATTATTGTTGGTTTATTCATTACTACTATTGTCATGTGATTTCTTAAGGGGCATTCTATACACACCCCCCCTATTACTAACCACACCCCCCCTTGTGAGAGGAAACTGTCGGTCCCACGCAGGCCCCACCTGTAAGTTATGTGAGAGGAGGGGGGGGGTGTAGTTAGTAATAGGGGGGTGTGTATAGTAGTGCCCTTTCTTAACTTTGTTGGTTACTATTTAGCCATCATGAGCAATCTTGGACATATTTGAGGGTTTTTTTTTTTTTTAAATATTTAAATCTTTAAATATAATTTTAAAGTTGTTTACAAATTTAGCCATAATGAGCATCCTGGACATATTTGAATTTTTTTTAATGTAATTTTAAAGATTTTAAAGTTGATTACAAATTTAGCCATAATGAGCAATCTTGGACATATATGAGGTTTTTTTTTTTTAAATAATTTTAAAGATAACTTTTTCATGTTTGATTTTGACATCCATATTCATATTTGCATAATAATTTGATTAAGACCACCCGTAGTGGGGCGGTGTTTTTGAAAAAAATTGAAAAAAAACGCCCCCCCCCCCCCATTACACTAGGCGTTTTGGGGCGGTAATTTTTAAAAAAATATTGGTTTGGCGTTTTTAAAAACACGCCTAAAGGTGATTAATTTGTGTGGTTCAGTTAGGACTTGGCCAATGAGAAAATAGTTAGCTTTTTTTATATTTTTTTTTGTTTAAAAAAACGCCTAAAAGGGATTATTGGGCATTATTCCCACTACGTCACTTTTGCAATAACGCCCCATGCTGACTGGACTGCCACGTGTCGAATAATGCCCCATGGTGGGGGCATTATTTTGTTTAGCCACTACACATGGTCTAAAGAGACGTACTTGAGTTTTTTTTTCTAATGTAATTTTAAAGATTTTAAAGTTGATTACAAATTTAGCTATCATGTGCAATCTTGGACATATATGAGGTTTTTTTTTTTTTTTAAATAATTTTAAAGATAATTTTTTCATGTTTTGATTTTACATTCATATTTGCATAATAATTTGACAAAATAATTGTTGTTCTTTGATAAATCCCTCATATTTTGTAGTTTTATATATGTTTGTGAGTGTAAAAGCTTTATGCAATGAAACAATTCGGTTTAACTTTTCTTCTGTGCAGGATCTAAACAACAAAATTTTTCAAAATGCCATCAAAGGTACGAACAAAATTAAACTACTCATTTATTACATTAAATAAATTATAATTAAAAAAGAAGTGATGTTGAAACTAAGAGACTCAATGATTTAAAAGATTCCAAATTTGGTAGCTTGTTAATTAACCTGGTTGTTTTAAAATAATTATGCAGCTTTTTCACCATTAAAGATAAGATTAGGAGGGAGTTTGCAAGACAAAGTTGTTTACCAAACAGAAGATAATCCAAAACCCTGCATTCAATTCAAAAGTAATAAATCAGAAATGTTTGGTTTTACTGAGGGCTGCCTGCCATTATCCAGATGGGATCAATTAAGTACCTTTTTTAAAGACACAGGGTAACCTCTTTTCTTTTTATTTTTTACTTTTTTTTAACAATAATGACATTTTTATTAAAAAAAAACTAGGGGTTCAAATGAGAGCTCGGTTGTTATTAGAGCTCGAGGTTCGCTCGTTTATTATCTATTAATTAATATATTGAATAATAATAATAATAATAATAATAATATAAATAATAGATTGGTTTAGGCTCGCGAGCTCGATAAGTGAAACTCCGGCCCGTTTACCAAACAAGCTTATTTTTAGGTTCGGGCTCGGCTTGGCTCGTAAACAAGTTTAAATAAGCTCGGCTCGTTTATTAGACAATTTTAAATAAGGGGTAAATGTTATTAAATATTGAAACTTGTTTACGAGCCGAGCTCAAACCTCAAAATAAGTTTTTTTAGTAAACGAGCCAGAGCCCGAGCCAGAGCTTCACTTATCAAGCTCGTGAGTGTATTTTTATATTATTTTTTATTTAACATATTAACTAATAGATAACAAACGAGCCGAGCTCGAGCTTGAGAAACTACCAACGAGCCGAGCTCGAACTTCGAAAACAAAGCTCGAATTGAGCTGAGCTCGAGCTCTCATAAGTTAATCGAGCTTGAGCTCAAGCCTGGTCGAGCTTGGGCTCGGCTCGTTTACACCCAAAAACTAATATTAAACTAAGGCTCGACGAGCTTCATATGTCAGGCTCGGGCTCGATAAATAAACGAGCTTTACTTTAGGCTCAAGCTCGGTTCGGGCTTGATAAGGCTCGGCTCGTTTCTAGCTTTTTCTTGAGCCAATCTCGACCAGCTCGCGAGCCGCTCGGCTCATTTGCACCCCTTAAAACAAAACTCTAATGGATTATAATCGATTAATCATGGTTTGCTTTTAGGGCTGAAATTATTTTTGGTTTGAATGCACTTGCTGGCAAGACAATACAAGCTGATGGTTCAGCAGTAGGACCTTGGGATCCTGCAAATGCTGAATCTTTTATACGCTACACGGTTAAAAAGAATTACGCCATGTATGCGTGGGAGCTCGGTAAGTTTATTCGCTTAACGGGTCAAAATCGACATGTTGAACAAAATGATTTGGGAGGTTTTATTATTTGTTAATTACAAATTAAACCCAACTATTTAAACCTTTTTAATAAGTTGAAAAGAGTTATGGGACTGAAGCACCACAAAAAGATGTTGGATTTAAATCGCCAATGATGAAAGTTACACGTTTCTTCCATTATTAGCCTTAAATAGTACACCTTGCATGACTTTTGACCCATACATTCTGTTATTGTACATGTTTGACCCGTTATAAATAAAACATAACCCGAATCGACCCACTTGTAACTAAATGGGTCAAAATAAACGGGTCTGATTTTTCTCATTTTTTATCTTGTAGGGAATGAGCTAAGCGGAAGTGGAGTTGGAACAAGAGTAACTGCATCTCAGTATGCTTCCGACACAATCGCCTTAAAAAACATAGTTCAAAAAAGCTATGAGGGTGTCGAGTCTAAACCTCTAATAATCGCACCCGGTGGCTTCTTTGATGCCAACTGGTTCAAGGAGTTTATAGACAAAACACCCCAAACACTGGACATAATCACTCACCATATATACAATCTCGGCCCAGGTATATATATTTTGTTTTTTTACAATTGAGTAAAATGCCATTTTCGTCCCTGAGGTTTGGCCAGTTTTGCAACTTTCGTCCAAAAGTTTGTTTTTCCTCATCTGGATCCAAAAGGTTTAAAATCTTGCCATTTTCACCCGGCTCGTTAACTCCATCCATTTTTCTCCATTAAGTCAGGGGTATTTTCGTCTTTTTCGTCTTTTTTGAATACTTGTACATCATGCTAAATGCTTGTACATAAAGTGAAAATGACCGAATTTCCCTTTAAGTTAAAAAAAGACGAAAATACCCCTCACTAAACGGAGAAAAATGGATGGATTTAACGAGCCAGATGAAAATGGCAAGATGTCAAACCTTTTGGAACCAAATGCGAAAAGATAAACCTTTGGACAAACGTCACAAAACTGGTTAAACCTCAGGGACGAAAATGGCATTTTACTCTTTACAATGTGAGCAAAATTATTTGATATTTGATTTTGAAGATACACAGTTTGTTTAATTTAAATATCTTTTAATTTTATAACAGGGGTTGATCAACATCTTGTTGAAAAGATACTAGATCCATCGTATCTTGATCGCGAGGCTGATACGTTTAAGCAACTTGAGAACATTCTCAAGACTTCGACAGCTTCTGTTTCGGCTTGGGTTGGTGAAGCCGGTGGTGCGTATAACAGTGGGCATAATCTTGTGACCAATGCATTCGTGTTTAGTTTCTGGTAAGAAAGTGGTAAAAAGACCAAAATACCCTTTACGAAAAGGATAACCGTCATGCGATGTTGTTTGGTATAGGTACTTGGATCAGCTGGGAATGTCATCTGTTTATGACACGAAAACGTACTGCAGGCAGACGTTGATTGGAGGAAACTATGGTTTGCTTAATACTACAACTTTTGAGCCAAATCCAGATTACTACAGGTTTATATAACTTTTTTTTTGCATTATGCTTTGACTTTTGAGGTCAAAGTTATATTTTGATGGGATTGTTCTTTCTTTTCAGCGCTCTTCTTTGGCATCGTTTGATGGGTCAAAAAGTTCTTTCTGTAAACTTTAACGGGACGAAGAAAATACGATCGTATGCGCATTGTGCCAAAGAATCTGTAAGCTTCCTATAGTATTTGAATACTGTAGTTTTTCTATTCTTATTATACAAATAGTTATTTTTAAAACAAAAAATTAGGGGTTTGAATTTCTGACATGACGTGAAACACGACACGAACATAACACGAAATTCGCGGGTTTGGGTTTAGTCTAAACAGGTTCGGGTCATTTTTAGGTTGAACCCGCGAACCTGTTTAGCTAAACGGGTCGGGTTCAGGTCAACCAAGTCGGATTGGCGGGTTGACCCGTTTAACCCTTTTATATTTTATGATATTTTTTACAATATGTTTTATGCCATAAATTAAATTGGGTGTGTACTTTATGCCGTAATTATAACTTAAAAAATGATTTTGACATAAAATTTTATAATTTAAATGTAATCGTATTATATGCATTTGTGTATTTTGTAGTAAATTTTAATACTAAGATACTAATTTGCGGAAAAAAAAATAAATGATAAAAAATTCAGGTTGAACGGGTCGTGTTCAGGTTTGTCTAAAATTTTTAGGTTCGGGTCGGGTTGAACCCGCCAACCTGCGAACACGACCTGTCACCCCTGCAAAAAATGTTGACGGGTTGGCCCAACTTGACCTGTCCCATTTTCATTTATCTATGAAAATTGCAACGAAACTTGAAAGGGTAATAAAGTCATTTCTCACGAAGCTTCTAACATCTATTGCAGCAGGGAATAACACTACTATTGATCAATCTAGACAGCAAAAGTACAGTTGATGTAAGCTTGTCTCTAGATAGCGCTTGGAGTTTACATAAACTAAAATCGCGTGTTCATTATCATCGTCATAAAGCAAACAAACAGCGCCATTCCAAGATTAGTGGAACAAACACGCGAGAAGAATACCATTTAACCGCTAAAGACGGGGATCTACACAGTCAAGTGATGATGCTTAACGGTAAAGAACTAGGAGTAAATTCAAATGGCGAGATACCACAATTCGAGCCTGTGAATGTGGATTCTTCAGAGCCCATAAGTGTTGCTCCCTTTTCGATTGTGTTTGCTCATATCCCAAATGTTACTTTGTATGCGTGCGGGAATTAGTTGGTATAACATATATATATATATAGAGACATACATACATGGAATGGAACTGAGAATCAGCTTCATTCTGTTTATTGATTAAATGAGTCCTATATGGAAACTTTGAAGTTTTGCTGTATTGTTTTTAACAACTGTTATTGGCATTTAATTGCAAAGAAACTATCTTTCTTGCATGGATACAAAACAGACCTTTTTGCAAGGTCAAAGTGACTTCAAAACAAAATATAAAAATGGTGGGTTGCTTAATTAGCTTATATGTTATGAAAAGTTTAGCATAATAAGATCACTTGGTGTTATTTATTTATATATTATAAGAACATGGGAACTCAAAAAGTAATTTATTCATGATTTTTTTAATAAAGGGACTTTATATAAGTGAGAAAGGTATGACATCACAATCGCATTATCCTTTATATTACCAGCTAACTCACACACTTACTAAATTTAGATTTAAATCTATATCAACGTCCATGAATTACAATGAAAAGCGTATATTTAATCTTGGTCTCGTATCCAATTATAAAATCATGTCATATTAAATATAAGATTATAAAATACATATTTTAAAATGAAGCATTAGTAGAAAAAGGCCAATTAAATATTATTATAAAAAATGTATTTTAAACGAATAGTTTTCCCCACATATTAACCCATTATAAATTAACAACATTGTGGTGTATAGTTAGGTTGTATTCTATGTTTAAAGAGTTTTTTTTTTTAATTATATAATTACACTTTTAACGCAAAACTACTTTGGTTTTTTACTTTTAACCCCAAAGCTTTCTATCTTTACCAATTTAACCTCACAACTTTTTTACTTTCAACTTTGGTACAATACACTTTTCATAATTCGCAAAATGTTTGTTTTACGTTTTGTTCTAAATTTTGCAAGTTAACACGACGCAACGTTTGTGTGTGGTTCAACGTTTTTACGTTTTGTTTTACGCTTCATTCTAAATTTTGCGAGTTAATATTACGCAACGTGCGTGTGTAGTTCAACGTTTTTATGACCGTTTATTTTTTCCCGTTTGATAGGTTCATCATGACGCGCTGGTCCTAATCGACTTAGTTATTATTTTCTATGTTTTATGTTTCGGTCTAATTTCTTCGCATTTAACACGTTGCAACTTCAGTGTTGATGGTCGTTGGTGGTGCTGTGACATTGATACTATTTGTCATGGTTTTATGCACCCACCGCAACGCAGAGGGGCTTAATACTAGTAACTAAAATGAAGCATTAGGAAACAAGGGTCAACTAAAAATAAAAATAAAATTGTTTCAGGTAAACAGGTACATAGTTTCAGGTAGGTTCCATGCCCATCATTGATATGGGTTGTTTCTTTTCATCTTCCAAACAAGATGATCAACAACCTGAACTAGATAAACTCAGATCAGCACTCTTCACTTGGGATTGTTTTCAGGTCTGTTTTAAAGCTCTTATTTTCTGCTAGTTAGAAGAAGATTTTGATGTTCTTGAAACTACCATGAAAAACAGGAACTTTTTCTTAAAATTCAAGATTTCTTGATGACAGTTGGGACTCAAAGTCATTGACCTTTTATGTCCAAAATCAACCTTGTTTTTGGGTTCATTTAGAACCCTTATTTTCTGCTACTTTGTAGTCATCTTTAAGTTACAAGAAGATTTTGAAACTACTATGAAAAATCGCTGTTTTTTCTTGAAATTCAAGATAAAGTTGGGACTCAAAGAGTCAAAGTCATTGACTTTTTATGTTCAAAATCAGCATTGCTTTTGGTTACTTGAAGCCCTTGATTTCTACTAGTTTGTAGTCATCTTTAAGTTACAAGAAGATCTTAATATTCTTGAAACTTGAAAAATAGGAACTTTATCTTGAAATTCAAGATTTAAATTCTTGATGAAAGATGGGACTCCAATTCATTGACCTTTTATGTTCAAAACTGTCTAAAACTCTTTTAGTTTCTGCTAGTTTGTAGATAGCTTGAAATTTTTAGTGTTTTTGAAACATTGGGTTTAAATGCGGTGATGAAATCACATTGCGCGATGCGGCTCCATGATTTGCGCATCACTTGATGTGATTAGATGTGGCGCCTTATGCATTTGACAAGTGTTTGAACAAATCGGACCATCTATTAAGCAATGGGTTTGAGTAGTTGAACAGTTTAGACCATCGACCAAACAAATTTGACCAGAGATGCTGACAATATCTTATATCTTAGGGTTTAAAAGTTAACTAGTTGAGGTTTTTTTTTTTTTTTTTTTTGGGAAAAACTACTAAAAAAACTATTATTTATACATAGTTTTTTAGTAGTTTTTCATAATGCTCGCCTCAAATACATGATGCGTGCGCTTCAAGCATCGGCTTTTGAGATCAATGCATCAGAGAGTGTCACACGCTTTTTAAAACCAAACTTGAAACTACCATGAAAATAAAAACTTTTATCTTGAAGTTCAAGATTTCTTGATGAAAGTTGGTACTCAAATTCATTGACCTTTTATGTTCAAAATTAGGCTGTAAATCACGGGATTTCAGAGTCATATCTAGACATCGTTCGACAAGTGATCAAACAGTTCTTGGAGCTACCCTTGGAGGAAAAGAAAAAATACTACAGAGAAGCTGGTTCTTCTGAAGGCTATGGAAACGACGTGACAGTCTCTGAGAGTCAAGTTCAAGATTGGTGTGATCGCCTTTTTCTTCTACTTCTCCCCAAAGATCAAAGAAAACTCCAGTTCTGGCCCGAAAACCCATCGAATTTCAGGTCCCATTTCTAACTTTCTTCATCCAGATGCATTGATAACCTATACTCTTCAATCTGTTAAAAGAACAAAGAGTCGTGTGTTATGCAGGGAAACCATCGATGACTATACCATGAAGATCAAATCTATATCTGTGGTCATATTCGAGGCAATGGCGAAATCTTTAGATTTGGAAGAAAATTGTTTTTCAAAACAATTTTCTGAAGAACATGAAGTTATGTCAGCGAGGTTTCTTTTGTACCCACCATGTCCAACCCCGGATCAAGTGCTTGGTCTGAAAGCCCATTCGGATAAATCTGGGATTACTTTTTTATTACAAGATCCTGAAGTCGAAGGGCTTCAAGTGTTTAATGATGGTAAATGGTACATGGTTCCTGTGATACGCGATGCCCTTTTCATTAATCTTGGCGATCAAATGCAGGTTACAACATACTCGTTTCAAACTATGTTAGTTGTGTGTACTAATACTTGACACATCAAATGGGCAGCTTAAGCTTATATGATACAGTTATACTTTACACAAGTTTTATTGGTTTTGCAGATCTTGAGTAATGGGATTTTCAAGAGTCCGCTTCACAGGGTTGTGACAAACAAGGGGAAGGGGAGAATATCCGTGGCTATGTTTATAGAACCCGACCCTAACAAAGAGATTGGCCCGGTGGATGTTTTGGTTGACGAGAAGACGCCGAGGATGTACAAGACCGTTAAAAACTATGCCGTCTTTAATTATGAATGCTTTCAAAAAGGCATTAATGTTCCTCTTGATGATGTTAAAGTCTAAACAAGCTTCTTGTAGTCTGCAGAATCTAATGGACTATTTTTAGAATCGGAGAGTAAGAAATAATATATTAGAATATATGTTATCATTTCCTATAACTCAACCCAAAATACATGTGCCAACATAATTTACATTGCAACAAGACTTTTATACCAAAGCTTGTAGATTTTATCATATTTAATGAAATATACTTTTAATGTTATGTTCTGTCATCTCAAAGTTTACCAAACAGAAGATAATCCAAAGCCCTGGAATTCAATTTAACCCCTTACACTAAAAAAAACACTATATGCTTCAACTCATTTTCATTTAATTTTATTTTTCTCTAATAAATTCAATTTAGTAACTTTTTTTAAAAGCTGAATGCATAGCTATAGTATGATATAAATTTTATTTATAATGAAGTTGTATTCAAAGTTTCTATTGTAAACAATACCAAGTACCAATGTTGTCAGAATCGAACTAATACCGGACACAACCAAATTCTCCCCGGAATTCCAAGTAGGCCCAAATGTGAACGATCGGTACCAGCACCGAACCCGTACTGTACGGTCCATACCACATAGTACCAAACTACCAAAACCGAATACCGTACCATATATGTTTGGTTAGTACCAAAATAGTATTGTATATGGTACTGTACGGTACCGTTCGTTAAAAGGCTTGAACAAGTACTGTACCATATTTTACCAATACCAAAATTGTGCTACATTCTAAACCAAATAACGTACTGTATTTGTTCGGTCAATACCAGTATAGTACGTACCAATACTATACCCATATTCCGTATAAATTTCTCATCCCTACTCGCCCCCATCCTCACTGCAAGGGCTTTACTTTGGAGAATTCCAAAAGGGTCTTTTCAATTTAAATTCAATCTTAATATGTTTACTGTTTAATTTGTTGTGCTTGATTTGATTTAAAAGTACTATTTTACTTCTAATCTCTACTGATTTAGCAGGTTTGTTGGTTAAGGTATTATTGTTTTGCTGTAACGAAGATCCACTGTTGTTTTCTGAATTGTTGAATGTTGCCATTGTTGTTGATGTGTTGGCTAGAGTTTATGGCCAAATTGTTTGATTATTTGATCGTGTATGTATTTGACGTTATGTTAGTTTAAGGTTCTGAAAAGGTTATTTTAAAGCTGTTAGATATATCATAGGGAGTAGTAGATGTTACATTTTTTGTTTTAGAATCATTTTGTGTGAGTTTTACTTGGGTATTAGTCGATTCAGGTAGATGACGGGTTTTGGGTTAGCGAGTTGTACCTTTCAACGCTAACCCAACCCATATATTTATTTGTGTCGGTGTCGGATCTACCTAAGTTAAAATCGTGTTGTGTTCGGGTCATGTTTTGTGTTGTCTCATATAATGTTCATATTTGAATATGTGTAATACATAGTGACTTAGTAACACATTAAATAATTAATTTTCAGGCTCAAATAAAACATTTTCCTTGCAACTAATGCCATTTAAATCGTTTTTTTGTATCTCATTCCTAAATGACATACATTATTTTATATATTTAGCTCGAGACTTATAAGAGCGAACGTAATGGGTTAGTTAAAGATTTTGGAAACTATCACTTCCACCGCCAACTTTTGGAGGCAATACAACAGTGTAGCGGCTAATAGACGTTATGTTTGGAGGTCTACTCACTGTGACAACCCGAGATTTCGAGTCTTTCCATCTACGTATCACTTGTTTAGTAATTCTGTTTTGACAAGTTGTTTTATGTTAGAAATGTGGAATTGTTTGAGAAATTAGAGTTGGATGGTTAGTGGATTTAATGACTATTGAAGTGTAATTGCTTAAAGATTGGACCTGGCACCCGACGAAAAACCTAGACTTTCGTCACAGAACCTTAGCGACGAAACACCTAGACTTTCGTCACTCTCAAGTTTGACGAAATATACATCTTTCGTCCACAGAGGTTTTTCGCCATAAGGGCCTTCGGCCCATACAGTTTGCGGCCCAACATGTTGTGTCTAAAACGTAAACTTTTGATGAGTAACCGTCAGTTGAAAACTAAAAACCCTAGACCCATCTAAACCTAGCGACGGCAGCAAGCACTCTTCGAAGCATCATCTTCTCGGCACGTATCCGGTACCATTCTAGCGCGTGACTACACCCTCTCTTGGTTAGTCGATTTGTACTAGTGTTATCTTTTGATTTATTATTGTTATTGTTATGAATCGTTATGATATGTGTCGAATATGTTATGATTTGTTATGTGTTGAGAGACTGAAATCGCTCATGTTTTAGTCAATGAACTAGTGTTAGCATAATGATAGTTTTGATGAATAGGTTAATGATTATTTGATTGTTAGGGATGATGGAACGTTAAGTGATGAATCTGATTTCGTGACTCGATCTTGATGTCGATAATCTAGGTTGCTCATACATAAAATATTGCTGATTATTGTGAGTAGAACATATGATTATAGTTCCTGGATGACACATGAAAAATTAGAATGAAATAGTGATGAATGTTTATTTTAAAGATGGTGATAATTGTCATGGTTTGACTTTAAATGATGATGATGTTAACTGCTTGAATATTGATTAGGGTTTGTGTATTTTAATGGTCACTGTTTGATTATAATTATAGGTGTGTGAGCTAGAAACTGTTACGTTGGTATAGCCGATGATTGTTCATATTAGGGTTGGTGATATTATGCAAAGTAACTGTCCTCAATCTAGTGCTCATGTTTGGAAGTGTGTAACTGTTGTTATATGATCCAGGCGTTGTAACTGGTCTCGTTGAAACATAGGGTCTTTCGTCACCCCCTTGACTCGGCGAAACATAGTCTTTCGTCGCGATTAGGTGTCGACGAAATATAGTCTTTCGTCATGATTTGGTGTCGACGAAATGTGGACTTTCGTCGGGATGCCATCTGAGAACAATCTTAATAGAACAATTAATATAGCATGTATTGTGTTTGATGTGAATGTTGGTTACATGACTTCGTTTGTACTCAATGACAACACTAGTTGGGAATGAGGAAATGTGTATATATTAATGTGTATAATCACTTCAATTGTTGAAGGTTATTGCATGATGTGTACTTGGAATGTAGACTAACATGAAAACTGAGTAGTTGTTACATATCATACGGTGTTTTTGCGATATATACAAACTGCGAACGTTATTGCGTGATATGCACACAAGTTGTGGATTGCTATGTGAATGCAAACTGTGTAACTACGTGAAGTAATTTATTACGAAACTGATCTTGATTGGTAACCACGGTAGGGTTGGTTGATTAACTGGAACGGGTAACTTGTTAAATACCGAGCAAATCTAAGGTGAGTTCACTGCTCTTTTTCCAAGCATGCGTCCCGGGGTGGGACATCTGGTAAACGTTCCGGGGAGGAATGTCGGGTAATGGGTTTGACTGGAATGTTAAACCTGGGTTGTTGGTTAATACACGTATATCTATCACTCAAGTCCCTCCTACCGTGTAACAACTCTCGCCAAAATTACTATTTCTTATTTTATTATGTCCAATAGGAAACCCTAATTGAGACCCCAAGTAATATTGCATGGCCCCTAAAATTTTCAGAACAGTTGGAATCAAGACCAGGGCCCCCTAAAACTCAGGGGGGGTATCCCCTAATTGACGATTTTCCTTATATCTCGCTGTAAAAATCGAATTTCATCGATTTTTGACTCACCAAGGCTATAATGGAAACGTGGCTACCCTACCCTAAAAAGGGCGCCGTCGCGCCACGCGACAGGGCTGGTTTTTCAGTATAAATTCCAGGGGTTGGCACTTGCCTGGCACAGTTGTTTCGACGTAAAAATTCGTTTCCTACACTGAGTTATTCACTTTTTCGTTCAAAATAATCAAAATCCCGACCCTCTGCTGCGATAACAGGGTAATAACTCGATCACTGCTACGATACAATGTCCGATCGATTGAAACCGATCCGATGGATGTTTAAGTGCTGCCCGAACTCGGGCTATACTTTGTCATTCGTTGTGAAGGTTTTGATTTCGTGAGCTTATCGTAAATGTTGTATTAAGTTACTGACCTAGTTTCGTAGGCATTGTTATTTAAATTAGGTTACAAGGCTAAATCAGTAGGCTAAACTCTGCCCGTCTAAACTTGCAATGTGAGTTATTCTATTTTTATTAATAATGTTTTACAATACTCAAATTGCTTTCAAAAGTTATAATTACAGGGATTAAGTCTTGGTTATCTTGAATCACTGGCAAGTGGGGTATTGTGCACATTACTAATTTCTCACGGTTAGGTTCACCAACCTAACAGTGATAATCATCACTACCTGGGTGAAAGGACCCAATAGTGGTATGACCATCGTCACCAGGGTGTGACACGGCGCCATATAAAAATAAGATAGTAGCCATTGTAATCGCTCTTATGCTGTAATCTATAACTAAGGTGTCATTTTATGTAACCTGAATGACTCGCCAGTATTTCCCCGCTGATAAAATATTTTCAAATCATGTTTCAGGTGACCTACTGTGAATCAAGGAAAAGTGCTACGGAGCACTAATAAAGCTTGAAGTGGTGGCTCAGTTAAATAAATAAACATGTTTTGTAAAACAGGGAATTTCCTCGTGAAATTCCTCTAATGTAAATTTCGGGGTTTGTCCCAAATTATGAAATAACATAATTGGGCATTTTCAAGTTTTAAAAGATCCTATTAAAATTCCGCTACCAACATAATAATTACCACGGGTTTCTGTTCCGCGGCTCCTGAACCGGGTAAAACCGGGACAGGGGCCGTGACAGAAAAAGGTGGTATCAGAGCCACTGATTTAAGCCAATTAAGTATTTAGAAATACTTAATTTTTCTGATTACCATTCTGTGATTCTGTGAAAATTTAAAATACAAAATTTTAACCCAGAATTTTGTGTGTTTCTTCATATATGCTAACATCATGAATGAACTATCAGAAGCACTTCAAAACTTTACTATCCATACCACAGATATGGATACCACAGGAAATCCATCTGGCTACCAGGCCGATACTGAAGAGCCAATAGTTTTCCAGGCCCAGCCGTAGGAAAAACCAAAGCCGAAGAAGAGAAGAAGACTCGTAGGCTGGAGGCGTATGCGTATGCGTAGGAAGAAACCAGCGACACAGAAAGTTATAAAGACTGAGGATCTGAAGGATAAAGGTAAAGGAAAGGAGATCGGGGAAAGTTCAGGGCAAACCCAGGAAATGCCACCATGGGAGGAGCTGGACCGCCAACTGGCAAATAGCGATCTCATCGGACCTGCCGATGAAAACCTATTCAATTACCCAGCGGAAGCACAACTTCCAGTCAATCTGGAACCTGCTATCCCAGGTCCAATTGTCAACCCCCGACCTCTACAAGGAGAGCTGGAAGAATGGTGGACCACTGACTGGCAATTTCAGAATCTCTTGAATAACCCTAACACCTTTTTCCCCCAGTTTGACCCTGAGCCTGCACCAAACCCACCTATGAGCAATGAGAACTTGGCTGAACTTCGCCACTATGGCGAGGAGCTGGTGGACGCAGGAAATAGAATCCTGGAAGTGGGAGAACAGATCTCCTGGAAATACGACGAGAGGGAATGTCATTTCTGAAGTGCCAGCTGACGGGATCGTATGTGGTTGTGTGGTTACGTGTTTAATAATAATAAATATTAACAAAAAAATATAACTATGTAAAATAACTTAAAATAAAACTTTTGTAATATAACGGGTGTGTAATGATGCATACTAATATATAAAAAGATGAAAGTCGCAAAGTCGACAATTTTGGCTATACATGTTGACATGATTATGTGCGATTATTTTATGGTGTGATTGTTATTTATTTTGTGTTAATAACTTATATATATTATTAATTACCAAATGGAACACGCTGGTAATGAACCAGTTAACGAGGTTAACCAATCCGAGCAAAACAATGAAGATCACTTTCTTAACAGACAAGATATAGAAAATATTGTTGCTCAAGGAATAGCCAATGCTATTCCAGCAATCCTTGCTGCTTCCCGAAATCCAGTTGAACCTCCACCGCCTACTCTCAGCAAACGTACTCGCGATGACAACTTTAGTAATAGTGTAAATGGAGGCGGTAACAATAATAACGATGATTTAATGCAAGCCCCATTTCTTAAGAGAATGAAAGCTGCAACGCCTGGTTGCACTTACAAGGAATTTCTTGCCTGTAAACCTGTCGAATTTGCAGGCAATGAAGGGGCAACTGCCGCGTTACGTTGGTTGGAGAAAACCGAGGCAGTAATTAAAATAACCAAATGTGCCGAGGAGGATAAGGTCATGTATGCTTCTCACCTTTTTAAGGAAGAGGCATTAGAATGGTGGAATACGGTGTTACAAGCTAAAGGAAGTGACATGGCTTATGCCATGAATTGGGAAGAATTTAAAAGATTGGTGGAAAGAAAATTATGTCCTGAATACGAGAAGGAACAAATGGCAAATAAGTTCCTGAGCCACCGAATGGTGGATGTTGATTGTCGAGGGTATACTTCAAAATTCTTCGAATATGCCAGAATTGTGCCAACTCTGGCCTCGCCAGAACCGGTACTTATCTCTCGCTATATTTGGGGTTTAATTAGCGAGATTCGTGATATCGTCAAGGCTGCGAGACCTCGCACAATTGATGATGCAGTAGAATTAGCCAACACTTTGACTGGCGGGCTGGTACGCACAAGAGAAGAAAACCGGAAGAAGGAAGTGGCCCAAAAGATTACCCACGGATTCCGTGTGGGTAATAGTAATAATTTCAAGAAAAAGGGAACCGGGCAATCTTCTACTGCTCCATTTTGCAGTACCTGTAAAAGAAAGCATTTCGGCAGATGCAAAGGGTCTTGCAATTTCTGTAAAATTCCAGAGCATCAAGAAGAAGATTGCAGGAGGAAGAAATCAACAATCTGCTTCAACTGTGGAGAAGCTGGACATTTTAGACCAGACTGCCCCAAATTTGTCAAACCAGCTGACAACAAAGCCAAACCTGCATAAGGAACTACCAAAAAGAATGCAAGAGCATTCCAATTGACTACCCAAGAAGCAGAACTCATCCCAGATGTGACAGCTGGTACGTGTCACACCCCCAAAATCCACACGCGGAGTATCACCGCTTGGAGGCGTGACTGACCAGGATCAAGCCACCAATCATATCAAACGTAATAAGAATTAAATGTAATTTAAACCAAACGATATGAAAGGTGTTCCAACAAAACATGTTAAGTGTATAGCATAAAATGTAAACCCAACGTAAGTAACAAGTTCAATGTTTAATGTTTCAATATAAGATCCACAATCCGTGCCCACAACGACTACAGATCCTCCCTGTGCAAGCTCCATATGTACCTAAGGTCCTGCAAGGCATGCAGCAGAGAGTCAACAACTAGTTGAGCGAGTTCACAGAAAGTAAGTTCGATGCATATCATTACGTTGTTAACTAGATCGTTTGTATGTTCGATTGGTGGGGGCTTCCCATGTTAATACGTACTAATGGTGGGGGTTTCCCATGGTCATATGTATTACTAGTGGGGGTTTCCCATGGTCATATGTATTACTAGTGGGGGTTTCCCACGTTTATCTTTACTAATGGGGGCTTCCCATGTTTGCACTTACTAGACTATTTGCAACCATGTGTTCTTCTTAATCCGAGAACAGGAATACGTACAAGGTCACGTAGGATTTACGTGAGTGCCCTTCCCCGAGGACAGTGGTACGTGTGGGGTTTACGTAGGATTTACGTAAGTGTCCTTCCGACCCGGAAGACAATGGTAGGTATTAGTTTACGTAGGTTTTACGTAAGTGTCCTCCCGACCCGGGAGACAATGGTAGATACTAGGTTACGTAGGTTTTACGTAAGTGTCCTGACTATCCTGAGGACGATGGTCTATAGTCTAGCGATAGCGTAAGTACGAGTAGTTATCCATTTCAAATAATCCAACCCGATTCCCAACCCGAGAATCCCATGCCTTGGCTGTGTGAACTCACCTTGGTTTGCTCGGTATGCTAAGTATGTGCTCAATTAAATCAATCACGTCCTAGAGTATGCACGTATACATAATCAGTTTGTAGTCACAAGGTACACGTATAAGCAGGTAGTACGTATTCGCAATCACACAAGTCATGTATATCATTTAACAGCAGTTAGATATTCCAGTTAACACTTAACAGAATTAACTCAAGTTACTGCACAGCTCGGCGAAACACATAAGTTGGCGAAACACAGATATTGACGAAACACACATGTTGGCGAAACACATTTGTTTCGTCGAGGTGTCCTTTGGCGAAACAGAACTTCAAATTCGTCGATTACCCTTGGCGATACACATTCTGTTTCGCCGAGAGTTCTGTTTCGTCGGACAGTTCAGTTACGTCGAACATCAGTTACATCAGTTACGAATAACACAGAAACCCTAATCATGCTAGCAGCCGTCATCAATATCAGAATCATATGAAGGTCAATGTGCATATAGAATCATCATAACTCAATCATCCAAGAATCATTGTCTAGCATGAACCCTAGTTTATGTATACAACATACAGATTAACATCCAACATCATATCATCGAGTCCTATCCAGATGCTAACGTGCATTCAGAATCAGAACATAATAAAATATCCAGAACCGAGCATTCGATTGTATTAAGTTTCGCATAGTATTGTATTTATCCCACTACATCATACATATCGAAATCTATATCATCATCATACTCTTATAATCACAGCAGTAACAAACATCAATCATATACGCAAACAAGAATCAAGGTATCACAGAAACATGAACTTCAAACGAACACACACTAACCGAGATATGAGAAATACGAATCGATCGCTAAGGACATCTTCAAGAACTTCAAACTGCCGTCACACAGGAGAGAAGGGCTCTAGGGTTTCGGTTGTTATGATAAAAGTGTGAAACTGATGTTGTTTCACGTTTTAAAACTCGAAATAACATGTTGGGCCCGAACTGGGCTTCGGTGAAACTGGGCTCGGCGAAACAGCCTGTTTCGTCGAGAAGGTTGTTGGCGAAACTGACCTGTTTCGTCGAGATCGATCTTGGCGAATCTCACTTGTGTTTCGTCGGGTTCTTTTATAGTTTAACAGTTTAAGTTTTACAAACAGTACACATGTTATACAATCACACATAACCATGCAATCACAACTATATAGTCAAAGTCAACGTGCATTAAATGCGAATAAAGAATGTCGGAATTTCGAGTTGTCACATTATCCCCAACTTGAAAGAAATTTCGTCCCGAAATTTAGCATGCGGTTACTGAGGAAAGCTAATGGTGTGACGTTGTTTACCTGTATTGTATCGCGGCTCCCCGAGCAGGTTTGCGAAAAATTACTGGTTTTCTTGGGGTGTCACATCATCCCCCCGTTGATTTGGAATTTCGTCCCGAAATTCTGTATTGGTAGCTTCAGCCTCAGTAGTAGTTGCATTGGTTCCGAATAACTGGGGATATTTGAGTTCCATTTGATCTTCACGCTCCTAGGTGAACTCTGGGCTGCGACGGGAGTTCCAACGAACTCGTACAAGAGGGATTCTCGTGTTCTTGAGGACCTTAACATCCCGGTCCGTGATTTCAACAGGTTCCTCGACGAAGTGCAACCGCTCGTCGATAGTGAGTTCCTTCAAGGGAACTATGTGGGTCTCATCTGACATTCACTTCTTCAGATTCGACACGTGAAAGACGTTGTGAACTGCACTGAGTTCAGCTGGTAGGTTCAACCTGTGGGCCACCCTGCCTATCTTCTCAATAACTTCGAAAGGTCCGACGTATCGTGGATTAAGTTTGCCGCGTTTGCCAAAACGAACCACACCCTTCCAGGGTGAAACTTTGAGTAGCGCTCGATCCCTAACCTGGAATTCGAGTAGTTTTCTATCTTTATCAGCGTATGCTTTCTGACGGTCACGAGCTGCCGCCATGCGTTGTCGTATCTGAGCAATCTTTTCTGTAGTATCAACTACCATTTCTGGACCTGTGATTTGACTATCTCCCACCTCTGCCCAACAGAGAGGTGACCGGCATTTACGCCCGTACAATGCCTCGAATGGTGCAGCTTTAATGCTGGTGTGGTAGCTGTTGTTATATGAAAATTCCACAAGTGGCATATGTTTTTCCCAACCATTGCCAAAGTCGATTACACATGCACGAAGCATGTCTTCTAGAGTTTGAATAGTGCGTTCAGAATGCCCATCCGTCTGAGGATGATAAGCTGTGCTCATGTCTAAACGAGAGCCAAAAGATTTATGCATTGCTTGCCACAGTTCTGAGGTAAAACGTGCGTCACGATCAGAGATGATGGAGGTGGGCACCCCGTGCCTCGAGACCACTTCTTTTAAGTAAATGTCTGCTAAGGTAGAGAACTTGTCTGTTTCTTTGATAGCCAAGAAGTGAGCAGACTTTGTGAGTCGATCCACGATCACCCAAATAGTATCATTTCCGCGCTGAGATCTAGGTAAGCCAGTAACAAAATCCATGGAAATTTGTTCCCATTTCCATTGTGGTATCTCAGGTTGTTGGAGTGGTCCTGACGGTTTCTGATATTCTGCCTTGACTCTCGCACAAGTCAAGCATTTGCTAACGTATGTGGCTATGTGGGCCTTCATGCTAGGCCACCAGTATGTAGTTTTGATATCGTGGTACATTTTATCCGAACCTGGATGTACCGAGTAGCGAGACTTATGAGCTTCATCCATTACGAGCTCGCGTAGGTTACCATAGAGTGGAACCCAGATGCGTCCTGTTACGTAATAAGCACCATCTTCCTTCTGTTCTAAGCGTTGCCTTGAGCCGCGTAGGGCTTCTGCCCTGACGTTTTCTGGTTTCAATGCTTCTACCTGAGCATTTCGTATCTGAGAAGGAAGACTAGACTGTATAGTGAGTTGTAAAGCTCGCACGCGCTTAGGCGCGGTGTCCTTTCGACTGAGGGCGTCAGCCACAACATTGGCTTTGCCTGGGTGGTACCTGATTGAGCATTCGTAGTCATTTAGCAGTTCGACCCATCGTCGTTGTCGCATATTCAGTTCCTTTTGTTTGAAAATATGCTCGAGGCTTCTGTGGTCTGTGTAGATAGCACATTTGGTACCGTACAAGTAGTGTCGCCATATCTTAAGTGCAAAAAAAAAATAACCGCTCCCAGCTCTAAATCATGTGTAGTGTAATTCCGTTCGTGAACCTTAAGTTGGCACGAAGCATAAGAAATAACTTTATCCCGCTGCATCAACACACATCCAAGACCCTGGATAGATGCATCGCAGTAGACTACAAAATCGTCCGTGCCTTCAGGCAATGAGAGGATAGGTGCGCTACAAAGTCTATCCTTTAAGTGCTGAAACGCTGTTTCCTGTGCATCACCCCAACGGTAAACAACACCTTTCTGTGTCAGTAGTGTAAGCGGCTGTGCGATCTTTGAGAAGTCTTTGATGAACCTTCTGTAATAACCCGCCAAACCCAAGAATTGGCGTATTTCTGTTGGTGTACGAGGTGCAGGCCAGTTCTTGATCGAATCCACCTTGGATGGATCAACATGGATCCCATCCTTGTTTACCACGTGGCCTAGAAAGTGGACTTCACGAAGCCAGAAGTCGCATTTTGAAAACTTAGCGTATAGCTGTTCCGTTCGAAGAAGTTCCAAAATAAGTCGTAAGTGCTGCTCGTGTTCCTCCTGACTCTTCGAATAGATCAGTATGCCGTCGATGAAAACAATAACAAACTTGTCTAGATAGGGTTTGCACACCCTGTTCATAAGATCCACGAAAACCGCAGGCGCGTTCGTTAGCCCGAATGGCATGACCAGAAACTCGTAATGGCCGTAGCGTGTTCTGAATGCTGTCTTGGAAACGTCCTCATCCCGGACTCTCAGCTGATGGTAAGCTGACCTCAAGTCTATCTTGGAGTAGTAGCTCGACCCTTGCAAATGGTCGAATAAGTCGTCGATGCGTGGAAGAGGATAGCGATTCTTCACAGTCACCTTGTTCAACTCGCGGTAGTCTATACACATGCGGAAGGTACCGTCCTTCTTCTTCACAAATAACACTGGAGCTCCCCAAGGCGAAGAGCTAGGTCGTATGAATCCCTTTTCCAAAAGTTCTTAACCAGCACGAGGAATGCGGATGATCTTTTCTTTACAACGAGTCTCTGCTCGATGTTGAGGTAGCCAATCCATACCATTATCGATGTCGAAACCATCACAACGTTGGAGTCATTCATAGTATCACCCTGACCAATCACGAACACTCGACCCCTGGCACCATTGCCGTCGTTATTACCCCCATTGTTGCCTCCATTATTGTTCATGTTTCCTTGGTTGTGGTTCTGGTTCTGGTTCAACTGTGGGCAGTGTCTTTTGAAGTGACCTTCAGCACCACACTGATAACATCCCTTGTTACCCTGTTGTTGCTGCTGATTCTATAGATCTTGTGGTTGTTGTTGTTGGCTCTGGTTTGCAGGACGTGAGTTTCTACCATCTTTGGCTCCATGACCAAGCTTGTTGCATCATTGACAATGATTTCGGTTGCATTGCCCGCTGTGGTGAAAGTTACATCGTTTGCACTTAGGGTGGTTTCCCCTGTATCCACCCTGCCCTTGACTACTAAAAAGGTTGCTGACCTGGACCTTGGTTGTCATCGATCTTTCGCCGCTGTGCCTGGGACGGAACCGTAGTCGAACCCTTGCTAGGGGTTCCATCCCACTTTCGTTTGTTGTCACTGGGGGTAGCAGAAATAGTAGTAGTAGCACCAATACGTCTAGGCAGCTTGTTCTGTTCCACTGCCTGGTCTGTGAGACGATGAGCAAGATGAGTAACATCTTGAATAGTAGCAAGATTAGCAGTCATCACATGACTTTGAATTTCTGGTACTAAGCCTTTGAGGCACCGCTCTCGGTGCGCTTTATGGGAGGTTCCACCATAGTAGGGCACAAAGTTGCCAGTTCGTTAGATCGCTTCGTGTACGCTTCTATCTCTGACCCCGTCATTCTTCATGTTAAAGGACTCCACTTCCAGCTTGTGGATGGCATCAAAACTACTGTATTCATGTTTGATCAGTTCCTTAGAATCATTCCATGGGGTGGCATTAGCAGCCGCCAGCCCCAGTATCTGAACTTGTGCGTTCCACCAAGTTAGCGTAGTGCCTTCGAGAGTATCGGTGGCGTACTTCTCCCTGCGTGCCTCGGGGCATTCACACATTTCGAAGACCGATTCGAGCTTTTCAAACCAATGGAGGAGTCCAACTGCTCCTTCCGTGCCACTGAATGTAGTAGGACGACAGTCCATAAAAGTCTTGTATGTGCATACAGGTGGCTGAGCGTGTTGACTTGTCGTGTGCGTTAGAGTAATCAAAATTAAGCACAAGTGTTGAGTTACGAGAGTAGGATCTAAAGATCCTAGAGTAAGTGGTGATGGCAGGTTACACCTCCTGCCTGGGCAGCTGCGAGTGCTGCAGTAACTTGTTCAGTGATCGAAGCCGCCAACTGGGCTTGAGTTAGGTTAACGCGTCCACTCATGATCTTGACATCAATGAGAACATGTGGGTGAGAGGTTCGCGAATAGTGCGAAGAGAGTGAGCACACAAGTATTCTCAAGCAATAACATATAGTAGGTTCTGTAATCTGAGCATACCACGAGCAAAGTTCTATGTAATTCTAGCAAGTAGGTATAGTAACATGAATAGTAGTACCTGTGATGTTGAGCCTTGCACATGGAGCGAAGCGTCGTTGTGGATCGTTCAGCACTGTTCTGGTTATAGTCTGGTTTTAACAAAATCGTTTTCCACTTATTAAAACCGAGTTCTCTATAACCAATGGCTCTGATACCAATCTGTCACACCCCCAAAATCCACACGCGGAGTATCATCGCTTGGAGGCGTGACTGACCAGGATCAAGCCACCAATCATATCAAACGTAATAAGAATTAAATGTAATTTAAACCAAACGATATGAAAGGTGTTCCAACAAAACATGTTAAGTGTATAGCGGAAGCATAAAATGTAAACCCAACGTAAGTAACAAGTTCAATGTTTAATGTTTCAATATAAGATCCACAATCCGTGCCCACAACGACTACAGATCCTCCCTGTGCAAGCTCCATATGTACCTAAGGTCCTGCAAGGCATGCAGCAGAGAGTCAACAACTAGTTGAGCGAGTTCACAGAAAGTAAGTTCGATGCATATCATTACGTTGTTAACTAGATCGTTTGTATGTTCGATTGGTGGGGGCTTCCCATGTTAATACGTACTAATGGTGGGGGTTTCCCATGGTCATATGTATTACTAGTGGGGGTTTCCCATGGTCATATGTATTACTAGTGGGGGTTTCCCACGTTTATCTTTACTAATGGGGGCTTCCCATGTTTGCACTTACTAGACTATTTGCAACCATGTGTTCTTCTTAATCCGAGAACAGGAATACGTACAAGGTCACGTAGGATTTACGTGAGTGCCCTTCCCCGAGGACAGTGGTACGTGTGGGGTTTACGTAGGATTTACGTAAGTGTCCTTCCGACCCGGAAGACAATGGTAGGTATTAGTTTACGTAGGTTTTACGTAAGTGTCCTCCCGACCCGGGAGACAATGGTAGATACTAGGTTACGTAGGTTTTACGTAAGTGTCCTGACTATCCTGAGGACGATGGTCTATAGTCTAGCGATAGCGTAAGTACGAGTAGTTATCCATTTCAAATAATCCAACCCGATTCCCAACCCGAGAATCCCATGCCTTGGCTGTGTGAACTCACCTTGGTTTGCTCGGTATGCTAAGTATGTGCTCAATTAAATCAATCACGTCCTAGAGTATGCACGTATACATAATCAGTTTGTAGTCACAAGGTACACGTATAAGCAGGTAGTACGTATTCGCAATCACACAAGTCATGTATATCATTTAACAGCAGTTAGATATTCCAGTTAACACTTAACAGAATTAACTCAAGTTACTGCACAGCTCGGCGAAACACATAAGTTGGCGAAACACAGATATTGACGAAACACACATGTTGGCGAAACACATTTGTTTCGTCGAGGTGTCCTTTGGCGAAACAGAACTTCAAATTCGTCGATTACCCTTGGCGATACACATTCTGTTTCGCCGAGAGTTCTGTTTCGTCGGACAGTTCAGTTACGTCGAACATCAGTTACATCAGTTACGAATAACACAGAAACCCTAATCATGCTAGCAGCCGTCATCAATATCAGAATCATATGAAGGTCAATGTGCATATAGAATCATCATAACTCAATCATCCAAGAATCATTGTCTAGCATGAACCCTAGTTTATGTATACAACATACAGATTAACATCCAACATCATATCATCGAGTCCTATCCAGATGCTAACGTGCATTCAGAATCAGAACATAATAAAATATCCAGAACCGAGCATTCGATTGTATTAAGTTTCGCATAGTATTGTATTTATCCCACTACATCATACATATCGAAATCTATATCATCATCATACTCTTATAATCACAGCAGTAACAAACATCAATCATATACGCAAACAAGAATCAAGGTATCACAGAAACATGAACTTCAAACGAACACACACTAACCGAGATATGAGAAATACGAATCGATCGCTAAGGACATCTTCAAGAACTTCAAACTGCCGTCACACAGGAGAGAAGGGCTCTAGGGTTTCGGTTGTTATGATAAAAGTGTGAAACTGATGTTGTTTCACGTTTTAAAACTCGAAATAACATGTTGGGCCCGAACTGGGCTTCGGTGAAACTGGGCTCGGCGAAACAGCCTGTTTCGTCGAGAAGGTTGTTGGCGAAACTGACCTGTTTCGTCGAGATCGATCTTGGCGAATCTCACTTGTGTTTCGTCGGGTTCTTTTATAGTTTAACAGTTTAAGTTTTACAAACAGTACACATGTTATACAATCACACATAACCATGCAATCACAACTATATAGTCAAAGTCAACGTGCATTAAATGCGAATAAAGAATGTCGGAATTTCGAGTTGTCACAGTACGTTACTAGTTCATGACGTTTATGCGAAAGTATTATTTGACTCTGGTGTAAACCAAAGTTTTATAAATACTTTTTTCTGCCAAGCTCTTAAGCTACCTTTAACCAAACTTAGGCAGATTTATACAGCAGAAACAGCATACGGGAACTCTGTTAACATAGATACGGTTTTGCAAAAAGAAAATATAGAATTTTCAGGTCATAAATTTTCTGCAAACCTATTACCCATGAATTTAGCTGGATTCGATGTTGTGTTAGGAATGGATTGGTTAGTAGCCAACCATGCTCGAATCCTCTATGATAAGAATTCAATAGAAATTTGTGCACCCACAGGAGAAGTAATTATGATTACAGGGGATAAGCCGCGTAAACCAATGAAGTTCATTTCAGTAATGAAAGTTGCTGGTTATGAACGAAAGCAAGGAATAGTGTATATGATTTCGGTAATCATTAACACTAAGGGCAAGGAACTTAAGGAAATTCCTGTAGTATCAGAATACTCGGATGTATTCCCAGAAGAACTACCTGGATTACCACCCGATAGGGAAGTAGAATTTAGAATTCATCTGATTCCTGGAACTACACCCGTAGCTAAAGCACCCTACCGATTAGCACCCACTGAAATGTTAGAACTGAAAAAGCAATTAGATGAATTGCTCAGTAAAGGATTCATACAACCTAGTTCATCCCCTTGGGGGGCACCAATGTTGTTCGTAAAGAAGAAAGATGGTTCGATGCGAATGTGTATCGATTATAGGGAATTGAATAAGGTTACAATTAAGAATCGATACCCATTGCCTAGAATTGATGATTTTTTCGATCAACTTCAGGGGGCTAGATATTTTTCTAAGATAGATTTACGCTCCGGATATCATCAGTTGAAGGTACAAGAAAAAGACATACCTAAAACCGCTTTCAGAACTAGGTATGGTCACTACGAGTTTACAGTCATGCCATTTGGACTAACAAATGCTCCTGCCGCATTTATGGACATGATGAATAGGATCTGTAAACCGTACTTGGAAAATTTGTAATTGTCTTCATCGACGATATACTCATTTATTCCAAAAGTCAGGACGAGCATTGTAAGCATTTACATGCACTCTTAACCATGTTAAGAAAGGAAAAGCTTTACGCCAAATTCTCGAAGTGTGAATTTTGGCTGCAGGAAGTGCAATTTTTAGGACACATGGTGAATCACGAAGGTATTCACGTAGATCCCTCTAAAATAGAAGCGATCACCAAATGGAAGGTCCCGCAATCAGCTATGGAAGTTAGAAGTTTTCTAGGATTAGCTGGGTACTATAGGCGCTTCATTAAAGATTTTTATAAGATAGTTGTGCCATTAACTAAGTTAACCTGTAAATTGGTTAAGTTTGAATGGGGACCGAGGCAGGAAGAGGCTTTTAGAATTTTAGAACAAAAGTTAACAAACGCCCCAATTCTTGCCTTACCAGAAGGGACAGAAGATTTTGAAGTTTACTGTGATGCTTCTAAACTAGGATTAGGATGTGTGCTAATGCAACGCAAGAAGGTAATTGTGTATGCCTCAAGGCAATTGAAAAAGCACGAGGAAAATTATACGACTCATGACTTAGAATTAGGAGCAATAATTTTTGCCCTTAAGATTTGGAGACATTATCTGTATGGAAGTAAGTTTACTGTTTATACAGATCATAAGAGTTTAAGATATATATTTGGGCAAAAAGAATTAAACATGAGACAACGAAGATGGATGGAAATTTTGAGTGATTACGACTGTGATATTCAATATCACGAAGGAAAAGTGAATGTAGTTGCAGATGCCCTAAGTCGTAAGTATCATGAAAAGCAAAAGCGAGTTCGTGCTCTTAGATTAAATCTACAGTTAGATTTAATGGAACAACTGAAGAATGTTCAAGTAACAGCAATCAAGGATGATGCTGAAGGAATGAAAGGACGAATAAAGGAATTAGAGCAAGGAAGTGATGGAATTTGGAGATTCCATAAGAAAAGGATTTGGGTACCTAAGCAAGGAAATTTAAGAGATAAGATTTTAGAAGAAGCCCATAAATCTAGGTATACCATGCATCCTGGTAATAATAAGATGTACCAAGATTTAAGAAATAATTTCTGGTGGATATGAATGAAAAAGGACATAGCTAGATATGTGTCTAAATGTCTTACTTGTTCACAAGTTAAGGCAGAACATCAGAAACCTTCCGGGTTACTACAACAGTTAGAAATGCCTGTATGGAAATGGGAACTAATAACAATGGATTTTGTTACTAAGTTGCCTAAAACCAGAAAAGGTAATGATGCAATTTGGGTAATTGTGGATCGATTAACCAAATCAGCTCATTTTCTACCTATGAAAAAAACCTTTAGCATGGAAAGGTTAGCAAAGTTGTACGTAGACGAAGTAGTATCCTTACATGGAGTACCGCTCTCTATTGTATCGGATAGAGATAGTCGCTTCACTTCGCATTTCTGGACAAGTTTTCAAGAAGCAATGGGGACCAAACTAAACTTGAGCACTGCATACCATCCCCAAACAGATGGACAAAGTGAAAGGACGATTCAAACCCCGGAAGACATGCTCAGGGCATGTGTAATAGATTTTGGTGGAAACTGGGATAATCACCTTCCCTTAATTGAATTCTCCTATAACAATAGTTACCATTCAAGTATCGAAGCTGCCCCGTTCGAAGCACTGTATGGATGAAAGTGTAGAACTCCAGTTTGTTGGGCAGAAATAGGAGAAAGCCAATTAACAGGTCCTGAAATCGTACAAGAAACCACCGACAAGATAACTCAAATCAAGGAAAGACTGAAAACAGCTCGAGATCGTCAGAAGAGTTATGCAGACAATAGACGCAAGCCGCTAGAATTTCAAATTGGAGACAAGGTAATCTTAAAAGTTTCTCCTTGGAAAGGAGTAGTTCAGTTCGGTAAGAAGGGAAAGTTAAGTCAAAGGTACGTAGGACCATTCCCAATAATCCAGCGAATAGGACCAGTCGCCTTTCGCCTACAACTACCAGAAGAACTGGCTGGAGTACATGACGTGTTTCATATATCTAACCTCAAGAAATGTTTGTCCGACGAATCCCTTTAAATACCTCTTCAAGATATAGAGGTAAATGAAAAGTTGAAATTTGTAGAGGGACCACTTCATATAGAAGATAAAAAGGTCAAGTTTCTTAAGCACAAAAGACTAGTGCTGGTCAAAGTCAAGTGGGATTCAAAGAGAGGATCAGAGTACACTTGGGAACAGGAATCCGAAATGAAGCGAAAGTATCCCTATTTGTTCCAGTAAATCTCTAGGATGAGATTTTAATAAGGTGGGGAGGATGTAACAACTCTCGCCAAAATTACTATTTCTTATTTTATTATGTCCAATAGGAAACCCTAATTGAGACCCCCCAAGTAATATTGCATGGCCCCTAAAATTTTCAGAACAGTTGGAATCAGGATCAGGGCACCCTAAAACTCAGGGGGGTATCCCCTAATTGACGATTATCCTTATATCTCGCAGTAAAAATCGAATTTCATCAATTTTGACTCACCAAGGCTATAATGGAAACGTGGCTACCCTACCCTAAAAAGGGCGCCGTCGCGCCACGCGATAGCCTGTCGCGCCACGCGACAGGGCCGGTTTTTTAGTATAAATTCCAGGGGTTGGCACTTGCCTGGCACAGTTGTTTCGACGTAAAAATTCATTTCCTACACTGAGTTATTCACTTTTTCGTTCAAAACAATCAAAATCCCGACCCTCTGCTGCGATAACAGGGTAATAACTCGATCACTGCTACGATACAATGTCCGATCGATTGAAACCGATCCGATGGATGTTTAAGTGCTGCCCGAACTCGGGCTATACTTTGTTATTCGTTGTGAAGGTTTTGATTTCGTGAGCTTATCGTAAATGTTGTATTAAGTTACTGACCTAGTTTCGTACGCATTGTTATTTAAATTAGGTTACAAAGCTAAATTAGTAGGCTAAACTCTGCCCGTCTAAACTTGCAATGTGAGTCATTCTCTTTTTATTAATAATGTTTTACAATACTCAAATTGCTTTCAAAAGTTATAATTACAGGGATTAATTCTTGGTTATCTTGAATCACTGGCAAGTGGGGTATTGTGCACATTACTAATTTCTCACGGTTAGGTTCACCAACCTAACAGTGATAATCATCACTACCTGGGTGAAAGGACCCAATAGTGGTATGACCATCGTCACCAGGGTGTGATACGGCGCCAGATAAAAATAAGATAGTAGCCATTGTAATCGCTCTTATGCTGTAACCTATAACTAAGGTGTCATTTTATGTAACCTGACTGACTCGCCAGTATTTCCCCGCTGATAAAATACTTTTAAAACATGTTTCAGGTGACCTACTGTGAAGCTACGGAAAAGTGCTACGGAGCAGTAATACAGCTTGAAGTGGTGGCTCAGTTAAATAAATAAACATGTTTTGTAAAACAGGGAATTTCCTCGTGATATTCCTCTATTGTAAATTTTGGGGTTTGTCCCAAATTATGAAATAAAATAATTGGACATTTTCTGTAAGACCCTAAATCGTATTAGACAAAAAGTCGCAGCGGAAATTCGTGCCTTAAAATTTCTTTCATTACAAACGTCTTGACTTACTTGAAGGTTCATTTTAATATGTATCTTTTACAAAAATAAGGCATAAGTCCTGTTTACTAATAATACATACTCAATTATTCCCGTACAATCTATCCTGTGACCCGGTCTTCAATCTCTAATCCTTGTGATAATCACCCGTGATCCGTATAACCTGCACTCACACATTCATTCATAACATTAGAACACATTATATAAACAAGATTCATTCACACACGCTTCACTTTACATCATTTTCCAAACTTTAAGCATTTCATCTACATATCCATTTCCTGGTGAGGCTTCAATAATGTACCTGCATTACTTTTCATTCTCAAAGTACACCATTAATAATGTTAACACTCAACGTCTCTAAAACAGGCATACATACGTACTTACATACAAACATACATACACATCTACATCCATACATACCCTTCCTACAGCTTTACATACGTGCATACACTCATATATGTCTTTATGCATACATACATACACAACTACATACATACATACCTTTCCTACGTCTTTACATACATGTATACACTCGTACCTATCTTTATACATACATACATTCATAACTACATACGTACCTGCCTTTCCTACATCTTTACATACATGCATACACTCGTACATCTCTTTATATATACATACATACGTACATACATACATACCTACCTTTACGAACACATACTAGATCACACGTACCTCTTACATACACATACATTATTTACATGGAGCTTAGGTTTAGATTTATAGCCCATAAACATCTAAGGATTGATCAAAATCATGTTTAGAAAGTCCGCCGTAGTCCACGGATAACAAACCGAAGCCTACGACACATAAATCAACCTAAATCACAAATTTCAGACTTTTGGACTTGGGGAGGTCGTCGGCGACGGCCCTAGGGCCCGTCGGCGACGGCCTGTAGTTTTTCCCGTCGGCCAAAACCCCGTAGACAGGTAAATAAGGCGTCTGAGAAAAACTGACTTTCCCTTTCCCGTCGGCGACGGCCTCCTTGCCCGTCGGCGACGGGCTCTCTAAAATGCATTTTTCTGCAGATCCGTTTCGACGTCCGAACGCACTAAAACGCGCATAACTTTCGAACCGTTTACCCGTTTAACCTCCCGTTTCTTCCTACATGCTTGTAAATTCACATTCTATCATATAAACTTAAAATCCCACATCCAGATTAAGGAAATTCTTATCTTACGCTCTATCGGCTTATTATCATTTCCTAATTATTTGACCCGTTATGGGTATTTGCGCATTAATTGGTCTAAGACTAGCAAGACCATACTTCCCACCTCCATACTTGTCCAAAACATTACACCAAACGTATAGCTTGTTTCTAAACCACTTATTAAGATCGTTTGCCCAAAATACCCATCAAGGGCATTTTGGTCAACTTTAAATCCCATCCTTCACGACGTAAGACTACGACACATAATTGACCTCAACCATCATGTTTAGTTAATTAAAACACCATATAACTTAATCGAACATAAGAAGTGATTACAGAAATCACTTACCTTACGCGTCCGTGCTCGTATCCAATTCCTTGCCTCTTCTTGACCCGTTAGCCTTTCTCGCTTGAGTCCGCCTTGACATGATTCCTATACTTTCATGTCACCATCACATTCTCGTTAGTATACTCAATTGTACGCGTTTACGATCATACCAATCACATAATCCACACTTAACTTCCCTTAGCCATTTCTAACAAGCATACTACACAAAAATCAACTTCATATCCTTTCCAACTCATGTAATTCATCATGTAATCACAAATAACGCATATTAACATAACATGTACCAAACGACTTCCTATAATCCTACCTTTACGACAACGAGTCAAATCACGTTACTTATACTTAGTTGACTTTTGAGAGTCAACTATTAACCATATTTAATTATCGACTTATCATCATATACCCGTAACATCATAGTCGACTATACGGACGATACTATAAACATTTGATCATACACTTGGTGTGAGTACCACCTTCTAAGCATAACGTACAACTAGCTTATACATAAATCTTCTAAGTTCATATATAATTTCTCAAATCCTACTACTAATCAACATATAACATTCACACATGAACATCAAACATATCACCACCACATTTCTCTCAATTCAACTTACAAGAATTCATCATATCCATCATAATTCATCAACAATCAACAAGAATTGAACATGGATGATCATTCAAATCATCATCCTTACTTTAATAAGTGGGTTTCACCTCTAAACATCAAATTAACACAAACCATACTTAACCTATGTTCTATATGATGATTCTAACACTTATACATGATCAATTTCACCTTAACTTACGGATTAGAACATAACCCACTTCACACATGATCACCAATCTTTGATTTAAGACATACCTTACGATCCCCTTGTGAAGGTGATCACTAATTCATGCTTGGTTGTGAATTTGGGCCTTGATTCATTCTTCAATTTGAAGCTTTTGATGAACTAGGGTTTGGGGCTCTTGAGAGCCCCTGATCGATCTATCCAGAACACACACGAAGGTGTGTGTGTGTGTGTGTGATCTTTTCCTTTTCATAACTAAACTTTCATTTGTTCCACTCTAGCCCCTCGGGTTTACCTTTAAAGCATAACTAACACTACCCTCATCATTTAATACTTTTGACCATACTCTTAACTAGGTTAAATAACCTAGTTATTTATTTCATGACATGTCAACTAAGAACATACGACAATTATTAACATTCAGATTTTGGGGCGTTACATTTTCAAGTTTTAAAAGATCCTGTTAAAATTCTGCTGCCAACATAATAATTACCACGGGTTTCTGTTCCGCGACTCCTAAACCGGGTAAAACCGGGACGGGGGCCGTGACATACCGATTGTTGCCGGGAAGGCAACGGGGTATTAGTTAATAACGCTATTTAGGTTTGGCACCCTCACACCGCACCGAGGAGGTCGGGAGTGAACTAATGACCCCTAACCATTGCGTTGATAGAGGCATTAGGGTTTAGGGCAGATAATCTGGAGCTATCGGCGGTAAGCGTGTGATTAACAATATCAAATCTATGAAACGTTTTAATCTGGTAACTGGTAACTAAACACGTTAACAAACTTTGAACTCACCAGCGTCGTCTGACACACTTGTCTACATGCTTGCAGGTTTATAGGGTTGTAGCATTGGGAACTTGCTGTCTGGAAGGCTGGAGTGGTCATGGGTCGAGATACATGGAATCGCAACACAAGTCTAATGGTTTACGTACGCGTGGTTTATGAAACACTTAACAAATGAGTTTTGCTTCCGCTGTGTACAATGAATTATATGTAACGTTTTGTAACACTTTATGTTAATGAATGAAAGTTTTATTTAAATATATTTATGAGTTCAATGTGATTGGTGGCTAAGATCCTGGTACGTCACACGCCCCGCGGTGTTTCCACAAGTGGTATTTTGGGGGTGTGACACTCACTATCAAAATCTTCCCGTCAACTTTGACCTTAACCCGAATTTGGGATGGATTTATTGTGTTCGAGAAGAGGCTAATGGCGAAATTGAAATCAGGCGGCTTCAAGGTAATAGGTTGTCACACCCCAACCGATGGCGGAAACATCGGAGTGAGACGAAATAGATTGCTCGAGACATCATAACACTAATAATTGTGACAAGTATTTAAATAGTAGATTTCATTTCATTTCTAAGAATCAATTACAAGAATTTGAAGTAAATACAACATCATGAATAATGAAATACAATACAATAAGAATACAATTTAAAGTGTGTATCTAGGCATCCCTATTAGATTCCATGCATCATCAACATCATCATCGCTAAACCTGCAACATGTTTTAAAAGTGTAGTTCAATACAAAAGTATTGGCGAGCATACAAGTTTGGTGCGTAGTATGTAAGTATAAAAACGATAAGGAACAATCCACACGGCAAACCTAGTTATCAAGATTAACGTATAAACTGGCATGCGATTTACAAGTCAACCCTCTGTTTACGCAAGTATAAATGAAAATTTAACATGACCACTAGTCTACGGGCGGTGCGTTACTCCTATAGCGCTATACATGTTAAATGGAGGCTTGTACGAAGCTAATGACAAGTTCATCACATAAGTATGGTCCAGAAAACACGAATCAAGCATAACAAATAGTAAGCATGTATTGGATTGTTGGTTTATGTATTTGCATAAGAATATGTATAATAAGTGTGTTTTGTATATAAACATGTTACACCCAAAAGTGTGAAAACGGTAAAATGGGTCAAGTATACTCACAAAATTTGCATATGCTTTCCGATTATCCAATTGTTGACGAGCAATGAGATTAGGAGATCGAATGTATAAGGGTTAAAGTTCAAGTAGGTTTAGAGTCGAGACTCAGAATTTAAAACAACATGAAAATAACATATGAAAATAATCACCTAGTACATGTGATACTTGTTCTTAACAATAGGAAACTCTAAGGAGTTTAAATGTTTTCATGGAACAAGGTTCCATTAGAATCGTGACAAGTTATCAAAGTCTAGGATGATATAATCTAGTACCATGACATATGAACACTAGTTCATCATCAAAGATTCGATTATTCGGATAATATGTTTATGTATTATATAGGTTATGTAATATATATTAATAAGTCCAATAGTCAAGCATGAGGTAGAAGATTAAATCTTCATTTAGGTACCTCTAAGTTTCATGGAAATCATGTAGGAGGTAAGAAGAGGAGTCTTCTATTTAGGTACCTCTAAGTGTTCACCACTACACTTGATGTAAAAACATACAAGGAGGGTCATGAACTATGAATAAGACAAGAATATAAACAACTACTCTATGAGAAATCATCAAGTAATGTCGGGATTTTATGTTGGACAACCCAAGTTAGTCCATAATCACGCCTACATCAAGTCTTGGACCTAAACATTACTTGTGGATTAAAAACCCTAAACAAAACAGAATGTATATAAGGTTTAACCTATGTTTTTGAATGTCTCAACCTTGTTTTTAAGCCTAACTAACCATAGAAGTGGTTATAAGCATAAGGACATAGGTTTGAGATGAGTTAGACTCAAGTTGAACAAGTTTAGTAAAGATTAGATGAAATCAGAAATGAACAGTGAACTTTGGAGCCTTTTTGCTAGAGTTCCAGGGACTTATTTTTTGTGAAAAATCCATGGAATCGAAGATAAGGTCAATCCAAGCACATAGGAAAAAGAATGAACTAAATCGGACAAGAATTGAGTGAGTTATGCTCACTTTAGTGAAGCTTGCTGAATCTGTCCGAACTTCTGATGTTGCAGCGAATTTGGAGTGATTTTGAGAGAGTTTTGAGAGTGTTTTAGTGTTACAAAAGTGGTAGGGAGACTGAGATTAAGTTGTATTTATAGGGGGAATGATTAGGGTTAAGTTGGGTTGGCATTTAATACAAGTAGTTGGGGTTTAAAAAAAAAGTTCTCAATTGTTGTTGCTGGCCGTAGATGGCTGTTATCAGCCATAATTCCCTTATTTCTTTCTTGTGACAATTAAATTGATAGTTATTAGTCATGTAAAATATGTATGTTATGATATTATACTCAGTGGAGGTTGAAATAATTAAAAGAAGGCAACAAAACTAGTCCCTAAGCTGGCCGATTGGACTAGCAGCTTTATTAATGTTCCTTTTTTTTATCTCATACACACACATGTTAGTTATTATAATACATATTAGGTTAGATAAATTATTCACATACTAACCATTTAAATCACATGTAGCATTAGGTGGTTAGAAGGTTATATATGAAAAATGAAACAAAAACAATCTATAAGTTTGGCAATAGTGATCGCTGCCTTTGGCAGCCATAACTTTCTATTATATTTTTGTTTTGGGCAATACATTACACATATTTGAACATTATATCAACTCTACGTTGATGTTTCACATGTTATTATTATTATTATTATTATTATTATTATTATCATTATCATTATCATTATCATTATCATTATCATTATCATTATTATTAGAATTAACCACGTATTTAATAGTTAACTAGCATGTATATGTTATGGGTACCAGTATGTCGAGTATCGGTCACGCGTATGCATTCGAGATTGTTAACGAATAACCCGAGTATTGCAACATGTATAAGCATGTATAAAAATAGTATTTCACTACGATCAAAGTATCACATGAATGCACATATCAATGTATAAACAAAAGATCAATTTCATTACGATCGAAGCCTCGGATTTACAATGATACGAAACGAAATACCATAACAAGAATTACAAGTTTCCAAAAAAAGAAATACAAGCAATGTTTTCTAAATATGGAAAGTATGAAAACGCAGGGCGTTACATAGGTTGCTTGAAAATCGAAACATTTTTATAGACCCGAATGAGATGCTCGTTCTTGTAGGATTTTAGAGAAGTATCCTTTTGTTTTGGCATTCCGGGTGGGAGTTTGTTAATCGTAAACTTGTGGGATGGAATGGTTAGGAGAATTCAATTTTTTAACATGACTGTTGTATTTCCTATGATGATGATTGAGCTTTTGAGAAATGGGGTAAGGGTTTACGAAGACTTGGTAAATGATGCTACTTATCTGACCGTAGACCAACTCATGCATTTCAACGAAATGAATGGGATGTCTGTTTTTTTTATCGATAGAAACAATTCTTCAGGTATAAGCATGTATAAAGCATATGCCCTCTCATTATAGGTTAGATAGTCGGTCGCCATTGATAAACCCATCGTAGGGAACAACTGGTGATCTGTCGAAGAATGATATATGAAGTAGTCGACCATCTCATTTCCCTCCCCTTCATTTGGAAGAGCATACATCAAAATGTAGTGCATTGGATCTATATGGAGTCCTCCATGATCCCTTGTACCCCAGGTCAAGTTTTCTAGTTTCATGAAAAGTCATAATAGGCATGTAACTACTCATGATGTCATCGTAATCAAATTGCAAATTAGGAACCCTCCACTATACACGAAAACAAGAATGTTTCTATCAACGAGTATCAGCTCAATGTCGTACCCTACGTGATCCAAATCTATACCAAAGTCTTCAAGACGGTAAGTAACTCTTGTTTCGCATCCTCTCTATGTCCTACAACATGATGCTCATGTAGGACGTCATGATTGCGAAAATGTGTAAAGTGTCAAATGGAACCTCTGCATTCCCTATTGTAATCCCTTAAAATAGATCTTGTTGGACTAAGGCTTCGAATTAAGGGCTCGTCCTCCTTATACTATGCAATTCCAAAAAAATCAAGTCTCAAAAACACGCTCCAAAGCATTGCTTGAGGTAGGGCATCCATTCGAAAACCTAAGTTTTGAATACACACAAACAAAGCAGTTAGTAAATTTACAAAGGGAAAATAAACAGTGTGTTTGGGTTTATCGGTGTAACACAATTTTCAGGTTTGGGTCAAGTTAACCTACCAACATGACCCGTTAAAACACCTCTACCATGCCCCTTATTGAAATGCATACACTTATCAAGTGTACGGGTAAACCCACTGGTTAAACTATACAACTTAGGCGTGTAATTGAATCGAACGGACACGAACACGAACTGAGACATGTTCGTGTTCGCTCATCTAACTTTAACCGAACACAGACATATAATCGAACGCATCTCTACTGCTCATCTTCGTTTATTAAGAAAATGGGCATGTTCGTGTTCGTTTAGAACCTAAACGAACAGTTCATGAACGCAAACGAACATAAATAAAAAAACTTAAACGAACATAATTTAACAAACAATCAACAACACAAATGAACAAACAAAAATGAACATAATTGACTAAACATAAACTAACCTAAAGTAATGTTTTTATATAAATTAGTGGTTAATACCATAAATTCCATTGGAAACCCATTTTTATCACTAGAAAGCTCAATTGCCAATTAGTTAGATTTATACAAGTAGTTAGAAAGTTCCTTCTATGTTAAGTAATATATATAAATATAACTACTTATGTATTTAAATTGAAACGAACAAACATAAACAAATGTAAATAAACGAACATAAACGGACGTTCACGAACATAATTGAAAATGTGTGTTCATGTTCATTCGTGAACAAAAAATTGTGTTCATGTTCGTTCGTTTACTAAATAAACGAACCTTCGCCAAACAAGTTCATGAACGTTCAGTTCGTTTAAAGGCCTAATACAAGTTATGGTAAACTTTAAAATCTAAATGTAATTACCATGTATATATCCAAATAAATAAACCCCGGGCCCATTTCATTTTTATAAGTGATAATAATATTAATTCGTCTACAACAGTTTATCTAGATGCAATACATGAAGATGGTGCACAATTCATTCAGCACATTATTAACAATCTTGAAGCATACACTAACCTAGCTATCAAACAATAAGCTTGGAATTTATATATACAAGGACTATAGGTTGGTAGAAGAATATATAGTAGCCTAACTAATTAATCAAAAATGAATTTGGTCCTTTTGCAAGCAAACACACATACATCAATGACTCTTAACAGCATAATTAAAAGAATTTTATCCTCATGGTTACCCTTGTAATCAATCACAAATCAACAATATTTGAATTCATAGCTGAGGATTTTAGGTTGTTAAAGAGACATACCACAGATAATTAATTTAAGGGTAAATTATTTTTTGAGTCTCTGTATTTTATGGGTTTTAACTAGTTGAGTCCAAAAGCAAAAAGTTTAACGACCTGAGTCCCCATAAGCATTTTCTTTAACCATTTGAGTCCAAATTTCTAACTCCATCCACCAAGTCTGCTAACTATGAGGGTAATTGGGTCATTTACACACAAATTACAAATCTTATATACACATAACTACAAGGAACAAGTCTTTAATGCATAAACTTTAATTTGGTCATCCACCACCCTCCACCACCACCACACCACCACCACCATCCCACTGAAACCCCAACACCACCATCCAACACTACTTTTTTGTCAAACTGAAATGAAATTTATTGCATTTTAATGAAATTGCAAACGAATATTGAATATGAATCAAGGCTACAACTTGGACATCTAAAATTCAAACATGGCTTATTGTCAACTGATAATATGAATAAAACAGGTGCCAATGAAAGTTAATCTTTGCAATCCATCAATAGCAATAATATGAATAAAACAGGTGCCAATGAAAGTTAAAAATCGAACAAACCTTGGCTTGTATATTGTCTTTTTCTTGTTTGATTGGCTGCCCTTTTGGTTCTTTAGCGCCATTGATGGATCATAAGCAGCGGCGGTGGCGTTTTGTTAGGGTTTTGTGACTGGGTGATAAGTAGGAGGCGTGTTTGTGTTGTGGGTTTTAGGGCAGGATAGGATGCAGATAATTTATTTTTTTATTTTTAAAAAACAAGGGTATTTTGGTCATTTAACTATACTTAACCAAAAAATTCTAACAGTGTTAGAAATTTGGACTTAAATGGTTAAGAAAAGTAGCTATAGGGACTCGGGGCATTAAACATTTTAATTTTGGACTCAAATGGTTAAAACCACTAAAACATAGAGAATTAAAAAGTAATTTACCCTTAATTTAGTTCTATACCATATTGCAAAATAAGGGAACTCTGATTCAACTTATGTGCAATATACTTTACCAAAAAAATGCTAAAAATAATTTACTCATGAAAAAAAAAAAAAAAAAAAAAAAAAAGAAGTAAAACTTAATTTACTCTAATGCAAAAACTTGAACTCATGAAAAAATGCAAAACTTGATTTACTCTGAAGAAAAACTTGAACTCAAGGACTTTATATATAGTAGCATTCATGCTTAGAGGCTAAGTCTTTCTAGAAGCTATTGTCCTTAGGGAAAACATCTTTTCTTTTTAGGTACTCTTGTCCCCTTTTGTGTCCTTGTCTTTTGTCTCATACGAGAAGTTTCATGAACCCTTTCCCAGCTATGAAATAAGCATGGACATGCCCAATAAGACTAGTGGGTATGGGAGGCTCATCCCCATGAGAATAGGCCGCTACGTCAGCATCACGTAGGAGGGGCTTGTAGGGGATGGACCTAGGGGGGTGGAGGATGGGGCCCCACAACAATTAAAAAATATAAAACTTTTTCTGATTTTAGAGAGAGAGAGAGGAGAGACAAAGATGAGAGAGAGAGAAAGAAATCGGCCCGTCAAGATCGTCTTCACCAAGCCGGTTTTCACATGCTGGGGCGAGGGGGCGGTGTGGGGGACTGGCGCCAGGCTTCGTCGGGCCTATGCCGCCCCCCATACCGCTTGGTCTAAGTGTTGTCTTTTGATATAAATGCATATATGCACGATCATGTCTCGTCCTTTTTCCCCGACAACCTGTAGTCCTTGTCTTTGTAGTCCTTTCCAGTTATAGGCACAACCGTGCCTAAGGGTATGCACCGTCGTGCCTGGACAGGGCTTCAAGTGGTGTCAGTGTTGTTGGATCTCGAAGGTTTCAAGCTTTGTCTTTATCCTCCACGGTCGTGACTAAGGGTGCACGGTCGTGCCTTCGCACATAATTTTGTTGACTTGTACTTGTTGGGCTGGTATGCACAGCCGTGCCCATAGCCTAACACGCACGGTATCTGATATAAACAGGTCAAAATCGTAATTTTGAATCGAGGGTAAAATGGTAATTTTTAGTTGGGGGCAAAAGTATAATTTTATTTTGAACTGTGGGTAAAAATGTAATTTTGAACTGGTGGCAAAATCGTAATTTTAAAGCGGGGATAAAATCGTAAATTGGTTGGGCCAATGGGGGAGTGTCAGACAGCTTCCTGACACTATTCCCCCATCTTGTGTCTGTAGTTATACACTGGGGGCAAAATCGTAATTTTACTGAGAAAGCAAACAAAAAACGATGACAAAAATGTAAATTTAAATTGAGGGCAATATCGTAATTTAGCTGGGAGGAACAAAACAAAACTAATGGCGATACTGTAAATTTACACGGGGCAAAATCGTAATTTTAAACAAAGGGCAAAATTGTAATTTTTAATTGGGGCAAAAGCATAATTTTATTTTGAACTGGAGGTAAAAACGTAACTTTAAACTGACTGTAAAATCATAATTTTAAAGCGGGGACAAAATCGTAATTTGATTTGACCCAAAGCCTAAAAAGTATGAGGTAAAACTATAAAAATTACAAAAGAAAAAGAGAAAAGGAGAAAAAAAGTCAAAAAGAATTTTAAAAAAACACTGTTCATCAAAGCTGGCAATTGTTATATAGATAATTGTTATATAGATAATAATATATTTAAAATTGAGATACAGAAATATTCTTTTGTGGTTGTAGTAGCTGGAGAACTTACTTTTCGCATGAGGTTTAAAATAGTAGTAGGAGTCGCACGTGGCCTGGTTTTCTTACAGTGTATGCGCGGCTGACTATCAGAGATTGGCCACTAAACACAGATGAGATTTGGCTTGACGACGTAAGCTTGATCTTTTCTTGACCCAAACTTTGGATTATAGCTGTAAATTTGGTTTCACCATTTTTTATTCTTAGGAAGATATGGTTAGATAGTTTGTTAGCGTTTTATCCAAGTAAGCATGTTCAAACCACCACGTGCAGGACTTCAATGCGAAAATTTGTTTTTACGTGGCAACGTCGATAAACCAAGTTACACGGTCCCCAGGAAAAGGTAGCAAGTTATCATTGATTTCTGCAGACTCCTTTTTTCTTCTCATTTTTGAATAAACGTTGTCTGATGAAATCTGCATATTAAATCATATCAATTTCAGGATACGTTTGTGGTCGAAGGCGGTGTGATGTCTATGGTCTTGGAATGTTACTAAAGGAAGTGCTTGTCGGAAACTATGATCTGACAGACAAAATGTTGCACTATAAGTACGCGTCAGATACAATGATCATGAACAGAAGTGCTCCCCAGATTGAGACAAGGTTGCCACTAACGATTTCTTAACAGGATATCTTTTGTTCTCGACTTATGTTGCAACTTTCTCATTAAACCTTGGACATAGATCTCAACACCCAGTCACAACTATGACCGCCTTAGCCTCTCAGCAACTATGTCATCATTAAACTCTTGCCGATGTCCTGTTAGCAACTCAGAACTTTGACGATATACTGGTTGTTGGTCGGGGAGATTTTGTAAAGGTCTACAAAGGTCATCTGAAAACAGAAATATCTAGTAGCTCCATTTTCGCCATTAAATGTTTAGGTTCGAATTCTGATCAAGCAGCATTAGAGTTTACTGCTGAATTTTTTTTTCCAATGCAAGTCATATTTTCCACCTCATGTATTTATAACTCGCTATTCTATTAGTACAACTCAAATTTTTATCAATGCAAGATCAACAGCGAAACTGAAAAGTGCGCGGTTGTGTATGCGTGTGTGATGACTAAAATATTGTCAAATAAGATTATCAACTAATTATCATCATTATCATATCAAAATCGTCAATGGAAAAATTGCTAAGCACGAAACAAAACATCAAAAATAAGACATTCCCACAAGCTTAAAAAAAGGCAAGAAAATGAAATGATGATACAGACTAAACAGATGAAACGACAACTGGCATCACCTTCATAACGGATCTAGAAGAGTTTGAACAGAAGACCTCCATGAGTAGCAAAGAAAGGGGCAAACACCAAAGATTCAACAGCCATCAGCTTGATCAGGATGTTTAGTGATGGCCCGGAAGTGTCCTTTAAAGGATCCCCAACAGTGTCTCCGATCACAGCCGCCTTGTGTGGGTCTGACCCTTTTGGTCCAAGCGATTTTGCGTGTTCAGAAACACCAGCCTTAACATTACAAAAAACAAATCAGTAATTAAGAAGAAGAAGAAGAAGAAGAAGAAGGAGGAGGAGGAGGAGTTTGGTCCAAGCGATTTTGCGTGTTCAGAAACACCAGCCTTAACGGAGGAGGAGGAGGAGGAGGAGGAGAGTAGAAAGGGCAAAATGAAAAGACGTTTTCACTGTACCTCGATATATTTCTTAGCGTTGTCCCAAGCACCACCAGTGTTGGAAGCAGAGATAGCAATCTGTGTCAAGTCAAGTAGTTAGAAACTTGCTTATACCGAAAACTAGGGCTGCAAACGAACCAAACGTTCGGCGAACAGTTCGTGAACAATTCGGCGGAAGTTTGTTTGTGTAGAAATTTCAACGAAAACACATGAACAGAGGCCGCGTTTATTCATTTATGTTCGTGAACGTTCGGTAACTTGTTCGATAGTTCATCAGTGTTTTTAGTTTTTATATTTTATTTAGAAACTTCAAAATTCCGACAAATAAAATATTTAATAAGTGTCGGTGTATTATATATTTTGTTCATGAACGCTTGTTTGTGTTTGTTTGTTTCCATTTGTATTCATGAACATTAGTTTGTGCTCATTTGTGTTCATCGGCGTTGGTTTTCGTTCGTTGAATAAAATTAACAAACAAACACGTTGCCTAAAATTAACAAACGAACACGAACAAGTTCATTTCCTTAACAAACGAACACGAACATAAATCCCGTTCGGTAAGTGTTCATGAACAGTTCGTGAACACATATATTTCTTAACAAATGAACACGAACAAGTTCGGTTCGTTTGCGGCCCTAGTGAAAACTAGAGGTGATACATAAGAACTGGTTCTAGGTTCCTAACGGGTTAAATAACTCGACCCATTTTAAATAAGAACGATTTAGTTGTACCTGGACACCAGAAACAAGTGATCCTGCAAGAACACCGGAAAGTGTTTCAACACCGAACAAAATTCCAACAATGAGTGGTGTCAGCATGACAAGTGCGCCAGGCGGGATCATCTCTTTAATCGAAGCGTCGGTGGAGATTTTCACACAGGTAGCATAATCAGGCTTAGCAGTGCCCTCCATGAGGCCCGGAATGGTGTTGAATTGCCTGCGGACTTCTTCAACCATTTTAAGTGCTGCTTTTCCGACGCTTTTCATTGTCATTGCCGAGAACCAGTACGGAAGCATGGCACCCACAAGCAACCCAATGAAAACTTTTGGGGTTAATACATCTACAGTTGTTATTTCGGCACGGCTCACAAACGCACCGAATAGAGCCAACGACACAAGAGCTGCTGAACCAATAGCGAAACCCTTGCCAATAGCTGCAGTGGTGTTTCCAGCAGCATCAAGAGCATCAGTCCGCTCACGAATTCTGTGGCTCATGCCAGCCATTTCAGCAATGCCACCAGCATTGTCACTAATGGGACCGTACGCATCAATAGCCAAACCGGTGGCTATGGTGCTCAGCATCCCAAGAGCCGCCACAGCAACACCGTACATGGCGGCAAAGCTAAAGCTAACAAAAATACTGATTGCAATTGCAAAGATCGGGATAATAACCGATTTGTATCCCAAAGCGAGACCGAAGATAACATTTGTAGCAGCTCCGGTACGGCATGAATCAGCAACATCTTGCACAGGGCTAAAAGAAACAGTCATGTTAGTCAGAATATACAAGTAATTGACTTTTTAAACAGTTACACTTAGTTTTTCTTGCCAAAAAACATCTTTTTTTCTTTTGAGTAAAACGCCATTTTTGTCCCTAAGGCTTGGCCAGATTTGCAATATTCGTCCAAAGTTTTGTTTTTCCGCATCTGGATCCGAAAGGTTTGAAATATTGCCATTTTCATCCGGCTCGTTAACTCCATTCATTTTTCTCCGTTAAGTCAGGGGTATTTCCGTCTTTCTTGTTAACTTAAAGGGCACTTTGGTATTTTTTAACGGTATTCGGTCTTTTTACATAAGGTGAAAAAGACTGAATTGCCCTTTAAGTTAGCCAAAAAACACTGAAATACCTCTGACTTAACGGAGAAAAATGGATGGAGTTAACGAGCCGGATGAAAATGGCAAGATTTCAAACCTTTTGGATCCAGAAGCAGAAAATCAAACCTTTGGACCAGAGTCGCAAAACTGGCCAAACCTCAGGGACGAAAATGGCATTTAACTCTTTTCTTCATTGAATAAGACCAATACCTGTAAGCATTGCTAGTGTAGTACTCAGTTACGAATCCGATAATAAGACCGGCCCACAAACCGACACCAACACACAAGAACAACTGCCTGCATTATATTATACGAAAGTGCAAGTTTTTAGCAACAATCTTTTTCGCATTTTCCATATTGAAAAACTGAACATGAGATCACTGATCATCATACCAGTTCTTAACTACTTTTTGGGCTCCAAAATTGAAGATAGTGAAGCTAGAAGGAAGAGCGATCCAACTAACGATAGCGATACCGATAGTCATCAACACAGTTGAAATAATGAGTTGATTTTTCAAAGAAGGCTCGATTTGCTCAACGGTTTTGACTTCAAAGAAATCAGTAGCAAACAAAGTGGTGATTAAGCATACAAGGATGCCCACAGAGCTCACGATTAGCGGGTACATCATTGAAGTGAAATCATGAGTGTTGCCGAAAGAGGAAATCGAAGCAACAACAAGAGCTGCACATGATGACTCAGCATATGACCCAAACAGATCAGATCCCATACCAGCAATATCCCCAACATTGTCACCAACATTGTCAGCAATAACCTGCAGCAAATTACCATTCCGTTGATAAGAAATAATTTAACTTAAAAAACAAACGAAAAGGTAGTTTATTAAAAGACACTCCCAAATATTGAAGTTTTGAATACATACAATCACCAAAATCATTGTTTTTTTTTTTTGAAAAGAAAACTTCATTATGAAAACGGGAGCGCCCTCAAAGCAAGGACCGCCAAAGCAAAACACTTACAACATATGCAAGTGATAAACAACCCAGTCCTTCCATTGAAGATTATTATTTAAGATTATTATTCTAATAATAATGTTTTTGATAATTAATGGGGGGGAAAGTTACCAAAAATAAACAAAAAAAGGTTTGCAGGTGAATCCAACCGAGTTGGCCTGTTTTGACCGCATGAGCATGAATGCGTTTGCATGTGTAGTATTCCCACATGGGGCTGCAAACGAACCAAACGTTTGACGAAAAGTTCATGCACCTGCGAGAAGTCCGTTTGTGTTCGTTGTTTATTAACTAAACAAACACGAACAAGAAATTTCATGCGTCTAGTTAAATGAACGACCGTGTTCGTTCATTTATGTTCGTGAACGTTTGGTAATGTGTTCGATTGTGTTTGATAGTTCACTAGTTTGTATTTTATTTAAATGCTTCAAAATTCTGACAATAAAATATTTAATTTATTTAAATGCTTCAAAATTTTGACGAAAATATTTAATAATTATCAGTGTATTATATATTATGTTCATGAACGCTTGTTTGTGTTTAGTTGTTTTCATTTGTGTTCATGGACATGAGTTTATGTCCATGAACGTTCGTTTGCTTTCGTTGCCTAAAATTAACAAACGAACACGAACACATTCATTTCCTTAACAAACGAACACAAACATAAATGCTCGTTCGGTAAGTGTTCATGAACAGCTCATGAACACATATATATCCTTAACTTGTTCGTGTTCGTTTGCAGCCCTATAATCCCACACCCTGTAAAACACATTAAGGGGAAAAAGAAATTACCGCTGGATTTCTGGGGTCATCTTCAGGGATATTTCTCTCGACCTTGCCAACAAGATCGGCTCCAACATCAGCAGCTTTCGTATAAATACCGCCACCAACTCTACCAAAAAGAGCCATGGAAGAACCACCAAGCCCATAACCGGTTATGGACTCAAAAAGGCCTTCCCAATCATCACCATAATAAATCTTAAAAAGATTAATGGTAATATACAACACAAGAAGCCCGTTTGCAGCAAGGAGGAAACCCATAACGGCTCCAGATCTAAATGCAACAATAAACGCCTTACTGACACCCTTTCTAGCCTCAAGGGTAGTTCTGGCATTTGCATATGTGGCGATTTTCATTCCAAGAAAGCCGGAGACAACTGAGGTGATGGCACCTAGCAAGAACGACACGGTGCTGAAGACAGCTGTCATTAGAGCGGGTTTACACATTCTGGTGGCGTCGTATGTGCATATTTTGCTGCTAGTGCTGAATCCCTCAACGGACCCAAGGAACACAAAGATCAGAACGGCGAAAATGACCATAAAAATACCAACATATTGGTATTCGGTGAATAGGAACGAGGTTGCCCCTGCATTCAAACAGAGAAAATCAATTAAGTATTAACATTTCCAACCAAGATGATAACTTTCAGTTCAAAATTTGACCCTTCAAAAAAATCAACTTTTGACTTAAAACCTCATCTTGAATAACACCACTAAAGCATAGTATATTGTTACAGTATGTCTAAAATATAAACTGATATGACTGAATACCAACATTATAGCATAAATATAGATGACTTAATGAAATATAGTTATTTATTAGTATTAAAAAATCTGACCCATTTTAAAAACAAATGTTAATCATTGTTCAAAAGGGGGAAAAGCAACATAAGCCAATAGAAAAAATCAATTAAGTAATTAACATTTCCAGCCAAGAAGATAACTTTCAGTTCAAAAATTGACCCTTTTAAATACAAACAGATAAAAGAAAGTCAACTTTTGACTTAAAACCTCATCTTGAACAAAAAGAATACTCCCTCCACAGAGGTATACCGTATACTCAAATGGAAAAGTAGCATATGTGACTAATTAGTAATAATATATTAACTTCACATATATTGAGTTACAATAACTTACATTAAGCATAGTATATTGTTACAGACTTACAGCATGTTTAAAAAATAAACTGATAGGACTGAATACGACATTATTTTCATAAGTATAGATGATTTTATGAAATATAGTTATAAATCAGTATTAAAAGAATCTGGCCCATTTTAAAATAAAGAGTAAACTACCAAAATGGTCCCTGAGGTTTGGTCACTTTTGCCACTTTAGTCCAAAACTCGAACTTTTTAAATCTGGGTCACCCCCATTATTTCAATTTTATTGTCATTTTCATCCAAAAGCAAAATACATCCAGCTTTTTTGTTTTTTCCTCCCTTTTAACGAAGGGCAAAATGGTCAGATTTTTTTATTTGTTATAATAAAACGTTAAAGACCATTTTGCCCTTCGTTAAAAGGGGGAAAAAACAAAAAAAAAAAACTGGATGTTAACTGAAAATCTGACCAATTTTGATTTTGGATGAAAAAGGCGACAAAATTGAAACCACAGGGACCCAGATTCAAAAGGTTTGAGTTTTGGACTAAAGTGGCAAAAGTGACCAAACCTCAGGGACCATTTTGGCGGTTTACTCTAAAATAAAGGTTAATCATTGTTCAAAAGGGGGGAAAAGCAATAAAGATATTAATAGTTTGCACTTTGCACTGTAAATCTTTAAATTCATCCTGAACCAATCATATTAACAGAAGAAGTGGAACACCACTGGTCCCCCACACATACTGACAGACACCTCTCTTGTTTTCTAATTCACCCACATTTTAGGCACATCTTGTTTTCTTATCCAAATCAACCAGATCTATAAACAACAAGTGTTAGATGCAACCACACTTAAATAATAAAAATGCCATATTTTCTAAGATATCTCTTTAGTATAAAGCAACCAATAATCATTTACAGATTAAAAAACTATGCCACCGACAACCGGCAAGATCCCACCACCTGTGATCAATATCACTAGTCTTTAAGATTTATAATTGAAGTATGAAAGCTTGAATCAAACTCTACCTACACGTGTATATATAAAAAATTATATAATTTTCATCTATTCAACAACCACCGCCACCACTAAATACAGATTTAAGTCTTTAACAATTAGTAGTTAAGTAGTCAGATGGTAGATCTATATTGAGAAAATTCAACCATAAGTTACAATTAATTATTAATCATTAATCAATTATCAATTATCAATTATATAATATATAAGAAGCCTTAATTAACCATCAATAAACTGTAAATCAAACAGAACAAAAACAGAATATTCAGATTATGCAAACTAAAACCTCAGATTTCCATTTTACAGATATTATAAAGATAAAATCACCTAACATTTATAAACTAACAAACATTAAATTTAATAGTAAATATTATAATATTATAACCCTTAATAAACCTTCAATAAACTCTAAATTAAACAGAAATTAAACAGAATATTCCGGGTACATAAACTAAAATCTCAGATTTCAATTTTACAAATATTATCAAACTAAAATCACCTAACATCAAACATCAATTACAAATTTATAATATTATAAACCCTAATTAACCTTCAACAATTAGTAAAACTATAATCTCAGATTTCAATTTTTTTTTTTTAAATTCAAACTGAAATTACTTAACAAGTTAACATTTACGAACCAACAAACATCAATTTCAACATTATAAACTCCAATTAACCTTCAATACACTCTAAATCAAACAGAATATTCCAATTACACAAACTAAAATCTCAGATTCCAAATTAACAAACATTATTAAGCTATAATTAACCTAAAATCACCAAAATTTAAACAACAAACAAACATCAAACCCTAATTACCTTCAGAAATAGCATTCTGAATCTCAGCGCATTTCTGAACAACCGCATGATCATTAACACCTTCTTCTTCTTCAATCAACGCTTCAGTATACCCGTTCTTACCGTCTCCGGCAGCCGATTTCTCAACCGTTAACTTAACTTGCGACACAAGGTACCACTGGAACAGAGAGAAGATGATTCCGATAACTGCGCAGATCGGGATGAGGATCTCGGTGCCGAGTTCTGAGAGGATTGGTGACGTCACCATGGCGGATTACGGCAGTGAGTTGCCGGAAAAAGAGATCGGAAAACAGAGAGATTTTGTGTTGAATGTTTTTGTTGTGGTGGTGAAAGGATGATAAATAGGGTGGGGGATATTTGAATTGTGTGTGGTTTACAGAGTGATAATTGCTAAGTTCAGAATAATGTATGCTTTGAGTGTTGTACGTTTTGCAGTGGAAGTTGTATGTTTAGTGGTTGATGGTTTTAATTTTATTGTAGAGGGTGACGCTACTAATACGTGTGAGAATTATCTGTATTATAATCATGTTTAGCTTTGACAATATATACGGTAGATATTTCGCTATATTACTTTTTTTTTATTTTGTAAAATACATTGAATAATTTTATCTATTTTTAAATATATATTTGATATAAGATATAATATGTAGGCAAAAGATCAAATATAAATAATCTTAACATACTAAACATACAAATTGAAGGAAAACTAAAAAAGACAAGGTCGCATTTTTGTAATTACCACCAACTATCAAAGTTACTATACAAATGTGAACTCAACCAAAAATACCTAAAAAACACAAATTTTTTTTAATATTTTTTATAAAAAAATCGCTACATTTTGTTAGAAAAAAAAAAATTTTGCTGCTACTAAAAGTAGCGATTTTTTACTAAAAATATTAAAAAAATAATAATTTGTGTGTTTTTTTTATTTTTTTAGGTTTTTTGGGGGTTTAGTTTTTAGCATTTTAGCTTCGGTGGGGGTGGGGAGGGGGGTTAGGCTTTTTTTAGGTTTTTTAGGTATATTTGTAGAGTAACTTTGATAGTTATTGATAATTACAAAAATGCCAACTTGTCTTTTTGAGTTTTCCTTCAATTTGTATGTTTAGTATGTTAAGATTATTTGTACAAAAACTTTCCGCGTAATATGTATTGCACTGATTTTAACGTTATTTTACTAGTTCCGTGAAAATAACGTTAAAAACGGCGGACGACTAATCATGCATCATGTAGTGACGTTGATAGCCGAAAGACAAGGGGTACGTGCACAAATTGGTCTTTGTCCCCATGACTGAATGTTATGTGCCTCATGTCCAACGCTTGATACAAAACTATTATCGAGACAGAGGTCTCACTGGAAGCAGTTTCTCTATTCCAACTAAATAGGGTAAAGTTGTCTATATCTTACACTTCTCATACTCTAACTTAGCTTTGTTATTTGTGCGATTTTCTGAGTATGATGATAATGATGATATTACAAGTTTAAGGATTATAATCAAATACAAAGGATCCTAATTGTAAGAAGGATTTATAGAGTGACAAGTGTCCAATAACCTAAAAAAACCCACTACACAAAAAAACCTCACTACAAAAAAAAATAATAAAAACACTAAACCCCCACCACCACCAAAAACCTAAACCCCCACCCCCACACCCCCCCCCCCCCCTCACCCACCCCAAAAAAAAAGGTTTTTTTTTTTTTTTGCCGAGGGGGTGGGGGTTTAGGTTTTTGGGTGGTGGTGGGGGTGGGTGTTTAGTTTTTTTTAGGTTTTGGGGAGGGGGGGGGGGGTTAGGTTTTTGTGGGGTGGGGTTAGGTTTTTTTTAGGTTTTTGGGGGGTGGAGGGTTAGGTTTTTTTGGTGAGGTATAGTTTTTTTTTTTTTTTTTATTGCGCGCGCGCGGGGGGGGGGGGGGTTAGGTTTTTGGTGGTGATGTAGTGGGTTTAGTTTTAGGTTATTTGACACTTGTCACTCTATAAATCCTTCTTACACTTCTTACAATTAAAAGTTTTTGTAGAATAACTTGACCCACAAGTTTAAATATACTATTTATTATATAAATTTATATATTTTAAATGAAATTTATGTAAGTGTTAGGCTCGTGTGAGCCTGTTCAGTCTCGATACATGAAATTAGCCAAGCGTTCGAGTTTGAACTCATTTGTCTAGCAAGTTTTAATATTTGAGTTTGTCTAGCAAGCTTTAATATTTGAGTTTTTATTAATTCAATCTTAATGCTTGAGTTGCTCACAGAGTAATTAGTCATAAAATTTTATACATGTAGCTTACAAGATTGTATGTGAAGTGTCAACCTTTTGTTCTAGAAATGAAAAGGTTTACACATGATTTTGGGTTAAATTTGGCTTTATCCCGAAAAGTAATGCGTATCATTCCATCATTAGTTGGTTATAGTAATGAAACATGATAACATGATAAGATCAAGTTGGAAAACGTATCTTATTTGTTATCTATACTATATTATTTGTTATCTAAACATAATACATGAGGGAAGGATTCCCAAAAGTTAAGAACTTCTTCCCTCATTATTTATAAATAAACCCCTAGAATGAGGGTAAAGTGGTCTTTTAAACCATAATTATTTTTTAGTCCCTCAATCTATTACATTTAAATCCTTGACATTTAACATAATTATGGGTAATTAGTTACACTCCCCCCCCCCCCTCTTTAATTCTTTAATGTATTCCTGCGATATCTTACAACCCGTAATGTTTTAAAAAAATCCGAAGGTACCATGACGATCGGTATATTTTTTTAAACGTTTCGATAGTTGTCTTTTTTAGTTTCGTCGTGCGTTCATAAAGTACAAATAGCCGATGCGTAAATGTACAATTGATTAAAGCCAACATTTGTTTTTTACCCAAGCCATCTTTGACCATTACCAAGCTACCGTGCATTAACATTTGTTTTTTACCCAAGTTTTTTGTTTTGAACCACATTAATAAACTAAAATATTCCCTAATTTTACTTGTACAGAGTCAGTTTGTTGTGGCATGTTTAATATAGTATAGATAAAACTCACAACAAACTTCCTATTAAACATGCCACAACAAACTAAACAGGATATGTGCATCTTATTTTAAAAACTTAAAACTCACAACAAACTTCCTAAATAAATGGATGACCAATCTAAAACTAAACCCTAATGGACTACTATAAATACATAGCAAACACTCACAATTCTACATTTCTATTGCTAAACAGATTTAAAATATGGAGCCAGTTCTGAATTGATGCGAAAAAACAAGCATGCGATATTGAAAAATCTAAGGTCGGTTCTATGATAAGTTTTGTTATATCACAATAATGAATAATTGTTTTCTTTTATTTACTTGAGTTAACTGTCATTTTCGTCCCTGTGGTTTGGTCACTTTGGCCATTTCAGTCCATTTTTTAAAAATGCGCCATTTTCCTCCCTGACGTTCTGGAAATGTGCCATTTCAGTCCAAAAATCATAACCCAGTTAAGACGGTTTGTAAATAAGGACTAATTGTGTAAATTTGTAACATAAAGGACCATTTAAGTAAAATCTATAAATATATAACACAGTGGTGGCCACACTCCTGTTCCCTCTCACTTCTCCAACGACCGGCGCCAATTCCGGCGACTTCTCCGGCCACACGCACATCTCCTCCGCCCTCTTCGTCATCTCCTACCTACACCCCCTCTCCGATAAACATCTATCAGCTTTCCGGAGATTATCCAGCCACCACTGTCTCCTAGTGGCAGCGGAGAACAGCAACAACTCCGCCACCATGGCGGCGGCAGCGGCAAGGCAGAAAGGATGAGAGAGAGAGTAGAGAGAGATCGGCGACGGCGGTGGTGATGGTTTTTCGTTTTGCTCCGACGAGTTCTGGTTCGTGTCCGGCGGCAGCAACGATGGTTAGTTATGATTGGTTTCAGGTCTCGAGTCCGGTTCTCCGGCAAACCTCCGACAAAAACCCCGGTAAGCTTCTGAATCCTTTTCTTCATCTCGTTTCATTGCGTTTCAGTTCGATCCTTCTTTTTCGGTCAGTTTCGGGTTGGTTTCAGGCGACAGTGGCGACTAATGGTGACGGTGGTTCAGCGCAGTAACGACAGCGGGCCGCTGCCAGCGGCTCGGATCAGGTTCTATCGTGTTTCAGTCTCCGCTGATGATGAAGATCGATGATGATGATAACAGATGATGACGATGATGACGTTGATGGTGGTGGTTCCGGCGGCGGCGGTGGTGACCACCGGAGCTCCGGTTCCGGCGACGGTGGTGGTTGTTGTGTTAGTGGTGAGCGAGGTGGAGATGGTGGTATGAGATGTTGGTGGCAGATCGGAGTGGTGGTGGTGGCAGTGGCTGTGGTGGCGGTGGTGGGAACTAGGTGGCGGTGGTGGGAACTGGTGATGCAGGTGGTGGAGAGTGTAGAGATAGAACAGGTGGTGGCGGTGGTGGGAACTGGTGCGGCGACGGTGGAGGTGAAGGTGATGGTGGTGGTAGTGGTTTAGAGAGAGAGACAAACTGGTGCCATTTTCGTCCCTGTGGTTTGGCCACTTTGGCCATTTCAGACCATTTTTCAAAAATGCGCCATTTTCCTTAAATGGTCCTTTATGTTACAAATTTACACAATCAGTCCTTATTTACAAACTGACTTAACTGGGTTATGATTTTTGGACAGAAATGGCACCTTTCCAGAACGTCGGGGAGGAAAATGGCGCATTTTTGAAAAATGGACTGAAATGGCCAAAGTGACCAAACCACAGGGACGAAAATGGTAGTTAACTCTATTTACTTTTATGTGAATACTAACTTATTTGATTTTTCAGATTCAACACACCAATTTAAACACCTCAGTTGTCGAACAAGCTTTTGTTAGTTTTTAAGTAATATTTTCGCTTATAATCTTTCATATTAACAAGTTCGTTATGTTATTATTTGGTGTTTTATTGTAGGATGATGGTGATAATAGTGTTGAAATTATTTCTTATGGCGCAATGTTCAGTCCATACAAGTCTAATCTTCAACGTCAATTTAGTAAAGAGATAATTTTAAGAGTTAAATGCACGGATAGTCCCTGTGGTTTTGCAAAGTTTCAGCTATAGTCCCCAGATTTTGGAAATTACACTCATAGTCCCTGTGGTTTGACAGTTTGTTACGCGGATAGTCCCTGGAGTGGATGGGGGTTAGTTTTCTCAGTTAAGTTGGTGTAAAATGACTAAAATACCCTTAGGATTAAATTAAAACAATATATAACACTTGTTAATATATCTACATATTTTTTAAAATAATTTAAATAGTTAAGAAATCATCATCATCATCATCAAACCACCATGAACACCTGCACATTCCGAGCTCCATTTTTCAACTACTTCAGCCCTTCAATCAAACACCAATCCTCCAATTCACTCTCCATCTTCCAATACTCAACCAACAATTCATTCAAAATGAACAACAGCAAGAATAATCCCCAACTTTCCTTCGATGAATCCGCGTATGAGGCGGAGAGGCTCCCCTGCCGCCATCACCACTCCCCACCACCGCCATCCCCTTCCACCACCACACCTCTGCCTCCTAAACCCATACCCGCCTCTACCATCAACCACCCATCCCCAAATCAACCAACACAGATCTGTTCCCAGTAAACCGAACCAGACTAAACTGTTCCCAGTAAACCTCCTAAACCCATACCCGCCTCTACCATCAACCACCCATCCCCAAATCAACCAACACAGATCTGTTCCCAGTAAACCGAACCAGACTAAACTGTTCCCAGTATCGCCATCACCGGCACCACCGTCGCCGGACAAACAGAACCCGCCCATCATCATCATCGGCATCAATACCAAAAGAAAAGAAACAGTCGAGAGGGATTTACCGTCGAAATTCATCGGAGAACACCACCACAGCCGCTCGTCGGCATCATCATCGCCTTCAGTAACATCGCCGGCAACTGCCGGCTCCACTCTCTTCGCCGGTGATCATCGTTGGGGGAACTTGTCGCCGCCGGTCAGTCGTGAGAGAGGGAGAGCCGAGAGGATGGTTGGGTACAAACTCCAGATCTGTGGTGGTTTTTAGTGAGAGAGAGAGAGTAGAAAGATCTGGGTATTAGAGAGAGAGAGAGAGAGAGAGAGAGAGATGAAAGATCTAAGTATTTGATGAATATAATACATGAAATCTCTGATTATGCTAATACATACACAAATTTGATGAATATAATAAAAGCAAGGGTAATTTTGTAATTTCACATGGACTTAACTGAGAAAACTAACCCACATCCACTCCAGGGACTATCAGCGTAACAAACTGTCAAACCACAGGGACTATGAGTGTAATTTCCAAAATCTGGGGACTATAGCTGAAACTTTGCAAAACCACAGGGACTATCCGTGCATTTTACTCTAATTTTAAATTTTATTTAATCTTTTTAAAATTTTTTTATTCAATATTTGTTTTTTTTTTAAATTTATTTAATCGTTTTTAACTTTTTTATTAATTTTTTTGTTTTTTAAGGATCAGAAGTATGGGAATCAAAAGAAAAGATCTAAGAGACTCTCTGAATGGAAATGGGTCGAGGTTATAAATTTAGATGATTATGATGACGATGGGAAAGAAGATGAATTAGATGATACTGCTGATTCGAGCACAAACAAGAAAAACGGATCAAAAAAGAAGAGAAATTAGATGAAATATATCAAGTGTTTTTATGTTTTTTTTTTCATTTTCAGTTGTTTTTGTTTGATCTAGACTATCCCATGAATAATAAAGTTTATTTTATATTTGAAGTTTATGTTTTGTGTTATTTTATTGCACTTATAATTTACATCTCGATTGAACTAATATACTTTTGTCATTTGTTTAGTATTTTTTATTAACAAACGAATCTTTACATGTTTAAAACAGTTTTTCTATACTTTATTTATTATTATTTTTTATAACAAAACAAAACTTTGATATTTAGTAGATAGAAGATAAACTATGTTCCAAAATTTTAGGAATTATTTAATACTAATTTACGATATTAGTAGATAGATAGTAAACTATATCTCAAAATTTTAGGAATTATTTAATACTAATTTACGATATTTATTTAATACTAGTTTACGATATTAGTAGATAGATAATAAACTATATCCCAAAATTTTAGGAATTATTTAATACTAATTTACGATATTTAGTAGATAAATAGTAAACTATGTCCCAAAATTTAGGAATTATAAGTCAACTAATTAGGTCCTCCAAGTTAATTATATGGGATGAGGCATCGATGGCGAAACGTCAAGCGATAGAGACAGTTGATCGAACATTGCAAGACATTATAAGTGTTAGGCTCCCATGTGTAACACTTATGACATATATCCACCACAATAATGTTATCATATACAAATAAGAAAACTACCAGCAACGTGTGCCGCAATCCAAAGTGTCGCCCCCGCCGCATCGCGCGGGCACCCTACTAGTTATCAGTAAACTAGTAGGAAAAACATGTGACAAACAATAAGGGGTCGAGAGCAAATATTAATTAACCTTTTAATTAAATAAAAAAGGGACATCTATGTAGTTTACTGAGTAAACTAAACGTGTGTTAAAGTTTCACATCAACAATAATAAGCGCTTATTAGTATTTAACTAGGTTAGAACCCTGTGTATTACACGGGTTTAATAAATGTAATTTTATATACTAAATAAAAAACAATATATTTTTATAAACCTCATTTATTACACGTGTTGAGTAAATATAATTTTATACATTAAATAATAAAAAAAATATATCTTTAAGAAACTCGTGTACTGTGCGGGTTGAACAAATGTAATTTCATATATCAAACAATAAAAAATTATATTTAAAAAAAAACCATATGTATTCACAGGTGGAAGAAATGTAATTTTATATGCTAAATAATAAAAAAGTTATATTTAAAAACAACTCCGTATATTATACGGGTTGAATAAATTTATTTTTATATAGAAAATAATAAAAAAAATTATATATTTAAAAATTTTGTGTATTACACGGGTTTATCTATTGTTAAAAAGACATTTCTAAATCAAAATGGATTTTTTATTATTTTTTAAATTAGGTTAATACTATTTTAAATTTTTGGTTTGATTAATAAATAATTTCTCATAGTTAACAATAATAACATTAACAATAAAGATTTTTAGTCTAGATAAGACTTTATGATTTGAAGTTTTAGTTTAGATAAGATTTTACTATTTTAAGTTAAGTTTATGCCAATGATTTAGAGTTGATAAGATTTATATTAATTTAATTAATATTTAAGAATTTAAATTAAATAATAATTATCTACAATTAAGGATGGAGTTGATAATATTTATATTAATTTAATTAATATTTAATAATTTAAATTAAATAATAATTATCTATAATTAAGGATGGTCTAGAATAATGACAAGTGTCCATTTATTGGTTTCTTTTATTATATGTACTAGGCTAGAACCCCGTGTATTACACGGGTTAAAGAAATGTAATTTTATGTAATAAATAATAAAACAATACATCTTCAAAAAACCCGTCTATTACACACCTTGAATAAATGTAATTTTATATATTAAATAATAAAAAATGTTATATCATTAATAAACTTGTGTATTGTACGGATTTGATAAATATAATTTTATATACTAAATAATAAAAAAGTTATATCTTAAAAACCTTGTGTATTATACAGGATGAATAAATTCCTTTTTGTATACTAAAAGATCTATAAGACTCTCGTATATTACACGGGTTGAATAAATATAATTTTATATGTCAATTAATAAAAAATGTTATTTTAAAAAACTAACGGATATAATCAATACACGATAGATTTGGTGATTGCAAAAATAATTTATTGAAACAAAGATATTATGGTCAAACATATTATTCAATAATAACTAATATTTTATTCGAAAAATGGAAAGATTATATTCGACATTCAAAGTGGGATAAAATTTAGTATTAATTTATTATTTATCTAATTAATATGAGATAAGTAGGAAAAGAAGATAAGTAGGAAAAATAGAGGGAAAATAAAAATTAGATACCCCAAACGGATAACACGTGCCATTAAATATATTTTGACATAGTATAAAATAGATATAGAATAGAGTAGTATAGATGATTTAATTAAGGGTTTAAATTAATTAATCAATTAGAATTTGAAAGTTTATTATTTTAATATAATCGTAGAATATCATGGCTACATTTAACAGATTAATTTAACTAATTCAATTTTAAATCTAATAATGATTGATAATACGAGTAAAAATCTAACTTTTAACAAATGTTTAGTAATTTAAACAATTTGTTTCTTTCAATACATATGGTATTTCGTTGGCTAGTTCCTTAAATGGATAAATGGAGTCTAGAAATCTGATGATAGAAAACCATAATTTTGAAACTAATTTTTGAATAACTGGAATCTAGAAATCCGATAAAAGCAAACTATAATATTGAAATTAATTTTTTAATTAATCCTGACCAAATAAAGTGATTAAATCGTGAGACCAAATAAAGTGAATATCAAATATGATTAGAGAGTGGCTGAGAGACTGACATGTGTCCTCAAACTGGTTTCTTTTATTATATGTATATATAGATAAATTATTTATGTGTTATATATAAATTCTTTTTTTTTAATATTATGAATTTATTAAAACTAGAAGTACGACCCGCCACAATGCGGCGGGAGTTTTTAGTTATAACTAAGTCGATTTAGGACGCGCATGTTATGTTGAACCTGTCAAACGGGAAAAAAATAGACGATGTAGAAACGTTCACCCACACACGCACGTTGCGTCGTATTCAGTCGCAAAATTTAGAACGAAACGTAAAAACGTTAAACCAAAGACGCACATTGTGATGTGTTAAGTTACAAAATTTAAAACGAAACATAGAACAAAAGATTTGCAGAAAATGAAAACTATAAAGGACCAAAGTTGAAAGTAAAAAAGATTGTGAATTTGTGATGATAGACTGGAAAAGATAAAAAGTTTTGTGTTAAAAGTAAAAAATAAAACAAATAGTTTTGGGTTAAAAGTAATTTATGAAATACTTTTGGGTGAAAAGTTAATTTTTTTTTTCTTTTTGAAAAACCCCCAAACCCAAGGTTATAACAACCATATGCATAACCATTTTTTCTTTGACCCCCCCCCCCCCCCAAAGTTGAAAACTATAAAGGACCAAAGTTAAAAGTAAAAAAGATTGTGAGGGATAGACTGGAAAATATAAAAAGTTTTGTATTAAAAGTAAAAAAAAAAACAAATAGTTTTGGGTTAAAAGTAATTTATGAAATACTTTTAGGTGAAAAGTTAACTTTTTTTCTTTTTGAAAAACCCCCAAACCCAAGGTTACAACAATCATATGCATAACCATTTTTTCTTTGAAACCCCCCCCCCCCCCCCCACAAAGCCAAGATTACAACACATAAGTAAAAAAAATCAAAGTGGTTAAATCGCAAAAATAGAAACTTCTAGAATTAGAAGTGAAAATTCAAATTAATCAAATGGGTTAAATTAACAAAGATTAAAAGTTTAAACTTAAATTGTCAAAGATTAAAACTTTAGGGTTAAAAAGGAAACAAAGATTAAAACTTTAAACTTAAATTGTCAAAGATTAAAATTTTAAGGTAAATTTTCAAAGATAAAAACTTTTGGGTTAAAAAGGAAACAAAGATTAAAACTTTAAACTTAAATTGTCAAAGATTAAAACTTTAGGGTTAAAAAGGAAAATTCAATTTTTTTTTTTGAAAATCTCCCAAAACTAAAGGTACAACAACTATATGCACAATTGAGTTGCTAATTTATAAGTTAATAATAAATCAAAATTCACCGTTCAATAGGATTAAACTTATATTATATATAACATTATTAATTCGAACCCTTATATTAAATAAAAAATAAAAGATACCTATATTAAATAAAATATACTTTGTTGTAAAACGAGCTAAAAATTACATGATATAAAAGTTTTACTAAATACATTTTTTTAATGAAACGAAATTAATCGTTTATATGTATATGTCATATATTTTATGATATATATCGGTGGTAGGTTGTATTGTTTCAAATTACTACATGACCTCAAGCTTTTTCTCTAAAGATGACTGTGTCACGTACACATTGGAAATGGTCTATAGGAAACAAGTATAAAAAGAGTATAATATAAGAGTATAAATTAACAAACATATTTTATTATTTTTTTCGGATAAGGCTCAACACTTAGTTTTTCTATGATCATATAATCTTTTATTATTTTAATAAAATAATAATAATAATAATATAAACTATAATTATCATTTAGTAAATATTTGATACACATGAAAAAACATTCCGATCAAAAGATACCTTATTGTTAAAACTAGGTTATTTTGCCCGCGCATTGCGGCGGGTACCGGACGAAGACTCGATTGGTATCGCGCTACGGTGCGCTCACTGTAGCAAGGGAAAAAGAACCCCAAAGATTATAGTTATAATATGGCCAAATGGAATCGACGTATTCAGTTCGTTGTTTTTTTAACTTTGGTTCGACATGTATCAAGTACACTTCTCATACGGGTCCCTTGCACTCTAGAATGACTCAATGAGCAGTGTAGCATGTTGGAATGATTGATGCTACTGAGCCTTTAGGTTCAGTAGTGTTAACTCATACTTCTCGGGCATCCTAGATGGAAACCGGGTGTCATAGTGCACTGTCTTTTTCGGTCTCGTAGTGATGCGGCACCACGTTCGGCAGGCAATACAATGCCCTATAACAATTATGTACGTTAGTGGCTCCTCGCCTGAGGTGATGTAGGTTGATCCATATACTAAAACAGATCAGATTCTTCTTATGAAGAACTAATCATAAAGCTAGGGCCGAGACACGTGAAATGTTGTGGCTAAAATCATCCCAACCGCTACCAATGTGGCTACCATGCTATTTATTTGGAAAGATCCTACTAAATGAGAAATTCCCTAAACCTGAACCCGTAGAAACAACAATAGAATAATATGAGTGTTTGACTGTACCAATTAGCTTATTTTGAGATGTAACTGCAAAGGAAATCATATGACACTATTACAACAGACAAACAAATTAGAAGTGGAAGAAAACTTAAAATATGAACAAAAAATACATGTGTCAAGCCAAGGAGCAATAAGATAAAAGTAGAATTATACTTTTTTCAGACAATAACAGTCTAATATGCATAAATATCACATATAGACCACTAATATAACATATGATTCTAGGATTATAGACATCTAACTGCAATTCTAACATAGCAAACCTGAAAATCATATACTTTCCCTAATTTACATTAAAAGATTTAAGTTATTTAAAAGTATAATTTAAATTTAAAATAATCATAGGGAAGATAATTGAATGAACTTTTGTAAACAAATATGAGAGATCACCCAGGTATGCAACTCTTTTCACGTTGATGTAAATCGTTTATTTATGAAGTATTGTAAATCTGAGACATGTAATATCAGAACATGCTTTAAAAACTTAGCCAAACAAACCAAATCTACATCTTTCAGATGATAAGAATTAATGGTCAAATGGTGTCTCAGTTTGCTAGTTGCTAAAAAGATGGTTGTTATCCAAAACTTTGTGCAATAAAGTCAACAGGAAGCCTCTCATGGAACCATATCTATCAAAACAAACATGCCTAGATCATATTAATTAATAAAAAAATCCAAACTAAAAAAAAATCAAGAATATTCAAGAACTCATGCAAAATTACAAAAAAAAAAAAAAAAAGACACACATCAAATTAAAGAACCTGAAGCAAACTAACCTATGTAATCAACCAAAGCAGGCATCTTTTTAACTCCATGCTGATGTGTCATAGTCATCGCCAACCGATTTGGTCACATAACCCTAATAAGAACAAAATTAAGAAATGTATATAACAACTCTCATAAAAAAGTCCTATTTATTATTTTAATTGCCCAATAGGAAACCCTAATTAAGATCCCTAAGTAATTCTGCATAAACCCTAAAATTTTCAGAACAATCGGAATCAGGATCAGGGCCCCTAAAACTCAGGGGGTAAACCCTAGTTGATAATATCCTCACAGTTTGCTGTAGGAATTGAAATTCTTCGAAACGTGACTCACTAAGGCTATAACGGACAGGCCCCTCGACAGGCCCTAAAAGTAACCCGTTGCGCCACGCGACAGGCCCCTCGCGCCACGCGAGGGCGCCGTTTTTCATGTATAAATAGGGGAGTCTGGTACTTGCAATTGTGCGTTAGTTCGACGTTCAAACTCAATACGTACGTTGAGATATTGACCAATTAATACAAAAACACACACAGACACGAAACGCTGCCGCTATAACCGGGTAATAACTCGATCGCTGCTACGATTCAATGTCCGATCGATTAAAACTATCCAATGGATGTTTAAGTGCTGCCCACATTAGGGTTATGCTTTGTCATTCGTCGTGAATACGATGGATGTTTAAGTATCGCACTTTGTCATTCGTTGTGAGGGTTTAATCTCGTGAGTTATCGTAAATGCTGTATTAGTTACTAACCTAGTTTTGTGTGCATTGTTATTTAAATTAGGTTAACAAGGCTAATCTGTAAACTAGACTCTGCTCGTGTTAAATCTGCAATGTGAGTCATTCTCTTTTTATCAAATTGCTTTCCAAAACCCTATTTATTTTCAAAGTTATAATTACAGGGATTAAGTCTTTGTAATCACCAAATTACAGCCGGTATGTGGGGTTTTGTATACAATACTTGATAACCGTCACCATTGGACAACGGGTTAGCCAAGGGATGATATGACCATAGTCACAGACACCATTGGACAATGAGGTTACCAATGGATGTTCGAGTGACAAATACTGTGGGTAGTTGGTTGATATATGGAAACATTGTAATCGCTCTTAATACTGTAAATTATAACAACGTGTCGTTTTAGTAAAAAGAATGATTCACCAGTATTTCCCTGCTGACAAAACCTTTTTCAAACATGTTTCAGGTGATCTGTTGTGATCCAGGAAAAGTGCCGTGAAGCACTACAAGCTTAAGGAAGTGGCTCAATGTAAATAAAGAAACATGTTTTATGAAGTAAAGATTTCCCAGTGAAATCACCTTTATTGTAAATTATGGGGTTTGTCCCTAATTATGAAATAAAACAATCAGGCATTTTCAAGTTTTAACGATCCTGTTAAAATCTTCCGCTGTTAACTCAATTAAATAAATACCACGGGATTTCTGTCCCGCGGCTAATGGACCGGGTCAAACCGGGCCGGGGGCCGTGACAGAAAAAGGTGGTATCAGAGCCACTGAGTTAAGCTAATTAAGTATTTAGAAATACTTAATTTTCCTGATTGCCATTTTATGATTATGTGTTTTATTAACTGACTATTTATTAGTTACAGTATGGGTAAGCAAAAGCTTTCGAATATCTATCTTAAATTAGATAGTTCGCAAAAAGAGAAGGGAAGTTCATCCCAATCAAAATCCTCAAGATACTCAGTAGATACTAAGGAGGGAATATTTGTTCGTAAAGCTCATTATGAGGAACCACTTTATCCTAATAAAAGAAGTTTGATTATTAGGAAAAGTCAAGAGAAAATAAAGAAATCTCAATCAAAAGAAATGAAAGTTAATCAGGAAATTCAGAAACTCGGTAGTAACCCACCATGGGAAGACAAGTTAGATGAAAAATGGGCAGATCTTTATATGCTAGCCACTGTAGCAGTAAATGCAAATCTTTAAAATACCCTGACCCAGTATTAACATCTTTATCACCTACAAGCCAGAAACTTTACCCAGTAAATAAATAAATTACAATAAACCCTAGTGTGTTTTACTTGTCAGTTGTCTTTTGTATTAAATTAGCCACACGGTATGCAATAATACTTGAAAATTATCTGTGAAAATTTTGTTATAAAATTTTAACTTAGTATTTTGTGTGTATTTTGCATATATGCTAAACAACATGAATGAGTTATCTGAAGCCCTTCAGAATCTCAACCTTTATCCAGTGAAAGTGGAAGTCTCCAATGAATTTACTGGTTATATAGCAGATGTAGAAGAACCTATGGAATTTTGTGCTCCACCTCTGGAGAAACCAAAACCCAAGAAAAGGAGAAGATTTGTAGGTTGGAGGCGTGTACGAAGGAGGAAACCAGCAACTAGGAGAGTTCCCAAAGTAGAAGGGATTGAGGTTGAGGAAAATACTAGGCAAGTAGAAATGGAAATTGGGGAAAGTTCGAGGCAAGTCGAGGAGTTGCCATTACAAGAAGAGTTGGATCAGATATTGGCGAGTTGTGATATCGTTAGACCTATCAATAACAACCTTTACCCTTATCCTGCTGAAACTCAGCTTCCAATAAATTTGGAACCAGCCATCCCAGAACCTTTAATCCACACCCAACCTTTAGGAATGGACGAGTGGTGGACTAATGATTGGCAGTTCCAAAACCTACTTAATAACCCTTATACGTTTTTACCTCAGTTTGACCCAGAACCTATACCAAACCCACCAATGAGCAATGAAAACTTAGCTGAACTCCGCCATTTTGGTGAGGAACTGATAGGTGCGGGGAATAGGATTCGGGAAGTAGGAGAACAGATCTCCTGGAAGTACGACGAGAGGGAACGTCACTTCTAAAATACCCAGGGATAGAATGGTGGTAAATCTATGATTGTATAATAATAATAGTAATAATAAAATAAGTTTGTAAAATAACCTACCAATAAAACCTTTGTAATATAATGGTGTGTAATGATGCATAATATATATATATATAAAATGGGAATCGAGAAATCGATAATTTTGGCTATATGTGTGTTGTGAAAATTGTATGATTGTCTTGTGTATAATTGCTATTTATTTTATACTGATAAATTATATATATTAATTATCAGATGGAAAACGCTAATAATGAACCAGTTAACGAGGTTAACCAATCTGAGCAACATCAGGAGGATCAATTTATGACTAAGCAAGATATAGAGAATATCGTTGCTCAAGGGATAGCCAATGCTATTCCAGCAATACTTGCTGCTGCTAGAAATCAAGTTGAACCTCAACAAATCATTCCTAGCAAACGTACTTCTGAAAATAACTTCAGTAATAGCGTAAACGGAGGCGGTAATCATACTAATAACACTAACGATCCACGGCAGGCCCCGCTCCCTAAGAAAATGAAAGCTGCAACACCTGGTTGCACTTACAAAGAATTTCTTGCCTGTAAACCAGCTGAGTTCGCAGGTAATGAAGGAGCGACTGCGGCACTGCGTTGGTTAGAGAAAACCGAGGCAGTGATCATAATATGTAAATGTGCTGAAAACGACAAAGTCATGTACGCGTCGAATCTTTTCAAAGAAGGGGCGCTAGAATGGTGGAATACAGTACTTCAAGCCAAAGGAAGAAATATGGCCTATGCCATGAGTTGGGAGGAATTTAAGAAGTTAATAGAAAGAAATTTCTGTCCCGAGTATGAAAAGGAACAAATGGCGAATAAGTTTCTGAACCATCGGATGATGGGTGTAGACTGTCGAGGATATACTTCGACATTCTTCGAATATGCTAGAGTGGTACCAACGCTGGCTTCGCCAGAACCGGTACTCATTTCTCGCTATATTTGGGGATTAATTGGCGAAATCCGTAATATCGTTAAAGCGGCGAGACCTCGCACTATTGACGATGCGGTAGAATTAGCTAACACCCTAACTGACGAGTTGGTACGCACAAGAGATGAAAACAAGAAAAAGGAACTGGCTCAGAAAATTACCCAAGGATTTCGTGTGGGTAATAATAACAACTTCAAGAAAAGAGGAACAGGGCAATCCTCAACTCCGCCATTCTGCAGGAATTGCAGAAAGAAACATTATGGAAGATGTAATATAACCTGCAACTTTTGCAAAATGGTAGGACATCGGGAAGAAAACTGCAGAAAGAAAACCAGAATCTGCTTTAACTGTGGATAAGCTGGGCATTTCAAAACAGAATGTCCTAAATTAGCCAAACCAGCAGACAATAAAGCCAAGACAGCCGACGGAGCTACTAAAAAGAATGCCAGAGCATTCCAGCTGACCACTCAAGAAGCAGAACTCATTCCCGATGTGATAGCTGGTACGTTCCTAGTTCACAACGTGTATGCGAAAGTATTATTTGACTCTGGTGCAAACCAAAGTTTTATCAATACTTCATTCTTCCAAGCTCTTAATCTACCTTTGACCAACCTTAGGCAAATTTTTACAGTCGAAACGGCAGATGGGAATTCAGTTAGCATAAATAAGGTTTTGCAAAAAGGAAATATAGAACTTTTAGGTCATAAATTTTCTGCAAACCTGTTACCTATGAAATTGGCTGAATTCGATGTGGTGTTAGGAATGGATTGGTTAGTAGCCAACCATGCTCGAATCCTTTGTGATAAGAATTCCATAGAAATTCGTGCACCCACCGGAAAAGTAATCATGATTACAGGAGATAAGCCACGTAAACCCATGAAGTTCATTTCAGTAATGAAAGTTGCTAGTTATGAACGAAAGCAAGGAATAGTATATATGATTTATGTAATCATTAGTACTAAGGGTAAAGAACTTAAAGAGATTCCTGTAGTCTCAGAATACCCAGATGTATTCCCAGAAGAACTCCCGGGGTTACCACCCGACAGGGAAGTAGAATTTAGAATCCATCTGATTCCTGGAACTAACCAAGGCACCTTATCGGTTAGCACCCACCGAAATGTTAGAACTGAAAAAGCAATTAGATGAATTACTAAGTAAATGATTCATACAACCTAGTTCATCCCCTTGGGGAGCACCAGTGTTGTTTGTAAAGAAAAAGGACGGGTCAATGAGAATGTGTATCGATTATAGGGAATTAAATAAGGTTACAATTAAGAATCGATATCCATTACCTAGGATTGATGATCTATTCGATCAACTTCAGGGAGCTAGATATTTTTCTAAGATAGACTTACGCTCCGGATATCATCAATTAAAGGTACAAGAAGAAGACATACCTAAAACTGCTTTTAGAACTAGGTATGGTCATTACGAGTTTACAGTCATGCCCTTTGGATTAACAAATGCTCCTGCAGCATTCATGGACATGATGAATAGAATCTGTAAACCGTACTTGGATAAATTTGTAATTGTCTTCATCGACGATATACTTATTTATTCCAAAAGTCAGGACGAGCATTATCAGCACTTGCATGCACTCTTAACTTTGTTAAGAAGGGAGAAGCTTTACGCCAAATTCTCAAAATGTGAATTTTGGCTACAAGAAGTGCAATTCTTAGGACATATGGTGAATCACGAGGGTATTCACGTAGATCCTGCTAAGATAGAAGCAATTACCAAATGGAAGGTTCCACAAACAGCCATGGAAATTAGAAGCTTTTTAGGATTAGCTGGTTACTATAGACGGTTTATTAAGGATTTTTCCAAGATAGCTGTACCATTAACTAAGCTAACCTGTAAAGCCGTTAAGTTTGAATGAGGACCTAGGCAAGAAGAGGCGTTTAGAATTTTAAAACAAAAGTTAACTAATGCCCCAATTTTAGCTTTACCAGAAGGAACAGAAAATTTTGAAGTATATTGTGATGCTTCTAAGCTAGGATTAGGATGTGTGCTAATGCAACGCAAGAAGGTAATTGCGTATGCTTCAAGACAATTGAAAAATCACGAAGAAAACTATACAACTCATGATTTAGAATTAGGAGCTGTAATTTTTGCCCTTAAGATTTGGAGACATTATCTGTATGGAAGTAAGTTTACTGTCTATACGGATCATAAAAGTTTAAGGTACATATTTGGGCAAAAAGAGTTAAACATGAGACAAAGGAGATGGATGGAAATCCTAAGCGACTACGACTGTGATATTCAATATCACGAAGGAAAGACAAATGTAGTTGCAGATGCCTTAAGTCGTAAGTACCATGAGAAACAACAACGGGTTCGTGCTCTTAGATTAAATCTACAGTTAGATTTAATGGAACAACTGAAGAATATTCAGGAAACAGCAATCAAGGATGATGCTGAAGGAATGAATGGACGAATAAAAGAATTAAAGCAAGGAGGTGATGGAATTTGGAAATTCCATGAAAGAAGGATTTGGGTACCTAAACAAGGAGAATTAAGAGATAAAATTTTAGAAGAAGCTCATAAATCTAGGTATACCATGCATCCAGGAAACAATAAAATGTACCAAGATTTAAGAAATAATTTCTGGTGGATAGGAATGAAAAAGGACATAGCTAGGTATGTTTCTAAATGTCTTACTTGTTCACAAGTTAAGGCAGAACACCAGAAACCTTCAGGTCTACTACAACAATTAGAAATGCCTGTATGGAAATGGGAACTCATAACAATGGATTTTGTTACTAAGTTACCCAAAACCAGAAAGGGTAATGATGCGATTTGGGTAATTGTGGATCGATTAACCAAGTCAGCTCATTTTCTACCCATGAAGGAAACCTTTAGCATGGAAAGGTTAGCCAAGTTGTATGTAGATGAAGTAGTATCCTTACATGGAGTTCCACTCTCCATTGTATCGGATAGAGATAGTCGTTTCACTTCCCATTTCTGGACAAGTTTCCAGCAAGTAATGGGAACTCGACTAAATTTAAGCACGACATATCATCCTCAAACCGACGGACAAAGTGAAAGGACGATACAAACCCTGGAAGACATGCTCCGAGCATGTGTAATCGATTTTGGTGGAAATTGGGATGACCACTTACCTTTAATTGAATTCTCCTATAACAATAGTTATCACGCAAGCATCGAAGCTGCCCCATTCGAAGCACTATATGGACGCAAATGTAGAACTCCAGTTTGTTGGGCAGAAATAGGAGAAAGTCAATTATCAGGTCCTGAAATAATACAAGAAACCACTGATAAGATCACTAAAATCAAGGAAAGGTTAAAGACGGCTCGAGATCGCCAGAAAAGTTATGCCGACAATCGACGCAAACCATTAGAATTCCAAGTTGGAGACAGAGTACTGTTAAAAGTTTCTCCTTGGAAAGGAGTAGTTCGGTTCGGTAAGAAAGGAAAGCTGAGTCAAAGATACGTAGGACCATTTCCAATCATCTAACGAATAGGACCAGTTGCCTATTGCTTACAACTACCAGAAGAACTAGCCGGAGTACATGATGTATTTCATCTATCCAATCTCAAGAAATGTCTATCTAACGAGTCCCTGGTAGTACCTCTTCAAGATATAGAGGTAAATGAAAAGTTAAAGTTTGTTGAGAAGCCATTGCAAATAGAAGATAGAAAGATCAAGTTTCTCAAGCACAAACGACTAGTGCTAGTCAAAGTCAAGTGGGATTCAAAACGAGGACCCAAATACACTTGGGAGCTGGAATCAGAAATGAAACGGAAATATCCTCACTTGTTCCAGTAAATCTCGAGGACAAGATTTTTATTAAGGTGGGGAGGATGTAACAACTCTCATAAAAAAGTCCTATTTATTATTTTAATTGCCCAATAGGAAACCCTAACTAAGATCCCCAAGTAATTCTGCATAAACCCTAAAATTTTCAGAACAATCGGAATCAGGATCAGGGCCCCTAAAACTCAGGGGGGGTAAACCCTAGTTGATAATATCATCACAGTTTGCTGTAGGAATTGAAATTCGTCGAAACGTGACTCACTAAGGCTATAACGGACACGAACCTACCCTACCCTAAAAGTAACCCGTTGCGCCACGCGACAGGCCCCTCGCGCCACGCGAGGGCGCCGTTTTTCATGTATAAATAGGGGAGTCTGGTACTTGCAATTGTGCGTTAGTTCGACGTTCAAACTCAATACGTACGTTGAGATATTGACCAATTACTACAAAAACACACACAGACACGAAACGCTGCCGCTATAACCGGGTAATAACTCGATCGCTGCTACGATTCAATGTCAGATCGATTAAAACTATCCAATGGATGTTTAAGTGCTGCCCACATTAGGGTTATGCTTTGTCATTCGTCGTGAATACGATGGATGTTTAAGTATCACACTTTGTCATTCGTTGTGAGGGTTTAATCTCGTGAGTTATCGTAAATGCTGTATTAGTTACTAACCTAGTTTTGTGTGCATTGTTATTTAAATTAGGTTAGCAAGGCTAATCTGTAAACTAGACTCTGCTCGTGTTAAATATGCAATGTGAGTCATTCTCTTTTTATCAAATTGCTTTCCAAAACCCTATTTATTTTCAAAGTTATAATTACAGGGATTAAGTCTTTGTAATCACCAACTTACAGCCGGTATGTGGGGTTTTGTATACAATACTTGATAACCGTCACCATTGGACAAGGGGTTAGCCAAGGGGTGATATGATCATAGTCACAGACACCATTGGACAATGAGGTTACCAATGGATGTTCGAGTGACAAATACTGTGGGTAGTTGGTTGATATATGGAAACATTGTAATCGCTCTTAATACTGTAAATTATAACGTGTCGTTTTAGTCAAAAGAATGATTCACCAGTATTTCCCTGCTGACAAAACCTTTTTCAAACATGTTTCAGGTGATCTGTTGTGATCCAGGAAAAGTGCCGTGAAGCACTACAAGCTTAAGGAAGTGGCTCAATGTAAATAAAGAAACATGTTTTATGAAATAAAGATTTCCCAGTGAAATCACCTTTATTGTAAATTATGGGGTTTGTCCCTAATTATGAAATAAAACAATCAGGCATTTTCAAGTTTTAACGATCCTGTTAAAATCTTCCGCTGTTAACTCAATTAAATAAATACCACGGGATTTCTGTCCCGCGGCTACTGGACCGGGTCAAACCGGGCCGGGGGCCGTGACAATGTATCACCGTAAGACGAAAATTAAATGGTTGGATATTACCTCTTCGTCGGAAAACTGGCTTGTAGTTGCTGTCGTCCCTTCTGTCGTTACCGGAATTACTATCGGAAGCCGCTACGCCAGAGGCGACGGTTGAGGCTCCAAACCACTATCATCCCTCGATGGTTACGAATGCCATCGACTGTAGGCGTGGAAAGTCACCGGAAATCCAGAGCATAGTAAAGGCAAAGAAATGTGTCAAAAAGAGAGACAAAGATGCATCATTAAGCATGGAGTACAACTTCAAATGCATATTGACGTTACTAATTAGCATATACCCTAAAGTATAAAAAGCAAGAAAAAAGAAGGGGCTTGAATGGAAATGTCACCGACATTTACATTTACATTTACATTTAAGAAAGATAGATTTTAGTTGTCGCTCGTTGCGGCGACACTACATGCAGCGTCTCAAAACGCACATAACGTAAACACATGCGGTGGCATCGTATGCGATGATATCAAGTATAGACTAAAATCGACACGTGTGGTATTTAGTATTTCAGGTTGTTTTACTTGAACATAATTAACAGCCAAGACTCTTGCTTCTGATTCAGAACCGCAATTCCTCCTCAAACTCTCTTGTTAATGACCTAATCATGTACATTATGCTAGGGATGAGCATTTGGTACCGGGGTACCGAACCGCACCGGGTATATTCGGTACCGGTACCCGTTTTCTCCGTTTTTTGGTACCGGTACCGGTACGATACAGGATAAAACACCGGTAAATACCGGTACCGAACCGTTATATTCGGTACCGGTACCCACTATTCTCGTTTTTCGGTACCGAATGGGAACCTGCTCATCCCTACATGGAACATATCCTGTAATATATTACGCTTCCATCAGATTTCATATTCGATCAACTTGTAGCATTTTTTTAAGGAAATGATAAATGACACACAAAATATATAAGCAAAATTTACTTACTACTCTAGGATTATACAGGAAATATATATATTCAAAGGAGGTGTTCTAGATTATTATTAAAACTGCTTATGTGATTGATGCCTTTTAAAATAAGGAAAATCTAACTACGCATTCATGATAGCTTATTTCAAAGTTCAAACACAATTAATAAGATAAGCAGTTTCGAAAAGCAATACTAATCACCACACGAAACAGTTTATCGTAGCTTAAAAAAACGATAATTACTATTTGTGCGCCGCTAGTATTGCTCTTCCGTAATACTCCTCTGTTTTAACAGAGTCTCCTTGTACCTGCAGTTAGGAAACTACTTGTAGTAAGTAACAATTACAGATCCACAAAATTTTCGGGCTGTTGAAGAAAAACGAATCCACCACTCAGTCCATTTTCTACTCCTCTTCTACCATGAAACTGAAAGTAAAAAACATCTGCAGCAAAAGGAAAATCAAACCCTAATTATGTATGTACCTTAACTGAGAAAGTAATCACCTTACGAAGGTCCAGAGTAGCATCGTCGAATCACGCTCCTCTAATTTCTTATGCATCTTCGCTCTATAAATCAACTAAAGCCATCGCCATTTTATTAATTCCCTATTAAAACCCTTAATAGATACACTAAACCCTAGAAACCAAAATTGCACTAACACAAAATCAGTCAAACAACATTCGCAGATGGTTCGACATTAGAGAAAGAAGAGGAAAGAAAGAGGATGAGATTCCAGAAATTGCGCCTCCTCTGTTGCAATTCCACCTGCCGGAAATCCCAATAACATCTTCGTCTAGCAACAACTCCTTCACCAACTCCGATAATATTACCGCAAAGTTCTTAGAATCCAAGCAACGGGAACGAATGGTGAAAAATGGGAGAAACTACTGGAAAGCAAATAGAGGAGGAGAAAGCACAAAATCCCAAATGTTTTGGTCGGTGGTGTAGGCACCGACTTTGTGCTTTAAGATTTAGTATAATATGATACGCATACTAATTATTACCAAAGGCTGTGATATAGTAAGGGTGTCCAAAAAACTCGTGGCTCGAAGTTCGTTTGGATTTAGCTCGGAAAAGCTCGCTCGATGTTGTTCGGTTTGAAAGTGAGCCGAGTCGGCTCGGCTCGGTTAGAAAGTGAGTGTAGCTCGGCTTGGCTCGGTTTGGCTCGCATACCAGCTCGGCTCAGCTTAGCTCGGATTATTTTACTTTTAATATATTTTATTTTATTATATACATTATAATATATCACAAAAAACTTATTATTATTTACATGTGATTAGGAGTGTAATTTGATATCTATACCACATTTAAAGGTTGATTACTATGCTAATGAACATATATTGTATTTCCTTAAAATTAAGAACCTATATTGTATTTCCTTAAAATTAAGAACGTATTTTATGTTGTTAAACTTGATTTTGGCTTATAATTTATTAAGTTGAGCTTATTTTGGATATGTTCTTTTGAATTATTGAATAATATTTTAGATTACTTAATTTTGATAGCAATGTATTAATTTTTCTTTTCAAAATCGAGCTAAACCAAGCCAAGTCAAGCCCGAGCTTAGATTTCCAGCTTGGTTTCAAATCCGAGCCGAGCCAGCTCGGTTCGGCTCGTGAACAACCCTACCATATGGTGTGAATAGCTTTACGAGTTTTTTTATATTACGCATTTTGTGTAATATTTTATATATACAGGGCTATAAATGAACTGAACATTCAGCGAACAGTTTATGAACCGTTTGATGAGAAGTTTGTTTATGTTTGTTCATTTACTAAATGAACAAACATGAACGAGAAATTTTGTTCGATAAGTTAAACAGACAAGCATGCAACAAAGACCGCTTTTGTTCGTTTATGTTCGTTAACGTTGTGTTATGTGTTCATTCATTGTCGCTCATTTATATTCATCTGTGTTTGTTCACCTAAAGTTTTTATTATGTTATTCGTTTTAGTTTTTCTAAGACCCTAACACGTTTTAACCACATAGACGCAACGGAAAATACGAGCCTTAAAAAATTTATAAGCATTCTAATAATTTAGAAACAAGTTTTAAACGACTACATTCAAAGATTTACACAATTCATCCTTAAAAATAAATAAAAAACAACAGGCAATTATCAACTACGTGGCCAACCTTCCGTACAATCCATGCTCTTCAACTCGATCTTCACCCGCCTGCCCTTCATAACAATAAAAATGATCCGCGTAACGTGTAGTCACCATATACAACCAACCCGTTAGTAAGTGGTGATAATCAAAAGTAAAGTGATGCATATGTTAGAACGACATATCGCATTCTAACTATGCAAGTTACTTCGGTCAATTATCCTTCTCGCTCTTGATCATTTCAATCCGGTATCGACTCTTCGAGAGACCAATATTCTCATACTTGCATTTTCCAATTCATACGCAATAATAACACGGTTAGCAATCCCGAATCTCAACATATTGAAAACAACATCTTCATAAAAACACCTACCGTTGGTATGCATTTATTGGACTACAACCCGAGTATACCCTTTTATATATTCATGTGCACACATACGAGGTCATACTACATACACCTACCATAAATTCATTACACACCACTGCACATAATCCAGTTCATTCAAACACATACAAAATATCATACATATTCATGCATACAACTATCCGACTAAACACATACTTTAAAATAAATTTCGTCCTTACACACATATAAACACATTCTATCTCATTTGTTCTTTCAAGTTTTAATCACATAACTATACGCAACCCACACATACGAATCCACGATCATTATTCGTTTACCACGCGTACCCGTCTACCACTTCCACCGTTACCTGCACCTTGATGCGTGTTTTCATTCGGTATTTATTCCATTAAGTTTATACTTTCACATGGACATGAGGTATACAAGTCTAATGGAGTACAAGGGGTCGTACAAACACCTTACAGAGTACCGAGACGGAACTAGGATTAACCGTACATGCGAAACAAAGAAACCGGAAACCAGGATACAATGTTGCGTCACCAACAGGCTAAACCCGCGTCAGCGACGCGGCCTAGTTTTCCGCGTTGGGGGACAAAGGCCATCGACAGGAATTAAGGCGTCGGAACAGGACGCCGCATCGGCGACACAGGGATGCCCCGTCGGCGACGCAGCTCCTGCAATACCGACGCTTAATTTCTTGTTTTGACCCGTTTGACCGTACCAAGCGTTTCCAACCATAATTAATCTACCATTCACCCAAAACGACCCTAATTGTGTTCATTCCATCATGATTTACCCATTTGTTGGTGATTCTTACTCTTTTCACAATTCAAAACTCATTACGTAATAATAATTCCGTTTGGAAATCACCTACCGACTTAGTTAACTGCTTTTGTCCCACTACAACGAGTCAACGAGGCTTACCATAGTACTTCTAATAATCATTCATTTTTACGTTACTCCCAACGATTGCGCATACAACAATTTCCATTAATTACTAATGAGTGAGTTCGGAATCACTTACCTTAAGCGTCTATATTCGTGCTTGCCTCCTTGCTTCCTCTTGACCCGTTAGCCATCCATGTTTGAGTCAATTGACAAGATTTTCATCCTTACATGTCATTACATTCATAACAAGTAGGGTATGATCATAACCCATTTCTATTTGATGCTTCTAATACACAATCATGTTTAGTTTCATACCAATTCACGGATATGATCATAACCCATTTCTAAAATGATCACCAAATAAGAATCTACAACTTACCAAGTGATTAATAGGGCTAGATGGTCAAGAATTCAAGTTCATGCACGGATTTTAGCTTGAATCCATCTTCAATTCAGACAAAAAAGGGTTGAATTGAAGTTTTCTTCTTCTCCTTCTTGTGTGTGTCGACAGCAAGCCAAAGACCCCCAAAAATTCTGCATTTTTCACCCTTTGTAACTCAACTTTTGACCATTTAAGTAGTTTGTGAAATTGTCATAGTGGTCCCTCAACTTATCTTCCATCTTTCTACATAACAACCCCTTTTAACTAAGTTAAGTTACCTGGTTATGTTTATGACATAACATAAGAGAACCTACTAGCGAATAAAATATACAAGTTTTGGGGCGTTACAGTTTTAAAAATTTGAAACCATAGTTATATTATACGCCTCCTTCAACATCGTTCGTTTGACCATTTCAATTTCAGTTTGTGTTAAATTTGACAAACTTCTTAATATTTGTGTTGATTATGTTTATAGGGTAAGGATAGTGTAAAAAGGGCCTAAAGTGTGAGAAGTGTATTATAACACTATATATAATACTATATAACACCATATAAACACCGTATAACAATATGTAACATCATATAATACCATATAACACTATGTAACACTATATATCATTATATAACAAATATAACACTATACATCTACCATAGACATGCTATCAGACAACCTATAGTGTTATATTTGTTATATAATGATATATAGTGTTACATAGTGTTATATGGTATTATATGGTGTTATATAGTATTATATATAGTGTTATAATACACTTCTCACACTTTGAGCACTTTTTACAGGATCCTCTACATATGTTTATAATAATTATGTCAACTATGTTCTCATAGTTATGTTACATGCTTATTTATTTATTTTTTGTGGATTCTTCGTAATTTTAAAATGTATATATAACATTCGTTTATGTTCATTTATGTTCATGAACATCTGGTTCTGTTCGTTTGCGTTCGTCTACGTTTGGTAAGTGTTAATGAACAGTTCATAAATATTTCCATTTCATTAAGAACGAACACAAAGAAGAAATCACGTTTGGAAAACGTTCGTGACCATTTATGAACATATATTTTTTAATAAACTAACACGAACACAAACACAAACAAAACCTTGTTTATATTTGTTCAGTTCATTTACGATCTTACATATATGAAAATTCATATAATATAATAGAGGGAAAATGGTTTCAATTTAAATGAAAGTAAAAAAAGTTAAAGTTTAAGATGCGAAATGGCATATTTGGGAAAGTGTTGGCTGGAAAGCATATAACTAAATATCATATTCCATAAATCCTTTCTCTTTTTTTTTTCTATTTTCTATAATATCTCATTGACATATGTAAATCTAGAATATATATTTAAATATATTATACTAGGTTAGAACCCGTGTATTACACGTGTTAAATAAATGTAATTTTTACAAAATATTAAAATAATACATATTTAAAAACTCGTTTATTATACGAGTTGAATATAAGTAATTTTATATATTAAAAAGTTATATCTTTAAGAAACCCGGTGTTGTACCAGTTGAATAATTGTAATTACATATACCAAATAATAAAAAATTATATCTTTCAAAAACTTTGCGTATTAGACGGGTTGAATAAATGTATTTTTGTATACTAAATTGCGTATAACACGAGTTGAATAAATGTAATTTTGTATACTAAATAATAAAAAAAAAATCTCTAAAAACCTTGTGTATTACATGGGTTGAACAAAATCTAATTTTATATACCAAATAATAAAAAAATGCATTTAAAAAAAAACTAACGGATATAGTCGAAATGCAATGGATTGCGTGATTGCAGAGATGGTTTTTCAAAAGAAGATAGAATGGTCAAATACGTTATTCAAGAAATAAATCAACAATATTTAAGTGATAAAATTTAAGTTATATATATATTCAAAAAAAGCTCATGTATTATATAGACTGAATAAATCGAATCTTATATGTATCAAATAGTATTGAAAGTAATATACAATTTAATTTATAAATTATGGAATAAAATTTATACAATAATTTTTTTAATAATGAAAATAAAAAGATTATTATTATTAATATATCATCTAATAAAAATATTCAATACTTTTGTTATAATAATCTAAATAAATTAATAGTGGATTATCTATTTATTTATTTATTATGATTGTAAAACAATATATGTATTAATCGTTCCAACTTGGTTATGTTTTAAAGTAATACTAGGTTATAACCCCGTGTATTACACGGGTCGAATAAATGATTTTATATACTAAATAAATAACACAATATAACTTTAAAAACCTCTTTTATTGCACGGGTTGAATAAATATAATTTTATATATTAAATAATAAAAGTTATATCTATAAGAACCATATTGTACGGGTTGAATAAATATAATTTTATATACCAAATAAAAAAGTTATATCTTTAAAACCGCTTGTTTTACACGAGTTGAATAAATGTAATATTGTTTACCAAATAATAAAATAATACATCTTTAAGAAACCTCATTTATTATACGGGTTGAATAAATGTAATTTTATATACCAAATAATAAAAAAGTTACATCTTTAAAAATATGTGTATTACACAGGTTGAATAAATGTAATTTCCTTTACTAAATAATAAAAAATATATATCCTTAAAAAAAACCCTGTGTATTGTACGAATTGAATAAATCTAAATTGTTATATCAAATAATAAAAAGTTATATCTTAAAAAACCTCATCTATTACACGGGACAAATAAATGTAATTTTGTATAGTAAATAATATAAAGATATATCTATAAAAAACCACGTATATTACACGGGTTTAATAAATCTAATTTTATATACCAATAATAAAAAGTCATATCTTTCAATATACTAATGGATAATACGCGATGGATATGGTGATTGTGAATATGGTTCTTGAAAAGAAGATATGTTATTCAAGAAGCAAATCAACATCTATTTGAGTGATAAAATGTTGGTACCAATTCCGACAAATTGATTTATAAATTATGTAATAAAATTGATATAATAATTTTTTTAGTAATGAAAATAAAAATATTTCATATATTAATACAAAGTTTGATTTTTGTGATAAATAATTTGTTTTATTTAAAAATATCTTAAATTAACAATTTAAATTTTAGAATCATATTTTATTAGAAAAATAGAAGAATGGTATTCAAAATTTAAAGTAGAATGAAATTTAATATTAGCTCATTATTCCTTTATTTATTATAAGATAAGTTTGGAAGTGAGACGAGAAAATCATAAAATAAATGCCTACAATGAATGATAGGTGTTACACATTATTATATAGTATAGTATAAATATATATTTATATTGATATAAATAGATTATTATATTGTAGTAAAATTTGTTAACAAAGTCTCAATAAATTTAACCCTTTATATAAAACTTGTAAATGTAACGAAGTCTCAATAAATTTAACCATTTATTTAAAACTTGTAAATGTAGAAATGATAAATAATATTAGTTAATTTTATTTTAAGTTTCTTAAATTTATTTGATACCAAACTAAACAAAACGTTCAAATATATAGTTAATATCAAGAGTAAATTACGATTTTGGCCCCTGTGGTGATATCACTTTTACCCTTTTAGCCAAAAAACGAATATTTTAACATCTGAGCCCACAACGTCTTTTTTTCTAACCCTTTTGGCCCCTACCAAAAGGGTTAGAAAAAAGACGTTGGGGTCCAAAAGGGTTAGAAAAAAAAGACGTTGAGGGCTCAGATGTTAAAAAATTTCTTTTTGGGCTAAAAGTGATATAACCACAGGGGCCAAAATCATAATTTACTCTAATATCAAATTAGCTAACTAAGTTTGAATTTGGGCTAAAAGGGTAAAAGTGATATAACCACAGGGGCCAAAATCGTAATTTACTCTAATATCAAATTAGATAACTAAGTTTGAATTTGAAGTAAATAGATAAATATAAAAGTAATAATTAAACTAAATAATATTTAGTAGGAAGATTATCTATAATTAATTAGAAGAGATTAAACTAAAATTATAATTATCCATAAGACATGGCCTAATATAATGACAAGTGTCTCAAAGTGGTTTCTTTTATTATATGTATAGATTCGTAATTTGAAATTATAAAATTATTTTTACTATATAATATCTAAATTATAAACATAAAACTCTACATATTAAATAAAATAAAGTATGTCATATCCTTTTATCTTATCAATTGTTATTATAGATTATAATTATTATATTATTATAAAATATTTAGTTTATTTAAAAATATCTTAAATTAACAATTTAAATTTAAGAATAATATTTTATGAAAAAATAGAAGGATTTAATCTGACATTCAAAATATGATAAGGTTTAATATTTATTTAATTAATGTAAGATAAGTATGAAAAAAAGGTGGGAAAACCTAAAAGTAGATGGCTTCGATAAATGACACGTGTTATAAATCGATTTACTTTATTATATGTATAGAAGATTGTCCACTTAATTCTTTTTAAATTTCAATAAAAGCTTTGATCACAAATTTAGTTGTATCCAATATAATGTGGCACACTTTGAATTTTATAGAAAATGACTACGAAAAATATATCCTTTTTAATAATAAAATCTATAAAGGTATAAAAATATATACAAAAAATATAGCCTTTTTAATAATAAAATCTATAAAGGTATAAAAATATATTATATCAAATACTAAGTTAGTTTATAATAAAATTTCCTATAATGTTATAGAAAAAATAAACATGTAATAACCTTTAGTAAGATTCATGTAGAAATTTGATTAAAAAGGGGAAAAAAAGACAAAAATTAGGTTTTTTTAGGAAATGTGTCACAAATATGTAAGTATAAAGTATGTGGAGAGTGATAGCCGGCACTTTTTTTTTTCCTGAAGGACAGCCAACGCTTAACCAACAATAATATACATTGAATACTAATTTGAATAGAAAAATAACACTTGGGTCGATGTTTAGTAAACCCTTAAACATTAAATTTTGTGATTCGATGATAACAATAACAAAACACATCATAAACGAGTAAACCACGATAACAATAACAAAACACATCATAAACCAGTAAACCACGCTAGTCTCCGTTGATACAGACTCCTATTTAACTATAGAAAAACATGTATTTTATAGAAGTTTATCCTTTTATATAACATATTAAACTGTATGAAGTTTAATGATGGTCATAAACATTTTATATACTTTTTAGAGTTTTAGACATTTAGCACATACTAGAGTTTACACCCGTGATCCGCGGCGGGCATATTGATTTTTTATACAAAATTTAAATGAAACCGTATTAGTAATGTTAAAAATAACATTTCAGTCTTTATCAATTTGGTTCGTTACGACACTAGTACAGTACCGTTGCGTGGTATAGCAACTAAAAGAGAAAATAAAATAAAGTTATGATATGCCAATAAGATACCTAAACGTGTTTTACATCAATTGAGTATCATTAAGGGGCTGTTTGGTAGCCTCTTAATGGTTTAAAACCTCTGAATGAATAAGATGTAACCTCAAGTCTGAATGGTTAAGAGGTAACCTCTGAATGGTAAATCATCACATGTCACATTCTTCTACCATCTCATTGGTAAAATTCTTAATGGTTCCATTAAGAGGTAGCCTCTTAATGACCATTCAGAGGCTATCAAACAGCCCCTAAAACAAATATCAGTAACGATTCGATAGTACCGATACCAAAACCGATGTTGTTCGGTCGGACCAAACTGATACCGTTCCAACAATATAAGTACTATGTCGGTCTGTCCGAACAACATTGATACCGGTATCGGTACTATAAGAATCGTTACTAATATTTGTTTTTATGATTTTTCGATTGATGTAAAACACGTGTCGGTATAATTTTGGCATATGACGACTTTTTTTTGAGTTTTATCTTTCGTTTGTTATACCGAATGCCGAACTGTATGGATGTCATAATTATCGAACCGATACCGACTGAATTCCACTAGTTAAAAAATAGAGTAAACTTCCGTTTTGCTCCCTGTGGTTTGGTCATTTTAACGGTTTTGCTCCAATAGTTTAAAAATAGCCATTTTCCTCCCTGATCTTTCGAGTTTGTCGCCAGTTTGCTCCCTAATCTTTCGAGTTTGTCGCCAGTTTCCTCCATGATGGAGTTAGAGGCTGGGAGCAAAATGAAGATAAGTTAGAAAAATCAGGGAGGAAAATGGCTATTTTTAAACTATTGGAGCAAAACCGTTAAAATGACCAAACCACAGGGAGCAAAACGGAAGTTTACTTTAAAAAATATTATGTGCCTATGTATATCTTTTATAATGTCCATATATGTCTTTTCATATATGTTTTATAACAAGTGGGTTGTTTATATTTCAAATTATATAAAATCATATCTCCATCAAAATTGTATTTTATAAAGTATCTCAAACTCAGATTACTATTATCTTTTTTAACAGCTGTATTGGTGGGCCCTGCTCATTTTCCATAATATAAAACAAAAGGTTTTAAAAGCTGTTGGTTCTTTTATATGATACAAATAATTTTCTTATAGTTTGTAACATTTATTTATGTTTTACATTCCTTACTAGCTGTTAAATTATATTATAATTGATTAAACCATAAAAAAACATGACTTTTTATGAGTTACAAATAAACCTTCTATCACTTACTACATTATATTATAAAATTTATCTTGGCTCTTAGGGAGAAGACCTGGTTTAATTCTGACATGAAATAGATTAAATATAATTTGGTGTAAATTAGGATTAAGGTTATTGTAAAATTCACCTTTAAAAAAATAACAATAAACTCTACTATAACATTTTTTTTTTGCAACACAGAAGTAACATAATCACCTTTCTTAAAGCTGCTAATACAAGTACATAAAGTTTCACTATTATATCTTATATTTGGCACATAGTCAAACAATTATATTCAACTATAATAAATAAATGTAGCATTTGATTTGGTCAATTAAAAGAACAAACCAAAGTATTCTTGTTAATCAAAACTGTAAGTTCTTGACCCAATATCATAATATTATTAATATGTTGACGGTTGACCTTGACTTATTGGCTGATATTATATGTCTTTGATTTAGCGGTCGTTCGGTAACTTTTGAATAGTTAAGTGCTAAACCAGTAAGAGGTCTGGACCATTAAGAGCTAGTATAATGCTTAAGCGTTCAAAGGCAAATGTTTGACCAATTCAGATTAGAGATCTTAACCATTCAAACTTTGTATAATGCTTAACCATTCAGAGGCAAATGTCTGAACCATTCAGACATCTGCTTGCGAAACAAACCGTCTGAATCATTAAGTGTTGAAACATAGAGGTCTGAACTATTAAGAAGTAAACAAACAGCCCCTTAGTGATCATGTTTATAGTTTTCTTTATAAATGAAACTAACATATTGAATGAGTATAGAAGTGTAAGACTAAGAAGAACAACTTGAAAGATAATGTGTACAAAGAGGAAGAAAATGTAACAGAATGAAGATCAAGACCCAAACCGATTTACTCGAGACGCGTTCGGTTCTTGGTGTCATTCTCATCAAGTATTTTTTTCAACATGACACTTAAAGCAATCTCATTGATATACAAGCTCAAGGTTGAATGTAGTTTATCTATTATATATAAAATTAGCTATTGAGAATAAGTACTCACGAAGTCATAGCATAAATATACATAAAAACCACAACTTAAACTTGATACATGTGTTGATTTGATAGTTAACTTCAATTCTTAATCGGAGATATATCTTAAATTCAAAGATCAACTTAAATGTGTTCGTGAATACATATTCGTTTGTATGTGTTGTTCATTACAGTTTTTCAGCATTTATTTATTTTATCTAAACTTTTTATATTCTTTAATTCTTATTTATCTCATTACTTAAACAAATAATATAGGAAACCCTATCTCCACCTTGTTTATGCACCGTTCAACTTTCTTTCTCATTTATTCACATAAAAAAAATACTATCGACGTTCGTTCAACGATTGGGGCTTCAAGGTCTAGCGTCGCTCCCTCTCACCATCCACCTCTAGTCACCGTCGTCTTTGCGAATTTATCTGTGTCCATTTGTGTTCGTGAACCGTTCATGAACACATTAATTTTCTTAATAAACGAACACGAACAGATACAAAGGCATGTGTCTAGGTTTAAGGCTTCCCACTTCCATACATGCATAGTACACCTACATGTTACACAAGACTTAAAAACCAAATAAGAGCTCAAACTTAGACTCTATCAAGAATCAAACACTAGCAATAATTGTTTAATAAAAGCTCATGATTGGGGCATTAGTTACAACTTACTTGAGTAAAAATGTTTCAATACGTGTAAGAAAAAATACGATGAAATTAATGTCGTAACTATTTTGTTATAATAACTTGTGTAATGTTATATGAAATATTGTGCATAGTGCATACGTTAAATTTATTTTAAAACAATAAGAACATACCCCATAAATGCTAGGTTAACCATTTTCCCCCATGAAAACCACATGCATGTTCTATGGAATCAAATAAAGGCTAAGGAATAACATAAAGAATCTACAATCTTGACCTTAATAACATAATTTCATGTACTCATCACCTTGTTATTAATAATTTTATTAATAATAAAATAATAAAATTAAATATATCTCCGCCTGTTATTTAAGGATATGGGATGATACGCAATGATAGGATATTTTGCCGTCTGTTTATTTAATTGAAGGTGCACCATACTTCTATTTGGATATTGGGAATCAATAAAAAATGTATTTTTTTTAGTAACCAAGAAAGATATTTAATTTTTAATCGATAATTAGCAAACTTTAAGTAGAAGGGATATATATAATAACCTATACATACAATATCTTCTCTATACATGAGATTATCTATAATGCTTTATATATTGTTCTTCTATTCATCAAAAAGAAAAATGATTACGTATAAGACACGCTCTTAATAATTAAATACAACAAATACCCTTCATACATAGAAATAATATATAATATAATTGTATCAAACTACTGTGTAACCCCGCGTTGCGGGTGCATGGATTGTAAAACAATGTCAAGTAGTAAGCAAACGACAACCAAAGCCGAGAAAATCGTAAAAAAATGTGAATTTTTACCGTCACGTGATGTATAGACAAATGCAAACTTATACTGCAACCTGACGTAAACGTAAAAAAAAACGGTGAGCGTTCTAGTCTCACTGAAAACAAGTGGCTTAGATTTTATATGGAGGTGTAGTTTGTTGTTCTAAAAAACTATACCAAATAAAAAGGTGCAAAATATTCTTAAAGCCCCCTTATTACCTCCGATTCCTACTCAAAATTTGGGTAAGCTCCCTGATTGCCTCCATGAAAATCTTTTGTTCGCCCCTATTTATGATTTAGTTAATTCCATGTTATTAAATGCTAATATGTTAAACCATTATACCATAACGTAGATTTGCAACACCAACAAAAAAACGGTTTTGGAGTCGTAGTCGTCATGAAGAGGACCGGTGGTCCGATCGGGTGAGTCCGGTCGAACTTCTGTTTTCATAGCTGTTTCCGGTTAGACCCACCCCACCCGTTGCTTTCAATGTTTGGACGGACCCATCAAATAGTAATATATTTAATTATTTATTCCTAGATCTACCCACTATCTAGTATTATTATTTGTTGGGTAAATTTAGAGGTGTGAATTTCTTATACGACCTGAAAACACGACACGAACATAATACGAAATTCGCGAGTTTAGGTTTAGTCTAAACAGGTTTGGGTCAGTTTCAGGTTGAACCTGCAAACCTGTTTAGCTAAACGGGTCGGGTTTGGGTCAACCCGGTCGGGTTGACGGGTTGACCCGTTTAACCCATTTATATTATATATATTTTTTTATAATATGTTTTATGTCTTAAATTAATTTGAGTGTGTATTTTATGTATAATTATAACTTAACGAGAGAGATTGACATAAAGTTTTATAATTAAAACGCAATTGTGTTATATGCATTTGTGTTTTTTAAGTCTAATATATTAAATTGTGAAAAAAAATAAAAAAATTGAAAATTCGGGTTGAACGTGACGTGTTCGGGTTCATATGTATGACAAGATTCTCGGGTTCGGGTTCGTATAAAATTTTTAGGTTCGAGTCGCGTTGGACCCGTCAACCCGCAAACCCGACCCGTTTAACACCCCTAGGTAAATGTTATAACTTATATTATATTTTAGTAAATTACATTTCATCCCTCATGCTTATTTATGATTTTAATCCAGCAATAATTGAAGTCAACTTTATTGTATACAACCATTATAGTTTTGGTTTAAAAAGTTCCAATTCATATCCTCAGTTTAATTAGTTTAATGGTCATAATCATTTTTATATTATCAAATCAACTATTTCTTTGAACATATAAGTAGATTATAAGTCATTAACTTTTATAATATATCAGCAACTTAAATAAATCTTTATACAATAAATTATACGAATAGACAAGTGATAAGTTGAAATTTCATTTTCGATCACTTTTAAGAGAAATTACGTATATAATGTTAACTATTTGCCCAACCGTAATAATTCAACAAGTCAGTGAAAAGAATTAAATGTGTTAAGTATTGAGACCACATATACAACATTTCGTATAAATAAGAACAAGAATTTTCAACACGACTATCCATTTAAATTATTCTTACGTTAGGTGTTATACATTCGGGATGGACTTGGGGACGCCGACATGGCAACTGGAGGGTCACGGGGAATAGGGATGAGCATTTGGCACTGGGTACTGGTATCGTATCGGTCCCATACCAGTACCGAATTTCCCGTACCAATTTTTTCAGTACCGGTACCCACTTTTTGACATTTTCTGTATCGGTACCGGTAAAATACCGAATTTTACTTTTAAATACCAGTCCCGTACCGGTACCGTACCGAATATTACGGTACCGATACCGGTTCGGTATCGATACCACGCTCATCCCTAACGGGGAACACCATGCCCTCACCGCTATGAATTTTTGGGTGAACGTGACCCTATTTCCGTTTGTCACGTGAAATAAAGAAGGATTTGGAGTGTTTCAGAAAGAAATCTGATATTGAGATAGGGGATGGCGGAGAACGCCATACCCCAAGGTGGGGAGAGAAGGGAAGCGGGGAGGCCCCACTTGTATACCACTCAACCTTAGGGTGGAGGGTATAGTCAATCACCCTAGGGTGTTTGAGTGAAACCTACCCAATAATATTATGTCATGTCAACTCCCCATTTTGCACTCAATCAGGGGGTATAGTCAATCACCGTAGGGTGTTTGAGTAGGTTAAAAAATAAAAAAAATTGTGATTGGTTAAAAGGGGTTGGGACCCACCATTTTCTCAATCACTCTTTCTCACCCATTTTCGATAAACACTCACTGAATTCTCACCCTCTCTCCAACTAAAACACTCACCCACAATCACACGGTATAGTCACCGATTCGGTAACTCTACTCACCGAACACACTCACCGATACTATACCCTCCACCCTTAGAGGCTTATATACATAGGTGATTTTGAGAAATGAGGGAAGAGATAGGTTAAAAACATTAAATGCTTGACAAGTCATCATGAGGCACACATGTGTCCAAGTGGGCAGAGAATTAAAGAGTTCAAAGAAACCTAAAATTATGAAAGCGATAACACATGACGCCAGTGGCTGACTCAGGAATTTTTCTATGGGGGTGCGGAACATTTTTAAAAATTTTAGGCCCCTAGGTATATAAGTAAAAAAATCGGTTCGTATCGGGTCGGGTTATGTAAAACAAACGAACATCAAACTAAATTTATATAATCATCAAAAACATGTCAAACCTTGTTACAAACATAATTAAAACGTCGACACCCTACGGGTTTTCATTTTTTGAAATCTATCCAAAACATCATCTAAAGCTAATTTCTTAAGCAATTCTTTCTCTATATAACATAAGTTCATCGCTCCATAACATAATGTTTCAATTTTAATTTTCAACTATTCAAGTCCTAAAAATCATAACGTAAGTTGTAATCACCCTAAAAATATATAAACAACATAATCACCTTAAAAATCATCTAAACAACCATAAACAAGAGAGAGTGAGATAGAATTTCTAAAGGTTTTGGGCTTTAATTATTTTATTATAGTTTGAAATATTGTTGGGTTTGGTTAATAGGCTAAGACTTAGTGGGCTAGCTAATTAGGAATTATAAGTGGGTAAAGGTATGGGTATTTGGGTTTAGTTGGTTAGGTATTAAAAGTTATATAATTTAGGTAGTATATTTAAAAAAAAAAATAAGAGTAAAGTTAAAAAAAATTAAAATATAAATTGATAACACTTTTTACCTAAGGGGTGCGGTCGAAAATTCCAAGGGGTGCGGACGAAAAATTCCAAGGGGTGCGGACAAGATTTTCGACGGAATTTAGCCCTAATTTTTTTTCCCCGGCGGTGCGCCCGCCCACCTTGGGGGTGGGCTTGGGTCCGCCCATGCATGAGGCTGACACACCGTTAAAAATCCTGATGCACTATTATACGCACCCTAGCTCAACATGGTTTAAAAAAAAAGGACCGGTTATCGAACACCAAACTTTGAAAAATTGTTTTGTGATAAAAGTGTCAAACAAGTAGTTCTTTAATGTATCTGATTACAATGAGTTTTTGTTAAGAGTTAATTACTATTTTCGTCCCTGGGGTTTGTCAAAAATCACTATTTCAGTCCATTAGTTTAAAAATTGCGATTTCAGTCCCTGTGGTTTCACTTTTGTAACCATTTCAGTCCACCTCCGTTAACCTCATCCATTTATTCTGTTAAGTACACGCGAATTGACCATAAAGCCCTTATTAATAAAAACAAAAAGATATCTAAATGAGTTAATTACAGTTTTCGTCCCTGTGGTTTGTCAAAAATCACTATTTCAGTCCCTTACTTTAAAATTTGCGATTTCAGTCCCTATGATTTCACTTTCGTAAACATTTCAGTACTGAAGGGGTAAGGTCCCAAAAACCTCATAAAAAGGATTTGAGACCATACCACGAACCAATCTTTTTAGCCTTTCGACCTTGCGCGGCCGCGCCTTGGTCTTGCAAAGAAAGAAGAGTCAGCGATTCATAATCGCGCGCCCAAAAGGAAAACATAAATCCTTGCGTTTTTCCCATTTAACAAAGGATTAAAATCCTTTGTTCAATACTTCCGCATAAATATCCAGACTTGGATACTATTTTACCCATACTTGAGGTTTATCCGTCTGTATCCACACAGCAAGGTGTCACACCAGATTACAGCAGTAATCTTCTAGAAAGAAAATACAACCGTGCACTACCCAGACGGTTATAACCGTCTGGACACGTGTCACCACCACAAGCAACCCTGAAATCACAACGAAGGCATGCAATTGGAGAGTAATCTCCACTTAATCACTTTCCACGTGGCAATCCCCCAGCCATTGATCAAACCACGATCCGTGTGCATTCACATCGGATCGAGGCAACTTAACAAAGGATCAAAGAACTTGACGGAAGGAAAGATAACCGCTACGGCGTTAGTATATTCCGTCATCTTTTCAATAACAGATTTTCCCTCCCAAACTCCCGGCTATAAATAAGAGAACTATTCAGGTATAAACTCAGATCACACTCATTTCTCAAATACTTATCTTCTCCATTACCAATACTTATTCTCACGCCGGAGTCGGGTCAAGGAGAGAACCCTCTTCTCCCCTTGACGAGGCTAACGGTGTTCTTTTTTGCAGAACCACCGGAGAAGAAACCCCGTTGCAACTGAATCAACCGAGAGAGAGCTAACCCTTGTATGCGGATTCAAACCCCCTAACTATCTCGGTTCCGACCATTTAGTTAGTGTTTCTTCATTGGCGCCCACCGTTTTCTCAGTTTTTCTAGTTTCTATCTCGTTTCGATTCAGTTCATTCCGTTTTCTGTTTTTACACATGGCAGAAAATTCGTCATCTCACCGACAACCTGGTCCTCGACCAAACGTCGGAAACAATTTACCAGTGGAAGGGATCGCAGAAGAGGCCTCGGACGATAATGAGGTTCAATCCAATCGAGCAAATGATCCTGTTACTCCAGGAATGTTACCAGCAAACCCTGCACAATCAATCTTACCACCAGGAGAAACTCCGATATCATGGTATGTCCGGTCCCAAGGGGCATTAAACGCAGTATACACACAATTGTGTGCTCAAACTGCTCCTGTGACCCAATCCCGGAGGCCGGGATCAAGAGCTCATGCCTCTCAGCGAGAAGAATCAACTTATGATGATACAGGCAGTTACCAGAGACAACACCATGGTGAACCACACCCTCGTCGAAGACAATCGGTTCATGATAGGTTGGGTTCCCAACGGGACGCTCACACTGATGAATCCGATCAAACATATCGTTTGAGTGCAAACACCAGCGTATTCAACCGACTGCAGCCAAACTATAACAAATGCAGGCCTCGGGCGATCTATAATCCTGAAGCAGAACATAACTATGACTTAGTTTATCGCCCTGATGAAGCGGCAGAAAACTCGAAGTTCATATTGGAGATAGCTTTGGCTCCATTGGAGAGGGCCAAATTACCATCTAACGTTGGGAAATTCAATGGGTTAACTGACCCCGATGATCATCTAAGAGTATTCACCAGCGCAGGGTTGGTTGGCGGTTGGACTCTTCCGCTATGGTGTCATTTGTTTGTGCAAACACTAACCGGCCCAGCGCGAATCTGGTTTGATAACCTACCAACAGGACAGATCGAGTCATGGAAGGATCTGCGGAGAAAGTTTTTAACACACTTCAGCCAACAAAGGCGGCCAAAACGTGATACATCCGACGTCATGAACATCTGGCGCCGCGATGATGAGAATCTGGAAGATTTTATTACCAGATACAATAAAGAAGTGTTAGAGATTGGAGGTGTTAACGAACAGCTAATCCGTGCTCAGTTCAAGTACGCGGTTAGATGTGACGACATGGTCAAGGTATTATCGGGAACAGAGGGCCTCCCCACGAGTTGGGAAAAGATAATGGCGGCGGCCAAGGTTTATGCGCAGACCGAGAAAAACCTTACTACAAACAGGCCACCACCACCACACAACAGGCCCGCAGATTTAAGCGCAACTGGTGAAAGAAGGTACAAAAAATCATGGCGCGAGGCATCAGGAAGTCGTTCCTCTGAAGATGCCCGCACGACAATCAACAAGCTCTCTGCGCAAAGAGAGAACAAGCACGAAAATAGGGAGAGGCAGTGGACTCCCCTAACAAAAACCCCGGCAGAGGTTCTAAGTACCGAGGACCACCAATTCAAACCTCCGATTCCGATGAAGAGTAAACGTGGTCAAGACCCGACGCAATACTGCGAATATCATAAGGATAACGGGCACACCACGAACAACTGCATATCCCTGCGCACGGAAATAGAGAAGGCCCTCAAAAATGGAGAACTTACGCATTTGCTCCAGAATATGCGCAAGGAGATTAAGCAGATTACCCGGGGAGAAGAAAGCTCAAGCAAACGGGCTAAAACTTAAAGGACTCTATAAGTTTCCGCAGCAAAGACATGACTTATCAAAAGCGGCGGAACTATCAGGGAGTAAGTTAAGTTCCATTTAATTATCCGAAAAACTTTGTAATGCCTCTGAGCACTATCCATGAATAAAATTACAAAGTTTCTATTATTTTTGTGTTTACAAAATGCATGCAATTTCTTTTTAGTAAGTGCAAAAACATTATGGTAGTATAACACAAAGCTCCATGCGCGGTCAGTGATCACGTCACAAACGACCATAAACTTACACATGAGCTTCATACCAACTTTATTCGCCTTACTCAAAGCAAAAGTAATTGTACTCATGCAAGATATTGTAAAATCATTCAACAAAACAAATAGAAACCTGCTATTTTTAAGCGTACAAATACGCCCTAAAGAGTTTTAGACACAGCAGTGTTTAAAATCCTTGCGCAACAGCGCACCAACAAAACAAGGATCTACATCCTACACAAAAAAAAAAAAAAAAAAAAAAAAAATTGTTGTTCAATACAATTTCATCCTACTCTAAATCTTCTCCCCCATCCGGAAAGATTTCTTTAAGTTGCGCAACGTGATCGTCCGATTGCAGCGCCACATTTATCAACTCCATCACTGGAAGTTGCAAGTTATTAAACTCTGTCTTCATAGCAGCAAGCGCGCTAGCAATATTAACGCCAAAGGTAGCAGACTTGCTATCATCCCAGTTAACTTTCAAAGCGCTATTCACATGTTGGGAACATTCCGCATAACCTTGCGCGTAACCATCTCGTCGCGCAGCAACCATCAAATTCGCAACAGTTTTATCCAGTTCTTCAGAATTTAATACAGATTCAGCAACCTATGAAATCAAGTAAAAATAAGCATCACAACAAGAAAAGCGCATACAGGGACAAAAAAGAAGAAAGGAACTTACACAAGCAATCCCGCGATCTTTCAACCAGGCCATATCATTCTTCAAAGGTTCGAGCTCGCTTTCCGCTGAAACCCGCGCCATTTCTGAATTCTCCAGTTTCTCTTCAACCTCAGTCAAACGGCGGGAGGTTTCAGTATTCTCAGAACGCGCAAGCTCCAGATCCTTCTTCAATTGTTCCTGGTCAGAAACCAAAGCGGTAAGTTCCTCTAATTCTTTATCTCTAACGGCAAGAGTAGCTAAAGCTTGTACCTCCCGTTGCTCACTTCGTTCCCTATGAGAACGCGCTTCCTCCAACATAGCTTCCGTGTCAGCTTTTTCTTTCTTCAATCTTTCTACCTCCGCATCTTGATTCTTCAGATTTTCAACCTCAGCCTTGAGGTTATTTATGATATTACGGAGGTTTGCCTTCTCGGCATTATCTTTCTCACAAATTCTCCTCCAATTTTTGCGCTCCTCAGATAAAAGCGCAGCCTCAGTTTCAGCTTTTCTTTTCCAACCAGAAACTGACCAATCCTCAGTCTTGCGCTCAGCTTCAAATTTAGCTTGCTCGGCCTCTAATTTAGCTTTCAACTGAGCCACATGTTTTTCATCTTTAGCAAATTTCCTTTGTGATGCTACAAAAGATACTCGCTCTTTATGCATGCTATACCACTCACGCACTATACGGTGAGTGGTAGAAACATGAGAAGCAGTTTCTGCAAGATAAGACTGATAGGTCTGTTCGTAAGGCTGATTTTCCTGAAATTTAATCTCGCCAGGCGGAAGTATCCCCTGCAACCAATCTTGGCATACACGCCAATCCGAGAAGGTATCTCCTTTCTTCACATTCCAAACAGGAACATGAGGATCAGCAGCATCTTTCTCCGCATACGTCCGGTAATAATACTCTCCCAGGGTTTCTTCTGGACGAATTGGAGATTGCTTCTCAACACCAGCAGATGAACCTGCCTCCTCAGTGGCGGCCTTCTCAGTATGCTCAGGTATAGTTTCAGAAGGTCTAGGGGGAGAAGATTGAATTTTTTCAGCAGTTTCCTTTTCCGGTGTCGGTGGATTATCAGCATCATTTACCACACCCGGCTCAACAATCTGTTCAGTCTCTGTATTAGCACCAAAAGGCTCCTCAGCCTCAATAGTTTTCTCAACACCTTCCCCAGCTATCTCTGAAGACTCTAACGGGTCTGCAACGGCAGCGCGCGGCGGGGAAGGGGGAAGTTCTTTATTAACCACAGTTGGTACGTCTACAGGAACAGGAGAAACAGGAATTTCTGGACAAACAAAAGTCTGTAAAAATCCTATCCGCTCAAAGAAAACAAAGAAAAGCAATACTTACCAGGAATAGATTCTGAAACAAAAGCATCTAGGTTTCCTTTTCTGGTAATTTTCTTCCTCTGCACTTTCTTGGGAGGTTGACCCTCCGCATCAGCATCAGCTTGCTTTCTTTTACCAGCCTTCCTATGAACCAAATGTTCTGGACTGGAATCCAGATCAATAGGCTCATTCGGGTTAGAAGGAAGAATATCAACAGAATCCTTTGGTTCAGGCTTTGGTTCCCGCATAGTCACTACAGGAATAAGACCCTCCAAAGAGTCAGAAACCACCACATAATCACACCTGGAGTCAGAAGTACGGCGCGTACCTTTCTTCTCTCCAACAGTTTTTGCTTTCAAAGGTTGAGTCTTAACAGTTTCACTTCTCTTCGGCGCGGAAGTGGACATAGTTGCGCGTTTTTTCTTCTCAGGGCCCACGCCCAAATTTAACAATTCACCTACAAAAGCGCAAGACAAAAAATTACTCAAAGCAAAAACAGAAAGGGAAAACAGATGTAAACTCACCAGCACCAGCTGCCGATTGAACAGATAGGTCCGCATCTCGCGGAAGAACAAAATTTCTCACAATACGATGATACCAGAGCTCCTCTTCAGGCTTCTTCTTGATAGTTCCCATTCTTCCGCCCTCCCTCTTGAAGGCAACAACGTATAGAGAAACAACTACATTTGAAGAGAGAGCATGTCAAAAAAAAAAAAAAAAAAAAAGAGAGAGAAAACAATGAAAAAAGCCCCAAACTTACTATGACCATCCTCGGTGTATACGGGCTTATCATCACGTTCCATCTTCCAGTTCAAACTCATGCCGGCTCCAACAAGGGCTTTTTCCGGCAAAGCAATATTGGGCACATCCTTCAAATCCTGGTACCAATTTTCATCAACCGGAGTCTGAAGGGTTTCGATCGGAATATCTTCTTTCCCTCTAAGAACCATCTTCACAGGAATTGCTCCAGCTTTGATAAAAAAGAATTTTTGCTTCCAATCATGAAAAGATTTTGGGGGTTGATGTAAAATCTTCTTTGCAGAAGCCCTCTGAACAAATGAATAAAACCCCTGGATACAGTGCATTTGATAAAAAACCCTAAATCGGGGAACGGTTGGCTCCACATGCATAGTCCGACATACGAATTCGAAATGTCGAACCCTAACCATACCAATAGGGTGAAGTTGGGAGATGTGTAGATTGTAGAATCCAAGAATTTCAAGAAAAAATCGGGTGACAGGCAAGCGAAAGTTACCGTCACAGAAGAAATCCCAAAAGAGGGTAATATACCCGGCCGGAGCATTCGCTGCCGTTTGTCCTTCTCCAGGATATAAAGCACCCCAGTTCTCCGGAAACTTAAGATTCTGAATCAAACCTTCAAAAGACGCCCTGGGCCACTTCAATGGTGGAAGTTCAGTCGACATATCTTCAACAAGTTCATCTTGACGTTCTCCGGTTGACATAAGCGAGAGAATGATGGAAAGATTTCTCAAGAACAAGGAATAAGGAAAAGTTTTCAAACAAAGCAATGATTACACAGAAGAGGTTACCCAAACGATTATATACCCATCGCAATAAATAGCATCGGTAACCGTCACAGCACTGTTCCGGGTATCACGGTTCCCCAAGCAACAGAAAAAGCAGATGGCAGAACATACACGCGTTTACACGCGCGCGTGTAAGACACGAACAGTAAAAAACAAACTGACAATGACAGGTTGTCAAAATCAATTTACTGTGCTACCTTCAAGTCAAAGATTTTCCATAAAAAATCTTTACAAATTCAAATCTTCTCATAGAAGCTTTCTTACCTTTTCGCGCCCAAAAAACCCTTTCCCTCTCATAAGTCCAGTGCTCCACTTACTTGCATAAGTACAACACTAGACTGGGGGGACTTGAAGGGGTAAGGTCCCAAAAACCTCATAAAAAGGATTTGAGACCATACCACGAACCAATCTTTTTAGCCTTTCGACCTTGCGCGGCCGCGCCTTGGTCTTGCAAAGAAAGAAGAGTCAGCGATTCATAATCGCGCGCCCAAAAGGAAAACATAAATCCTTGCGTTTTTCCCATTTAACAAAGGATTAAAATCCTTTGTTCAATACTTCCGCATAAATATCCAGACTTGGATACTATTTTACCCATACTTGAGGTTTATCCGTCTGTATCCACACAGCAAGGTGTCACACCAGATTACAGCAGTAATCTTCTAGAAAGAAAATACAACCGTGCACTACCCAGACGGTTATAACCGTCTGGACACGTGTCACCACCACAAGCAACCCTGAAATCACAACGAAGGCATGCAATTGGAGAGTAATCTCCACTTAATCACTTTCCACGTGGCAATCCCCCAGCCATTGATCAAACCACGATCCGTGTGCATTCACATCGGATCGAGGCAACTTAACAAAGGATCAAAGAACTTGACGGAAGGAAAGATAACCGCTACGGCGTTAGTATATTCCGTCATCTTTTCAATAACAGATTTTCCCTCCCAAACTCCCGGCTATAAATAAGAGAACTATTCAGGTATAAACTCAGATCACACTCATTTCTCAAATACTTATCTTCTCCATTACCAATACTTATTCTCACGCCGGAGTCGGGTCAAGGAGAGAACCCTCTTCTCCCCTTGACGAGGCTAACGGTGTTCTTTTTTGCAGAACCACCGGAGAAGAAACCCCGTTGCAACTGAATCAACCGAGAGAGAGCTAACCCTTGTATGCGGATTCAAACCCCCTAACTATCTCGGTTCCGACCATTTAGTTAGTGTTTCTTCAAGTACAGTCTCCTAACACCGTCTATTTTACTGATAAGTTTTTAATAAAATACCTAAATTACCCTTGTGTTAATTAAATATGGACTTAAATTGGATTGTAGGGTTCGACCCACCATGGCTTCGGTAGAAGTAGAAGTCTGGCACTATTTTTACATCTATGGTTCCAAAATTTTAATTTTGGATTTTAGAATGAGAAAATGTCCAGGTAAGCATTATTTTTCAAAGTTATTATGTTAATTGATGCTGCTAGGAAGATATTAAGAGGGTGGGGTTGTGATGCCGGAGAAGAAGACCGGAAACTTTTGCCAGAAATGAGAGCAAGGATAGAGTGGGTGGGGTAGCGTGGGGTTGTGTTTTAACAAGTGGGTCCTACAATACAATCTTTTAAATTTCCATGGTTTTTTATTTAATTAACACAAGGATAATTTAGGTATTTCATTAAAAACTTAACGGTAAAATAGACGGTGTTAGGAGACTGGACTGAAATGGTTACGAAAGTGAAACCACAGGGACTGAAATAGTGATTTTTGACAAACCATAGGGACGAAAACAGTAATTAACTCATTTAGATATCTTTTTGATTTTTTATTAAAAAGGGCATTATGGTCAATTCACGTGTACTTAACAGAATAAATGGATGGGGTTAACAGAGGTGGACTGAAATAGTTACGAAAGTGAAACCACAAGGACGAAAATGACAATTTTTAAACTAATGGACTGAAATAGTGCTTTTTGACAAACCATAGGGACGAAAATAGTAATTAACTCTTTTGTTAAATTTGTAGATGATAAAGTTTCACACAATATAAATAGAGAATAAAGCTTCGTAATTTTGTAAATATGTAATTGGGGTTTGGCCGCTCGGTTTCGAGTTGGTGGTTTTAATGAAGTTTTCCTTCAAAAAAAAAAAAAAAAAAAAAAAAAGAGAAATAAAGCTTCTTGTAATCTTGTATAATCGAAAAGAAGAAGTTGCGAACTATTCTCCATAAAATGTTTTATTAAGTCTTTGAAACCATGGATGTTAAAAGTGATATGAATACACTTTATTAATTATCAAATCTTTCATACTTAAAGTGTCTTGCATTATGTGCATATTGGATATTATATATGTCTAGTGGCGGATTCAGGGGTGTTTTGGGGGGTTTCCGGGAACCCCCTTAGTTTGGAAAAATAATGAAAAAAAATAATGAAAATTTTGTATGATTTAAAAAAAATAGTGAGAATTAGTGAAAATGTGAGAAAAATTCCTAGATCCGTCACTATATATGTCAGTTGAAATATCTACTTGAGTCATGCATCCCCGTCAACTTAATCAGTCTAATCATCTTATTGTGTTATTATTTATGTTTTATTTGTATTAAAGTTTATATAGGTCGTAATAGTAATAATTCTCAACAAGTAAAATACAACAAAAGATAAACAAGATGCTAAAAAGACACAAAAGAGAAAAAGAATACAAATTAGTTTTAAGTGACATTTACGATTTAACTTTAAAAAAATGAATGATTTGTACAATTGTACATCTTAAAATATCTTTTTTAAATAGAAATTAGAGACACTTCAATAATTATACATATTTATATTCGAATATCTGTTTTATTTGTTCAAATTTGTGCATCTTAAAATATCTTTTTTTACCTCTAAAAGGTTAAACTTAAATAAATAAATAACAGATTTTAGAACAGTTGTCATTTTTGGACAAAACACTTTTGTTATTTATTTATTTTTTACAACGAATTTCTTTTAATACCTTTATCAATATTTGTTTTGGTTCTTTTAAAACAATAAACTTTTGTTATTTTATAGGGTTATTAGATTTTATCACTCCCAACTATTGGCTATTGGCCGTTGTCACCCCCAACTATCACTTTGATGTCCGTCACCCCCAACTTAACACTTAGTGTGTTCTGTCACCACGTCGTTAACTGATCACTAACTTTTGATCCTGTTACTACACTTTTTGGGGTGTCATAAGGATCTCGGGAAGGTTTTAGGGATCTTAGGACACCCCCAAAAGTATAGTAACATGATCAAAGTTAGTGATTTGGTGACAGAACACACTAAGTGTTAAGTTGGGGGTGGCGGACATCAAAGTGATAGTTGGGGGTGACAGCGGTCAATGACCAATAGTTAAGGGTGATAAAATCCAATAACCATATTTTATATGAAATGGTAACATATATATTAAACTTTATTTAAATTTTACTTGCATTAGCTCACCAGTTGTGGTGCTACACTTTTAAGGAGTTGTTGAATTTTTTTTTTAATTTCACGTTTTCAACACAATATTTTAGATATATTTTGGCTCCATAAAAATTACACTTTTTAGTGTTATGCATAAAATTGATTTTAGTGTGATTCGGTTAAACACATATATTGTGCATCCAACGATAAAAAAGTAATAATAGTATAAAGATTCATGTTCGTCAGTTTGAGACAAAATCACTTAGCAGAGACACATGTTTTTTAGAAAGGATGTCTCAAATTCAAACATGAGTATTGATACGTTTTGCCGGTAAAAAAAAAAAAGATTCATATTTGAAGTAATGAACAAGATTTTGTTAAAGTAGGTCCCACACATTGTTGTGGCTTTTGAAATTTTTTTAGAGTAAACTGCAATTTTACCCCCTGAGGTTAGTGGTGATTAGCACCCTTACCCCCCTAACGAAATAATTGCAATTTTATCCTCCATTGTTCACTGTTATGTCGCAACCTTACCCCCCGGCTTCAATTTTACCCCCTAACGTTTGCTGTTATGTTGCAACCTTACCCCCCGGCTTCAAATTTGTTGACTGATCTGTTGACTATAACTTGAAATGACTATAATGCCCTTTCATATTTACCCCCTGTGTTTTGTGCACTCTGTGATATTACCCCCTGCCACCACTGCCACCGCCATTCACCACCACAACCACCACTGCCACCTCCAGCCACCATCACAACTTAATATCCCTTTCATATATAACACCACCACTACTTCCGTCACCGGAAACCTGCAACTCCGGTCATCTTCTCCAACGACTGCCACCACTGCCACCTCCAGCCACCTCCAGCCACCACCACATCCTACACACTCTGTTTCAGGTAATACCAATGAGGCAATGATACATTTCGAAAAGGAATTTGTGTTGGACCAAGGTTATCATTCCAAAATGAATGTGCAGCTGATTCCGAAACGGTTACTGCTGTTGATAGCTGTAACTCGTCGGTTGCCGGTAGTGATGTGTTGTTTTCCGGTAATGTTAGCTCGCATAGCTTCTCGCAGTCGCAGTTTTCCGGCGTTGAGCTTTCTCTTCCGGTAATTTACTCTATATTGCCGTTTTTGTTTCAGTTTTGAGATGATTTGATGAGAATATGAAATGAATTATACACTAGATCATCACATCGTAATGACGTAAACGTAATCTCATTTTTTCCTTACAATTTGAGTTAAATTCATGAAATTATAGCTGAATTATACACTAGGTCTCATCGTAATGACGTAATCTCATTTTCGTTTCAATTTGAGTTAAATTCATGAAATAATTCCGTTAGATAATCAAAAAAATTTAACTGAATCATATTGTAATCTCATTTTCTTTTAAGAACAGAGATTATATTTTTAAGTGGCTGCACATTCATTTTGGAATGATAACCTTGGTCCAACACAAATTCCTTTTCGGAATGTATCATTGCCTCATTGGTATTTTAAAATGATGCTTGATTTTAACTATAAGACCAAGCGTAGTGAGGTTTTTTTTTTTTTTTTTTTTTTTTTTTTTTTTTTTTTTAAATTGGCCAATCACGCCTAAAAACGCCCATTCACCGCCCCTGGCCGTGATTGGGCGTTATCTTGCAAAAAAAGCTCATTGGCGTGGTTTGAAAAACGCCGAATGGGGGGATTGTTAGCCCATCACATTTGAGCTTCCATTTCCTTGGCCAATAAGATTTTTAAATGTTTTTATTTTATTTTACTACAAAACATAATACGCAATAATTCCCCATCCCCACTACACCTATTTTAGAAAACGCCAATAATACCCAATTGCTGACTGGGCTGCCACATAGCGTAAAACGTCCAACCACATATGGTCTAACAAAGTACAATAATAATGTGAAATCGGTATGATTAGCAAGGAAACAATTGTACGTTGACAAGTGGCATTTACACACACAAAAGGTCAAAGAAAAGTAAATTAGATATGCCCCATTTGTTCCATAAATCTTCTCTCCCTCAAATCAACTTTGGGCATGTCACTATGTAAGAACATATGTACTTTTTTTTTGTTTGGTAAAAATAATATCTAGATTTTATTTGGACTTACATGTCTAGGTACATGTAACTCATTTAAATTCAACAAAATAAGTAACATTTCAAAAAATAACCTGATTGCTTTTTTTTTTAAATGAGCACGAATATCAATCAATTATCTTTTAAATCATTTTATTCGAAGAATCGAAGCGTTAGTTACACTTACAAAAACTAGGGCTGTAAACGAGTCGAGCCGAGTTGAGTCAGGGTGGGGTCGAGTTCAAGCTCGAAATTAATTCAGGAGGCTAAATTTGGCTTGAGCTTTACGTCGGAGTTAAACGAGCATAAGAACAAGCCAACGAGCAGAGCCATAGGCCGAGCCGAGCTTAGCTCGAGCTGGGCTTGGTAACAAAATGAGCCAGCTTGGTTCACGTCATCTCAAATTGACTTTTTTTAGCTAGTTTTTCTCGAGCTTCTTTCGAGCGAGCTACGAGCCGAGCTACGAGTCGCGAGCTTTATGAACAGCCCTAACAAAAACATTATATCGTTCTAATAGATCGCTTATTTTGATCTGAACTCGTCACCTAACTCTTTCAATTCCCATATCTACGACATATTTTATAATGGGGAATTGAATTTTAATAATCTTTAACTTTCACCCGTTGACTGGAAGTAATCCTAACTTAAGAAATTTCTACTAACAATCCCAACTTGCAAACATTTTCCGCCACCGATCCTTTTCTAACTAGGGTCCAACCCAGTTAGTTTAGGGTGACGTGGCAGATGACATGCATGCTTACGTGTTTTAAAAAAATACCACATGGATCATTATGTGGCTGCTTACGTGTGTGCTGATCAAAACTCAAGGCCTACTTAACAAAATTTTCAAGCCCTAATCTTTCGATCTCTCTCAAACACATCGATGATTCAATTCACAAGGGCTACGTTTCAAGGGCATATATCAATCCAACCAAATATTTTCAAACAAAGACTTTCTAAGTTCAAACAAGACGCATATCAACAAAGAGACCAAAGCGCCTATAGTTAAATCTTAACGACTCGAGTCAACCAAAGTTAACAAGCTTGCGGCGCCTGGTACATATCGCAAGACTTCTTATTATGCCCAGGCTGCTTGCATTTTGTGCATGTTACTGTTCTCTTTGTTTCCACATCTATTTCATCCCAATCCATTTTCTCTTCCATTACATCAATTGGTTTTGCAGGTATTGGAGGAAGCACAAACACACCCTCATCTTTCTCAGCCTCTTCCTTTTGACCCTCCACCTTTCCCCCTTCTTCATTTTCACCCCCTGTAATCTCAACCTCCTCCTTTTCATCCTCTATCTTTCCCTCTTCTTCATTTTCACCCCCTGTAGTTTCAACCTCAACCTCAATCTCCATCTTTTCTTCATCCTTCTCATCTACAACTTCTACCTTTTCACAGTCTTCTTTATCAGTCTTGGTTTCCGTTTCGCCGACTTCTTCATTCCCACCCCCGACTTTCAAAGCTTGTTCATTTTCACCCCCTGCAGTTTCAACTTTCAAAGTTTGTTCTTTTTCACCCCCTGCAGTTTCAACTTTCAAAGCTTGTTCATTTTCACCTTCATCTTTGTCAATCGGTACTGGGGTTATGGACTCCACGTAGGTTAAGCGATAAGCATCGACAGTGAAATCATTCGAGCAAAACTCATACAGGTTTTTACCGGTTGCCGTAAAAACCGCAAGCGCGTGACGACACGGTAAGCCCGTTTCTTTCCACCCTAAACACGTACAACTCCAATTTCCGATATTCACAACATGTGTCAAATCTTCACGAACCTCAAACAACGTATCTGAAGATATCAACACTTTTAAACCGCGCGATTTAGCAATTTCTTCTTGAAGTTGTTTCTCCTTTGATGGAGTTAGATGCGTAGACCACACGCTTCCGTCTAACTTAGCATCATCGATGCCGTCAATCATAGTACATATGATGGCATCAATTTTATGTAAAATAGGTAACTCTTGATAATCCTTCATTAACTTGGAAATCGGTTCGCTGACATCATCCTTGATGTAATTATACCGTTCGCCTTTGAAAGACGAAGCGGTCCAATGTTGCGGTTCAATCTGCATGACCCAATCATACGCTTCGGCTGATATTTGTTTCATCTGTTCGGTTAACTTTTTAAAACCAGCAGGACGGGTCGCGTGTGCGGCATCCAACAAATAAGCCAGTAAAAAAGATTTACCGTCCCCGTGAAACGGACCTTTAACGTTTCTCTTGAAGCTTTCTAAAAGATGGTAAATTGAGTAACCGATATGAGAATCTTGAAAAACTTCAACGATGTACGGTTTCAAATTCTTTTCTCTATCGAACACGAACGTGATCGGTTGTTGTGTGTTCACGATTGCAGCTTTTAGTTGTTCCAAGAACCAACGCCAGTTGTTATCATCTTCAACGTCTACTATAGCAAATGCAACTAGGAAAAACTCATCGTTTCCATCAATGGCGTTAGCCGTAATCAAAACTTCTCCATATTTCGATCGCAAAGAAGTAGCTTCTAGAAAAAGAAGAGGCCGACAACCATTCTGAAAGCCCCATAACGACGCGTAAAACGACACAAATAGCGCTTTAAATCGTTTATTCTCATCGATAACAAGATTCGCGATGCTGCCGGGATTTGTTACCTTAATCTTCTCACAAAACCATGGTAACTTATTATACGCGTCTTTATCCGATCCATGAAATTGTTCACGCGAAATCACGGTTCCAGGAATTACTTGTGTATGGTTTGACTTTGACTCAAGCCCTTTCAAAAGCCCCTTAGCAATTTCTTTCGGTTTTAGATGTGGCGAATCTCGCAGCTTCTCTTTTATGGTATCTAACAACGAGTTCTTCGATTCTTTATCACATGTATGTACATTGTTCATAGTCTTTATCTTAAACAATTCTGTAGACGGGACCCACACAGCATTAAACTTCCAAGAACACCCTTCAGAAGAACATTCACCAAAGACACGGCTTTTATCGTTTCTCTTGAGCTTGAAATCAAAATCATTTGCAATCGCGTATTTCTGCAACGTTTCTTGGAACTCGTGCACGTCTGTGAATTGTTGACCAGCACCGGTAATGGCTGACTTCCACGATGAAACTAAAGTTTCGGGTGACATGTCATCGTCAGAAGAGCGTCCCGCGAAATCATCATGTTCATGAGAATCAACTCGTTTAGCAGCTAACCTACCGCTCTTTCTTTGTGACTTTTCGTTTCCCGAACTACCCCTAGAGTTTGACCCAGCATAACCAGAAACTATGGTGGGACGACCATCGGCACCAATTTTCCAAGTTGGCGTCCGCCTTCGCTTCTTGACACCGTCAGCAGGGCTCGTGTTGACCGTTTTCCGTTTTGAATACTGACTAGGCACATAGTCAGAACTTATATCCGAGTCAACAGTCACGTTGTCCTCCACAGAATCACTAGTGGAACCCTCTGACTTATTATCATCACTCGAAATGGTTTTTTGTTTCAGTTTTCGTTTTGGTATTTCTTTTTCTTTTGATGCATCAACTTTAGCAGCAGCAGCAACAGATCGTCGTGACGTTCTAGCTGGTGTTACGATAGGACTCTTAACCACCTTATCTTCTTTTTTAGACTTCTTATTCTTTTTGGGACCCGCTGTGACTTGCTCTGTGTTCTCATCTTTCTTGCTAGTCAAGTTATCATCATCCACAGCCTCATCATTCTTCGTATGATTAAAACCTGGCGTTCCGGTAACAAACACTTCAGCTGTTATTGCATCCCCATGAAACTCGATCATTCTTTTTAGATCTTTATCGTTTTTTACGGTAATCAAGTTTCGTTTATTTCCAGGAAGGAAATACTTTACATTCAGTGTATCTTGGTTCAAATCACATGTTTCCGCCAAATTTAATTTCAAATCGTTGAACGGCGTCTCGGAAGTGATATTTGCTGCATTTGCTTCTCCTCCTTTATAAGACATGGTTCCATCTTCGTTTGTCACAAACTCTCCGCCAGATTGACAGATCAATATAAGCTTCCCTTTCGCCATTATGTATACCTATATAAACAAACACAGGGAAGCATAAAAATATGATACGTTATGCATCGTCATGCTGCAAAATGTAACAGTCAACAAGGTCAATAGGTTGTGATAGAAATCGGATTTGAAACTAAAAAGAAACGGATAAAATAAGATAGATCTATGGTTCGTTTGTGATACAGATACACCACACAAACCAACGATAGGGCAACGATATCCAACCGGAGATACAGACACACCACTACGGTTAGAGAACCGGGTCTAAGAACACCACCCAACGTGCCACGGTTGAGCTAGCATAGACATAATCAATTTAACTCAAAATCCATTGAGATAAATTAATCAAAGAGAAAATTCTCATACTCAAAACACACTGCCTTTTCATTGATTTCATGGAGATACATATAGGAATTAAGAAACAACCCCATGATGCTAAATTTTAGGAAAATGGAAAACTAAACAACTGACTCTAAATTAAATAAAACAAACCTATCAAATAATTAAAAATAACATTACATAAAAAACAAAATTTAACTACTACATGAACGTGGGGTACTGCATGGTTGTATGGAACCCTCGCATGTTGAAGTCCTAGTCGGGTCATTCTAGATATAATTGAATCAACCATGCCCTGACTTTGCCGACCCGGGAAGTTCCGTTCATGATCCGATTGTATTAACGACTAAAACGGGTCGCACTTGCTATCAGGTTGTTTCTACAAGTGTTATAAAAATGTAGCAAAAACGGAAAACAGGTAGATAACATTATTAACTCGATCATCATTCTATAACTCATAATTTTCGGTTCATCCCATCTTTTTTTTATCAATACAAAATCCACATATTACCCTTAAACAATGCGACGTCCATGCCCTCAAAACATACATCTTAACTATAATATAACCAATACTTAATGAGCTTATTTTGAACAAGATCACTGTGTTAAACAAGCTTATTTTACACAATATTTTCCTGTGTCTCCTGATCATAATTTGGTCACATCTCTGCTGTAAGCCTTGACATACACACAGATCAAAACAACACTGTTGTTTTCTTATGTCAATTCTTGTACAATTCAATGCAAAATTCTTTAAAACAAACACCAGCATTGTTCAATTAGTAGCACTTGGTATCAAAATATTTATGTTCTTGGTAACTTTTCCCTCATTTTTTTTCAAAAATCCAAATTGATTGTAACCCTTAAAACTAAAGTTTACCAGTTTTTTTTTTTTTTTTTTTTTTTTTTTTTTTTAAGAGGTAACCACAAACACCTACAACAGTTCAACCAACAAAACACATAATACATCTAAAATCTCAACAAGAAACACAAATAAACCAAGAATTTCCCAAAAATACATACAGAATACAACCAAGATTTACAAAAAAAACATCAAAATCAGAAAAATAACAACTAAAATGGCCCAAGAAAGAAGTAACTCACTTAGTAACACTGCTACTGCAATTGCAACTGTTTGACTGTCTCAAAACGTAGGGTTTTGAGGAATATATCAAAATTGGAGGATTATATAGAGAGTGTAGAGATGATCGGCGGTTGAGTGGTGAAATTTCAGATGAAATCGACGATGAAGATGGGGGAATTGGGAATCGAGGGGGGAATTATGGAATTAGGGCAAAATTGGGGAAAGAAATTGAAAGGAAAAGAGTTAACGCCGTTGAAAAGTGTAGGTCTTCCTATTTGTATCCAGGGACATTAATGTGTAGTGGTAAATCAAAATAATGCACCCATCGTGGGGCATTATTCGACACGTGTCATCCCAGTCAGCATGGGGCATTAAAGTACAAAGTGGTGTAGTGGGGCATTATTCCAATAACGCCCATGCAATCATTTCCCAATTATTATTTTTTTTAATTTAAAACATAAAAAACTTCATTAATTTAAAATAAAAATTACACTATTTGAAATAAAAAAAAAACCGAAAAAAAAAACAGAAAAAAAAACCGAAAAAAAAATATTTACACTACTTAAAACATTAAAAAATTACACTATTTAAAACATAAAAAAATTACAAAGGTCCCACTTTCTTTACCCCTTCTCCTTCTTTTTGACCCCACTACCTCCTTCTTCTTCTTCCTTTCTTCTTCCCCACCTCCCACCTGCAACTTCAAAAAAAACCCAGAAACTAAATCATTCTCTTCTTCCTCTTCTTTTGTTTTTTAGAAAAAAAAACTAATTATAAACACACACAAATATTATATACACATGGCAAGGTATCATTGGACAAAGAAATGAAGTTCCAGCGTTTTAATTAACACGCCGGAGTGATTTTTTTTCGAAAATAACGCCCGGAAACGCCGGGTGTAGTGGAGGCCAGGGCGTTTTCCGGCGTTTTCCGGCGTTTTTTTTGAATTTTTTTTAAAAAAAAAACGCCCCACTACGGGCAGTCTAATAAATTTAAATTTGTGTTTTTCATTCAAATTTGTGTTTTTCTTTTATAACTTCCGAAATATAATGTTTTATAAAAAAAATGAATATGGTTTTGTGATGTCCTTATTTTTATCTGCGTGTTGATATAAATTTTATAAAAACGGAGTCGTATCAAATATAACGTTTTATAAGTCGTTATAAAATTTTGTATTCCCTTTTTATATAAAATTAATATCAAAATGTAGATAAAAATAAGCACGTCACGAAACCGTATTCGTTTTTTTAATAAAACATTATATATCGGAAGTTATAAAATAAAAACACAAATTTGAATTTATTAATGTCACGTCACTTGGTGTAAATAACAAAAGTTGGGTGTAAATAGAATCATCCTAATTTTTTCTACAATTTTCTTTTATCAATAATCTAATACCTAAAATTGTAGAAATACAAATAGACCAAACTTAATGTTGTAGTTTGCTAGAGTGTTGTTTGTGTTTCCTATCAATCCACAAGCGCTATAAATACAAGATAAGATCTAAATAACTTCTCGGGATTCCCGGACAATACTCGGTCTTTACTTGTGACTGTTGTTGACTCTATCCAATTCTTTCCCAGGTGCATATCAACTAATACTCTAATTCTTGGGGTTGAGACTTGGTCGTATGACCATTCCCGCGAGTGGGAGTCACATAAACAATCGTTAATAACAACAGTATTCAAGATATCAAGAGCGTTCAGATAATCCGGGATCGCTAATCTTATAAAAAGGTTCCAGCGACTATCCGATTATTAGTATTGACTTAGTCGTTTCCTAATATACTTGTTGAGACATAAAATAATTAGAGCAAATATCAAATCAATATCGTTAGTTTCTGGTCATATTAACTATTACGAGATCCGGGATACCTAATTGAAACTCGGGATACCAGACCAGAGTTTCTACCCCTAACAGTGTTTTTTCTATTTTCGTCGTTTTTTTTTTTGCGATTCGTTGTGTTTTTTTTTCCTCGGCATCGTGTTATATTTCTTGACATTGTGTTATATTTTGCGATCCATTGTATTTGTGTATCATTACTAGATTTAAGAGACTTTGACTTTGTAGCAGACAATATGTGCATTAACAATATGCAAATGTAAAATAAACTATAAGAGATAGGCTAAATGTACCCTATCTCTTACTTGTCATACCCTAGTAGTCCCCACCCCTGAAAAATCACATCAAGCAGGAGTATTCCCTACGGTCTTGTGCTACTAGGTGGTGGTAGTGGAGGCGGCGAGGACAAAAGTGGCGTTGGTAATGATGGCAGCGGCGACAATTGGCTGCGAAGGCTGGGGTGGAGAAAAAGTGGTAGTGAGTGGTGTTACCAATTTGGACCTCTTTAAAGTTGATAAATAGTTGTACGTTTTGTTTCTTATTGTGGTGACCAAATTAGTCCAATATAATTTATTCAAATCAACTCATTGTTTGAAAATTGGGTCAGGATTGTTACTAACCGAAATTGAAGGGTAAGTTTGAGAAGTAAATTCCCTTGTGATGTATTGTTTGTTAATCAAGTCTACGCCTCTAATGTTTTTTAGTAGCTTAAAATTTCAATGATTTAAACTTTAAACACTTTTATAAAAATCGTTCTAAGGAAGACCAAACCAGGTTCGGCTTTGTGTGAGATGGTCGAAGTTATAAAGATGCGAAAAGAGAATGCGATTGTGATCGAGTTTAGAATTCAGTTGGACTTGGACTAGCATTCAAATCGCGTATCTAATTCGATTCAAGTATCTAATTCTGAGTACCTTAACATTCATAAAGTGTCATGGTTGTGTGCAATGGATTAACAAGTCAAGAAAGTGCCTAATTGGTTACATTAACACGCATGACTCGACATGAAACATCAAACTGTCACACCTTCAAAACTGTTGAACTTGGTGGAAATATAATCTATATATACCCATGAAAAACTAAAAGCCAAAGTGATGATCCCGGATTTGACCAAAACATTTGAAATATTAACAAGTATACTTGCAACCCAAAAGATCCGTAAATTTAAGAATCTGCTGGCGACAGATGATTTTCAACTTTGGCACCTAATAACCAACAGAAACGAAAGCAAGCAAAAGCAATATAAACAAGTTATGAATTATGATCAATATAACCAACCATAAGTGTCATAGCAAAAAAAGGTGTTACCAGCTGATGGATCCTCCACTTTAGAAGTGATACTGGGTACTCTGGGTCCAGCCCATTTGTTTAGTTTAACAACTGTGCGACCGCCCTTCACACAGAATTGGTACCTATCTGAGATTTAGATCACGGTTTGTTATTTATATACAAATTCAGTTGTATATATTGTTAATTTGTTTAACTCCCTGTAAAACTAATGACGAATATGAAATATCTTACAAGCCAAGAATACGAGACTCAAGCTTAAGGAAAAGCGGTGAATATCTTAAATAGCTAGTTTCAGGAGTGGATTTCATTGTTACCTGGATAATCATGATATGAATATAAATCTGGATATACATATGCGAATGCTGGTTCCAAGCGGATCACTTCAGCTTTAGTAACAAACACAAAAACCGCAATTCAATTTAGCTGTCAACAACTATATAAAACATGCATATAATATATGTCTGTCATACAAAACCACCTTATATTTGGTTGAACAAACTTATATAACAATGGAAAAACTTTAAAAGTTGTTCAACTGTCAAGAGCAAAACACAAATACATATATACACCCGAAGAAACGAGTGGTTACCATAGGCAGCAGCAGTTTCTGATGGGATCTTGACACCAGCCTCCCAAAGGCGCTTTATAGCGTGTATATCTATCAAGTACAAATGTATAAATTTTTCAGCAGAAACATAATAAAAAATTATACTAAGAGAAACAAAAAGAATTTGGGTCAAGCCCCCTCTATATCTATATTTTCTTTAGAACCCAACCAAACAGGTGTTTACCAAAGGCAGCATCATCATCAGCAGTTTCTGATGCAGAGCTTGGTTGATCCACACAGGGGCGCTTTCCACCTGTTAATTAACAAAACAAGATTAATTAATCCAAATATCTTGACTAATGGTCAGACAAAATCACTACATGGAACTTGTTCACCATACAAGCTAGGAACATCGTAGGTAACAGACACACGCGCGAGCGAGCGCGCACACACACACACACACACTCTCTCTCTTGGTTTAAAAAAGTGAGTCTGAGGCCGCGGGGGGGGCTCAGCGCCTAGAGTAATTACAAGAAGTGCCAAAAAGGCACACTTTTTTGGGATTTTTATGGGCTTTTTTGGCCTGAGGCGTGCGCCTCCTAGGCATTTTTTGCATCTAACTGTTGTACCTTGGGTTTTTTGCCTTGTACATACATCTAAAATCATACAAAAACCTTACTTATAGCTATGTTTTGGACAGGGAAAGCTAAAAACCTATAGGATATATAAAAAAAAATATATATGGCCTCGGGTACGAAAAGCCCGTCGCTTTTGCATTTTGCGCTTCGTGCCTCGGTTTTAGACCTCGTCGCTTTTGTGCGCCTCTCGATTTTTAAAACCAAGCGCTCTCTCTCTCTCTAAAACAACAATTGAATTCGATTATCAAGAACAAAACACAAATACACACACACACTGGGTGGTTACCATAGGCAGCAACAGTTTCGGAAGGAACCTCAACAAGAAGAGCTTTTGCAGCTATCAAGGTTTAATAAAACGGAAACGAGTTTCGAGGCGTTTTCCCTTCGCCTCACGAGGCATAAGCCTCGAGGCGAACCGAGGCGGAATTAAAAAATAAATATAAAAATTATATATCTTATAAAAATAAAAATACTAACTATATTCATCATCAAATTCATCGAAAACACACATAAAAAAGACATAAAATGCTTGAAATTGACACAAAAAGTCAAAAACATCAAAAACAAATATCAAAACCCTTGAGGTGCCCCCTCTGAGGCGCACATACAATAGAAACTCCCTGAGGCGTGCCTCAGGGCGCACGCCTCAACCGTTTTTTAAAACCATGGCACCTATTAAGCATAAATATGCAAATTGTTCAACAGAAACAAAATTTATAACAAGGAAAACAAAGTGATTTTGGATCAAGTTCCTCTACATCTTAATACGTTATACAACCCAACCCGACCCAACCCAACCCAACCCAACCAAACCAAACCAAACCAAACCAAACCAAACGAGTGTTTACCAGAAGAAGCAGCAGCAGCAGTTGCTGACGCAGAGTTTGGATGATCCTCACAACGGCGCTTTCCACCTATTAATTAACATAATAATTAAGGTTGCACATGGTTTCACATAATTAAGGTTTCAAGATTTTACTTGGTGAGGTGTCTTCAAGAGGGATGGTACCGTGCAGATGATCTTCCTCCGGATCACCCGCATTCTGATACTTGAGGAGCCACTTCTCGTGAGCCCATCTCGGTACTTTTGAAACGACACGACATCCATCATAGTGTAGCTCGTACTCGATATCTGATTACAATTTATTAATCATTTCTCATGTTTTTGCTTTAGAAATCTACCTTTTTCTGACTTTTGGGATAGAAAACAAAAAACTATTCTTAACTATGGGTTCCATCATTACCTGTACCAGGTGGATATTCTGATAAATTCACATATTCAGGCTCTCTGGAGCTTTGGTACCTATTAATTATAAAGGGTGTGCCTATTGGCACACTAAAGTGCCTATTGGCACACCAAACCCTAGCAAAATTAGGGTTTACCTACGCAGCATATTGGTCAATACGCAGCGTATTGGTTTAACCATATACGCTGCGTATTGACCTATACTCAGCGTATATAAACCATGGATCTCAGTGCCTAATAACCAATCATTGCACAGAAAACAAGGTTTATATACGCTGCGTATAGGTCAATACGCAGCGTATATAAACCATTAGACTTTTTTGGGTCATTTTGGTAGGTTTGAGGGATCATTTTTTCACAAAGTTTATATACGCTGCGTATTGACCTATACTCAGCGTATATAAAGGTCTGAAAATGTCATTTATACCCTTGTATTGAGGCTATACGAAGCCAAATACACGGGTAGTTGTGTCATTTTTGTCTTATATGCTGCGTATTGATCTATAAGGAGCGTATATAAAGCTCCATTTTTGTATTTTTGTTTTTGTGTATTCCTTTGTTTATTTATAAAAAAAAAGAAAAAATATTTATAAAAAAACAATATTATTGGTAAATAATACAAATATAAATTATAAAAATTAAAAATAATACAACTATTATGAATTATAAAAATTAAAAAAGAAAATTATTTATAAAAAACAATATTATTGGTAAATAATACAAATATAAATTATAAAAATTAAAAATAATACAACTATTATGAATTATAAAAATTAAAAAAGAAAATTATTTATAAAAAACAATATTGTTGGTAAATAATACAAATATATTATACGATACGATGCAACACGATACGCTACTACACTATACGATACGATGCAACACGATACGATATCACACTTATAGGCTTATACGGGGTCAATACGTGACCTATACTACATCTATACGATACGATATCACACTTATAGGCCTATACGGGACATATACTACGCTATACGATACGATATCACACTTATAGGCTTATACGAGGTCAATACGGGACATATACTATGCTATACGATACGATATCACACTTATAGGCTTATACGAGGTCAATACGTGACCTATACTAAACCTATACGATACGATATCACACTTATAGGCCTATACGAGACATATACTACGCTATACGATACGATATCACACTTATAGGCTTATACGAGGTCAATACGGGACATATACTATGCCTATACGATACGATATCACACTTATAGGCTTATACGAGGTCAATACGGGACATATACTATGCTATACGATACGATATCACACTTATAGTCTTATACGAGGTCAATACGTGACCTATACTACACCTATACGATACGATATCACACTTATAGGCTTATACGAGGTCAATACGGGACCTAAATCACACCTATAGGCCTATACGGGTGTTATATCGTATCGTATAGTATCGTATCGGGTGTTATTTTCCTTTTTTTTATAAATAAACAAAGGAATACACAAAAAAAAAAAAAATACAAAAATGGAGCTTTATATACGCTCCCTATAGATCACTACGCAGCATATAAGACAAAAATGACACAACTACCCTTGTATTTGGCTTCGTATAGCCTCAATACAAGGGTATAAATGACATTTTCAGACCTTTATATACGCTGAGTATTGGTCAATACGCAGCGTATATACACTATAAGGGTTAAAAAGATAATTTTACCACAGGTTTGGGGTTAAAAATAATTTTACCATCCTTTATATACGCTGAGTATAGACCTATACGCAGCGTATATAAAGGTCTGAAAATGTCATTTATACCCTTGTATTGAGGCTATACGAAGCCAAATACAAGGGTAGTTGTGTCATTTTTGTCTTATATGCTGCGTATTGATCTATAAGGAGCGTATATAAAGCTCCATTTTTGTATTTTTTTTTGTGTATTCCTTTGTTTATTTATAAAAAAAAAAGAAAAAATATTTATAAAAAAACAATATTATTGGTAAATAATACAAATATAAATTATAAAAATTAAAAATAATACAACTATTATGAATTATAAAAATTAAAAAAGAAAATTATTTATAAAAAACAATATTATTGGTAAATAATACAAATATAAATTATAAAAATTAAAAATAATACAACTATTATGAATTATAAAAATTAAAAAAGAAAATTATTTATAAAAAACAATATTGTTGGTAAATAATACAAATATATTATACGATACGATGCAACACGATACACTACTACACTATACGATACGATGCAACACGATACGATATCACACTTATAGGCTTATACGGGGTCAATACGTGACCTATACTACATCTATACGATACGATATCACACTTATAGGCCTATACGGGACATATACTACGCTATACGATACGATATCACACTTATAGGCTTATACGAGGTCAATACGGGACATATACTATGCTATACGATACGATATCACACTTATAGGCTTATACGAGGTCAATACGTGACCTATACTACACCTATACAATACGATATCACACTTATAGGCCTATACGAGACATATACTACGCTATACGATACGATATCACACTTATAGGCTTATACGAGGTCAATACGGGACATATACTATGCCTATACGATACGATATCACACTTATAGGCTTATACGAGGTCAATACGGGACATATACTATGCTATACGATACGATATCACACTTATAGTCTTATACGAGGTCAATACGGGACATATACTATGCTATACGATATGATATCACACTTATAGTCTTATACGAGGTCAATACGTGACCTATACTACACCTATACGATACGATATCACACTTATAGGCTTATACGAGGTCAATACGGGACCTAAATCACACCTATAGGCCTATACGGGTGTTATATCGTATCATATAGTATCGTATCGGGTGTTATTTTCTTTTTTTTTTTATAAATAAACAAAGGAATACACAAAAAAAAAAAATACAAAAATGGACCTTTATATACGCTCCTTATAGATCACTACGCAGCATATAAGACAAAAATGACACAACTACCCTTGTATTTGGCTTCGTATAGCCTCAATACAAGGGTATAAATGACATTTTCAGACCTTTATATACGCTGAGTATTGGTCAATACGTAGCGTATATAAACTTTGTGAAAAAAATGATCCCTCAAACCTACCAAAATGACCCAAAAAAGTCTAATGGTTTATATACGCTGCGTAGAGAGCTATACGCAGCGTATATAAACCTTGTTTTCTGTGCAATGATTGGTTATTAGGCACTGAGATCCATGGTTTATATACGCTGAGTATAGGTCAATACGCAGCGTATAGGGTTAACCCTATACGCTGCGTATTGACCAATACGCTGCGTAGGTAAACCCTAAGTGTGCAGATAGGCAAACTGGGTGTGCAGATAGTTAGGGCCATTATAAATTGTTAAACAGAAACATGATAAAAAATAAAAAAAATGTAATGCATATATTTACTCAATATAACCATAAGAATCATAGCATTTTACAAAATGTATAAAAGATGAAAACAATTCAGATATCTTAATTTGTTTTACAACCCAACCGAACGAGTGGTTAAATGCATGTTTGTATGTATGAAAAGATTTAAAGATTAAACTGAAATTTATAAAAAGGAAAAAAAAAGATCAATGTCCTCTATTATATCCAAATATCTTAATATGTTTTAGAAATCAATCAAACGAGTAAATACCAGTAGTTGCTAATGCAGAGCTTGGATTCTCAACACAAGCTGATAATAAACAAGCTAATAAGATTGCAGATATCTTGATTTATGCTCAACAAACACACTATATAAGAGTGTGTTTAACCATGAATGAATCTACTAACCGCCGGTCCTATTTGGTTGAACCAGTTATGAAAACTATTATAACAATGGAACAAATTTAAAAGTTAAAAGATGTTGAAACTTGTCATTAGTTTCTTCTTCTTTTTAACAATCAACATACTTGTTTATTATAACACACACTTTAAAACAGCAACCGAATCCAATTGTCGAAAACAAAACACAAATACACACACACCCGAAGAAATTAGGGGTAACCATAGGCAGCAGCGGTTTCTGGTGGGATCTTGACATGATCCTCACAAGGGCGATTGAGAGATTTTGTATACAAATGTATAAATTGTTCAGAAAAAACATGATGTAAAACAAAAGTAAAAATTTATTGAACGAAAGGTTTATTATTATGCACACACGAAAGCAGACCATTATCGCATAAATAAATTATGTACCTACGCCTCCTTCCATCTCCGAGACTGAGACAAGTTCGATCTAGGGTTTGTATTGCATGGAGATTTATTTCACGGTGCGTGACCCACCGGCATTGCCTTACAACCCCTAAACTTTTTTCATTTTGCGTTTCAAGCCCCTCAGCTTTGCTACTCCCCTAAACTTTTTCAATATTTCATTTCAAGCCCCTCAGCTTTGCTATGACCCCTCCACTTTTAGAGTAATCAATTTTAATCTCTTATCTAACTTTACTATTCTTCTACTTTAACAATTGGCATTTTTAGCCCTTAGCTTTTTACTAATTTCTATATTACTTAAAGTAAAAAGTCGGTGAAACCACCCCTCTTTGACTTCCAAAATTTCCACTTTTAGCTTATAGTTTTGTAATTCATATTTTTTGCATATAGAATTTTCCTTTTATTTGCTCTCTACTTTTGTAACTTGCATTTTTTACCTATACTTTGGTAATTTACGTTTTTTTCACATATGCTTTATACCGACCCCTCAACTTTTAAACTTTTCTTTTTACATTTTGACATAAATTTGGTATACGCTTTCGGCCTTTATTTTGTATGTTTCCTACATATGAATCGGGTCACATATAATACGTTTTTACTTGATGGTATAAATTGGAGTTAGCCGAGTCGCATATAATACGTTATGATTGTACACTATAAACTCGATTTGCGGCTATGTCGGTGGGGTGACCCACCGGCATTGCCTTACAACCCCTAAACTTTTTCCATTTTGCGTTTCAAGCCCCTCAGTTTTGCTACTCCCCTAAACTTTTTCAATACTTCATTTCAAGCCCCTCAGCTTTGCTATGACCCCTGCACTTTTAGAGTAATCAATTTTAATCCCTTATCTAACTTTACTATTCTTCTACTTTAACAATTGGCATTTTTAGCCCTTAGCTTTTTACTAATTTCTATATTACTTAAAGTAAAAAGTCGGTGAAACCACCCCTCTTTGACTTCCAAAATTTCCACTTTTAGCTTATAGTTTTGTAATTCATATTTTTTGCATATAGAATTTTCCTTTTATTTGCTCTCTACTTTTGTAACTTGCATTTTTTACCTATACTTTGGTAATTTACGTTTTTTCACATATGCTTTATACCGACCCCTCAACTTTTAAACTTTTCTTTTTACATTTTGCCGTAAATTTGGTATACGCTTTCGGCCTTTATTTTGTATGTTTCCTACATATGAATCGGGTCACATATAATACGTTTTTACTTGATGGTATAAATTGGAGTTAGTCGAGTCGCATATAATACGTTATGATTGTACACTATAAACTCGATTTGCTTTACATTTTAATCCAATTACAACACATCTATAGGTTACATTGAGTTCAGTCAGATACTTCGAAACGCACATTATTATATGATTAACACATCACATAACGCTTGGACTAATCCGTTCGACGTTTGTGATGTACCCGCGCCGCAACGCGCGCGGGTCTTACTACTAGTTTAATTAATAAACGGTATTTTCCCTATATTAATTAGCAAGTTTCTTCCAAGACTCAATTTTACTGTTCAATTTTGTTTTCATCCTATTGGTCCACGTATTCAAATTTCTTTCACCCATTTCTTAAACACTGTTATTTCTTTTAATTAATTGGTCAATCTCTTCATCTCCCTCCCCTCCTCCCTCTCTCTCCTGATACAACCACCATTAATAAGTTATAATGAGGTGGTGTTGCAACAAGCAAACGACGCTGGCCACGTCAGTAGCGTGACGGCGACGATTCCATATCTCAGGCCAAGACGGTGGTGTGTTGGTGTGGTGGCGGTAGCATGGTTATGTGGATGGCGAAGTCGGAGAGGAGAGAAGTCCGATTCCAGTTGGCGGTGGGGATGGTTTCAGCGGTTGTATGGAGATTGTTTTTACAGAGAATGTAGAGAGAGAAACAGGGTAATGGCGTTTAGGTTCGGAGGTGGTCATTCACGGTTGTGCGGTGATGGTGTTGTGATGATGATAGTCAGGTGGTGGTGGGGTAGTGATGGTGGTGAAGAGATCGCATCACAGTGGCGAGATGGTGGAGCTGGCAGACGGTGGTATGAGATGATAGAGTTGTGGGTGGTGGTGGTGCCAAGGTGGCATGGCGGTGTTTTGCTGGCATTTATAGAGAAAGTGTGAATGATAGAGAGAGGCTAATATTCACTGACATATTTCATTTTTTTTTGTTGATGGTATTTGTATTTGTAGATTACATACAGCACATGGTTTTTTAGCCTTGATTTTGTAAGAGTCTTAATTATTATTATTATAGTTAATTTTGAAAGAACTAGAAATGTTGTTCCTATACGATAATATTATATTATTATATATATGATAAATAAATATGTACCGGTGAAAGATACTAGAATTGTTACTTTTAAGATGTTTAAAAGATTTTTTTGCTATTTATCAATTTATGAATACTTATACATTACAAATATTTAATGTTATTTAGCGTTTATATACCTGTGTTCTTTCTAACAATACGTTATGTAATTCAAAACAATAAATGGTCCATTTACAACTTTAAATATAATACAAAATTTAATCTTAGGATTCGATGTAAGTCGTTTCAATTAATCCAACCAAAGCTTAATAATTAAAAGAATAAGAACGGAAATGTACCACATACTGGTCTATTAGAAGAGTAGAACCAAAATAATTTTTTTTACCTATTGCATACGTGTGTGTTTCAACGTTTTCAACTTGGCTTAGTTATTCTTTTCAATATTTTATGTTTTGTTTAATTTTTTGTAAGTTAATAAGCTGTAATGCCCACGCATGGTTCAATGCTCTTACGTATGATGTTTGGTTTAACGAACCCGCTGCAAAGCGCGGGTTCTAAATTCTAGTTATATACATATCACAGTCCGGATTTAACAGTTTTATTTTTATACTGAAAGCGTTTGATTGATAATAAATATATATACACTCATGTCCATTGGGGGGCGCTGCACGCTTATTAAATCAGTTTTCGTGATGAGGCAAGTGGGACGTTTAACAAGGGTAATGGTGATAAAAGAAAGCTTGATCGGGGTAATAATGATTCCAACAAGAAACCAAAAAGGGGTTGTTGGAGATGTGGCAAACCGAGTCATTTCAAGAAAGATTGCCGCGTGAAGCCTGCGGATGGAAACAAAGCTAACTTGTCCGGTCCAAGTGGGTCAAAAGATCCAAATGCTACACAAGGTACGCTTACTGATTCCACTTTAAGTTTGACAAAACCTACGAGTTTTGTAGTTGATTCAATTAGTCATTCGGGACATGGTAATTATTTACAAAACACAAAAATTGGATTTGATTTAAAGAAACAAAATTTATTTTGTGATTTGAATAATAAACAAATAAAAAGTAATAATTTTGAATCAAACAAATTCAATACAAAGGTGCAGCCTACTAGCTGTGATGGTACAAACATAAGAAGTGTACAAGTCGGAAAAATCCCATTGAGTTATGAAATAAATGAAACCCGGTCTTCGGGTTTGTTATTGGACTCAAAAAGTCCAATGGTTTATAAACATAATTCGGTTAAGAATTATGTATCATTTATTTCTGAATCCTTTTATGTACAAGATGATATGCTTGCATGGTGGGTAGACTCCGGTGCTACGAGTCACGTTTGCAAGGATCTCAAATGGTTTGAGGAATTTGAACCACTTGAAGATGGATCTGTACTAAGGATGGGAAATGTTGCAACTGAGCCCATCAAAGGAGTTGGAAAAGTTAGACTTGGATTTACTTCTGGAAAACATCTATTATTAGATAATGTGTTGTATGTACCAGGGATTCGAAAGAATCTCTTATCTGGAATTGTATTAAACAATTATGGTTATAAACAGGTCATTGAGTCGGATAAGTTTATCTTGTCTCGACATGGAACCTTTGTTGGATTTGGATATTTATGTAATGGCATGTTCATGCTTAATATTAATGTCCCGTTTGCTGTTGAATCTGTTTGTATGGCATCTACATCTTCTAGTAATGTTGAGAATGATTCACGCTTATGGCATGCTAGATTAGGTCATGTTAATTATTATAGAATGAAAGATATGTCCAAAATGAGCCTAATACCTGCCTTTGACATGCAAAACTGTAGTAAATGTCATACTTGCAAATTGACTAAAATTACTAGGAAACCATTTAAAGATGTTAAAAGGGATTCTAAGGTATTAGAATTAATTCATTCTGATTTATGTGACTTTCATAGTACACCCTCCCTTGGAAATAAAAAGTATGTGGTTACTTTTATTGATGATGCCTCTAGGTTTTGTTATGTCTATTTGTTGCATTCAAAAGATGAAGCTCTTGATAAATTCAAAATTTATAGACAAGAGGTAGAGCGACATCAAAGTTGTTTGATAAAGAACCTTCGTACTGATAGAGGTGGAGAGTATTATGATCCAGTTTACTTTCAGTCTACTGGTATAATACATCAAACCACTGCTCCATATACACCACAACAAAATGGTGTATCAGAAAGGAAGAATAGGACTTTGAAAGAAATGATTAATTCCATGTTATCCTATTCAGGGTTAAGTGAAGGATTCTGGGGTGAGGCTATGTTAACAGCCTGTTACTTGTTAAATAGAGTTCCTAATAAAAAGTCTAAAGTGACCCCATATGAACTCTGGTACAAAAAGGCACCAAACTTAAGTCATCTTAGAGTTTGGGGTTGTAGAGCTGTTGTAAAGCTTACTGAGCCAAAATTGAGAAACATAGGTGAAAGAGGCATTGATTGCATCTTTATTGGATATGGTGAGCATTCCCCTGTTCATAGGTTCTATGTCACAGAACCAAATGATTATGTTTCTGTTCACACTGTGATTGAGTCAAGAACTGCTGATTTTGGCAATGAGGATAGATTTTCTTCTGTGCCTAGACTAAAGGACATACCTTATAGTTTGAAAACATCAGTAGTAACTGAGTTTGGTAGTAACTCTGCTGGTACCAAAGATGTACCATCATCTAGTACTGAACCCAGGAAAGGTACTAGGGTCAGGAAAGCCAAGTCTTTTGGCTCTGACTTTCATCTTTATTTGGTGGAAGGAACCAGGAATGGGGTTGAACATCAATATCAATATTGTTTCTATATTGAGGAGGATCCTAAGATATACAGTCAGGCAATGGCATCTAGGGATGTTGCTTTCTGGAAAGAAGCCATCCAAGATGAGATGGATTGTAACACCTCGAAAATTCATGCCCAATAATATATCGACACGTGTCATGGACTTAAAACGTGTAAAGGATTGATTTAGAAGGACTAAAGTTGACAAACAAGGAATCTGTGTGTATAAAAGGATTCAAAATGTCAACAATGGATAAATATACTTTACAATAACCCTACATGATGTTTCGAACCTTAAACGAATAAATCATGGATCATACGAAGCTAATTGGGAAAGAAAGTGAGGAATTATAAACTACAGGGGTAAAATGTGTCAACATGTTTAAAGTATACCTCTGAATGACCTTTTAGCAAACCCGAAGCTTTGTAATGATAAATTATACTCACAAGATTATGTGATAAAAATTTCACCAAGTTTCGTTACCGTATTGGTCTTTGAAACAACGGACAAGATTGTCCAGATTCGTGACCGCCTGAAAGCTGCCAGAGATAGGCAGAAAAGCTACGCAGATCCAAAGCGTAAACCTCTAAAGTTTGAGGTTGGTGATAAAGTTTTGCTTAAAGTATCGCCCTGGAAGGGAGTGATGCGGTTTGGTAAGAAAGGTAAGTTAAGCCCAAGGTATATAGGACCATTCGAGGTTATCGAATGTGTTGGGTCAGTGGCTTATAAGTTGAATTTACCTGAAGAGCTCAGTGGTATTCACAATGTATTCCACATCTGCAATCTAAAGAAATGCCTAGCTGATGAATCGCTAGTCATACCACATACGGATGTGCATATAGATGAGAGCTTGAAATTTGTGGAAAAACCTTTGTCGATTGAGGATCGACAGGTAAAGAAGCTTCGAAGGAAGCATGTGCCTATTGTAAAGGTTAAATGGGATGCCCGTAGAGGTCCCGAATACACGTGGGAGGTAGAGTCCACAATGAAAGAAAAGTACCCTCATTTGTTTCAGTAAATCTCAAGGTTGAGATTTCTTTTAAGGGGGTGAGGATGTAACACCTCGAAAATTCATGTCCAATAATATATCGACACGTGTCATGGACTTAAAACGTGTAAAGGATTGATTTAGAAGGACTAAAGTTGACAAACAAGGAATCTGTGTGTATAAAAGGATTCAAAATGTCAACAATGGATAAATATACTTTACAATAACCCTACATGATGTTTAGAACCTTAAACGAATAAATCATGGATCATACGAAGATAATTGGGAAAGAAAGTGAGGAATTACAAACCACAGGGGTAAAATGTGTCAACATGTTTAAAGTATACCTCCGAATGACCTTTTAGCAAACCCGAAGCTTTTTAATGATAAATTATACTCACAAGATTATGTGATAAAAATTTCACCAAGTTTCGTTACCGTATGAGAAAGTTATGATCAAATTCGTATACGAGGAGTTAAAAGCGTCAACGTTAAAAATTTAAGACTTTTCGGTGATCGTATGAATAACCGGGGACTTAACAAAGTTAGTTTATGAATTGAGGTCCTTAAAAGTCAAGTTAGAGGGCCCAAAGTGCAAGAAATAAAGGTAAAACCACGTTTGGAAGTGCAGGGGTCAAAACTGTCAACAAATGAAAGTTGTGTTGTGCTGGCATGGTCCTTACGGACCGTAAGCTAGGACCCTTACGGTCCGTAAGCAGGTCCCAGATACAGAAAAACTTCCAGCTGCCTGTTAAAACGGTTACACCGCCATAAAACGATGGTATTCGAATTCAGGGGCTTGTTTGATGGTATTTTAAGGCCTAGGGACACTTGTAATCATCTGGATTCATTCATAGACTTGTTTGGCATGATCAAATTGCATCAAAACACCTATATAAGGGCCATGAATTTGGGTTCTTCATTGCTCATTCACTTGTAAACTTCACAACTCACTTCTGGGAGGTTCCTGGAGCTCAAGACTCATCCATAGTGATCATTAGTCGTGATTAGGACTATTGTAAGTTTGCTTAACCTCCTTTAATTCAGTTTAGCTTAGTTATTTAGCGTAAAGTCAAACCGTCGTAATTAAGATTTGACTTCGTCATTAATCTTAATCCCTTCAGTCAAAATTCAAATTGAAGGTACCTATGAGTTGGTAATTATGTGGGCAATAAACCCTTAAAAGGGTATTCTCTGATTCCCACTCTAACTAGGTCAATTGTCGAGTCAAACTTGATTATAAAAAGTCAACATGAAGCCTATTTTCAAATAAATGCATAATTAGCAATGTAAAGGCTATGCAACCTGTTTTGTCATTAGTATAGCTTGGTAATTAATATAAGAACATGTCTAAACATGTTCAACTCGACAATTTTCAGTTTAAGCTCGGTTCGGAACCAAAAGTCGCATAGTTTGACTCATGCTTTGACTTTCAGTTCTGACCCGTTTAAGCATATTTTTATAAATGCCTTAGAGCCTTATTTGGACCAGGTTTCATATTAGTATAACCCTCTGTGATTATACAACTTGGTTCAATAGTTATCCGATTCATATGCATGTTTTCGTTAATTGCTTAAATGTTGACTATTATGCCCTTTTGACTATAAAACGTGATTTTTGAAAAAGTAAAAGAGTAGAAACCTTGGTTACTGATTTATAGACTTGTACCCAAAATTTGACATCAGTTTGAGGTCTAGATTAAGAGTTATGCTCATTAGCGTAATTAGAAAGCTTCTTAGTGATTAAATGGCGTAATTAGCATATAGCCTGTCTAAACCCAAATTTTGATATAAAACTTTTCACCTCCTGATATAAAATAATATTTTAGGATTTTTGAAGATTTTTATTTATTTTTAGGCTGAGCATAACTTAGAGTTTTAAGCTTAAGTCGGTAATTGACGGTTTTGCCCTTTTGGGCTATAAAATGAGTTTTATAAAACCTTTTGACCCCAAACCTTTTGCTACTGATTTTAAATAGTAAATAAAGTATTTTAAGCCTTCTGGAATTATAAAAATATCAGCTTTCCTTTGAAAACCCAGAAATGGCTCCAAATCGCCTTTTTAGGCATTTTTAACGCATAGTATGTATTAAAATTATTTTATACACATAAGGTTTGATACCTACTGATATTTTAAGTAAATTATTATATTTTTACAGTAAGCTAAAGTCTTACACTCAGGTTTCCAGTTTTGACCTTTTAAGCCTATGTGAAATTACCAAAATGCCCTTAAGATGCATAGTTTGGTTATAAAGGATAGATTTCACATATATATGCTACCCTACTGATATAACATAGTAAATTAAGTATTTTATTGATTACATCAAACCCGAAACTCATAATTCTATTTAAACTCTTTTATAACCATTAAAATGATCAAAATACCCCTACGGGGCGTAAATTGAGTTTAAATCCGTTTTGGGCATAATAGAAGATATCTTACTGATGTCACAACATATTTAAGGCATAATAACTTAAGGAACTTGCATATGACTCTTATGGTTACTCGTTACGCATTTTTCGCGTTCGGATCGGCTTATGTAACTCGTTTGCATATATTAGCCGAAACGGGTCAAACCATATCATTTTTGTCTCAAAATCCAGAATGTGTTTAAGTTACCCATATTAAACAAGCATACAAGCTTGTCGGGTCAAAACCACATTCTAAACCGGTCTTCGCTTTATCATGCGTTTGAACCGTGTCTTCCTTTTGAAAACTAACCGGTCTAAGCTTAGGCTTAATTAAAGACCCGTTAGAAATCTAATAGGTTATTATAAACCTTCGTTCCTGATTAGGAGACCAGTAAAAGCTACGTGCACTTGCTGTATTTGATTTATACATTGCTCAGGTAAATACTCTTAACTTATTTTCCCTATACGGGCTTAGGATACGGTACTATAAAAGTACCGCTTGGTCGGGTGTAATTATAGTCATTTAAATCGTACTGTGATTGATGTATTTACATAACCTGTTTAATATGTATTATTTGGAGTATGGCTTTTGGGGGTTAAATGACCATGTCCCGGATATCCTTGGCATCATTCATGAAATGGCCACGACCTAAGCACGGGGTGTAGGCGTACACCTGACAGATGCATTATGTAAAAACTGGTATCCCACTTAAAGGAATCAACCTTGTGGGCATTATACCTGTGGTGTGTCAGTTAACTTAAGTCCGGCCCTACAAACCGGCCCTAACGGACGACAAATGAGTAAAACTGTATACAAGATTATTTTAAATAATTGTCCCAAGTTATAAAAATATTTTTGCCGAAGCACATTCAAATCAATTTTCAAACTCTTTTCAAAATGAGTCAGTTAAGTTGTATTTACCAGTGTAAACTGAAGTATTTTCCAAAAAGGCTAAGTGCAGGTACTATACGTAATAGGCTGGCTACTCCAGGCGTCATTACTCAAGTCTCGCAAGCTTTAGATGCCTTTAAAGTCTGTTGAACAAGTTTCCTCTTTATTTTGATCCGCCTGTGGATCTGTTTCAACTGTATTGGGATACTTAATATTACATTTTGTTCGGTTGAAATAAATCTATCTTTTGCTTCCGCTGTGCATTATTATTTGTGTTGTTTGACTATGATGATATCGACTACGTCACGATACTCCACACCGGGCCCACCGGTAATACGTGGAAATATTGGGGTGTGACAGGTTGGTATCAGAGCCAACGCTGAGTAAATTAAACACTAGCCTTTTGTGTTTAAACTCAGTTACACAGTTGCACATTTTCGAGTCTAGACAAGAACTTAGGACTAATCCAAATTCGTTTTATTTTGTCTTTATTTGATTCCTTCTTTATTTTTCTGATTAGCCCTTGCATGGGCGAGTCATTTCAGTTAGAAGACCCGTTTGGGCAACCATGTATTTGTTTAAATTTTAATAGGACGGTTAGATTCCTATATTATAAGATCTACCATTATAATAAAGTGGCAAAATCTAAAAAGGACGAGACCTAGCCATATGTCACCTTAAGACAGGGCCAAGATGGTAGTTCCACAATTAGATTCAGATCCTTGTTAACATCTCAATTTAGGATTGCTCTGCGTTTAAATATTAAAAAGAATCTTAAAGGTAAAACCTAGCCTAAATGTCGTTTCAGACATGGCCAATATGGTAAAACCTATTCGAAAGATTCAAACCCTTATTAACATCTGATATGATTATCAATAATGACAAAGATGTGATTCGATAAAATCACATAAGTCATTTTTAAATTGGGATGTTCTAAATTCCCTTATTTATATAATCATCCCTTAAGGATGAAGTACCCACGGGCTATAATTAACGTCCTTTGGGACTAAAGACAGTGGTAGCCTACAGCTCCCTGTCAAGGAAAGGTAATGAACTTTGATTCAAACCTTAATGCCTCGATTCTGTAAAATCCTGGTTTAATAATTGAATCTGTCTACGTGACTAGGTTTTGTGCTATTATTAACTTGTAAATTAGGATTTATGATAAAGATCCAGAATAATTATATTTAACAAATTAACCAAAATGATTATTAAAAACCATGGTTAATAAATCGTCAAGGACAATAATACTGTATAGGCTGCTAAATAAACCTTGTCCTTAATTGATTTTATGTAGCAATTAAAGCTACATGGCTAGGTCAGAAGAAGTAAACAGTCATCCCCTGGAAAACCACGATGATGATAGGGTTAATATAACCAGAGGAGAGCTCCGTACACTGATTGATACAGCTGTATCTAAAGCTGTAGAGGAGCAATTCAAGGAGTACAGTGGGACGCATAATAGAACTTCTTCAGTACCCCACTCTAAGTCTGTTCCTAAGACTCATTCAGAAACTCATAGCTAGCCACCCTCTAAGAGAGATGAACCCAAGAAAGAGAATGTTGAACATTCCTCAAACCAACACAGTGTTCCATCCAAGAGGATAGTGTTCGATGATGGAGCGCGTACCAAGTCCTGTACTTATAAGTACTTTGTTTCCTGCAAACCCCGGGATTTCACTGGGGAGAAAGGGGCAATAGATTGTATGACTTGGTTAGATAAAATGGACACTGTTGTTGATATCAGCGGTTGTGCTGAAAGGGATATAGTGAAGTATGTATCCCAATCGTTCAAGGGAGAGGCATTAGCTTGGTGGAAGTCTCTCATTCAAGCTGCTGGGAAGATCCCACTCTATAATATGTCACGGGAACAGTTTGTAGTCCTCATTAAGGAGAACTATTGTCCACAGCATGAGGTGGAAAGGATTGAATCAGATTTCTTATCACTGGTAATGAAGAATTTAGATTGTCAAGCTTACCTCACCAGTTTCAATACCATGTCTAGATTGGTTCCTTACCTGGTGACACCAGAACCCAAGAGGATTGCTCGCTTCATTGGGGGATTAGCCCCAGAAATCAAAGCCAGTGTTAAGGATTCAAGACCTGCCACTTTTAGATCAGCAGCTGATCTATCTCTATCCCTCACTCTAGATGCGGTCAGATTAAGATCGCTCAAGAACTCGGAGGAGAGTAAGAGGAAGCGTGAGGATGATACCTCACGAAGGTCTGAGAAGAAGCACAAAGGTAGTTCGGACCACAAGAAAGAATCTGGGTCCAACAAAGGTAACCAGCGAACTGAGGAAAAGCCAAGGTGTGCAACTTGCCAAAAACGCCACTTTGGAAAGTGCAGGCTTGAGACCAAGTCTCAATCAGGATCACCTGCATGTGGGTTATGCAAGTCTAAGGAACATAAGACTATTGACTGCAAGAGGATTAAAGATGCTACCTGTTACGGCTGCAATGAGAAAGGGCACATTAAGACCAACTGCCCTAAATACGCCAAGAAGCCGGAAGATGTCAAGAAGACCAATGCTAGGGTCTTCAAGATGGATGCAAAGGAAGCTGTGCAGGACGACAACGTAATCACAGGTACTTTTCTCATAAATGATGTTTTTGCCAGAGTATTGTTTGATTCTGGAGCGGATAAGTCTTTTGTGGATAACAAATTTTTTGAGTTGTTGAAATTGCCTGTAAAAGCCTTAAGTGTGAAGTATGAGGTGGAATTAGCTGATGGAACCATAGAAACCGCCTCAACTATTTTAGATGGATGTGTTATATCCATTAGGAACCACTCTTTTCCTTTGTCCTTACTTCCCTTTAAGTTAGCCGGTTTTGATATAGTTATAGGTATGGATTGGTTATCGCATAACCAAGCCCAGATTGTGTGCAACAGAAAGCAAGTAGTAGTCAAAACTCCGTCTGGTGAGTCACTTACCATTCAGGGGGATACCCAGCATGGATTGCCTGAGCAAGTGTCTATGCTCAAGGCATCTAGATGCCTAAAGAAGGGTTGTGTCATTTATATGGCACATGTTACTATTGACGAGCCGAAACTTAAAATTGAAGACATCCCCGTCATTTCAGAATATCCTGAAGTTTTTCCTGAAGAACTACCTGGTTTACCACCAGATAGGCAAGTGGAGTTCCGAATTGACATCATCCCTGGTGCAGCACCAGTAGTAAGAGCGCCTTATAGGTTGGCACCAACAGAGATGAAGGAGTTAGGACGCAGTTAGATGATCTGCTAGCCAAGGGTTTCATTAGACCTAGTTCGTCTCCTTGGGGAGCGCCGATCTTGTTTGTCAAGAAAAAGGATGGATCAATGCGTCTGTGCATCGATTACCGTGAGCTTAATAAGGTCACTATCAAGAATAGGTATCCTTTGCCCAGGATCGACGATTTGTTCGATCAACTTCAAGGGGCAAGTTACTTTTCTAAGATCGATTTGAGGTCAGGCTATCATCAGTTGAAGGTTAAAGATGAAGATGTACACAAGACTGCATTTAGGACTCGTTATGGTCATTACGAGTTCCTAGTGATGCCTTTTGGGCTCACAAATGCTCCTGCCGCATTCATGGACCTCATGAATCGCGTCTGCAAGCCATACTTGGATAAATTTGTCATCGTATTCATCGACGACATACTCATCTACTCGAAGAGCCAAGCTGACCACGAGAAGCACCTTCGCTGTATTCTTAAACTTCTACATCAGGAGAAACTCTACGCTAAATTTTCAAAGTGTGAATTTTGGCTTCGAGAAGTCCAATTCCTTGGACATGTTGTTAGTGAACATGGTATCCAGGTGGATCCCGCTAAGGTGGAAGCAGTTATGAACTGGCAAGAGCCGAAGACGCCTACGGAGATTCGCAGCTTTCTAGGACTAGTAGGATACTATAGGAGGTTTATTGAAAACTTCTCTAGGATTGCTGCACCCCTAACTTCATTGACTAGGAAGAATATTAAGTTTGACTGGGGGCCTAAGCAGCAAGAATCTTTTGATATTTTGAAGCAAAAGTTGAGCAATACTCCTGTATTAACGTTGCCTGATGGAATTGATGAATTTGTAGTATATTGTGATGCATCACACACCGGCATGGGTTGTGTGCTTATGCAGAAAGGCAAGGTCATTGCCTATGCTTCACGACAGTTAAAGGTGCATGAGAAGAATTACACCACCCATGACTTGGAATTGGGTGCCGTTGTATTTGCACTAAAACTGTGGAGACATTACTTGTATGGAACCAAGTGTGTGATCTACTCAGATCACAAGAGCCTTCAACACTTGTTTAATCAGAAGGACTTAAACATGAGGCAAAGACAATGGATGGAAACTTTAAATGATTATGATTGTGAGATAAGATACCATCCAGGCAAGGCAAATGTGGTTGCTGATGCCTTAAGCAGAAAAGAAAGAGTAAAACCTATAAGAATCAATGCCAAGAGCATTGAGATAAAGAATAGTTTGAACGAAAGGTTGTTAGCTGCACAGAAGGAAGCTGTGTTGGAAGCTAACTATCCTGATGAAAAGCTAGGAGTAACTGAGGAGCAGTTATCCTATGGCAAGGATGGAATCCTAAGGTTAAATGGACGAATATGGGTTCCAATTTATGGAGGACTTCGGGATGTTATTCTCCAGGAAGCCCACAGTTCCAGATATTCCGTTCATCCTGGAGCTGATAAGATGTACCAGGATCTAAAGGCAAACTACTGGTGGATAGGCTTGAAAAAGTCTGTAGCTGCCTATGTAGCTAAATGTTTGACGTGTGCACAAGTCAAAGCTGAGCTTCAGAAGCCGTCAGGTTTGCTACAACAGCCTGAACTTCCCACATGGAAGTGGGAGATGGTGACAATGGATTTCATCACCAAGTTGCCAAAGACGAGGAAGGGAAATGATACTATATGGGTAATAGTAGATAGACTGACTAAGTCAGCACATTTCCTACCCATCAAGGAGACTTATAGCTCTGACATGTTAGCCCAACTGTACGTAGATAAGATTGTAGCTCTGCATGGTGTACCGGTGTCAATTATCTCTGACAGAGATACGAGATACACCTCTCATTTTTGGAAAAGTTTCCAACAGTCTTTGGGCACACGCTTAAATTTTAGTACGGCTTACCACCCCCAGACTGATGGGCAGAGTGAGCGTACCATCCAAACTTTGGAAGACATGCTTCGTGCATGTGTAATTGATTTAGGTGGTAGTTGGGATAACCACCTGCCTTTGATTGAATTCTCCTATAACAATAGCTATTATACGAGCATTAAGGCTGCGCCTTTTGAGGCACTATATGGTAGAAAATGCAGAACGCCTATTTGTTGGGCGGAAGTAGGAGAAGTTCAATTATCAAGACCTGATTTGGTCTTTGAAACAACGGACAAGATTGTCCAGATTCGTGACCGCCTGAAAGCTGCCAGAGATAGGCAGAAAAGCTACGCAGATCCAAAGCGTAAACCTCTAAAGTTTGAGGTTGGTGATAAAGTTTTGCTTAAAGTATCGCCCTGGAAGGGAGTGATGCGGTTTGGTAAGAAAGGTAAGTTAAGCCCAAGGTATATAGGACCATTCGAGGTTATCGAATGTGTTGGGTCAGTGTCTTATAAGTTGAATTTACCTGAACAGCTCAGTGGTATTCACAATGTATTCCACATCTGCAATCTAAAGAAATGCCTAGTTGATGAATCGCTAGTCATACCACATACGGATGTGCATATAGATGAGAGCTTGAAATTTGTGGAAAAACCTTTGTCGATTGAGGATCGACAGGTAAAGAAGCTTCGAAGGAAGCATGTGCCTATTGTAAAGGTTAAATGGGATGCCCGTAGAGGTCCCGAATACACGTGGGAGGTAGAGTCCACAATGAAAGAAAAGTACCCTCATTTGTTTCAGTAAATCTCAAGGTCGAGATTTCTTTTAAGGGGGTGAGGATGTAACACCTCGAAAATTCATGTCCAATAATATATCGACACGTGTCATGGACTTAAAACGTGTAAAGGATTGATTTAGAAGGACTAAAGTTGACAAACAAGGAATCTGTGTGTATAAAAGGATTCAAAATGTCAACAATGGATAAATATACTTTACAATAACCCTACATGATGTTTAGAACCTTAAACGAATAAATCATGGATCATACGAAGATAATTGGGAAAGAAAGTGAGGAATTACAAACCACAGGGGTAAAATGTGTCAACATGTTTAAAGTATACCTCCGAATGACCTTTTAGCAAACCCGAAGCTTTTTAATGATAAATTATACTCACAAGATTATGTGATAAAAATTTCACCAAGTTTCGTTACCGTATGAGAAAGTTATGATCAAATTCGTATACGAGGAGTTAAAAGCGTCAACGTTAAAAATTTAAGACTTTTCGGTGATCGTATGAATAACCGGGGACTTAACAAAGTTAGTTTATGAATTGAGGTCCTTAAAAGTCAAGTTAGAGGGCCCAAAGTGCAAGAAATAAAGGTAAAACCACGTTTGGAAGTGCAGGGGTCAAAACTGTCAACAAATGAAAGTTGTGTTGTGCTGGCATGGTCCTTACGGACCGTAAGCTAGGACCCTTACGGTCCGTAAGCAGGTCCCAGATACAGAAAAACTTCCAGCTGCCTGTTAAAACGGTTACACCGCCATAAAACGATGGTATTCGAATTCAGGGGCTTGTTTGATGGTATTTTAAGGCCTAGGGACACTTGTAATCATCTGGATTCATTCATAGACTTGTTTGGCATGATCAAATTGCATCAAAACACCTATATAAGGGCCATGAATTTGGGTTCTTCATTGCTCATTCACTTGTAAACTTCACAACTCACTTCTGGGAGGTTCCTGGAGCTCAAGACTCATCCATAGTGATCATTAGTCGTGATTAGGACTATTGTAAGTTTGCTTAACCTCCTTTAATTCAGTTTAGCTTAGTTATTTAGCGTAAAGTCAAACCGTCGTAATTAAGATTTGACTTCGTCATTAATCTTAATCCCTTCAGTCAAAATTCAAATTGAAGGTACCTATGAGTTGGTAATTATGTGGGCAATAAACCCTTAAAAGGGTATTCTCTGATTCCCACTCTAACTAGGTCAATTGTCGAGTCAAACTTGATTATAAAAAGTCAACATGAAGCCTATTTTCAAATAAATGCATAATTAGCAATGTAAAGGCTATGCAACCTGTTTTGTCATTAGTATAGCTTGGTAATTAATATAAGAACATGTCTAAACATGTTCAACTCGACAATTTTCAGTTTAAGCTCGGTTCGGAACCAAAAGTCGCATAGTTTGACTCATGCTTTGACTTTCAGTTCTGACCCGTTTAAGCATATTTTTAGAAATGCCTTAGAGCCTTATTTGGACCAGGTTTCATATTAGTATAACCCTCTGTGATTATACAACTTGGTTCAATAGTTATCCGATTCATATGCATGTTTTCGTTAATTGCTTAAATGTTGACTATTATGCCCTTTTGACTATAAAACATGATTTTTGAAAAAGTAAAAGAGTAGAAACCTTGGTTACTGATTTATAGACTTGTACCCAAAATTTGACATCAGTTTGAGGTCTAGATTAAGAGTTATGCTCATTAGCGTAATTAGAAAGCTTCTTAGTGATTAAATGGCGTAATTAGCATATAGCCTGTCTAAACCCAAATTTTGATATAAAACTTTTCACCTCCTGATATAAAATAATATTTTAGGATTTTTGAAGATTTTTATTTATTTTTAGGCTGAGCATAACTTAGAGTTTTAAGCTTAAGTCGGTAATTGACGGTTTTGCCCTTTTGGGCTATAAAATGAGTTTTATAAAACCTTTTGACCCCAAACCTTTTGCTACTGATTTTAAATAGTAAATAAAGTATTTTAAGCCTTCTGGAATTATAAAAATATCAGCTTTCCTTTGAAAACCCAGAAATGGCTCCAAATCGCCTTTTTAGGCATTTTTAACGCATAGTATGTATTAAAATTATTTTATACACATAAGGTTTGATACCTACTGATATTTTAAGTAAATTATTATATTTTTACAGTAAGCTAAAGTCTTACACTCAGGTTTCCAGTTTTGACCTTTTAAGCCTATGTGAAATTACCAAAATGCCCTTAAGATGCATAGTTTGGTTATAAAGGATAGATTTCACATATATATGCTACCCTACTGATATAACCTAGTAAATTAAGTATTTTATTGATTACATCAAACCCGAAACTCAGAATTCTATTTAAACTCTTTTATAACCATTAAAATGACCAAAATACCCCTACGGGGCGTAAATTGAGTTTAAATCCGTTTTGGGCATAATAGAAGATATCTTACTGATGTCACAACATATTTAAGGCATAATAACTTAAGGAACTTGCATATGACTCTTATGGTTACTCGTTACGCATTGATTACCGTGAATTAAACAAAGTCACGATTAAGAATCGGTACCCATTACCGAGAATCGATGATTTGTTTGATCAGCTACAAGGAGCTCGATTTTTCTCTAAGATCGATTTAAGGTCAGGATATCATCAATTAAAGGTACTGGAAGAGGATATTCCTAAAACCGCATTTAGAACAAGGTATGGTCATTATGAATTTACTGTTATGCCATTTGGTTTAACCAATGCCCCAGCTACATTTATGGACATGATGAACTGAATATGTAAGCCATATTTGGATAAATTCATAATTGTTTTTATAGATGATATTCTAATTTACTCTAAGAGTAAAGAGGATCATACAAGACATTTGCATGCACTTTTAAGTTTGCTAAGAAAGGAAAAGCTTTATGCTAAGTTTTCAAAGTGCGAATTTTGGTTAGAACAGGTACAATTCCTTGGACATTTAGTCAATCATGAAGGAATTCATGTGGATCCAACCAAGATTGAGGCAATTATTAATTGGAAAACCCCTGAGTCACCAACTGAGGTTAGAAGTTTCTTAGGATTGGCCGGTTATTATAGAAGGTTTATTCAAGATTTTTCTAGAATAACCATTCCCTTAACTAAGCTAACCTGTAAATCTGTTAAGTTTGAATGGGGATTTAAACAAGAAGAAGCATTTAGAATTCTTAAGCAAAGATTAACCCATACACCTATATTAGCATTACCAGAAGGAGCAGAAGACTTTGTAGTCTATTGTGATGCTTCTAAACTAGGTTATGGATGTGTGTTGATGCAACGGCAAAAGGTTATAGCTTATGCATCTAGACAACTTAAAAATCATGAAGAGAATTATTCAACCCATGATTTGGAATTAGGAGCTATAATTTTTGCTCTTAAGATTTGGAGACATTACCTTTACGGTAGTAAGTTTACCATATTCACTGATCATAAGAGTTTAAGGTATATCTTCAAGCAAAAAGAGTTGAATATGAGACAAAGACGCTGGATGGAAATACTTAGTGATTATGATTGTGATATCCAGTATCATGAAGGAAGAGCAAATATAGTGGCAGATGCTTTAAGCCGAAAGTATCATGAAAAGCCAAGAAGAGTACGTTCTCTTAAATTAAATCTGCAAGTAGATTTAAATGAACAAATAAGAGAAGCACAAGAATCAGTAATCAAGGATGATTATGAAAAATTAAAAGGTATGTTAAAAGAATTAAAACAAGGAACAGATGGAATTTGGAGATTCCATGAAAAGATAATGTGGATACCTAAATTAGGAAACCTGCGTAACCGTATATTAGAAGAAGCCCATAAGTCTAAATATACGGTGCATCCAGGAAGTGATAAAATGTACCAGGATTTAAGGAAAATTTTCTGGTGGATAGGAATGAAAAAGGACATAGCAACCTATGTTTCTAAATGTTTAACTTGTTCACAAGTTAAAGCTGAACATCAGAAACCCTCAGGTTTGTTACAGCAATTAGAAATGCCAGTTTGGAAATGGGAATTTATAACCATGAATTTTGTTACTAAATTACCCAAAACTAGGAAAGGAAATGATACAATCTGGGTGATTGTAGATAGACTAACTAAGTCAGCTCATTTTCTACCAATGAAGGAAACAATTAGTATGGAACAATTATCTAAATTGTATGTAAATGAAATTGTTTCTTTACATGGCATTCCTTTATCAATTGTTTCTGATAGAGATAGTCGATTTACATCTCATTTTTGGTCAAGTTTCCAAAAGGCAATGGGAACCAAGTTAAGGTTAAGCACAACTTATCATCCTCAAACAGACGGACAAAGTGAAAGAACAATTCAGACAATGGAGGACATGCTTAGAGCTTGCGTAATTGACTTTGGAGGTAATTGGGACGATCACTTACCTTTAATAGAATTTTCTTATAATAATAGTTATCACACAAGTATCAATGCTGCACCATTTGAAGCACTTTATGGAAGAAAATGTCGAACCCCAGTCTGTTGGGCAGAAATTGGGGAAAAGCAATTATCTGGACCTGAGATAGTGCAAGAAACAACGGATAAAATTATTCAAGTCAAGGAACGACTGAAAGCAGCACGTGATAGACAGAAAAGTTATGCTAATAACAGGCGAAAACCATTGGAGTTTCAAGTAGGAGATAGAGTATTGTTGAGAGTCTCTCCTTGGAAAGGAGTGGTAAGATTCATCAAAACGGGGAAAGTTAAGTCCCAGGTATGTTGGACCTTTTAAGATTATTAGAAGAATAGGACCTGTAGCATATCAGCTACAACTGCCAGAGGAAATGGCAGGAATACATGATGTGTTTCATATATCTAATCTCAAAAAGTGTTTAGCTGATGAGTCAATGATAGTGCCTCTTAAGGATATAGAGGTAAATGAACAACTCAAGTTTGTAGAAAGACCCCTACAAATTGAAGACAGGAAAGTCAAGAATCTCAAGCATAAGAGACTAGTTCTAGTCAAAGTAAAGTGGGACTCCAAAAGAGGACCGGAGTATACATGGGAACTCGAGTCAGAAATGCAAAGGAAATACCCGCATTTATTCCAGTAGATCTCGAGGACGAGCTCTAAAACAAGGTGGGGAGAATGTAACAACCCTCGGTAAAACCGACATCCTTATAATATGTCTAACACTCTATTATATCTTAAAATATCCCAATATGTCTTATATTACACCCCGTATGTGAAAAAACGAGCCCTAGTTATGTTATAATTATAAAATAAATCAAAAATAAGAATAATGGAGTTGAGGCGGGCCGCGTAAGACTTCACCTCAACTTCACGCGGGCGGTATTAAGACTGAAGTTGACTCCGCTGATTTATTAAGTTAAAGCGGGCCGCGTAAGAGTCTTTGATAGTCGACGCGGGCCGTAACAGATCATGAAACGCGGAGACATCAGGTGATGACACGTGTCATCATCGTGGCGGACCTACGTATCGAATCAGCTAAGCTATATGTTGACCGCGTGTTGACGCGGGCCGCGTAAGGCTTAGCCTTACCTTACGCGGGCCGCGACAGGACTAGAATCAGCAACTATATAAGAAGGCCATCAGTCTACGTTTTTCGTCGCTCACAATCTCAATTCTCAATCTAAATTCTGTAGAGAAGTTATAATACACGGGTATTATACCCCTAAATTAGCGAGGTTCTGCTCCGTTGCAAGTATTATAACCCAGTTTCATAATAGTTACGCTGCCAGATTGATTTAGGGTTCCGTAACAACTGTCGTGGTTCTGCCCGACGTAGTTGTTGAAATACCGTATCGGGGAGGGTATCATTAATATTTTCAAAGGGTTATGATACTAACCAGTGTACATTTGTATAAATTATAGAGTATACCCAGGAAACCCTTACGAAAAGCCTAAGACAGCAATGTGAGTTTATCCTCTTTTTGTTAATATTTTTGGTAATGTTTTACCAAACCTTAAATGTTTTACTATGAAATTTAGCAGTGATTGAGTCTTTGTGGTTATTCAGTTACTGCCGGTATGTTGGGGTTTTGTATACAAAATTTGTACTACTTGCGAGTAGTTAGCCAATTGGTAATATGACCCACAAGTCAGGTCTGATAGTACCAAATGGAGTAATTGTGTAGACATAAACAATGTGATCGCTCTCAATACTGTTCACTGTGACTTTAAACTTGATTAAACTGGGATTCACTCACCAGTATTTCCCGCTGACAAATATTTTTTAAAACATGTTTCAGGTAACCCAATGTGAAAGCCAATTAGTAGAAAGCCAGCTGGAGAGCACTAAAGGCTTGGGGATAATGTGGCTATAAAAGTTACCTAATAAACGATGTTTTAAATTCAATAAAATAGGGTGTGTCCCTATAAATGTAATGTAATAAGAAACTTGGGTTTTACCCATGTAATTATTAATATTAAAGAAGGTGGTTTTACTCTGATAAACATTTCCTAACTACGGTCCTGATGTAAATTCCGCTGCAAGATTAAATAACCCTGATACCACCGAAACTCTGTGATCACGTCCGCCCGTTCCTGGGGATCAGGGATCGGGGGTTGCGACAACTCTAAACATTTTCTAACCAATAAAAGACATGTGTACTAGAGTGTGTAATTTAATATGCACCAATAAAAGCGACACATGGCCAGCAGGTTACGCCAAAAGAGCCCTCTTTGGGAGCAAACTCTACAACCGACTTGGTGATTACTCCATATATATGGCATTTCACACACGGCTTTGACATGAAATTTCCACAAAACCGATGGACTACCGCTGTCCAGCAAGAAGATCCGAGGACAATGATTTTGCGTAGTGTCTTCAATGAAGTAACATAGACTAATACGAGACAATGGCGAATTGAACTACAACGACATGATCTCTCTATGAAGGTGGAGAATATCAATGATAAGAGGATGAACCATGCCTTACGGATGATGATTCCCAACGCCTTTAACAACTACCTACAAACTGATACATTTGATCATGCTACATTTAATCCCATGAAGTATGTGGTTTTAAGGTACAACTTGCACAATGAACGATGAATCCGAATTAGCAGTTTAATGGTATGCTTGTAGGAACGTCGTAACTGAGACCATCAAATTATAACCAACATTTGAAAATGAAAAAAAGTGTTGAATATTGATTAAGAGAAGAGTTAAAAAATGTTTTGCACTTACAACCTATGTAAAGCATCCTATAATTGTATGGTGATGCACCAGAAGTTGTATGTTTTGAGACTCTAGGATTATTCGTACTCGTAACCTGACTCGTTTCTGTATCCATCGGAATTCAGATTCTATATATATGGGTTTAATTTTTAATATTCTATGTTTTTCTATTCGTTTTTAGACTTATACTAGTAATAATTACCGCGCACGTGTGGCGCGGGTACATCGCAAACGTCGAACGGATTGGTCCAAGCGTTATACGAAGTGTTAATCATATGAAAACACACGTTTCGGCGTATCCGATTGAACTCAATGTAACCTCTAGTTGCATTACGATTGGATCAAAACGTAAAGTAAATCGAGTTTATACCGTACAATCATAACGTATTATATGCAACCTGACTAACCCGAATTTATACTGTCAAGTCAAAACGTATTATATGCTACCCGATTCGTATATAGGAAACATACAAAATAAAGCACGAAAGCGTATACCAAACTTACGTCGAAACATAAAAATGCAAAGTTTAAAAGTTGAAGGGTCGGTATAAAACATATGGGCTAAAAACTTAATTACCAAAGTATGGACCAAAAATGTAAGTTACAAAAGTAGAAGGTCAAAAGAAAAATTCTATATGTCAAAATGTAAATTATAAAAGTATATGTTAAAAATGAAAATTTTCAAAGTTAAAGGGTGATAGTGGAAAATCACCCAAAATTAAGGGGTGATAGTGGAAAATCCAGCGTCATTGTACTTTAAGATATATAGAAATTATTACAATTGCAAATTTTTAGTTTATACATACTTTATACGCGTTATTCTATCATGTACATTCCTTAAATTTGTTTAAATAATGCATTTTTTTGTGATTTAGCAAACTTGGGGAACTGAAAATGTCAAAAAAAGAAAGTTCTGGTTTTCCTTCTCCCTCACGCCACACGAAGGGACAGACCAACCCCCATGCGGGGCGCACCTGACCAGATCAGGTCTGGTTCGCGAACAACAGCTGTTTAACACCTCAACTCACCTTCGGTCTCGATTTTATGATTTTATTGTTGTTCAATCATCAAATTATTCTTAATCATCTTCTTAATTATCCTCTTCGAAACCCATTATGTCACAATTCAAATTCGTAATCAATTGTATGTTTTTATAGAAATTATAACCATAAACTTTTTCTATGACTCATTTCTATCAACTCTGCTCGATAACCCTCATTCCAAACACTCTAATTCACCGCACTTTTGAAGAACACAAATCTAGGGCTTTAATCTTCTTTCAACCAATTCGGGCATCCTTAGGCCTACACAAGGTGGATCATATAACAAAACTTAAAAAATAACTTAATAAACAATTTAGGTAAGCTTAATTGTTATAAAATCAAACAGTAGAAGCTTTTAATAGTTACAAAATCAAACAGTAGGAGTTTTAATTTGTGGATACAAAGTCATGTATGTAGGCTTAAGGCTTGCACACATACGTAGTACACCTACATGCTACACAATCAATAATTGTTTAATAAATCATGATTGGAGCATTTGTTACAACTTACTTAAGTAAAAATGTTTCAATAAGTGTAAGAAAGAATCTAATGAAATTAATGTTGTAACTATTTTTATATAATAAGTTGAGAAAAGTGCCTGGATAGTCCCTGTGGTTTGTCAGATTTTACTTATAGTCCCTATATTTTTAAAATTACAGCTATAGTCCCCAACTTTTATAAATTCGTTCTCAGATAGTCCCTAACGTGGATGGAGGTTAGTTTGTTCAGTTAAGTGGGTGTGAAATGACTAAAATGTCCTTTTTTATAAATTCGTTCTCAGATAGTCCCTAACGTGGATGGAGGTTAGTTTGTTCAGTTAAGTGGGTGTGAAATGACTAAAATGTCCTTTCCCTCCCCTTTGTCTTTTATCTCCTTGTCTGCACACCTCCACACCTCCACACCACCATAACACCACCCCAAATCCAAACCACCACAACCAAATCCCACCGTCGCCGAAAAACAAACTACCAAACCACCGCCACTTCATCACCACTAAAAAAATTCATTTATCTTTGGTAACGTGTCTTGGTATATAATTGCAAATAACACATTATTAAAGATTGAAATAGGGTGAAGAACCTCAAGATGGATCGAACCAGATTCTAATTCAAATGAGTGCAACTAGCTACTTCTTTTAGGGGTGACTTTCATCACACTTTTGATTTGTAAACAAGGGTGGGGATCAAATAGGAAGTTTATTTTGGCTAGGAAGCAATAGGATTAGGGCATGTGACAAAATTTAAAATAAAGAGAAAGTGTATTTTAGTTAATCTTATCCTTTTCTTCTTCCCTCTTCTTCTCAGTAACATCAAAACCCACCATTTTCAAAACCAATCATCTTCAACAATTTCTTCACTTTCTATATCAATAATCACTACATTATAGTGCGATTTTCGTCACCAATCAATGATTCAAACACCGAATCAACGTGTTCTTCAGTTTTTTATGAAGAAAACCCAGTTTAATTTCATTCAAAATCTCGTTTTTTCCCGTGATTTTGAAGATATTCACTCGAACCGTTCGATTCGATCGCTGATAAGTGTTTCTATCATTCAAATTTCGTCAATCGTTGAAGAAATCGGCTTCGATCCATGTAAGAAATTCTTTAATTTCATTTTTACGATCTGGGTTTTTGATTTAGTCATTGCGTTTTACGATCTTGGCGGGGGTCCGGGGGCAGCGCCCCTGGTAGCAGGGTCCAAGGGGCAGACAATTTTTGATTTGCTACTCTCTGGTTCAGACAATTCACAGACAGTTTCACAGACCGTTTTATGTGTCCATTGCGTTTTAGAAATAAGAGAGTTTTATGTATTTTCTGGCCATTGCCTTTTAGAAAAAACACATTTTTAACTGTTTTTAGTCATTGCGTTTTAGGTAAAACACATTTTTGAAGTGTTTTTAGTCATTGCGTTTTAGGTAAAACACATTTTTAGGTGTTTTCAGTCCATTGCGTTTTAAAGAGAACACTTTCTTTTATTTTTTTTAGGCCATTGCGTTTTAGAAATGAAACATTTTTAAGTGTTTTCTGGCCATTGCGTTTTATAAATAAGACATTTATTTGTGTTTTTTGTGCATTGCATTTTAGGTAAAACATATTTTTATGTGTTTTCAGTCCATTGCGTTTTAGAAAACATATATTTTAAGTGTTTTTTGGCCATTGCGTTTTAGAAATAAAACATTTGTTTGTGCTTTTGGTGCATTGCGTTTTAGGTAAAACACATTTTTATTTGTTTTCAGTCCATCGCGTTTTAGAAAGTATACTTTCTTTTGTGTTTTTAGGCTATTGCGTTTTAGAAATAAGACATTTCTTTGTGTTTTCTGGCAATTGCGTTTTACAAATAAGACATTTCTTTGTGTTTTTGGTAGTGTTTTACAAAAATGTCATTTTTTAGGTTTTTTTTTTCATTGCGTTTTACGCAACTGGGTTTTCGAATTTTTTTTCGAAAATATAGCAATAGTATACTCGTTTTAAAGATAAAAAAACGGTTGTTTTTTTGGTGCAATTTTTATAAAAAAATAATATCGTATGAGAGAGTTATTAACGTTTAAAAAAGGGGGGGGGGGAATTGGAGGAGAGAGAAACTATTGCCTTTGATTGACTAGAATGCCGCTAAACAAACCCACGCGCCTCTTTTTTTCCCTTCATTTTCACTCATTTAATCTTAGCCCTTGATTAAATAAATGGATGATCAAAATTACTTACTAGGCTTCCTACCCAAATAAACTTTCTATTATATCCTAACCCTTGTAAACAATTGTTTGAATATCAACTATCAAGTTGATTGTAGTGTATACTCTTTTAAAAGTCTTTCGCTACTGTTTATATATACATATATAAAGGTGGAACCGAAATAAGATAAATATAATTATTTAAAGGATAAATTACACTTTTCGTCCTTTATGTTTATAGCAGGTTGCAATGGATGACCTTTAACTTTAATAATTACAGTCACAGTCCTTTATTTGCAAAACCTGTTACACCTTTCGTCCTTTGACCCTAACCTGGTTAAAACTTTCAGTTAAATGAGATCCTATACAATCCATATGAGGGCAAAACAGTCATTTAATAAAAAAAACTCCAAATTTAAAACTTATATAAAAATTAGAAACTTAAACCATTATCATCTCATCTCCCCTGTACTCTCTCTCTCTCTCTCCCCTTTACTCTCTCTCTCTATACGTATCTCCACCCACACTGTATCTCCACCCACACTGTATCTCCACCACACCCCCTCACAAAACCCCAACTCAAAACCCTAATCCTCTCCCACTACAACAATGGCAAGTTCTCCAACCTCATCCAAAACGTCGTCGCTTCACCATCCATCCTCTTCACCACCGCCCTCAACATCAGCCATGAAAACCCACCATCCATTAACTCAATCTCCGCCAATTTCTTCAACATTTCACAAATGTCCGATGACCTCATCTACAACACGTTCAAGATCGTCCTCCTTCATCATCCTCTCTTCTCCCGTTTAGAAATTTTTCCTCTGATTTAAACATCTCTGTGTCTCATATGTTTGTAAAACTGATTAGCTCACAATGGAAATTCTATTTGTGAAAGTGATCCAATACAAGCCCTAGCTTCCTGATTTCAAAATTAAGCGTATATGTGATGTTATTGCTTGAAATTAAGTTAGGGCTTTTGTCAAGTAGGATGACAAGAACAAATTGCATATAAATAAGCCTACCTCAGAGCTCGGCAAGAACGAATCTGAAAAGTTAACCGGAGATGTTTCTTTTCCGGCGAAGCTTGGGTGAATTGCAGAGAAGAATTTGGATGTAAATTGAGTTGAGACCAGTTGGAGAAGGATCAGAGGAGTCGTATATATACTAATTCAAGGTCAGTTATGCATCAGAATCGTAATAGGACTTTCGGATGTTCGTTGGGTTACCGGATAGTGACGAAGAGCAATTTATATGCGATGAAAACTTGGTGGTAGGTTGGTTTTGGGTGCCCTAATTTCACCGATCCACATGTTATAATTCAATTCACACAGTAAAATCATCAGCTTTCATCTGGATTTTGTTTCAGTATTATGATTTGGTAACATGATTTTGTTTCAGTATTATGATTTTATAGCTCTGATTTGGTTACATCTTGTTTGAATCATGTTATAATTCAAGTTACACAAATCAGAACTAGTAGTTGTTGTTTTCGTTTGGATTTTGTTTGAATCGAATAGTGATTGTTTGGTGGTGGGGGAGTGACAGTGGGTGGTGGCTGGATTTGGTGATTGGTTGGAGAGGGAGAGCTAGTTGAAATAGACAAGGGTAAAATGACATAAATGCCCTCACATGAGGTGCACATGTTCTGACTTAACATTAAATTTTAACCAGGTTAGGGTCAAAGGACGAAAGGTGTAACAGGTTTTGCAAATAAAGGACTGTGAATGTAATTATTAAAGTTAAAGGTCATCCATTGCAACCTGCTATAAACATAAAGGACGAAAAGTGTAATTTATCCATATTTAAAAGGGTTTATATCACATTAATATAGAAAAGATGATTTAGATCATTAGATAAAGGTGGAACCGAAATAAGATAAATATAATTATTTAAAAGGGTTTATATCACATTAATATAGAGAAGATGATTTAGATCATTAGATATTTAATCAATCTAATGGACGTTGCTATCATCTAATTAGAGTTGGAATTTTTGGCCAAGCTCGAGCTTATGTTTTCAAGCCGAGCCGGGGCTAAAGACATACAAAAAATACTTTGGATTTCCAAAACTATGACAAGGGGGCTTAAATGTACACGCTACCTCTTAAGTTAATTAACTATCAACAAATTGCTAGTAAAAATGACACTACAAAGTACAACAAAATAACAACATGCAAATCTATCAAAACAATTCAATTTTCCATCGGAATATATAAGCTCCAGGACATAAATAGGTGGATTCAATTAGGGGTGTTTAAAAAAAAACCGTAACCAAATAAAAATCATAAACTGAACCGAAACCGTAATTGAATAAACCGATCTGAATAACGAATTCGGTTTTTGGTTTGGTTTCTAACTGTAACACCTTGTTTCTATTTAACGGTTTTACATGTAATTACCAACAATTAGATGTGTAGTTAAGACTACACATACTATAAAAATATGGATTTATTAAAACTTTTACAAATCATAAGTTGTTTGGCATAACATGATCAGGTTCGTCATTTAAAATTTATGACGAGGCAAAGTGCGGAAGCATGTTTCTTTTTCGTGTTCGGTTCTTCGTTGAGCTTGATCGTCTTTCGGCATCCCAAAATGTACCTACATTTCATAAACATGAAATGTTTTAGTCATACGGGGATTAAAATGTGTCTAAACAAATCCGGTAATAATAATGGAAGGAAAAAGAATCCCAATGTTAAACTCTTGATCTCAAACAAAGATTTCCAACTGGCCTCCACCGTAACTTACGGTGGCACCGTAAGTTACGGTGGCCCCGTAAGTTACGGTGGCCCCTGGTGTGACATGCCCCTACCGTAAATCAGTAGGGAGCTGCCGTAAAGCCTTCAGCTCCACCGTAACTTACGGTAGCACCGTAAGTTACGGTGGCCCCTGCATTCACCCTTTCCATTTTGCTGTTTATTGACACGAAAACTTTCGTATCTTTCAATCCGCTTATCCGTTTGACCTACCGTTTCTTCCTACATGATTGTAATTTGACCCTTCATCATATGGAGTCAAAATCCAACATCCGGATTAACAAAATTTAAGACTTTTAAGTCTTCGGATTATTACCATTTTTACCAAATTTTGACCCGTTCGCGATTTTATCAAACAAACATGTTTACTTGACCTATAAACTCATGAGAATCATAATTTCAATATTTCCTATCAAATTAATCATAAATCATGGGTTTCTTACTTAGTTAGAACCCGTTTACGCTCAAGTGCTTATTTTGACCCATTAAGGGTATTTAAGCACTTTAAAGCTTAAAAAATCGCTTTCATTCATTTCTAGCGTTATTATACAACATTTCTTATCAAGTAATCTTCCACCACAACTATATTTGTGGTGGACTTAATGAGGTGATCTATATAACCCGAGTTTTTCTCGTCTGATTGCTAATTTACGACAAAGACTCGTATAGAGTCATTTGACTGGAGGTTTACATCTTTCGCTTCTTACACTTATTCCAATTATTTATTTGATCATAAATCTCGTTTCAAAACTACCCTTAAAGGTCGTTTGTCGAATTTAGCTTATAAGGGCGTTTTAGTCCATTTAGCCAATCATTTACGATGAAGGACTGTTGAAAGTATATTTGACCCATAAACCCTCTTTTAACCTATGATTTTGTTTGAAAAATCATTAAGCTTTCCAAACGCAATATTCATTATTTAAAACATTCGGTTTACTTATCAAGTAACCAAATGTTTATTTTGACTACTTTTAACACTCATTGAACCACATGTTCTAAATGAGTATTACCCTATATCACGTACCTGGCGCGGATCAATATATTGACCCGTTTTAATACCTTGTTGTTATAACCGCTAATTCTTAGCGTTGCTAATACCCATTTGACATTTACTCCTGAAATAATATAACTCGACAATAATCATTAGCCATTATTGTCAAAAGGTGATACCTTCACCTTTTGACCCATTTGGTCTAAGTGACCGATTTTGTTGGCGAGATGATATTTATTACCATCTCATCTACATGACTCGCTCCGGTTTACACCGTGCGGTCATTTCACTTATTAATCGTTTCTTAACGCTTTTTAGTCTATCATGGCTTACGTCATATAGTGTCTTTCAAAACCAATAATTATGGTCAACGCATGACCAATTTACCGTTTTACCCTTATTGTTTGTTTTGGTTTACCCTATAAGGTAACCATCCCAAAAGTTCATTTTCCATTTGTCATAAAATGATCGAATTACCAATTTAACTCCTTTTAAACCATCAACATGGTTTCTTGTTGTAACATCCCAAAAATGTTTTATTAAATTAGGGGTGCTTCGGTAACTAGAAAACATAACCTGGTTAGACGACATGTAAAATAGTAGGAATATGAATGAGCTATAACCAACTGAAAATAAGCTCAAAGTTGAGGGGTTAAACTGAAACAAGGTTAAGTCAATTACTAAAACAAATGAACTTCAAATACACACACATGTGTGTGTGTGTTCTGGATCGTTCTAACCAAGAAGACAAGGAGCAAAAACCCTAGTGATCTTAATTCCTTCATTTTGAGAGGAATTTCAAGGCTAAACGATCGTAGGATCTTCAATTCTTGATCCTCTAAGCTTGATTAACAAAGTGGTAAGTCAAATTTCTTGAATAGATGATTGTAGGGAAGTGGGTTTTTAATCCAATCTTGAGTTCGTGAGATAATTTGGGTAAAAGGAAGTTAGTAATGAATAATAGAATCTAAATGAAGTAAGGTTTTGGTTATTTGAAAGAGTTGTAGTGTAAACCCACTTGTATTGAACCATCTTAACCAAGATGATCATGATAAAAGAAGATATGGGTGGTCTTGACATATAATGTTGTGATATTTGAATCTTAGGTAATGTAATGTAGATAAAAGAATATAATGAACTTGCTTGATTATTGATGTAATATGAGATGTATTAGAAGAAATCATGCTTGGTATTCTTGTACATGATGTTTGTAAATACGTGCCTACCAAGTGCTTGATGAAATGTTTGAATGAATATATAATTGTAATTTGGAAAATGATGGAATGAATGTGTTGATTTAGGCGTAAATGAAGAAGGCTCAAACTCAAGGAAGACGGACATCGCACTAGATCGAGGTACGTTAATCTATGCATATGTTTCTAATATGTCGTTTAATGTCTCCACGTAAAACTGTAGTTACGTTAGTTAAGGTAGAGGTCGAGTATTTAACCTCAACCGTGCAAACGGATCATGAGAAATGAATGCTTATGAAAGGAAACAAGAAATGACCAGCTCGTCTTGGACGGGTTGAACTAATGGAAGATTTCACGGAGATGAATGATGTTGTTTAACCCATTAGAAATGGGTTGAATGGAATGAATGAATGAATGAAAGAATGAGGAAATGAATGAATTCGGTTCGTGGTAAACGAATAGAAAGGATGGTATGATTTATCTAAGTTACAACGGTAAATATTGCCCTTTTTGACGGGTCGAGTAAGAAAAAGTATGGTATGAAGAAACGGATAAATTATTCACTATCCGTTAGTTAGACATGGATATGTATAACGAAACTAACTTTATAAATGGTTTTATATAGGTAAATCCTCCGCTTAGATGAAGTGGCGACTCGGATCGGACACACTCACTACGCTCGTATTGCGCTTCCGAAGAAACTTGCCCGAATAGTAAAGGATTTTTGTAAAGGTTTAAACTGACGTTTGGGGTCTTTTGGTCGTAAATGTTACTTTTATAAACGTTAGACTTTTGTAATTAAACAGGTGTTAAGCTTGTATTTTGACACGATAGTTCAGGTTAACACACGCGGCTAGTTATGAGGCGGGTGTTAACATTGAACTGTGGTGAAAGGGGTATTTTGGTAAAAACTCTTATTGGTGAAATGGAATGCTTTTAGTTATTAACGAAATTTCACATCAACTGACCAAATGTAAGTTAGGGCGTTTCACTTGTTATGCTCGACTATCTTATTCCGTACGTCTACACGCTGGAACATCATACCTCGATTATGTATTTATCTTATTCGTAACTAATACGATAAGAGAATATTCTAAAATATAAGACTAGTGTAAGCTATACTTACCTTACCTCCAAATTATGCTTTTCCGTCACTCTTGCTTCGTTTGACCCGCTTCGTTCCCAAGCTTTCACCTAGCTTGTTAATCGTCAAACTATCATTGTAAATTGTAAGATGGTTAGATTAGTCATAATTATTCACGACTATTCCATCTCACTTATCTCATAAGTCGAAACTACTATTCGACTTTATGATTAGTTAACTTAGCTTATTAAAGTTAACTACTTTCGATCACATGATTTACCACATTAGTTCAAATCAACATGATGATTAGAACTCTTCTTGTTTCATATTTCATATAACTTGCCATATTATTCAAATACACATTTTCACTCTAATTTCATCACCTTAGTTTTCATTTAGGCATTTTAACAAACACCTAATGTGCATACGCTTTTACACATTTACAACTAGTTCATAACTAGTTATTTTTACCAAGATTAACATCAAAATTCACCACTATCACTTATGATCAAATACTCAAACTTGCAAATTGTTTAAGTATTTCCCGATTACTAACATGCATGATGATCCTAATCATAATCATATCCTCAAATTCATCATATGATTAAAACCCACTTAACCTAGTGTGGTAAATCATTCAATCATTCAATCCATAACATGTTATGTATGATTTTCACTTAGGGTTTTGTTCCTAAGCAAATATACATCACTAATCTAGCCATAGCTTCTCTAATCCATGCCTAATTCGCGATTAGGATGATTACCCAATTTTTACAACTTCACCAAACATCAAGATTTTACATACCTTATGATCCCCTTGTTCGGGTGATCGTTTCTTCATGCTCGGTTGTGAATTTGGGCTTCATTTGATCCTTCAATTTGATGGATTTGTTGAAGGTTAGGGTTTGGCTCCATGGGGAGCTTCCCCTGGTCGTACGCACACACACACACACACACTCTTAGTGTGTGTGTTGTGTTTTATTAAATAACTTTGTTAAGTTATCCCATTTTAACCCCTCGTGTTTGGTTCGTTATTAAGTAGGCCACGACCTACTTATTTCTAACGATATTCCCCACTTATTAACTAGGTTAAACATTCCTATTTAAATTAGTGGGCTCGGGGAATCTATGACTAAGATTATTTTAAATCCCGTTACTCGGGCCTTCTATAAACTTTATTTCTACAAAAGCTTTCGTTAACTTTGTATTTAATATTAAGATCATTTGTTTAAATCCTAATATTTATCGGGTTACTCTCACCACTAATGGTACTTTACCCGTCTTTTAGTATTAACGGGGTTTGATTACCAAACCCGTTTTCGGGATGTTACACTAACCGAAACCGAATTGTGAATATGGTTTTCGGTTCGGTTTTTTATGTACATTTTGTTTTATTCGGTTTATTTGGATAACCGAATAAACCGTTAATTTAATTAATTATTAAATAAAAATAATAATGCTTAGTAAACTATATACAATTTATTAGCTCAATATACTAAGTTTAATATCTAAGTATATGTATCCCCATGGTTGCATCAAATGTCGATCAAAATACATGTTTATTTATTAAATTTTCTTCATTTGATGTTTGCAAGATCATTCATGTTGGAGAAAGACTCATGTTTGGAGATTATTTATATTTTGTGTCATTAGACTTGTTGACTATTTATCGTTTTAATAATCTATGTTTGACGTTTTAACTTTATGGTTGTGTGTACGACATATGTTTGTTATATTTTGCTATATCTTTTATTTATATATTGTTAGTTTTAAATTAGTTGTTGACTTGATGTTCAGAAGTTATAACACAAATATAAATATAGATTAGGAAAAAAGTACTTAGATACAATTTGGTTAAATTTGGTTTATTTGGTTTCTAACCGAAACCAAATCGAATTGAATTGAATTTTGTTTGGTTTTGGTTTCGGGTACAAAATTTTGAAAACCGAATAAACCGAACCAAATAAACCATAAACCGAACTGATAAACACCCCTAGATTCAATTCACTTGATGGACCTTGTGTTGTAGGTTTTTTTTTTAAATTATTAGTTATCAATCAATGGGACCAATAAACACATCTAATTGAGTATGATAAAATCGTGGCCCAAACCCATACCCTGGATGTGCAATTGCATTATCTCATTATTTTGATTGCAAAACCCTTTCTTGACCAGGAGCCAGTGTTTTCAGACCCGGTCTGGACCGGCCCGTTGGACCGGGAACGGAGGTTGGGCCGGTCTGGGCCAAGGTATCGGACTGGAATAACATTGAACCGGAGGTTGAACCGGTGACGGTTGGACTGGGAAACCGGCCGGTCGAACCGGTTTTTAAAGGGGTTGCACATTTTTTTATACATTTTTCAAATTTAACCCTATTAATTTTTATAATATTTACTACACCTTCCGGTTCTTACGTCCGATCCGACATGTCGAACCCGTAAACTGGTAAGGAGACCGTTTCGATGTCCAGTTCTGAAAACATTTCTAGGAGCCCTAACCACAAACTCCAAACCCTAGTTTTACCTAACCATCATCAACGAGATTTAAGGTATCCAAATTAATTGAAAGTTGATGTATATCATTGTTTATACCTGAAATTTTTAACCACATTTCATACAAATTTAAACCTTCATTAGCGAGATTTAAGGCATCCAAATTAATTTTTTTTCCATATAAATTCAATGTTTATCTATAGAAAGTTGATGTATATCATCGTTTATATTTTGTTCATATTCCTAGAATTTTTAACCACACTTTCATACAAATTTAAAGCAGAATGGCTCATCTAAACCGTTTTGAAACATTAATCACCGATCATCTCTACATGATTTTCTTAAGGCTTGACTTCCTTGAATTGCGATCATCTCTACATGATCTTCTTAAGGCTTGACTTCCTTGAATTGAGGTATGTAAGGGCTGTATGCCATCGTCTCCGGGGTATAATCTGGAACAAAAATGCATTCAACAGATTGTATAATTGATTTGGGAGTTGCTCGATTTGGCATTTCACGTAGGGTTATGACTAACAATTCCCACAAAATCAGTGGATCACGGCAACCGAGAGGGAGACTGAAGGACAATGACCTTTCGTATTTTCTTCAATGGTTTACTGTGCGGAATTGATGTTGAATTAATATGTGTTTGGAACTGCAATGTGTTTTTCAAATTAAGATACAGCGGGTTTAAGGTCTTCAATATGCTGAACTAAAATGTTTTTCTACTCGTTTTGGGACTTATATTATTACAATTGCAAATTATTAGTTTATACATACTTTATACGCGTTATTCTATCTTGTACATTCGCTAAATTTGTTTAAACAATGCATTTTTTTACGATTTAGTAAACTTGGGGACTGAAAATGTCAAAAAAGAAACTTCTGGTTTTCCCTCTCCCTCACGCCACACGGAGGGACAGACCAACCCCCACACGGGGCGCACCTGACCAGATCAGGTCTGGTTTGCAAACATCAGTCGTATCACACCTTAACTCACCTTCAATCTTGATTTTATGATTGTTTTTTAGTTACCAATTTATTACTTTTGAACGTAGGATCAAGGTTAAGGACGTTTAGGATGATAACACTTTTCTGTTTTGGGATTCTTGCCTTAGGAGCTTAGCTTTTCAATTAGTTTTTATGACCTTTGCATGGTATCATTTGTTTGTATGCATATATGTGGTGTGATACATGTCCATTTTATACTTTTTAGTACTTGATACCTTTTGTTTGTTGTGAATAATAGCTACTTGCCTTTATTTGTTTTTGTTTGTATTTTACTCTTGTATCTGGATATTGTTTTGGAGCTGAGGATATTTTTGGAAGCAACATCTCTATTCCTAGAGATAGTGGTAAGGCTTGCCTACGTCTCACCCTCCCCAGAGCCTACAAATAGCTTCAGGCTATGCGTGAGATCACACTGGGTATGATTGATTGATCACCATGCGTTTCATACTTTGATCATTAACGCACTATGCCTAAAGAAGTAGATAATAGTGCTATCGGTTTGACAAACTGCTCGAGCCATTCGGGTCTCGAAACCGATGTTATTCTTTTTTATTTTTGCCAAGTATGTTTGTGGTTCCATCATCATTTGTAACAGACCCTCCGCAAGATTGATGTATTAGTATAAGCTTCCCTTTCGTCATTATGTACACCTATAAAAAAAAAAAAAAAAAAAAAAACAGGAAAATATGATGGGTCATGTATCATCACGTTGTATATGGTTGGTTTCTCTAGACTCTAAGAATGGTTTTATGTTTAGAAATATATGTAACACTCAATAAGGTCAACATGTTGTGATAAGTGTTAAGCAAAATGTAACATACGATAGTGTTAAAACATGTAAAAAAGGAAAAACGGATACATATAGCATTATTAACTCAACCATTTTTATTAAGACAAAATCCACATACATCTCAACTAGAAGATAACAAATAGTAGGCAAAGATATCCACACAAAACAAAATATACCTGTTAACGACACTAATCGAAGTGGAAAGTTGGTAGTTACGATTTAACTCAGAAGACTTGAACCAATATTACAATACTAATAAGAGCATGTTTAGTACAAATCAAAGCAACTACAAAAGTTCAACCAAAGAAAGCACACAACATTTTCTTAATGCCAATTATTGTACAACTCAATGCAAAGTTCTTGAAAACCAACACCAACATTGTTCAATTAAGAACAATTGGTATAAAATTTATGTTCTTGGTAATTACATACACCTACGACAGTTCAACCAACAAAACACATGATACAGCTAAAACCTCAACAAGAAACACAAATAAAACAAAATATACCCCAAAAACAATATACAAAATCAGAGAAAAATAAACAAAATGTCCAAGAAAGAAGTACCTCACTTAGCAGCCTTGCTATCGCAATTCCAATATTTTAACTGCCTTGAAACTTAAGGTTTTGAAGGATAGGTTAAAACTGAAGGAATTTATAGAGAAGAAATGAGGAATCAGGAATGGAGAGGGCATTATAAATTAGGGAAAAGGGATGAAAGATGTTGGAAAGTGAAAAATGGTACTAGGGATGGAATCGGTTTTGGTACGTACGGAATCGCTATTGTACCACATAGTACCGGTACCTAAGTTTAGCTAAAATCAAAACCGAATATGGTACGATATATGTTTGGTCGATATCGGTATAGTATGGTACTAGTAAAACTCCTGAACCGGTACCGTACCGCATAGTACTAGTACTGAAAGTAAGCTACATACAAAACCCAATGCCAAATTATATACATATATATACGTATGTATAAAAAAAAAGGTTAATTTGCACGGTAACCCCGACCGCGGAGGGGATTCCCCCTCCCAGGTCACCACCCGACAAGGCTTCCTGGCATTAAATCCCCATAACCATCAAGGAGGGGTCCGACACATGTATCGAACCCGAGACCTCACGGGCCCTCGTTCCGGTTTTAAAGCGGGTGTCGGTGGCCACTGGGCTGTCACCCAATATATATACGTACTAGTTTAAGAACCCGCGAGGTTCGCGGGTGGACTAAAACACAAATGAATAACTTTAATTTATTGAAGTAATCGTTTGAATTAAATAACCGTTCAAGTAATAATAAATTAGTAAACTAATCCTTGGTATATAAGTGCGAGTGCGTATGTTCCCTCCGGATATTATCTCGGCTTCTATTACACGGTTATACATTTTTTTGACTTGTAGTCGTGTACCATTGCAAAGACCTTCGTAAGATTCTCTAGAGCATTCTTCACTTTAACTTTTTGTTCTCTCTCATGAACCCATCTGGAAATAACCCTTTGTAAATCAAGCCCACTTTCTTTATTTCCTCTCTTAGTTTTCCAATTACCTTTGCTGATCTTATCTATACTTAACCAGATTAAAATTCATTAAAGAGTATAAATCTAAAACTAATATTACAAAAAATCAAACTCAATAAGATGTAAGAACCTACCATTAAAGACCATTCTACAAATGAAGAGCATATTGATTGCTAAAGCAATGGCTGACACCCCAAAGAAGAATCCAGAAGGTGAATACCGTTGCGGAGCAGTTGAGCCAGCTGTCACATAAACTGCACACAATTCGTATGCACATAGCAATGCAGTGACCAGAAGTAGAAGAACAGCCTACAAAGACTCCCACTCTTTCCACTTTCAACCCCCATTCTTCAATCAACACTTATTTCCCATCAATTTCTTCACAAATCAACAGGTGCCAGCTGCTTTATATCTTTTAATATAATATATTTCACCTGAGACTGAACAAAATAGATGTACATTTTCAATAAAGATAAAAACATATATTTCACCTTTTCAAGCCAATGCAACTAAAACTAAACAAAACTGATGTACCTGGAAGTCGTTTTAAACACCAACAATGAGCTCTATAACTTTCAATCACTGATTCAATAAGTTACCAGATCAACAAATACCTTAGTTAGGCCATGACATCTAGAACATGTCTACGTAAAAAGATCTGTTGAATCTGAAATGTAATCCTGAATGAATAAATGCAAGTTCAGGCTATCATATATGGTTGTGTTCAACTCAATAAATCCACAATATTAACAATAATATATTGCTTACTTGTTTTGTGTCCATATGCTCTTTATAGAGCATAAATAATATAGTGAGCTTACTGTAGAAGCATTCTACCAGAATTGTGGTGTGCGTGTGATTGTACACCGCTGAGTCAACCCTATAGCCAGTCAGTACCACAAAACATATAAATATACAAAAAATCAAACTCAATAACAAGTAAGAACCTACCATTAAAGACCATTCTACAAATGAAGAGCATATTGATTGCTAAAGCAATGGCTGACACCCCAAAGAAGAATCCAGAAGGTGAATACCGTTGCGGAACAGTTGAGCCAGTTGTCACATAAACTGTTCACAGTTCGTAAGCACATAGCAATGCAATGACCAGAAGTAGAAGAACAGCCTATACAGACTCCCACTCTTTCCACTATCAGCCCCCATTCTTAAATCAACACTTATTTGCCATCAATTTCTTCACAAATCAACAGGTACCAGCTGCTTTATATCTTTTAGTATAATATATTTCACCTGAGACTGAACAAAATAGATGTACGTTTTCAATAAAGATAAAAAACATATATTTCACCTTTTCAATTGATGGAAATGTTATCTTCTAGTGGCATCTAAAAATCACTTATTAGCAATAGGGGATCCATAATATGCTTTGTCTAAAAAGTTTTGCATCATTTGTAAGCAGTAATGTTAAAAAATCTGAATAAAAATCCCAATCTCAAAAAATATGAACCAAAACAAACCCTAATCTAAATTGATAATTGAATTAGACATTATCACTTAAATCAAGATGAAATGAAACCCTAATTCTAATAAAGCAAAAATAATTGACATTCATAAATCTGATTAAAAAAATCCTAACTTGAACATATCTGAACCAAAACAAACCCTAGCCTGAACAAATGATGAAACTGTAATATTAACATCAAATTGTTGCGTGAGAAAAGAAGTTTAATGAATTAAAAAAAAAGAGAACTTGTATACCTGATTGAGGCTATCTTCGGCGGGTTTTCGTTCAGCATGATTGGGACTCTGTTGCTTGCAGAATAACGACGACATTTGTAAGATCCATTATTACATCGATTTGTAAGATCCATTATTGAAAGATCAACCTGAATAAGCCCCAAATCACTACTCAATGTACAAAACCCTAGATCCCTAATTACTAATAACCCTCTATTTTGCAAAAAATAGTGAAATCACCTACCAATTAGTCCCCGATTTGTATAAATCCAGATTTGTCTCCACCAATTCCGGCAACGGCATGATCAATTAGACAATATGATGGATTGAGAAAAAAAGTTACCGATTGAAGAGGAAGTCGTCAAAGCATAAGGCGGCAGAGGATTGTGGCTAATCGTAGTCACAAATGTGGAAGATCGAGTTAGATTTAGGGTTTGTGTGTGCAAGAAAAGATTGAAAGGAAAGGGTTTAGTAAGTTTGGAAACTCCCATTTGATGAAAGAATAGATGAGAGAGCGTGGGATTGAATAGTGTTGAATAGGTTTGCCGCACAAAGATGTGCAATAGAGATTATTTCATTGCCACGTGGCAATAACATGTTTAAGATGCTGCCAAATGGCCTCAACATGTTTTGTTTTAATATAGATAATAGATTATGAGAAATTGATCTAACAACAAATTAGTAGCTTTTAAGTTCAAATCTTTATATGTCAAAAGCTTTCTTCTCCATGTTTGCCCCTGACAACCCTATATAATCATGTTCTTCAACAAATATATAAATAAAATTGAGTTTGTTTCAAATGAACAATAATTAACTACATCACCAATATATATCAAGAACCATAATTACCGCACCACTGCCTCGCATACTCGCTTGTTGTCACAGTGCCTGACCACCGTCATCCCACCCCCTAACAACTCGCGTCCGTAGATGGAGAACCCTACAAAATCACAATAAAGTTGAATTGTATTATTGAAATTTAGGCTTAAAATCTATTATAAAACGTATGTACATATATGTACTTTATCAAACCTATGTACATATATGAATTATATCAAACCATGTTTAAAACATATGCCTGTTTGTGTTGATATGCATACAAAATTCCTCGTCCGTTTTTAAAAGGTTCATACATAATTCGCAAAAACTCAACTTGAGGTAGCGTATCAGTAGAACCATCACATCAAGTAGAGGTAGCAACACGGCGGGGCGAAAGAGGTTAAGCAAACACATTTTTATCCATTTTAAAAAAAATATGTATATAAAAGTACTAAATGTGATTACAAAAACTATAATACTACAAAAAGAAATCTAGCTTTATGAAAATAAATAAAAGGTATTTTCAATGCAGTTGAATACACTCAGAATTCATGACTTTCAACCCATCTGACAGTATTTATTTTTTAGCTAATAGTTTATCTTAACCCATATGAATCTAACATCAAGAATCCAGCATGCTTACCTGTGATAAGATCACAATTTGTTATTTCTCTGGACCAGGAAGTTGAGCCTTAAAACACAGGTGAGTAAAATGAACCTTGAAAACTGGGGAAAATGTTTATCCAGTTACTACAAAAGAAACATCAGTTTGCTTTGCACATTCCAAAAGCCGCCAAAATGTTGACCAATATCCGAATGTGGTACAGGATAGAGTAGAACTTAGGATCCTCTTAAGAAAACAAATACACTTGCAACTCTTAACCAATCATCTTTTAATGGACAAACAAAGTAATCCACTCTAATAAACACCTACAAAACCAAAAAAACAAAAGCAAAATTCAATTAGACATTTCATCAAACACCTGGCGGGCAAAACCCAAATTCAATTAGACATTTAATCGAACACTTGGCAGGCAATATAATTACATGTTTCACAACGAATTCGGGATAATTATCCTGAAACATTTGTAGTGCCTGATTGGTAGCTTGACGAAGCTCCCACTTAAACAATCCATGAGAGTTCTTGAAATCGATAACATGAACAATCGTACACACTCCATTTGGGCTGAAATTGAGCTTCCGGGTACTCTTTTCAAGAAACTTAATCCTCCATCTCAGAAACCTTGTCCGTGTCTCTTCAGTTGAGAACGTAACAGGTTAGGCTCTTCCCTAAGATTTTTAGAAACCTGCAAGGTGATCGTAATGTCTATACTAATATTTTCAAGTGAAAGATATGATCATGATGATAAAAAAAACTTAATAAGTAATTAAAGTGGAACCTTTTTTTGCTGTAGCTTCAAGTGAAACATAACTTTGTATGAAGAAACTGACAGACAAAATTGAAGCAACTTATGAATACTATATAATCATTTTACCTTATTAACAACAGATGTTCTTTATAATGGGCTTTTATCATCGTACCTTCGACCATAATATTGTCTAATTGAGTTCCTTTATGAAGATAATAGGAAAGAAAATAAGTAATCTGACAAAAAAAAGATACATAAACTATTCGGTGAGAATGATAGTGGATGAACATTAGCAAAAACACTTAAATAACTTTGTGTTAATAGATTTTGGATCAACTAATTCACAAGAAACATATAGATCTAGGGTTCTGATCTTGAATCTAACCCAAAATTCATGAAAAGAGATGAAACCTAACTAAAACATACACAAATCAAAGATTAACATATACAATCATAGAATGAATGAGACAACATAATCGATTCACAAACAAAAAATACCGATGGAAGAAGAAATTGATCCAGCAGTGAGCGAGGACTGAGTAATGCGTGAAAGACTAATCGCCAGAGAGGATGATCGACTTAGATTTAGGGTTTTTGATTTGCAAAGTAAGATACAAAGGAAAGGATATCTTGATTATGGAAACTCCAATCTGATTGAAAATTGAGAGGAAAAGTAGCCCTTGAATGAGAAGTGTATGAAGGAAGGAAAACAGGCATAGGTTCATGTAGTTTTACCGCTCAAATTTTTTTATCAGGGAGTATTAAAATGCCAAGTGGCAATTATAGGTTTAAGCAAATGCCAAGTGGCACTAAGTTGTTTTGTTTTAATATAGATAATAGATGTATAAGTGGATGGTTCAAATGAGAAGAAAAATTTTGTAAGAATAAAAGGAACAAATTTTAAACCAATAGAAATGCTCAATTTACTTCATTTTATATGTGTATTTAATGTTATTAATAAGGGCATATAAGTAAATTTCTAATTGGAATTAATTAGCTAAATAATTAAAATTGTAACTCACTTTTAAATATACTCTTTCAAGATAAAAAAATTTAGGATGAAGGACAATTTTCGACATGTGTAGGATAAATTTAAGTACGTGTAGGATAAATTCTTAAATGTGTATGATAATTTTAGATATGCGTAGGGTAAATTTCGATAAGTGTAAGATATATGTAGGATAAATTTTGAAATGTGTAGGATAAAATGTATTTTGCTTAAATAATGAGAGATAACATAATTAATGGGAGGAGTTATAAACTATTTAATGTTTTACCATTATTCCATTTCTTCTTTTTCTTCTCACATTAAATTTCTTTTCAAATAAACCTCCCTCCTCATATGTATAATAGATCAAGTTGTTAGCTATAGTAATTTGATTTATTTTGTCCTTTTGTGAATTTCACCCCTCAACTTTAATTTGTTTTTTTTTGTCTTATTGTGAATTTCGACCCTCAACTTTTAATATTGACATTTGAACGCTCTATAATTTATAAAAAAACTTTGTAACATGTCATTTTGACACCCCCCTCGAGTTTTACGTGCTTAATTTTATATACACATCGGGTATAAATTGACGTTTTACGTTTCAATGTAGTTTTTATCGAAAATGAGTCATGCTAAATGTAATACATTTTGTGCTTATTTATGTGGACGTCTTCAGTTGGCCTGCGTTTTGACGTAAATTTTGTTCCGAAACGAATCGGGTCAATTAGAGTTACTTTACGTTTTCAGTTGGTCTACATTTTGACGTACATTTTCTTTTAGACTTTATAAATTAGTTACTTTACGTTTCATGACTCATGTCAAAGACTTTATAAATTAGTTATTTTACGTTTCATGACTCATGTCAAATATAATACATTTTTGTACTTATCTTTATTGACTTTTTTCATTGGTCTACCTTTTGATCTTTAAGCAGCTACAAAAAAAATTATTGCGCTCAAATCACATTAAAAAAACCGACCCCGCAACGCGGAGAATCAATTCTAGTTTTATATGTTTGATCAATACCGATATGATACAATATTGGTACGCTACTGGTATTCAATACGAAATTTCTCATCCCTAGGTTAACGCCGTTGAAAAAAGGTCTATCTTGCGGAGTTATCCATGGATTATTAGCTTTCAAAAGTCATGTGGAAATTTTGGTGAACAATGGTTTCGTACTTTCGCCTATTATATAACCATACAAATTCAAAGGGGATGTACAGTAGTTTTTGTCTTGGAATGGTTATTTTGGGTGGTGGCACCAATAGGTGGATGCCATGGCATCCTTTATTTATTTATTTATTTATTTAATGATTATTTAACAAGGTTCAATGATATACATTTACAATTTTATTTTATGTAAGTGCTATGATGGAAAGAGCCTTTTATTCTATTTCTAGATGCTTGCACACCAGTTCAAGTCTTTTTTTCAGTGATTTTCCAGTCTTTTTATTTTATGGCAAAACTAAATATTTGCAGGAATCAAACCTATGCATATTCTGGCAAGTAATCAAAAACCAAGTTGTAACCACTTGAGCTTTGTGGGCTTTTTTCTCTATAAGCCAAACCTTCATTTAGTATAAATTTGTAGGATTTTTAAAATATAGTTTTATAAACTTAAACATGCTTTTTTTAATCACATTATTTTAATAAATACATTTTATAAGAAATTCCATGGATGTTTAATAAACCATAACAGAGCATTATTTCTTTAATAACTTTTTTAAAGAACCTTTTTTTTTTCTAAATAAAAAACCTTACACGTCACATACCATCCGATGTAAATTTCCTTTGATGGTTTTCAATCGATATAACATAACCGATACCAACCGAAATCCTGCAGAGTATGTGCAATCGGACGGTATCGTGACCAACGCCCCGCTGCGTAGCGCGGGTGTTTTTCTAGTTGTGATACAAATATATAAATTCTAGCATTGTTTTTTTTTATATATAAATGACCAAATACCTAAACTAATAAAAGTACATATAAACCTATGGAAGCATCTGTATTCAGGTCAAAATCAATTCTAAGTATTAAACTTGAAGAACTACATAAACACTTCTACATCAAGTTAGGTCAAGGGGTATGGAGGGCATGGATGGGTCATGGATTACCACCTAGGATGGTGGATGATGTGCTACACCACCGCCCTTAGGAACATGGTTCACATGGATTAAACTAGGGGTGTGAATTTCTAATACGACTCGAAAACACGACACGAACCTAACACGAAATTCGCGGGTTTGGGTTTAGTCTAAACGGATTCAGGTCAGTTTCAGGTTGAACCGAAACTGGGTCCGATTTTGGTCAACACAGTCAACAAACGGTTTCGGCTACGTTTAGGTTTCTTACCGGGTTTTGACCAGTTTGGCCGGGTTTTGGCCGGTTCGGGTCCGGGTTTTAACCGGGTAGAGGTGGAACCGGTTCGGTTCCTTTTTCTTTGGCCAGGTCTGGAACTAGTCTGTACCCCGGTTCGGGTGACGTTGGAACCGGTTCCAGTTTCAAGTCCAGGTTTTATGCCCATCTCAATTCTCAAGGCATAGTTCATTTTTTTTTCCTCAGCATTTTTAAGATCGGTTTTTCTCTTTTTCATAAGTATAGTATCAGTACCTAATTTGTTCAATTAACATCTAAAATTTTTGATATTATTACTTGTTATTATATTGCCATTGATTGTAACAAACGATCAATTAAATCAATATTTTGATTTATTTGAATATGTCTATGGTCATGAAATGCCTAAACTACTTTAATATGTATACTTCATTTTTATTAATCGGCATATTCTCTTAGAAAATAACTACTTTTTTTTTTACCTTTTTTATTTATTAGATGTCAAAAACCCAAAAGCAAATGAAAAAGATGCATTCATCTACAAATCAACTACCATTTTTTCGGTCAGGAACTACACTTGCTCACCCTATTTAGGGTAGCGGGGTTAATGGATCCGTTTTTTTTTTTTTTCCTCAATCGGTTAAGTTTTGGATTTATGTATATGATAAAACAAAATCATATACAAGCAAATATGATGCACATTGCTGATATATCTTTATATCTATTATTTTTGTTTTCTATTGTTTTAACTTCGTTATAGTATACCTTCGTCTATGTTTTGGTCAAAAATCAAGCAACGATAATGCAACCAAACTTTCTGTTGTGAGGTATGATGCTTGAATTGATGAACAACAATAAGGATCACTCAGAAATGTAATGAACAAGTGACACAAAGATTTATACGAGGAAAAAGCCCTTGATCAATGAATGATCTCCGGCATAAAAAACCTCGGGTGATGGAAACTACCGATCACCAACTCCGATTAAACAAGAAATGTATTACAACTTCGGATAATAGCGAGCTAATTACAAGGATCACTATAGTGTATTGTGTAAAAATGTGTATGAAATTGCTAAGCGAATTGCCGAGAGCTGGTGAGAGCAGTTGTTAGTGTGTGTGTTAGCCAAAAATAGCCAAGTGTTTCTATATAGCTCGCTACCCCGTTTAAAAATGGAAAATATCTAAGCTAACAAACATTCCGCATTTCATGCAAGTCCCCCACGAACTCCATAACGTCCACTTTAGGTAAGCACGTGCGGAATAAGTCATGGAATATGCTCCAGGAATATCGCCAAGACCAAGTCCAAGCTTGTACTCCAGCAAAACAATACCATATTCAAAGTAGACAATCGTTAGTATAAGGATCCTTAAGATGATCCATGATCCTGATCCTGCATTACTTCTGAGGATCACCAATACAAACAGAAGTAAGGATCACTAAACCCAACAGTAATTGAGGATCACTGATCATTGAGAAATCCTCCCCTAACAATTGCCCCCAAAATATAAGGAGTAATTATGTAAATAAACGAGTTGTATTTTGTTCTTATCCGTAACAAATCAACGGATAACTAGCCGTTACGAGCATGACGTCATTGAGGTGACCATCCTGCAAAACCATCATTATAAATTGAAGTTATGGATAGGGATCAATTCGCATTTAAATTCAAGAGAAACTCCCTTTAAATCCACATTCGAAGATCAAGCAGGTATCTCTCTTCCTCTTCTCCTTTTACGTTTTCTTTCTCTGTTCATCTTCTTCTCTACCCTCATGACCAAGATGATGTTAAGATCATCTCCGGCCAAGGATCACACTAAAGACAGTCCTCTTAAGAGCCAGGGGATTATCAAAGATTCGGCGAAAGAAAGATGCTGCTTCACTGACCCACAAATAGACAGGATCCGACATTGCTTTCCGGCGAACACCGATTTCAAACCGTTTGATCCCACCGTTCTAAGTGATTACGTTTCTGAAACTTGGGTAGCTTTCCCGGTCACTCCTTTCACAATAGGATACTCGTATCCTTTCCCTGAATTCACCCAGTCTTTCTTCTCCCTCACCGGCATCTCCTATATTCAAGCTATGCCAATGATCTGGAGGGTCTTATATACCCTTGAGAGGATCATTGAGCAAGAAGGAATTGCTCTAGGAATGTCGGAATTGGCAGAGATGTATGACCTCACAACATTTGGATCCCACCGATATCTATTCAAGCGTAAACCCGGTGAAGAACACCCCATCTTCAAAGCCACTAAGAATGATACCAACTGGAAACGGCGATTCTTCTTTGTCAGAATGGATTCTCTCTCTGATGGAAAGGATCTGCCAAGAAAGTGGAGCACCCATGGTAGGATAGAGGATCCTGAGAAGGATCACCAGATAACCTTGTTTTTGTATAAGGATCACTAATACCCTTTTGTTTCTGTTGTACAGCTATCTCTGTTTCACACCTTATACCATCACTTGCCACCAAGGAAAAACTTGCTGCTTTCAGAAGACTTAATCCTGCAACAAGATCATTTAAAACAAACACCCGGGATTCTCAAGAAGTATCCTCAGGTTCTGTCACTATGTCAAGTAAGTATCCTGTTTTTTGTATAGTTAAATGTTTAAATAAATAGTTAAATAGAAATAGGATAAGGATACTTATCTGTTTTGAATGTGTAGGTGCTGGAAAATCTTCAAGATCTGCCTCCAAATTCAGTGTCACTGACCTTGACACTGTTCGATCCTCAAAGAAAAAGTCTGCTGCTAGCCCCTCTGTCATAGTCCCCAAGGCAACCACTTCAAAGGGAAGAGGTGGAAAGAAAAGGAAGACCTCTGAAGCCGACAACCTAGAAGGCTTGCCTCTGATCCGTCACCAGTTCCTCGAGTACTTTGCTGAGGTAAGGATCACTTACTTAGCCTAATTATCCTGCCCACTTGAGGATCATGTGATCCTAAACTTTACATTGTCTTTTTGCAGAAATTTTCCGAAATCGAGGACTACGTAGGCAATGTTGAAGAAACTAAGCTAAAATGCCTGGACCTCCAAAAGATGATGTTGGCCAAGGATCAGAAGATTGCTTCCCTTGAAAATGATGTCAATCTGGTGAAGAGGGAACTTGTCCTGCCTCATATCACTGCTGACCAAGAGAAGAGTGAAATCACCAATGATGCCAAAGTCTCTGCTGCTATTGCTATGTACAAAACCAAGTTGCAGATGGCTCAAGAAGCTCAGGATCTTGCCTTTGACCAGAGCAGCTGGGACATAGAGGGCTGGAAGGCTAGGCTGGCTGAGTTGGAGGATGAAGATGAGGTTGACGAGGTTCTGGCAATCGAAGCTGGTGGCAGTGGCAAGGATCAGGTGAAGGATACTGGAGCTGGAGGAGATGGTGATGCAGCGAAGGTGTAGGCTGCATGAATGGGCGATGAAGGACATTTCTAGACGTAGCCGGAGCCCATTTTTTTAGAATTTGGTAGTTTATTTTGGTTGTGGTGTTTTTGTTGAACAATGATGGGTTGTATCTTGAACAATAGTAATTAGGGCTAAGGATCATGGATCCTTTGAACAATAGGTAGGATTACGAATGGTGGAGGGATCCTCTGTTTGGGGGATGAAGCCATTGTGATCCTGCCGTCTTTTGATTCCTGCACTTTCTAGACCAATGAACAATGGACACCCTTTGCCAACCCATGTGGACGGGCCACGTTTTGCTGGTAGAAACGTGGGTTGGCAATTTTGACAACCTTAAAGGGTTTAATGTTTTGTGAATAAAATAACTTTAACTTTTTGACTATATCCCGTGTTGCTATCCTTGTTAGTATTTTACTTTTCAATTGTTGTGATGTGCATTTTGTTTTAACTTATCAAGTAAAGTAAAAATTTAACAAATATCCTCAAAAATTTTAGGATATGATCAAGGATAACATATCCTATAGTCGATAAGTTTTGAAAAGTAATATAGTTTAAGAATCACAAGTTCAGTTGTCAAAGGATAAGGGTTACTTAAATGAACAATGGATAAGATCAAAATAGTTAAGGATCATACCTGAGGATCCAAGTTAGGATCCCAACCTTTAACACTTGTAATTGGGATAACCCAAAAGACAAACCTTAGTAGAAAGTAAGGATGAAGGATCCTTGGTCGTTTATCTCCAAAAACCTGAAATAGGATACAACTTGGGACTAAGCCAATACAAGATAAGAGTTAGTAACTAGGGACAAGCCCAACAATTCTGGGGACAAGCCCAATATACTGGGGAAAAGCCCAAAGGATAACTGGGGACAAGCCCAAAGGATCGTGTGTAAACTGGAGTATGGCCCTCACTGGCGACTATCCAAACTTAGTGACATAAAAATGCCAAAACCTTAGCTAACGTGAAAACGTTAGAAACCTTAGGAACGGATGCATGGTACGTTTACCATTATACGTAAGATCCTGAATATAGCCAGTACAATGAAATTGTCAGCCCCTAAAGCGAGAACTGGTCCCATTGCCATGAACTATACCAGGATCATCGTGCGCTACTGGCGAAACTGGGGACAGGCCCAAACTGGGGTTAAGCCCGAATAACTGGGGTCAAGCCCAAATAACTGGATACTTCTGTGGATACTCAATCCTTAGTTAAGGATACCTGAACCTTCAAAACTCAGAATCAAGTGAAAGGAGGATAAAGGATACAGGATCCTTATCCTTATATAGGATAATTAGAAAATGAAAGAGTTAGAGATCAGAATATTACCAGAATGTGGATCATTTGCCTTATCAGGATCCTTCAAGGATACTTGTCATGTTAGGATCATGGGTCCTGATCACATGAAATATTTCTTCAAATGGACAGCATTTCAAGCTCTTGGTAGCAAATCACCTTCCATTGTTAGTAATCGATATGCCCCCTTTCCTGCCTCAGCTTCAATCAAATAGGGGCCTTCCCATTTTGGTGCCAACTTTCCATCAGCAGAATTGGTGGTATTCTGAAATGCTTTCCTTAATACCATATCACCAACTTGGAATTTCCTGATCCTGACATTTTTGTTGTAGGCTCCAGCCATCCTTTGTTGATAACTAGCTATCCTTATCCTTGCCAAATCCCTGATTTCTTCTATAGTATCCAAGTCTTGAACCAAGTTTTCAGCGTTCTCTTCAGGACCACGAATGCTTGTTCTTGCAGTTGGAACCACCATCTCTGTAGGGATCACTGATTCTGCCCCAAATACCAAAGAAAATGGAGTTTGGCCTGTGGCATTCTTGGGAGTTGTCCTATCAGCCCATAGCACATAAGGTAGTTCTTCTGCCCATTTTCCTTTCTTAGATCCAAGCTTCTTCTTCAAATTGTTGATGATGATCTTGTTGGATGATTCTGCCTGACCATTAGCTTGTGGGTGGTCTGGTGTTGATGTTATCATCTTAATCCCCCAGCTGTCACAAAAGTTAGTAGTTCTATTCCCAATAAATTGGGATCCATTATCACAAATAATCTCAGAAGGGATACCAAATCTAGTAATAATGTTTCTTTTAATAAAGGATATAACTTCCTTTTCTCTGACTTGAGCAAAGGCTTCAGCCTCTATCCACTTAGAGAAGTAATCAGTCATAGCGAGCATGAATATTTTTCCACCAGGTGCCTTAGGAAGCTTTCCAACTATATCCATTCCCCATCTCATGAATGGCCAGGAAGAGGATATAGGATGCAAGAGTTCTGCTGGTTGGTGAAGGATATTACTATGCCTCTGACAAGGATCGCACTTCTTGGCATACTCCACAGCATCCTTCTTCATAGTGGGCCAATAGTATCCTGTCCTCAGGATCCTTAAGAATAATGCCCTGCCCCCAGTGTGGTTTCCACAATCTCCTTCATGGAAATCCTTTAAGACTTCTTGGATTTCAGGATCCTCAATGCATCTTAGATATGGTCCTGCAAGAGATCGTTTATACAACATATTATTTAATATTGTAAATTGAGATACCTTAATTTTGAAAGCCCTTGGGTTTTCTCCTGTAGGAATCTCTCCATGTTGTATATATCTCATGATTGGGAGGATCCATGATCCTGAATGAGGTTGAGTATCACCACTAGGGATGATTGCAGAATCTTGTCATATCTCCATAGCTACATGATCCTCGATAGCAGGGGTCAGGATATGGATAATAGGGATCCTTATATCCTCAGGAATCTTCAAAGATGATCCTAGATTGGCTAATGCATCAGCCTCTGCATTCTCTTCCCTTGGTACCTGTGTCAAACTAAAGGAAACAAAAGAGAGTGCCAATTCTTTGACTATCTCCAAATATTTGATTAGTTTTTCACCTTTAACAGCATAGGATCCATTAAAGTGGTTAGTGATTAATAATGAATCTACATGTACCTCAAGATACCTGATCCTCATATGCTTAGCAATTTGCAAACCAGCTATCAAGGCTTCATACTCAGCCTCATTGTTGGTAGTTTGAAATTCACAAGCTATGGAGTGGGGTATTATGTCCCCATGTGGCGATTTTAGTAGTATTCCAAGTCCTGTTCCTTTTACATTGGAGGATCCATCAGTGAATAGTATCCAAGGATCCTTGGTTTCTTCAAGCTGTTGGACTTCTAATTCAGCCTCCTTTTGCAAATCACTACTAAAATCTGCCACAAAGTCAGCTAAGGCTTGGGATTTGATGGCAGTCCTTGGTTCATATCTTATATCATATGCACTTAGCTTCACTGCCCACTTAGCCATCCTTCCTGACATTTCAGGTTTCCTGAGAACATTCTTAATAGGAAAATTAGTATTAACAATAATGGCATGAGTCTCAAAATAATGTCTTAATTTAGTAGATGCCATTATTAATGCAAGGATAAGTTTTTCCAAATGTGAATACCTGGATTCAGCATCAAGTAAACTCTTACTTACATAATAGACAGGATGTTGTGTACCTTCGTGATCCTTAACAAGGACCGCACTTACTGCTTTTGAGGATACTGCTAAGTATAAGGATAATATATCCCCTTTTTCTGGTTTCATCAAGGCCGGGGCTGAGGATAGGTAATCCTTAAGAGCTTTGAGGGCACTTTCATGCTTCTCAGTCCATTCAAATTTCTTGTTCTTCCTCAAGATGTCATAGAATTCCTTGCACTTTTCCAAGGATTTGGATATGAATCTGTTCAAGGCTGCGATCGTGCCTGTCAATCTTTGCACATCCTTAACATTGGCAGGAGATTTGATATTCACTATAGCCTTGATTTGCTCCGGACTTGCTTCAATGCCCCTCTTTGTCACCATATAGCCTAAGAATTTACCCGCCTTAACACCAAAATGGCACTTGGAAGGATTTAGTTTCATATTAAATTTATCAAGGATATTGAATGCTTCCTCCAAGTCTTTGAGGTGATCCTCAGCTTTCTTGGATTTAACCACCATGTCATCAATATAGACTTCCATAGTGTGTCCAATTTGTGCCTTGAACATCATATTGACTAGCCTTTGATAAGTAGCACCTGCATTCCTTAGTCCAAATGGCATAGCAATATAACAATATATACCAGTTGGGGTCATAAAGGCTGTATCCTCTTGATCAGATGGTTCCATCTGAATTTGTTGAAATCCAGATGAAGCATCAATAAAAGTTAACCACTCATGACCCGCGGTAGCATCCACCATGGAGTCAATGTGGGGTAATGGGAAAGGATCCTTGGGACATGCCTTGTTTAAATCAGTAAAATCGACACATACCCTCCACTTTCCATTTTTCTTTTGAACAACAACCACATTGGCTAACCATCTTGGATACTTAACCTCTCTTATCATACCTGCTCGAAGTAGCTTATCTACCTCTTCCTGGATAATAGCATTCCTTTCAGGTGCAAACTTCCTCCTCTTTTGATGAATTGGCTTGAATGACCTGTCAATGCCAAGTTTATGAGTAATTATATCCTTAGATATACCTGTCATGTCTTCATGTTTCCAGGCAAAGGTGGTTTTCCTTCTCTTAAGGAAGGATACTAGCTCTTGTTCGATGTCGCTAAGGATCCCTGATCCTATGAAGATCTTGGATTCAGGATCATCAGGATCCATGAGGATTTCTTTCAAATCATGTTCTCTCGCCTCCAAGACATCTCTTGAAGGATACTTTAATTGCTATTGCTCCCTTGGTCTTGAGGCTGGCTTCATTGATGAGGTATAGCAATTCTTAGCTTCTTGTTGATCACTCTCAATTTTCACCACTCCCCAAGGACTTGGAAGCTTTACACATTGATGATAGGTAGATGGAACTGCCTTCATATCATGTATCCATGGCCTGCCAAGGATAACATTGCAACATGATAAGCAATCTATAACACAAAATTTTTGATAAGAATGCAATCCTTCAATATAGATTGGGAGTTTGATGTCCCCCAATGTATTCTTAGTTTCTCCACTGAATCCCACAAGTACTGAGGATCTTGGGATAATATCAGACTCCGGGATATTCATCTTCTTGAGGACATCAAGCTGAATGTTGTTCACAGAGCTTCCTCCATCTATAAGGATCCTGCGAACAAAGTGGTTAGAAATAAACAATGTGATTACAAGACCATCATGATGAGGATCCTGGACATCAACACGATCATCCTCATCAAAGGTTATGACTTTATCCTGTGTGACAACGGAGGTCCGGACGGGTCTGTCTCCATTATCCATCTTGGTTTCCTTAGCATGTCTTTTTGCTGCTGAAAAGGAAGTACCACAAATGTTTGATCCACCGGATATAAAGTTTATGACTTGTGCATCTGCTGGAGGAGCAGGAGCCTTTTCCGGGATCCTTTCAGGATCCTGGATCCTTGACTTCTTCCGTCCCAAGAGTTCCTTCAAATGCCCCTTGCTCAACAAGTAACCAATTTCCTTTCTTAGTGCAATACACTCTTCAGTGATATGCCCAAAATCCTCATGATATGCACACCACTTGGACTTATCCTTTGTAGCGGCTGGTTTATCACTTTTCCTTGGCCACCTAGCTTTCTCACCTAGATTCTGCATTGCAAGGATTAGTTCATTGTTATCAACAAAAAAACAGTATTCAGAAATAGGAGGACAATCCTCATCATCCTCTTCTTGTTCTACTGCATGCACGTTTTGGTTATCAGATCTGTTGTAGGACTTGGATTTGTTGTTCCTAAAGTAGGATCCTTGTTTATCCTGTTTCGAGGATCCTGTTAATCTATCCTGGATCCTCTTGTCATCCTCTAGGCGGATGAACCTAAGGGCCCTGGTTCTTACTTCATCAAGATTCCTGCAAGGGGTCATAACAAGATCATCATAGAATAATGAATCCCTAAGCAATCCCATTTTAAAGGCTTCTACAGCCATAGCAATATCCAAGTTAGGAATATCCAAGAATTCTTTACTAAACTTAGTGATGTAATCTCTAAGTGATTCATTTTGACCTTGAGTTACCCTATATAAATCACTAGTTAATCGTTCAAATTTTCTACTATAAGAGAATTGACTATTAAACAAGTTAACTAGATTAGCAAATGAAGTAATAGAGTAAGGGGGAAGACTTAGCAGCCATTTAAGAGCAGATCCTGTGAGTGTGGATCCAAATCCCTTGCATAGACATGCTTCTTTTAACCTTTCAGGAATTGGATTGATCTCCATCCTCTCCCTGTATTGAGCTACATGCTCCTCTGGATCCGTTGAACCATCATACAGTTTCATGGATGGTATCTGGAATCTTTTGGGTATCTCAGCATCACATAAGGGTGGTGCAAAACGAGATATCCTATGGCTACCGTCTGCAATTTCAGGAATGGGTTTAACCACTCCTGGAACACTGGATATCATATCCTTGAGCTTCTGTAACTCCCTGGCCATAGCCTGATTGATACTTGTATCCTGCATTAAGCCATGGTTAGTGTTGTATGAATTATTAAATGTGTTACCTCCCACAGGATTCGTGTTTGGAATTCCAGATGTGTATCCATATTGGCGGGATTCTGGTATGATTGAAGGACCAGATGAAGCAATGGTTTGCATAGGTATGAAGTCTACTTGATGAACATCCGAGCTCTGGGGCTGCATACTTCTCAAGAATCCTTGATCCTGAAAGACGTTGGATCCTTGAAGTCGAGATCATCCTTGAACCTGAAAGGATCCTGGGACCAGAGAGGATCCTGGGTCATGGAAGGATCCTTGGATTGGGAAGGATCATTGGACCTGGGAGGATCCTCCCCTAACAGTCTAAAAGTGACTATTACCACATAAAATGTAGTAGTAAAATATAAGAATGTTATATGTGATAATGTAATATTACCACTTTAGTATATTAAATTTTACTTATGCTTATAAAAACCTTTTGGACATAATATTTATTATTTATATTGAGTACCCGTACCATATCAAACGAAACCAAAATTCAATCAAACCAATTATAGGGAGGGGGTCCAATTTTTTTATCATTCTTGAGAACGGCCCTTATTAATAGGCACGTGTGTATATGTAGTGTACGATCTTATCATCTTGTTTTTCTAACAACATACACATGTGCATGCATGTAAAGCTATAATACAACTTATAAATTTACAAAAGTATGTAGGGTATGCGCGTGCATATAATTTAAAGTGCCCTCGACCCTTTTGCCATATTTGACCCTCTTGTTTGGTCATTTGACTAAATGTCTAATCAGTGACGGATTTAGAAAATATTTGTAGCGGTAACGTTTTATAAAAAAAAACGGTAATAAAATCAAAAAAATGTCAAATTTTTCCAAATTTACAATACCATCGGAGCATCAAGCGGTAGCGGAGGCTACCCCTTCCCCTACGGTAGGTCCGCCCCTGCGTCTAATTAGAGTTGGATTTTTGGCATGAGTTGGCTCAAGTTTTATATCTGCTGAGGTCGAGCTTTAAGTTTTCAAGTAGAACCAAGTTGGCTCGTTTACTTTGAGCCAAGCTCGAACTAAGGTTGGCTTGGCTCAATAACCAACCTTAGCCGTATGAGTTAGTTCTTTAAAAAAATATAATGTAAAGTTTTTTTTTTTTTTTTTCAAAAACAAATCCAAAATATGAATAATGTTGGAGTATACATATATAAGCATGTAGAAGATAAACTATATAACCAATAACTTTTAAATAAATACAATCTTAAAACCAGTAGTACCATCAAAAATAATTGGGTTATTGGATTTTATCACCCCTAATTATTGGCTATTGGCCACTGCCACCCCCAACTATCACTTTGACGCCCGCCACCCCCAACTTAACACTTAGTGTGTTCTGTCACCACGTCGTTAACTGATCACTAACTTTTGATCATGTTACTATACATTTGGGGTGTCCTAAGATCCCTAAAACCTTCCTAAGATCCCTATGACACCCACAAAAGTATAGTAATGAGATCTAAAGTTAGTGATCAGTTAACGATGTGGTGACAGAATACACTAAGTGTTAAGTTGGGGGTGACGGACGTCAAAGTGATAGTTGGGGGTGACATCGGCCAATAGCCAATAGTTTGGGGTGATAAAATCCAATAACCCAAAATAATAGGGTGTTTATCATACATACACAAAAACAGCAATCCCACAACTTGATGACAATCGGCATTATAGTATAGCAATCTTTAATATGCTTATGGGCAATGTTTTTAAACCCGGACCGGGCCGGCCGGTCGGACCGGTCCGGCCGGGATCCGGAGACTGCAGCGGGCCGGTCCCATTGTTTGAGCCGTTTCAACAACGGGCCGGTGGTCGGTCCGGGATCCGGGCGGTCGGGCCGGCGGGTCATAGCGAGGGTCAGGCCGGTCACATTATATTGCCTTCATGTTCCTCATTAAAGCTGCAACTGGGTTTAATCAGACCTGTTTTAGGCGAAGATCTAGACCTGGTGGTGATGAATGGCGGTTGGGAGGTGGTTCTTGTTGGTGGGTGTTGATGGTGATGGACGGCGGAGGTGGGTATTGATGGTTGTGATAGTGGCGGATGTGAGGTGGGGATGGTGGTGGTGTGCGGGTGTGTGTGGGGGGATGGTGGTGGTGGTACGGTGGTATAGTATGGTGATGATGGTGCTGTGTGGTGAAGCTGGAGAGAAAGAAAAAACACAGCAAGTGTGTGTTCGTGTGTTTGCTTGTGTGTTTAATGTGTGTATGAAGAAAAGAAAGTGTATAACCTAACATGCTTCATAGATGCAAAAAAGTCATGGCATTCCCCCATAAAATTTTTAAGTTCCCAATGTATCATCATTAAAAAGGCCAACTATATTCCTAAAACAAGTTATACATTTAAATATATAAGTCATTTACATCTAATGTAAATCCGGGTCGTAAATCCGGTCGGACCGGTCCGACCTTTGACCCCGTAAGGCGACCGGGTCGACCTCCGGTTCGGTTCTGAAAACATTGCTTATGGGCGATTGGGCGTTAAGATACTTCATTCGTACGTCTATCAATCAGTAACAACACCATGTTCTCTCTCTATGGATGTGAAGAATTTCAACAACACCATGCGATGAATCAGTAATCATCATCCATAGGGTATGGTCCATCTCCTCATCATTGTAATGATATGACAACAAATAGGCAAGATAATGAGCACATCAACTAAATACAGGTTTAAGAACCTTAGAAACAGAATATTGTGTTCAATTACACATGAGAATGTTTAATTCAAGCGTAGAACAACGATACAAACAACAAATTGAAACTATAACTATACCAATTCATGAAAAAAAAAACGGTACAAAAGCCAAACGGAAACATCAAGTTTTAGAAAATCAATCGAGAAACATTTTATGTCCGTTTCACAAGTTTCGGCTCACATCAAGGATATCGCATCTAAACGAAAACTCGGTATGTAACCTACCTTAAACATATGACCCATAGCAATCAAACCAACATCTAACCTCTCCCTTTGAGATAAAACACCAATCAAATTTTCGAAAGTTTCTTGACGGGGTATGAGCCGATTCTTCACCATGTACGCCAACCAGTATATTCCCGCTGCAACATATCCTTTATCGCTTAATCCAATTATGACATCATGATTAATACACGCAGAAGCAGGTTCCACACCCTTATCCTGCATGTCCTTCCAAAGATTTTTAGCTTCATTGATCCTTTTCATTTCGTAAAGTTTTTCTATAAGCGGTCCATACGATGCAGATGATGGCTGCAGCCCATGGTTCACGAGTTCGTTCAAAAGGTTCAATCCCTCGGTTAACTTACCTTCGTTACAAAAACCCCTAATCATAGAATTGTACGTTACCACATCTTTAGAAACGTTTTCTTGAGACATTTGATTAAACAGTTGAAAAGCTAAAGATGTTCGTCCATGTAAGCACAAACCGCTAATCATAGTGTTGTACGCGATCACATTTTCTCCATAACCTTTATCTTGCATTTCGTTGTAGAGATTTAGCGCGTTTTCTACGTCGCCTATTTTGAAATACCCGTATAAGAGCGTGTTATATGTGTATAGATTCGGTTTGATTCCCTTTTGTATCATCTCAAACCATAACTTTCTTGCTTCACCGAACCATTTGATTTTACAAAGACCGCGAATCATTGTCGTGTACATGATTCTATCCGGCGCATACCCTCTATCTTTAAGATCGTTAAATATACGTAACCCTTCACGTTGCATGCTTTTGAGGCACAACGCGTGTATAATTTGTTGATAAGTATAAAGATCAGGGTTAACACCTTTTGCAATCATGATATGAAGAAGAGCGGATACTCGTGAATACTGTTTATCCAATATAAACTCGAACACCAACTTGTCGAACGAAACCTTGCGAGGAACATACCCATCATCCACCATTTGCTGAAAAAGTTCATACCCTTTCGACACATTTTTCTCCAAACAAAACGCTTGGATCAAGCAATCAACCGTATCAACATCCACACCGACACCAAGCTCCATCATCTCACCATACAACTTCCACACAACATCATTACACCCGTCTTTAACCGAACCTCGCAAAACACAATTCCAAGTTTCCAACGACGAACAAACCCCTCTCTTAGTCATTTCATCGAACACCTAGAGTGCATCTTCAACCATCCCACTTTCACACAAACACCTCACATACAACTCAAAACCATTCGCATCCGGCACAAATTTCGTAAATTCAAGAAAACTCTTAATCGCATTCGCCGCCTTATTTTCGACGAGTGAATCAAATATCAAACAACAAGTCGACCGATCGGGCGAATACCCGAATGTCGAACCGAGCCAATACAAAAGCCGAATCGATAAAAATGCATTCTTTTGGTGCATAAACACTTGATTTAACAAACTAGAATCCAAGAAACTAACATTAGGGAAATCTAACAGTAGTGTGTTTTCCCATCTGGGTTTTGACCTAATTGTTGCACAAATTTCTTTCACAACGTCAGTTGAATGTTGGGGTTTATCATCGGATACGATGTTTCTAACGGGTTGTTTAGGGTTTTGGATGATTTTGGGGGGTGGTTTACGGAGTAATTGAGTTAAGGAGGATGGTGTTCTTGACATTGATGTATAATATGCTTACAGATTGATGTATATGTAATGGAGAATCATTGGATATTGCTTACCGATCTGAAGAACAGAGTGCTTACTGTAGCAACCCGAAACATCAAGTTTAGTGTCAATTGTGAAAGAATTTACGGGGTTTAACGATTGATGAAAGAAAAAGAAAAAGTGTGATAATGGTGAAGATTGTTATTTGTGGTGCGTTATTCAGGGGTTGAAATGAAAAACCAAATTGGAAGGGTTTTTTTTGCCATTTAAAGGTTCGGTTTTAACACTTACATATGATAGAGGTCAACAAAGGCTCGAGAATTACTCGTAATCGACTCGGTTAAAAGCTCAAACAAGTTGACGCATAATGAGCCTAAGCATGAGCCTGAAACTGTAGGATCGGTTTGTGACCCGAACGAGTCGTTCAGAAGAGATTTATCAGTTTCAGAGGCGGAAACTAAGAAACCGATTGTCGAAACAGCTTGCGTATCACTTTAACACAGATTATATTGATATACAATCGTTTACAATCAGTCCTCACACCGGCAGCACCTCGGTATGGAATTTCAGAAACCGTTACAAAAGAAATCTACACAATCCTATTTATAACCTTCAGATTTCGCTTGGAAATACTTCAAGCGAAATCCACTATGATTACATTCAAGCGAAATCTACAATCTAACTTTTCAAGCGAAACCGACAACCTATAAACATGTAACATTCTGTTTTGTCTCATGTGTAAACTAGCAATCTGATCATTTGTTATGATGATGTCATTGTTGTGATGTCATCCTTGATGTCACACAAGTGATGTCATCATTCTATAAGATGATGTCACGCTTGATTAGATCTGCAACGAACCTGAGACTCGACATAAGACGAAGACGACAGATGAATGCACTAACAGACTCCCCCTCAGATGTTGACGAGTCTTAAATGTCGAGTATTCTCAATCTTCAGTCTTTATCAGTCTCTTTTCTTTCTTAGGATATACCAGGATCTTCTCTTTGGCTCTAACCTCGTCAGACTCCCCCTCTCATCATGATGGGATCGCTGTCTGGAATTAGCTATCACCTTGAGATTAATCTCTGGCTTTAACTCTGTTCAGCTCAACTCCTGCACACATTTTCTCACCACCACATAAGTTTTTACTTAAAAGCAATAAGAAAAACTTACTGGAAATAGTTACATCAAGTTCAAATTAATGACCTTGATTAACTAAACTCAATTTCTTTCTCAAAACAAATTTCAACTGTTAAACTCACACTCCCAAACCTGTTCATCCTGTTCAGCACTCGGAATTTTGAAAATCAGCTTTCCAACATCAGTTGTCGAAAATCTTTTTGGACTTTTCAAAATAATGAAACATGAATGCAATAACAGAAATTAACTACAAAAATAAAATATGTACAAACATATTTTTGTGAGTTTGTGTAAGAGGATCATATCAGTTTATGTGACCAATCACTAGCACCGTTAAGCTTTAAACATTTTTAGTTCTAAACGATTCACGTAGATTGACGATATTGTTGTCCACATAAACTCAATCTAAAAACTTTCAATCTGCTTACCGATACTTTAAGGTATTTTAAGATAGCACTAAAATTCTTATGGACCCCACGATCTCAGCATATCCCCTCATCATGCAATACACTAACTCAAGTAATGCCTTTAAACTTTTATCAGCTGTGATTTGTGCGAAAAACAAAGCAGAATGTTTAAACATTAACAATCAGGTCGATACTTCCGTATACGCAGAGAAAGTCCAATGTTTAAACAAAATAAGAAAATAAAAATAAGTTGAAGTTGTTTAGGCTTTAACCACCAGGTCGATACTTCCGTATACGCAGAGGTGATCCAAAGCTTAAACGAAACACCAAAGAAAATAAAGCAGAATGTTTAGGCAACAACATCCAGGTCGATACTCACGTATACGCAGAGGATGTCCGATGCTTAAACAAAATAAAGAAATAAAACAAGTTTAAATCTTTGCAAAATAAAATGCACAATCACAGCGACTTTTCAGCAAAGTTTGTAAAAGTTCACAAACTTAACCAGTTTTATGTCTTTCGACATTCAGCGATTACTGAGCAGGTACACAGTCAAGAAGGACAAAACTAAGTACTATGCTTTCGACCATGTTTCCCACTAGAACTAGACTTTTTTATTTAGATTTGTATCGTTATCGCAAATCTACTAGTCTAGCTGAGCCTACCGTCACATCTTTAGTGAGACCGTTTATCACATTTTATCTCTCCATTTCTTTAGCATGCTGTGACAGTCCAACTGATCTACTATCATTTCCTCTTTTTGACAACAAAAACTCATTTTGAATTTTTATCATGTTTTTTGCTTTTTCAAATTTTCAAATTTTTTTAAAATTTTTACTCCCCCTAAAATCAAAATATGTTTCAATTTTGATTTTCTGGGAAAATTTGAAAACAAGCTGTACAAGAAATGTGACAACATGATGAGAATCACTTCAATTCTCCATTCACTTGACATGAACAATCAGAACTCCCCCTCACAATAAACTATTTTCCCATTGATTTCAAAACACTTAAGTTTGTTTTAATCAAAATGGTTTTTCCGGAAAATAAGTTTTGTGAGTCATTTCTCAATTATGGGGATCTTTCATCACTTTGTTTTCTTCAATCACTTGTAAAAAACTAACATTTTTAAGATCAATCCACAAACATCACTTGTAGAAAATCAAGTACAACTTAATGTCCTTGATTTACCACTTGTAAGTCGAAATATCACATTCGTGAATTTCTCAAGAAATGTGCCGATTCCTGTTCCACGCTTACCAACCTGGGAACTCCGGCAAGTCGGGTTTTTCTATTTAAACAGACTCACCCAAGCCTGACGGTCCTTGGGTGATTTTGAATTCTTGTTCAACAATGGTAGAAAATTTGCATCATCTATTGTTATACCAGAATTCTCTACTTTTACCTCAACCAATGGCTCCTCTGGCTTTGACGAACCAGAATCATTGCCTGCACATGGCTTGTCTGACTTTGACCTGTCAGATTCATCGCCTGAAGGTGGCTTGTCTGACTTTAACACATCAGATTCATCGCCTACCATTTTCTTCTTCTTCTTTCCCTCTTTCATCCTCAGATTTGTATCTGATGAATTCGTCTTGCTTGACTTTGCAATCGAGGGAGTTGATTCATCAGAACTCTTATTCAATCTATCCGGTGAACCCGAGGACAAGATCTTCTCTAGATACTCTCTAGCCTTCTTTCTCTTCTTCCTCAGTCTGTCTTTCTGCCTTTGAGAAAGTTTCACTTACGTTTCTTGAACTTTAGGTTCTTGAACCTTCTGTTCTTTGGGCTTGACATTGACTGGTTTCTTTGCCATCTTCTGAGAATTAACCCTCAGTCTTTCATTTGATATCCTTGGGCAATCTCTGGCAATGTGACCTCTAATATTGCAGTTAAAGCATCTTCTCGTCTCATAATTCCAACTTTGGCAGTTAACAGCAATGTGTCCTTGATAACCACATCGGTAACACACTCTGTTATCGTACCAATCACCATTTTCAGCCCAAATGCTCAAATCAAAGCACTGTTTGGCTTGGTGATATTCCTTGCTCCTCTTGTTTGCTGGATTTGACTTTTGAGCATTGTGGTCCGACCTGCACCACTTATTGCCAACAATTTTAGAGTTTTCATTTTTCGATTTTTGTAATTTTTTATTGCGATTGGATGATCGATCTGATGAGCTTTTATTATCTTTTTGAACATTTTTCAAAATTTTCTCTTTTTGTTTTTGTTCCACTTTCTTCTTCAAAGGTTTTTGCTTAGAGCATTCTCCCTTTTCAGTTAATTGTGGAACAGTTTCTTGAAACTTTTCTTTTAATTTCAAAAACAATTTTTGTTTTTCGAATTTTTTATTTTCATCATCAGATTTCTCATCACAATCTTCAACTTTGACTTTGTCAAAGTTTGTGACATTGTCACTTATTGGAACAGAATTAACCGGTTTAGGACAAGGAATAGCTGAAGTATTCACAAACACCTTCAACTTTTCTTCCCATTCCTTGATTTTCTTTTGAGCACACTCTGCTTCCTTTTCAAGTCGAATAATCTTTTCAAGATGAGAATTGATTGCAATTTGTTTTTCAAGATTGTTTTTACCAAACAAATCTCTCTCATCTTCTAAAATTTTTATTTGACTTTGAAAATCTTTCTCAATTTTTGCTTTTTCATTTTCAAAATCTTTTTCTTTTTCCAAATTGTGAATTTTATTTTTCAAAACATTTTCCGAATTTTTTAGATTTTTGTTTTCTAATGACAAACTCTCAACATCCTTTAAGAGTTTGTCATTTACAAATGTCAACATCTCACAATTTTTCAGCAAAACAAGAATATGTTTATCATCAACTTTTGTCTCAACCTTTAAAGCTGAAATATTTTCAACCTGTTTCTTTTCCTCATGAACACTTTCATCCTTACTCTCTTCTTCTGATGAATAATCAAAGATAGGTGCGTCTTCTGCAACCTCTTTCTTTAACTCTGGTTCAGGATTCACAGATACAGGTTTTTCAGATTCTTCTTTCTCAATCTTGACAGCTGGAATTTGTTCAACCTGCCTTTTCACACTAGATTTGATTTGTTCTGCAGCTGTTATTGTTTTTACATCTTTCTTAGATTTGATCTCTTCGTTAACCGTTGCTGCCTTTTGATTCTTCCTTTTTGCAACTTGTTTTTCTTTTAATTTTTCAATTTTATCGGCATAAAATAACTTTCCACTACGTTGATCAGATGGAAGTTGTTGTTTAAGATTTTCAAGTTTCCGGAATTCCTCTTCATAATTGTCACTTTCTTCATCAGACGAGTGATCAAAAACCGGAACTTTTTCAACAACTTCTTTTGCTGAGACAGTTTCTTCTTCTTTCTTTGTTGGAATATACTGCTGAGCTTCATAATGCACATATGCCAACATTTCTTCAAAATCCATGTTTTCGGTAAACAATGAACTGTATCACCTTGTAAGAATACCTGTCGACAACAAACAAATGATCAGTTTAAAACGAATTTAATACTTAAAAGTGTGTGATGATTGATTCGATCTAGGACTCGTGTCGAAGATTCGTGTACTCGTTTAATGAATTCCGCGAACTGAACAAATGAACTTGCAAATGACTTCCTTGATTAGGCCGATGATTTTCTTGGACTTTTCTTAATTGCAAAATGAATCGTTAAGGATGTTGAGACTAGGGCCTAGACTTGGGCTATTCACTCTAATCTTGGGCTCAAAATGTGACTAACAACAATGCATGGGTTGATGACAAACCCACTTAGCCGACCAAAATTTAATCACAACTCTTGGATTGGACCGCACTTTTGATCAGTTCACATGCACTAAGAGTTGATTTCCGGAAAAAAAAACTTAATACCAAGCTGAAGTTCACGTGACCAAACACTTATCAAATCAATATTATTACCCAACAATTTTCAAGTGTTCTAAATTCTATTTGGCAGTCAAATCTTGATCAATACACATGGGTCGGTGACAACTTTATTAATTCACATGCTCATGAACCGACAAACTGATCAACCCTAAATGCTCATTGGACCTCAAAACCACTATTCCGAATGTTCAAGACTTTGTAACTTGACTTAATAGCCGTCAACAATTAATACTCAACAACAATTTCTGATAAAATGAATGAATCGGTGCACCAGTTCACGTGATTTTATCAAAAGAATGATTCTTCACAAACACTTATTAAATGCCCGACAAATTTTATGAATTTCTGTCGACTTCGAGAATTTTAATACAATCTGAACTACAATTTTCGAGAATTTCTGTGATTTCAATTTACGAAACCAACATGTGATTTCAATTCCCAATAATCAATGACCTGACATCCTCATTTTACGTTTCACACAACTCGACGTACACAGTCAACTTATTTCAAGCGAAATCCACACGTATTTCAAACAAACTGCTGTTTTCAAGCGAAATCCTCAATTTCGCTTCAAACTCTCACTTTTTTCAAGCGAAATCCAACATGATGTCAGCAAATAACGATCTGATTTTGGTCCGATTGAACAAGATTTAAGCCGATTCTAGATCTGAAACTCTCAAGGGTTTGTTAAAACATGTTTTCGTACAATATGTGAGAATTTGAGCCGATTTTAACCGTAAAAATTTGTTCGATTTTGAAAGAAGGTGTAGAAAATTAGAAAAAGTGACAAAAACGAGCTGTTTTGGCGAAATCTCTTCCTCCTGAGCTCTGATACCACTTGTAGGATCGGTTTGTGACCCGAACGAGTCGTTCAGAAGAGATTTATCAGTTTCAGAGGCGGAAACTAAGAAACCGATTGTCGAAACAGCTTGCGTATCACTTCAACACTGATTATATTGATATACGATCGTTTACAATCAGTCCTCACACCGGCAGCACCTCGGTATGGAATTTCAGAAACCGTTACAAAAGAAATCTACACAATCCTATTTATAACCTTCAGATTTCGCTTGGAAATACTTCAAGCGAAATCCACTATGATTACATTCAAGCGAAATCTACAATCTAACTTTTCAAGCGAAACCGACAACCTATAAACATGTAACATTCTGTTTTGTCTCATGTGTAAACTAGCAATCTGATCATTTGTTATGATGATGTCATTGTTGTGATGTCATCATTCTATAAGATGATGTCACGCTTGATTAGATCTGCAACGAACCTGAGACTCGACATAAGACGAAGACGACAGATGAATGCACTAACAGAAACAGAGTTCGTTTAGTCATCGAGCCCGATCTCGAGCCTGAAATACAAAGCTCGTTTAGGCTCGTGAGCCTTAACGAGCCCAAACATTTTTTTATATATAATAATAATGATGATGATGATGATGATAATATTGACGAGCCGAACTTAAGCCGGGCTTTGGCTCATTTAAGCGAGCTCAAGTCGAGCTCGAGCTTATGATTTTACTCGCGAGCCCAGCTCAAGCTTTGGCTCATTTATCCAAAATAAAATAAAAACATCATGTCTTTTTTTAAGGGGAATTGGCCTGTAATAATCCCAACTAGAGGTCTTTGGCCATTGACAGTCCCACCTTGAAATATTCCCCCCACCAGTCCCACCTTTCATTTATTTTTCCTACACCGGTCCCCCGTTAAAAAAAATTAACAGAGTTATCTTTTTTTTTTCCAAATTACAAACAGTTTTTTACGAATTTTGATCAGAATGACGATACGAGTCCATTGATGTAAAACTTACCTCGAAACGGTGCTCCAAACGATGAAAACGACGCTTCAATTCGGGTGTTTAAATTTCCAATTAACAAAAATAAGTCATTTGGAGCATCATTTCGAGGTAAGTATTACATCAATGGACTTGTATCGTCGTTCTGATCAAAAGCCCTAAAAAAATTTGTTTGTATTTTAGAAAAAAGCTTAACTTCGTTAAGTGTTTTTTAACAGGGGACCGGTGTAGGAAAAATACGTGAAAGGTAGGACTGGTGGGGGAGAATATTCAAAGATGGGACTGTCAATGACCAATAACCTCTAATTAGGATTATTACAGGTCAATTTCCCTTTTTTAATAATCAAATATTTCTAAAAAAGAAAAGAAAACACCACCAACCCAAACAAAAACATGCCTAATAATTAATTACATTACACTACTTTAAAATGGTACAAAAAGACCAAAAACAATAATAAGGGAGGAGGGGTGGTTCACTAGTGATAGTTTCTATCACTCCCACTATCCAATCAAATCATGCCATGTCAGCACCCAATATTCTATCACTAGTGATAGAAATGTAGGGGGGGTGGTATCACTAGTGATGGAATTCTATCACTCCCAAATTTTTTTAATTTTCATTTTAAAATTAGAAATTAAACACTAAATTATAAATTTCACTATTTTTTTTATTTTAAAGGTTCGTCACACTAAAATTATAAAGGTTCGTCAAACACTAAAAAAAGCCCAAAAGCCCAGCCCAATTAAAGGTTCGTCCAACTTAAAAAAAAAAAAGTAATTGAGGGTTCGTCTAAGTGAAAGGTTCGTCAAGTAATTCACAAAATGTGAAAGGTTCGTCAAGTAATTCAAACTTTTCAACGCGTGATGTGTTTAACGCGTTTTTTTTTTTGTTCGGCGGCGGTGTTCCGTTTTCGTTTCACGCGTTATAGGGGTGGTATAACGGACCACCCCGTGTGCTCTAATAGGATTACAACCATTTAGACACAAAATCTTCCTTTTTTACTTAATTAACATCAAATTGTCCGGTTGTCCATAATAATCGTAACATTTGCATGTTTATGAGTTATGACATTGTCGATTAGTGGTGAGCAAAAAGAGTGGGTATGGATTTGTACCCGACTTAAAAACAGAAGTTACATACCCAATTTCATATCTGACCCTACCTAGTTTAATAATCGGTTACACTGTTACATACTCTATGATTTGTAACTAGTTCCGGGCTGGAACTGGAACTAAAAACCTTGAACCGGAACCAAAACACACCCAATCACTTTCTTTTCAAAACCGGGTCTCTTTCCGACCCATTATTGCAATACCCGGTTTCGACCATCTTGACCATACCCGGAACATATTTAAAAAAAAAAAAAAAAACCTGATTTGTACACTACCATATCTGATCATGCCTATGATCAAAATTCAAAACACCAATAAATAACTAAAAAACCATAGGTTGAACTCAAATGAACAAAATCTAATCTTATGTACATATGAATCTTGATTTCTAAAGAATATGCCAACAACACTGTACAAAACACCCAGACCATTTCATTAAATTCAAGGTGAAGCACCCCACAAAACCTCTGCAATAATAGTAGCAGCTTCCGCTTCACAAACACAAGCATCTCTAACTCTCTTCAACACTTCCTGCTTCAATGCCCGTTTCTCCCGTCGCCTCAACCCTTCACCCACCTCCAACTGCACCGCAAATCTCGCCACACAGCTCGAAAACGGATGCCTCTCAATATTATTATTGTTATCACTAGTCCTCACAGGACACGATCCTGAAAGATACGACAGATAAAAATATATGAGTATTTACAAGTACGTTAGTTAGTTTACACCTAAAAAACATTATTATTAGTCCTCACAGATAAAAATATATACGAGTATTTAGAAGTACGTTAGTTAGTTAACACCGAAAAAACATTATTATCACCACACCTTGCATTTCATTTCGCTGCAATTCCACAAGCTTCTTCACCAAATCCGCCTTCAACATCGCTTCAACCGCCTCTTTCCTACCAAAATAACCGATCTCCATCACGCACTCCATCGCCATTGCTCCAACCGACATCTCGTTACACGTTAGTAAGTTTATTATATTCACGATTTCACGTTTCGATTCTATCTCATCAACTATAGGACTTTTAATTAACCTAATTAGCATACCTAGGGCTTGTAACGATCTAACCGACGATAATTCAATTAACGCGCGAATAATTTCAGTTTCTCCGATTAAAACTTGACCTACGAACACATCCTTGTTGAATCTAATCAATTCTGTTATCGCAAACGCTGCAGCTTCTCGAACATTCTTCGAGTGGTTCGAGTACTTACCTTTACCTTTACTTGTTGAATCGCACAAAATCGATTCAAGTTCGTTGAACACCTTCGATCTAAGGATCGAATCCTGTAGATCTCGATCAAAACCTCGAGCAATTCGTTCTTCGAATTGTTCGATTAAATCGATCAACACCTCCTCTTTAAGTTCGTTACCTCTACGGAGCGTTTGCGTTAGGGTTTCAACAAACTCTCGATCGATCCACCGGTCAATCTCCGACTCGATTGAACCAGCGAGTTTAGAAATCTCGTGTGAGTTGACTCGGCGGATGATGAACGATTTGAGTCCATTGTGGCGTTGAACGGGCGAGTTTATGAGTGTTTTGAGAGCGGTTAGGTGAGTGGATAACGGCGTTAGGTGAGGATCGTTGGAGAGGATGGAGTCTGATTCGTGTTCGAGCTCCAGAAGAGCTTTAATGGCGGGTGAGTTGGAGAATGTTGTGTTGGGGTTTTGGTGGAGTTGGTGTGAAGCTTGTTTGAGAGCTTTGAGGATTTGGAGAACTTGTTGTGAGTTGTGTTTAGGGTTGAAGATGAAAGCTTCAGGATCGGTTTTCATGGCGGATTGTAAGGAAAAGTGGTAACGAAAGTGTTTGTTAATATAAAAAGGTGTAAGTTAAGTTGACCCGGATGTAACCGGTTTACGTATTACTTTTTGTTTCTTTTTGTTTTTATTTATTAATAATTATTAATTATTAATTATTAATTAATTAATAATATTTGAATGGCCCATTTTCGTTTGGGAAGGTACAAGAGTTGTTTCACGATGGTGATGTGTTTGTGGTGGTGATGTATATCGCGGTTGTGGAAGTTGATTTATGGGTTATGATCGGGTGTGAGTTTATATGTGATGGTGAGATGGATGGTGGTGATGTATAGTGGTTGTGTAAGTTGATTTATGGGTTATGATCGGGTGTGAGTTTATATGTAGTGGTGTGATGGAATTTGATGGTGTGATGAGTGTTGTAGTATTTTTGTGATGATGTGATGGAATGAGGTGTCATATTTTGATTGGATGGTGAAGGTGTGATGAATGTGATAGATGCCCCTAATGCGTTAAGGTTTTATGTTATTGGTGTTGAGGCTAATTATGTAAAGATTAAACTATACTTGGGTTTTCTTGTGACAAGGATTGCCTAAAATTTATGTAGGGTGTATCTTTAGACTTATTTGAGGTCATATATAGTGAGTCTCGCCACAAAGAGTTATATTCATGACCAACCTTGAGTTTAAGAACAAGTTTTTTGGTAGAGATTTTAATGAGTAGCAAACAAACTTGATAGGAGAGTGCATAGTTGTTATAAATGAACCAAACAGGCTTGAGATGAGATGTTATTCACCGTATTGGAGGTTTGAGATTATAAATAGGGAAAATCTCATAAGTAAACATTTTTATGAAAAAAAAAACCTTTTATGAAAGGCTTATTGGACTTAAATAACCTAGTTAGTTAACTTTGATGCTACATCACTAAACAAGTGCTACATCAGACGTTATGTTATCAACAAATCCACATCACTAAATAAATGCCACATCAAATGTTAAAGCTACATGAAAAAAAGATAATTGTTTCCGGCAAAATACCACGACACGACCACCTGTCTAGTGGCAAATGACACATGTTCGAATGCAGCCGAAAACAACCAAAAAAGCAAAGGATAACAATTGGGCTAAATATACAGGTATAAATAAGTTCAGATTTCACATAATATTGATTTTGATAGTACATTTAACAGCCGTTATCTATTTCTTTTATTTAAATTAAAATTTAACAGGAGATATAAGGTCCTTATGGGGGCGTTATGCGACATGTGGCATGCCACGTCACCACGGGGCTTTATGGGGCGTTATGCAAGTTGAGGCCGTAGTCATAAAACCCCTTTGTCATCATTACTCATTATTTTAATTTTCATTTTTTTAAATTCATTTCTAAGTTTTTTTAAAATTAAAATTCATTTCATTAAATAAAAAAAAAAGAGTACAATAAATTAAAAAAAAACATTAAACTAGAATTAAAAAAAAAACATTAAACTAGAATAAAAAAAAATTACACAATCAAAGGTTATATTTTTTTTCAATCCGCTCCTTTGTGCCAACGCCATTTTCAAAGCTTTTCCCGTTAAGTGGTCGTGCGGTTTCGAGTAGAACTCAAAGTCGTGAGCCCATTGTCTATCCCGCATAATCTCCGTAACTTCGCGGTTCTCCTCGATACGTTTAGTACCGAGTTCGTGTATGTTTTGAAGTCGCTTGTTTATCTCTGAAAATGCGTTACTCATATCCGTTCCCATAGACATCAACGATGACTCGGGCTTTTTCGCCCGCCTACTTCTTCCGGGCGGTCTTGGTAGCTCCTCCACCGGTTCGTCATCCGGAATATCCTCGTTCACCTCAGTGTTTCGAGCGTCGGGGGTTGGCGTTTCGGGTTCACCCGACTCGTTTGTTTTGGACCTCTTTGACGCCGTATATTTCCCGACCGACCACTCTGAGTAGAGATGTTGGCCCATTTGGGGCTATGGCGAAGGATTTACCAACACCTCATGTACGGGAAATGGCCATTAGCATCCGTATACTCGACCAATGCCGCTTGCGTAATGTCTTCGTCCTTGCTTCCACTTTTCCATCCGGCAAAAGTGCGTTGGTACACGGTTTGAAAGTTCGTGCATTTTTTGTTTATATCGGTCCACTTGCCCGATATAGAGTCCGGTGGGCGGTATTCGTCTCCTTTACCCATGAGATCGAAAAAAAGATCTCGTATTCGGGACCAAAAAACGGATTTACTTTGATTGGTTGCTAAAAAAAAGATATAATGTTAGTCTAAAATTTAAAAAAATAAAAACTGAAAATTAATTAAAAAAACTGAAAATAAATAAAAACTGAAAATAATTAAAAAACTGAATATATAAACTGAAAAATAAATAATAACAGAAAATAAATAAAAAAAACTGCAAAAAACAGAAAAAAAAGGAAAAAACACAAAAAAAAAAAAACACAAAAAAAAAAAAAACACAAAAAAAAAAACGGAAAAAACAGAAAAAAATAAAGAAGGCCAATTGGATTTTAACACCTGCAACTTTGAAGAATTGGCCGATAACACCCACAACTAACACTTTGATCTGTGACACCCAAAACTTTTAATTTCGTTTGTCATTTCACCACTCAGTTAAAAACTCAGTAACTGAGTTAGTGTTCAATCCTAGGTGGCATCCTACATGGCTTCATTAATCCTACATGGCACATTCATGGTTATAAAAGTTCTTCTTCTTCGATACCCCTGCACAAAGAATTGGGAAACCCTAATTGGCAGAGATGTTCTTCAATCGACCCAAATTCAAACCCAAATTTGCTCATCACGAGTTCAGAGCTGTTCTTCAACTTATTGGCTGATCGACATGTCTACTTCTTCCAACTCTTCATGTAATACGAACCGAATCCCTAAAATATTGAAGGTGGACATGGATGGGAAGTTGTATTGTAATCACGAAATCAGAGCTGTTATTCGCGTAGCGGGAAGGAGAAGTGTTCGATGTGGTGCTGAATTTTACGGTTGCTCACAATGGCCGGTAAGTCCTGTGTATTGAATTTAACATGTTTTTGAACTGACGACATGATGTTGGTTTGTAGCGAGACGACTGCAAGTTCTTTATGTGGAAAAAAGATTTCGACAAATTATTCGAAGTTCATTCAACTTGCAGCTCAAGTGCAGTTACAAGAAGTGATGCTATGACCGGCAATGAATATAATTTGCAATTGCGGAACAACTTGCTATCTCAAGAGAACAATATGTTGAAACGGCAAATTTGTGCGAAAGAATTCATGTTGAAGCAGCAGTTTGTCTTTAGTTTGTTTGTAATCATTGGCATGTTGTTTTACGTAGTGTATCGAATATAACTTGTTTTTGATTGTACGTTCTTTGAACACGTGAATGAATGAATGTAGTCTTTATTTCAAACCATGAATGGATTGAGTACCATATGTGCAGACCATTTGCAGACCAAAACCCATGTGACCAGAAGGGACTTTGACTTTGAAAACAAGTAAATAACTACCATTGTGCAGACCATTGAAACCACATGTGCAGACCAAAACAAGTGTGCAGAATGACCATATATGCAGACCAACAAGTGTGCAGACCATTTGAAACTGCCCTTTCAAACAACTACCATATATGGAGACCAAAACAAGTGTGCAGAATGACCATTCTACCCCTGTGACCATATATGCAGACCTGTTTAACATACAAGTGTGCAGAATGACCATTTTACCTCTGTGACCATATATGCAGACCTGTTTAACATACAAGTGTGCAGAATGACCATTTTACCCCTGTGACCATATATGCAGACCTGTTTAACATACAAGTGTGCAGAATGACCATTCTACCCCTGTCACCATACATAGTCATAAGTTTACATAGTCATTACACAACCATTCAAAAGATTCAGCACAACAGTCATAAGTTTACATAGTCTTAAGTTTACACAGTCATTACACAACCAACAAAAGATTAACCATTCATAACAGACTAACTAACTGCAGCCTTCTCTGTTGGCCTTCCCCTCTTAGTTGACCTTCCCCTTTTAGTTGGCTTTCCCCTTTTCCTTCCAATTTGTGCTGCATTTTGAGAATCTGTTAACAGTAAACAAATTTAGGAAACAATAATATAATCAAGGCCTATAATCAATAAACCAACTGAATCTATTGAGTTCACCTTTAACTGTGCATTTTCTCTTGTTGTGACCTCTTTCTCCACAAATCCCACATGTCATTACCACCCCATGCTTAGTCAGTTTGCCTGGTTTCTTGGGATCCTCATGAGGGTCCCTCTTTCTGTTTTTCTTAGGCCTATCAGGTGCCTTTTTGATTGGAGGTGGATCCAATGGATAATCAATCTTGGGCCAAAACTTTTCACTAGGCAATGGTGGGATTGAGTTTTCATAAGTTCTCATGTATGTTTCTTTGTGGTAACATGGGTCAACATAATCCTCATCATTCTTATGCAAAAATCCAGCCACAGCACACACATGCTTACAAGGATACCCCCTTAATTGCCACTTTCTACATGTGCAGGTCTTATTTACCAAGTCAACTGTAACATCATCAACATCTCTAACTTGAAAAACCTGATAAGATGAGGGGTATACCTCACACCTAAAGGCTGCATCTTTTGAGAAATCAAGTTTCGCCTGGATATTGGGGCAAATGAGCACATCTTTGGCTTCCATTTCAGTTCTTTTGATGACTAACCTACTCATGATTTGAACCCTAATGTCCTCTAGCATGTATATAATATGCTTTGACCTTGGAGTTATGATATAACCATTAAATGTTTCTGCTATGTTGTTTACTATGACATCACATTTAGTGTGAGTTTTCAAGTAGCACCTGTTAAAACTCTTGGGATCCTGCTTTAAGATTGCCTCTACTGCATCAGGGTTTATGACCCTCATTTCATCAATGGCTTGGAGGTAATCAGGTTCACAGTATGCTCTTGCAGCTTTCCAATACAACTCCTTGAGCTCCTCATCCTTAAAATTCTTGTGCCAATTCGCATAGATGTGCCTTGCAGAGTTTCTATGCTCTGCTCTTGGCCAAATAAGTGCCACAGCATTTAACAGACCCTGCAGATAAATGATTATTAACCTTAGATATTATAGCACAAGATAATTGTTCATTGTAAAATTTGAAAATGGCTACTACCTTTTGTTGATCTGAGATGAATGTCCATGCCTCACCACCATCACTTACACCCAAACACTTCCTGAGCTCTTCCATAAACCATTCCCAGCTATCGTTATTTTCACCATCTACAACTGCCCATGCCAATGGATACATCTGATCATTAGCATCTCTGCCAACTGCAGTTAACAACATCCCTCCTAGGAAGGTCTTTAGAAAACAACCATCTAGACACAAGACCTTCCTACATCCAGCTAGAAATCCTCTTTTCACACCATCAAAACACACAAAGAGTCTGAAAAAAGTTTCACATGTGGCTGTGGGATCTAAGTTAATGAAACCTGGTGGTGCAGTAACAAGCACAAAAGTTGATGTTGGGTTTACTTTTTTCAAGATATCCATGTATGCACCAATTTTGCTATAATGATCCCTCATTGATCCATGAAGTTTCTTATGGGCACATGATTTAGCCTTGTAGGCCAGCCACTTGGTGATTATGACTTTATACTTTTGTTTCACAGCCAATATGATTTCCTTAGCCGACCAGTTGGGCTTGGATTTAAACACTTGCAGGAACTCATTAGCTATGAACATTGCAGTTAGCTGTCTATTCTTTACCATGTTTCTTTGGCAGGTATGTATATTCTTCACTCTTTTTACCAAGTAACACTCTTTTCTTTTATGAAGTGAACAATGTATAAAGAATGAACAACCTTTAACACAATTGACAACAATACGGCCACAATTAGCTGTCTTTTCGCTCTTTGCAAGGTACAAGTTCCTACCATTAGCTACTGAGTACTGCCTCACTGCCTCTTTAAAGGCCTCCCTTGATGCAAACCTTATTCCCACCTTCCAAATAAATTTCTTCCAATTTGTATGTTCACCTACAGATGGGGCTGCTTCCTTGTACTTCTTGCCCCTGATATCATCATCCTCACTATCACCAGGTGTTAAAATGTCCCCGTCAGATTCCTAATAACTACTGTTTCCATCTACCCTTGGATCTTCAGTTTCATGCAAATCACCCTCTGTTTCATGCAAATTACCCTCTGTTTGTCTTTCATGTACTACCTCATCAAGCACTTTTTTTTTTTGCTTCCAAATCTATCTTGGTTGCCTCTCTAACTGCATGTTGTGACTGTATCCACTCAACATCCTCTCTGTCTGACTCTAATCCAAGTACATCATCCGCAGCTTCCTCTTCATCACTGGCCTCAACTAGTTCATCATAATCTTCATCATCAGAATTTGACTCTTCATCTTCCACACTGAACTCACTATCTTCACTGTCCTCGTCTGCTTGCTTAGCTATTGAGTTAGAGCTGCATCCAGGGGAAACCCTAGAAGATTGGGCTTTTAGTTTACTGGATTGGGCTTCAGGTTTACTGGGCTGGGTAACAGGGTTACTTGGCCTAGAACTGGAGTGGGCTTCATTGGAACTCAATTGACGATCTTGAACAAATACTTCCATAAATGTTTCACTCCAACTAAAAACCTTCCTAACCAACTCCAACACATCTCTATCATCACGAAAATGCCTAATTTCACCATCATCCGCATCCAACCCATACATATGAAAGTTCCTTGATTTATAGCATTTCGTTTCCAGTGCATAATCTGCTAGCTCAAAGTATGAAATGTGATCTATATCAACTTTAATTAACCTATGTGCACCCCCAACATACTGTGGAAGACCAAAACCTAACTCAATGTAACCACCATACCAAAGCATGACATCAATCGTTTCAACCATTGCATAATCATGTGAAATCGTACCTTGATCGGAGTTTAAACTTGATAGATTGAGAAGCTAGGTCACGTCAGTAGTCGCCCTTGATCTTTCCCTCCAAAACGAACAGAACAATGCAATGAAGTTCAGTGTTTTGCTTCTTATAACATGTGTTAGCCACATAGGATGCCATGTAGGATTAATGAAGCCATGTAGGATGCCACCTAGGATTGAACACTAACTCAGTTACTGAGTTTTTAACTGAGTGGTGAAATGACAAACGAAATTAAAAGTTTTGGGTGTCACAGATCAAAGTGTTAGTTGCGGGTGTTATCGGCCAATTCTTCAAAGTTACAGGTGTTAAAATCCAATTGGCCTTTAAAAAATATACCTATAACCGGGTCCTCCAACACATCGATCCAAGCGCGGGTTAACGCATACTCCTCATCGGGCTCCCACGATATCACATTTTTTTTTCCGCTCGGGTGGTGGTTTCCGCTTTCTTTTTATGTGGCCGTTTTCCTTTTCCTTTTTACGTCTCCGCTACTTCGGGTTGTGTTTCCGGAACAACATCGGGTTCGTGTCGTGGGGAGCCGAAAGCTTGAGCCGACCCGAACGCTTGAGACGACCCCATTCCATCGGTGTTTTGATTCGGGTTCCACCCGTAGAGATTCGGGTCCCATGATAGCGGTTGGTTCAAAAGATTCATGAACCCGGGATTTTGTTGATTGTAATCGAGAAAACCGGAGCCGAAAGGGTTGGGTCGAGTGGGAACCGGCGACACGGGGCGAGTAGGATTACCACTTTGGTTTGGGTCCGCACTTGATCGGGGAGGAATGAAGCCACGGCAGTGGCGGACATACAGTGTAAGTAGGGCAACCTCCGCTATGGCTTGGCGCTCCGGCGGTAGTGTAAAATTAGTGTAAATTTTGGAAAAATTTGACGTTTTTTCGATTTCGTTACCGCTTATTTATAAAACGTTACGGCTTGGCGGATTTTCTAGATCCGCCACTAAGCCACGGTTGAATGGATGCATTGTATAAAAAATTTAAGGATTTCTAAAAAATTGGTAGAGAGAAAGAGTGTTTAAGTGTGTGTTGATTTAAAAATATAAGAAATGGGGTATTATTTAAAGGAAAGTTTGAAAATAATTGAATTTTTTTTCTTTTAAATTAATGACCGTTTTACAACGGTCAAAAACCAACAAAATCTTTCAATTCGCGCCGCTATCCACATCACGCTTCTCAAAAAATTTTACCCATACCGCCCCTTGTGGCGGTGTTACCCGACGTTTTCCGGCGCTATGTGGGGCATAGCGCCCCACTACGATTGATCTTAGGGGAACATGTTTGAATTAAATTTTGGCTGGGTGGCGTAATCAAATGATTGGACCATATCGGATTCATCACGTGTAGCGTGCCAAATGTGCAGTTTTGACCAATTGAATAATAATTGACTGAAAACTGTTCATATTCAATTTAGCTTTTAAAATCACTATATTTTATTAATTCACAAGTTTAATATGTGACAACTGGGTAAGCCAAATTGCACAACACAAGCCATCGGTTTGCTCATAATTTAGACGACTACTTTTTCGTATATGATAATCCATCAACTTTTCTTACCCTCAAACTTTCTTTTTAGTAGATTAGAGTTTTCTATTTAGAAGGAATGACAACGCAGTTTGTTGTCCGTCTATCTGTTATCCTTATGTAATTTGCCTATTGATTGGAACGAAACAAATTCAATAAAAAAATAAATAAAGAAATAGAATTGTAAATCAGAATTATCACACCCATCATGATAGATTATTGATCAGTTTTGTTAACATGTAATGAATAACACGTAAATAATATATGTTACAGCGTTTAGGCCAACAGATAATCCAGTGACTAATGTACACATTGATGTAGATATGATAGTCATATTGACCTGGTTCTCGTTTATAATGTATATGAGTAGGGTTGTTCATGAGCCGAGCCAAACCGAGCGAGCGTCTGCTCGTACTCTGCCCAAATTGAAACCAAGCGGCTCGACTTTGTTCAAATTTACGGAAACGAGCAAAAAATGTTGCTCGAACTCGCTTGGTTTACAACTGAGCAGCTCAGTTGCGCTCAGTTATGATATTAAATTAAAATTTAATACAATTACTTTAAATTTAGAAGTCACCATTGCTTCTTTCAAAATTATTGTTGTTCGTTTTCGCTCAATTGTCATTCACTCAAGATACATATGAGTTCAACAAATACAAACATGGAATTGTTTCATTCAAAACTAAAGAGTGAAGCGGCTTAATATGATTTGAGTCAGTGAACGTGTGAAGTCAAAACCAAGACAGCTTAGGTTTAGTGACTTAGATTTGGTTTTGGGGTATAGATAATTTGGGCTTAATACACTTATAATTACAATATTCAATATAGTGATAATTATAAAAATAACTATATATATATATGTAGAGGCCGTTTAGTGTACAACATGCCTTATCATACGGTATGAGATTGCCTTACAACATGCGAAATTTTCTTTACAACATGCGATTTTACATTCTTTTATACATATGATTTCCCATATTTTAATGTACATGCGATTTTACTTTTTTAATTTTGTACATGCGATTTCACTATTTTACTATACATGCGATTTTATTTTTTTAAAACATAACGTGCGATTTGTCATCGCGTACGCGCCATACGTTAAGGCGTATTGTACGATATACTTTATATATATATATATATGAGTAAATTACAAGTTTTGTCCTTTATTTTTGTCGCAAATTTCAGGCGCTGTCCTTTAGCTTTAAAATTGATGAGTTTTGTCCTTAATGTTTCCAAATCTTGCACGTTATGTCCTTTAGGCCAAACCCAGTTAGATTTTTTGGTTAAAACTGATCATGTGCAAGGCACATGAGGGCATTTTTGTAAATTTATTTTTTAGAGAAATTTATGTAATTAACTTAAAAAAAATACCCACCACCACCATCTTCTGCAGACCCACCACCACCATCGATTACCAAACTACTACCACCACTGTCTCCACCATCCCCACCCCCACCCCCACCGGAACCCTAACCCTAACCCCAACCCCAACATGCAACAATCCAAATTAGCAACCAACACCATTAAACCCACCACCCCCACTAGAACCCTAACCCCAAGAACCTGCAAACCACCATTGTGATAGTCGATTGACTGTGGTAAGGTCTCCGATTGACGGAAGAGCACACCGTCACCACACACACTGCCACTGCATTCTCTCTGTCTCTAAATTCCCACTCTCTATCTTCTCTCCCTCTCTCTCTCTCACCTGCCGCCACCTCCCACCTCCCACCACCATAACCACCATTACCATCCACCCACTGCCTCCCCTGCACCGGTCTTCACCACCACCCTCCACCTCCACCACCAAATAAAGAACAACCGTAGACACCACCACAACCCTTAAAACCCACAAAATCAAAAACCCCCAAAATCCACAAAATCAAAAACCTTAAAACCCACAAAATAAAAAACCCCCCAAAACCCTATCTTTTGAAGATGTAAACGGTGATGGTGGATCATCGCAGGTGGGGAGGTGGTGATTGATGATGATGGTTTCGATGATAAAGGAACCAATGGTGAAGAACGATGACGACGATGCTTAATTCCCTTGATGATGGTGGTTTCCGAGATAACGATAGGCGTTTCACGGCGGCGCTAGGGTTTTTGGGGAGGACTCGATGATGATGGTGGTGGTGGTGGTTGAGCACAGTAGTTCCGGTGGCAATGACGTGTGACGGTGGAAAGTTTCAGGTTCATTAGGTGGTGGAATCGAAACCCTTTGGTGACGATAATGGTGGTGGTGGTGGGTGTTTGATTCAGTTCTGGGTGATGGCGGATTGAGTTTAGAGAGAGAGAGAGAGGGATGAATTGCAGAGAGAGAGAGAGTTGGGGAAGATTAAGATTAATGATTTCATATATATATATATAAATAATAGTAATAATAATAATATTTTTTAATCTTTATATTAAATATATAGATAAAAAGACAAAAATACCCTTGGATGATCAGTTTTAACCAAAAAATCTAACTGGGTTTGGCCTAAAGGACATAACGTGCAAGATTTGGAAACATTAAGGACAAAACTCATCAATTTTAAAGGTAAAGGACAACGCCTGAAATTTGGGACAAACATAAAGGATAAAACTTGTAATTTACTCTCTCTCTCTCTCTCTCTCTCTATATATATATATATATATATATATATGAGCCGAACCGAGCCGACCGAACCTTTGCTCGTGCTTGGCTCGTTTACAATCGAGCGAAAAATCAAGCGAGCATTTTTCGAGCAAGCGACAAGCACTTTGCCCAACCCTATATATGAGTGATGGTAATTCCAAGTTATAGGGTTGAATAACTCGTGATTATGAGTGTTATTCTAGAATACAGTGTTATTTATAATAGCATCTAACGCCCCCTTTTGACATTAGTTGAAAGTTGACTAATCAATACACGCCACGGAAGAATATATACCTTTATCCATTTAGTCTGCTGTATAATTGGTTTAGACAAACAAACCCAAACTTTTTTTAACGTTTTTCCCTTTAAATACTTACACCTCCCAAGAATTGAACTCTGGTCTCCGCACAAGAGATAATTTCTCTTAACCACTAGGTTATAGTCTAAGTGCCACAAACAAACCCAAACTAATTCGTATTATTGAAATAGGTTTTGATTGACATATTGCATATTTTGAGTTGACTCAAATAAAAATCATGTTCTATGAGATAGATTAAAAAAAAATATAAGACTAGAAATAAAACACGGACACGTAAATGTTGATCCAACTAGATAAAGTTGCATAAATTAATAATATACCAAGTCTGACCGTAAATAACTTAACTAAAGAGAAAGAGAAAACAAAATTGAGTGTTCCACTAAATAAACGGAGTCGTAATGTTCACGTACCTTTAATCATCTCTTAATAAAACTTCAGAAAAATAATTTTTATATAAAAATATATTTTTGGTGATGGTTTTCAGACGAAAATAACAAACAATATCGATGAGTAGAAGCATTTATAGTAATAGTTGGCTTTTTAGTGATGATATGTATATTGTGTAGCGGGTGTGTTTACTTGTCCATGTTAATTGTAAGCCTATAAAAGACTTGGTTAGTTTGACAAAAAATATAAATTGAAAATTGCTCCAAACTATCTCCAATTTCTTATACCCCTTCCCTAGTTCTTTCGTCTTTGGTAAAGATACACATCGATTGCTATCAAAGCCAGGTATTATCATGGAAACCCGACACCAATCCAATGCCGAATTCACCAGCAGGTGCACAAAACCTTGGTGCGACATGACTATAAATTTCAATCCATTTTGACCAAGCTGCAAACTCTCCAGTCCCGTAGCCAAACCCATCAGACCGATGAGCTTAAGCTATACTTCCCTTAGTTCAACGGAGGCAGCCTATCCATTGGATTTACCGGGCCGAACAAAACTTTCGGGGTACCAAGAGAGCGTTGTTAATCCCACGTCACTATAGACTTATTACTTAAATTTTTTAAACGAAGTGTTATAGAACTACTTGACATGACACTCGCCTCTAGATGGACTCTTGGTTGTGAGATAATATAGATTGAAATGGGCCTCAAACTTGACATACAGGCTTTGAAACTAGTATTGGGTAGAGCTTTGCGCCCACATTATACATTTTCATTTTCAACATTTACAATTCCCATGACGGGAATAGTACTTCACAGCCATTGGCTGAAATGGGCGGCAGACCATTCCTATTAAACTAACCAGTTTATTATTTTATACATGTGTTAAAATTAAGTTTCTGCCCTGAAATAGTGTTTTCCTGCCGTTGATTCAAATGGGCGGCGACCAATACCCATTGGACCAACCAGTTTATTATTTTATACCAACATTAAATTTACGGTTTTGGCCCCTGTTAAAAAATGCGGTTTTGCCCCAACTTCAAAATACATTTACCCTTTGCCCTGAGCTAAAAAAATACGATTTCGCCCTCCGTAAAAAAATACGCTTTTACCCTCAGCCAAAATTAAAAATTACGTTTTCGCCCTAGTTCAAAATAAAAATTTGTTTTCCCCCTGGCTCAAAAATACGATTTTATACCAGTTTATTACTACATCCGTCCCATTAAAAGTGTCATATTTTTAATTTTCAAAGTCTTTATTTATAAACTTTGAATTTAATTATATATTTTTTGTGTTATATAAAACTTGATGAAAATTAACCCGTTAAAAACACTTGTAAAACACACTCAAATCATATAACTTTCACCAAGTATTATTTAACACAAACAAAATTATTTAAGGTCAAAGTTTATAAATAAAGACTTTGAAAATTCAAAATAAGACACTTTTAATGGGACGGTGGGAGTATTTTATACCAACTTTAAAATTACGGTTTTGACACCAGTTAAAAAATTACGACTTTGCCCCCAGTTCAAAATATAATTATGCTTTTGCCCCTTCTAAAATTTACGATTTTCCACTCGGTTGAAAATGACGATATCACCCTCAATTCAAAACGACGTTTTGCCCCTAGTGCAAAATAAAAATATTGTTTTCCCCTAGCTAAAAAGTACGATTTTACTAAAAAAAAATATGACTTTGCTCCTAGCTAAAAATCGTGTCAAGGAGCTGCCTAACACTCGCTCATTAGTCTTTACAAGTTACTGTTTTGCCCTGAGCTAAAAATTGTGATCTTCTCATCGTTTTACTTGTTCTTTCTAGCAAAACTATAGTATTGTTTTTTTTATTGGTTGAGAATTATCGGTCATAGCCCCGCAACGCATGCGGGCCACCACCTAGTATATTATAATTAGAATCCAATGAATAGTGTTTTAAATATTATAATAATATATAGTTTTTTTAATATTTTATTTATCTTCTTTACTTTTAAGTTGGCTAAGCTTGTGTTAACCGGTACTGGTATCGAAAATATCGGTATAGTTATCGGTACATGAAGGTAAAAACAGACACCAGTCTGGTACAGAAAATGTCAAAAGTCGGTATCGAATTAATTTTGAAAATCTTTTAGTTCGGGAAATTCGGTAGTGCTACCCGGTACCATTTGCTCATCCCTGATCACGGGTACCGTACGAACAACAACGGTATCGTGCAACTTTTTTTTGTTGATTTTCTTCAACTTTTAATGATTTCTTTTTTTAGTTTCAGGGGTAGAGATGAGCTCGATGCCAACCAATATCGAATCGGTACTGGTACCGAAAATACCAGTTACGGTACCGGTATATGAAGGTAAAAACCGGTAGCGAACCAGTACCAGGAACACCAAAAGTCGTACCGAATTGGTACTTAAGTCTTTCGGTTCGGGAAATTCGGTACCGATACCCAGTATCATTTGCTCATATCTGACCACAGGTTTCATACGAACAACATAATTACCATAAAACCTTTTTGGTTGATTTTCTTTTGGTTATCTTTTAGTGTTTTTTTTATATATTTTCTTTTTATTATTGTCAGTGGTTCCATGCGCAACGCGCTTGTAGTGATTTTAAAACACATGTAAACACATACTAAACAACAAAAAACGTTCGCCGCAACGCGGCAACAGTAAAAAAAACTAGTTTATTTAGAATTGAAAATCAAATTAATCTAACAACGATGAGAATTCTATATACCAACAAAACAATATGTGAACACTAACAACAATGAGAATTATATTGTATATATTCTACTAAATCTTAAAGGACAAAGTCGGTGAAAACCCCACCGGCTTTGCCTTCCTCCCCCCTATTTTCACGGATATTGCAATTTTAGTCCCTTAACTTTGAATCTTCAAAGTTTCATAAAATGATAAATTTAGTCCCTAAACTAGTACTCCATTTTACAAATAAGTTTGCGTTTGACACCCCAATTTTGTGGTAGTTTCCTTTTCAGCAACAACTTTGTTATAGTTTCTTTCTTATATCAAAACTTTATCAAATTTTAGTTTTACCCTTTCTTCGCCCTTAGGTTTAGAAAATGCAATTTTTAACCACTTAACTTTTTATGAACTTTGTAAATGACACTTTAACCCCCTCCAGAGTTTTTGTCTTGACGACACCGGCTTTGCCTTCCCCCCATACTTTCATGGATGTTGCAATTTTAGCCCCTTAACTTTGGTATTTTCAAAGTTTCATAAAATGGCAAATTTAGTTCCTAAACTACTACTTGAATGGGTAAGGTCCCAAAAACCTCGCTTCAAGTGCTTGGGACCATACCACAACCTCGCCCTTCTAACCTTCTTTAGACCTTGCGCGGCTGCGCACCGGTCCTACAAAAGAAGGATAGTTCAGGTATAATCTTCAAGTTACATTCACTTCACTTACACTTCTTCTTATTCATAAACCCTATATTTATTCTCACGCCGGAGGGTGGTCACGGAGAGAACCCCCATTCTCCCTGTGGCGAGTCTAACGGTGGTTGTTTTGCAGTTATTGTGAAGAGAAGAAGACCTGTCACCCACGAACCGAACGAGGAGGAACCAACCCTTTTATGCAGAATCAAACCCCCTGGTTTAGTTGATTCCGATCAATTAACCAGTGTTTCTTCACTACTCCATTTTACAAATAGTTTGCTTTTGACACCCTAATTTTGTAGTAGTTTCCTTTTCAGCCCCAACTTTGTTATAGTTTCCTTCTTACCCCAAAACTTTATCAAATTTTATCTTTACCTTTTCTTAGCCCTTAGGTTTAGAAAATGCAATTTTTAACACTTAACTTTTTACAAACTTTTTAAATGTCACTTTGACCCCTCGAGAGTTTCTTTCTTGACGACACCGGCTTTGCCTTCCTCCCCCCATACTCTCACGGATGTTTCAATTTTAGCCCCTTAACTTTGGTATCTTCAAAGTTTCATAAAATGCCAAATTTAGTCCCTAAACTACTACTCCATTTTACAAATAGTTTGCTTTTGACACCCCAACTTTGTGGTAGTTTCCTTTTCAGCCCCAACTTTGTTATAGTTTCCTTATAACCCCAAAACTTTATCAAATTTTATATTTACTCTTTCTTAGCCCTTAAGTTTACAAAATGCAATTTTTAACCACTTAACTTTTTATGAACTTTGTAAATGTCACTTTAGCCCCCTCAAGAGTTTTTGTCTTGACGATATAAATTCGAGTAAGTCGGGTCGCGTGTAATACATTATGATTGTACGATATAAATTCGATTTACGTTATGTTTTGATCCAATCGCAATGCAACTATAGGATACATTGAGTTCAATTAGATACGTCAAAACGTGCGTTTTCATATGGTTAACACATCACATAACGCTTGGACTAATCCGTTCGATATTTGCGAAGTACCCGCGCCGCAACGCGCGCGGGTCTTATTACTAGTATAATCTTAAAAGGCAAAGTTGGTGGATTTTTCACCGGCTTTTCCTTCCAGCCCCTGTACTTTAATGATATTGCAATATTAGCCCTTTGATTTTGGTACCTTTAAAGTTTCATAAAATGGAAAATTTAGTCCCTAAACCTTCTACTTTGAATTTCCAAAACCACAACCTTATCTTTCAAACTTTGTCAGCACCAAACCTCTACTTTAGTTTTCCACCATCACCCCCTTAGCTCTTACACAGTTATGCCACCAGGCACCAACCCTCTTCTTTTATATTTCCACCAACACCCCCTCATCTTTTACACATTTTTCGCCACCACCCCTATACTTTTACACTGTCATTTTTAGACTTTGCTTTTTTACCCCTTGCACTATTACTCCATTTTTACACCCACCAAACTTTAAAAAAATTGCAATTGTAACCTCTAGACTACAACTCCTACTTTTCCAAATGCAGTGCACTGTGTTTTACGAAATGTCTTAGGCATTGTGTGTTTACACTTTGTGTCTACATTTGTGTTTTACACTTTTTTTGTAATTGTTTTTTACGCACTGCGTTCTACGAATCGTGTTTTGTCTTACTATATGTTTCCACCCGTCGCGCGCCGCCGCAACGCGCGGCGAGCAAAATACCAGTATATTCTTAAAATCAATGGTCGGTGGTTGTCACATCACAACCACCGCCATCTTCTATATATATAAATGTCTGCCACACAAGGAACTAAAACAAGAGGCGTCTTTGAGAATTCACATACCCTGTTCGAGCTTTAAAAAATATGCCCTTCCGTTATGTTTTATTATTATTTAAAGAAAAACAAATTAGTATTGGGTTCAATAAACCTAATTCCAAGTAGGCTAAATTCTAAACCATAAAAATGATTTGTAAATGAGCCTATATTGGAAGTGATATGTGTTTACTATTTAAAAAAAATAACATTTACGTATCGGATTCTTTTTAAATCGCATGCCCCTCGAAATCGTGGGCCTTGTGCGGAGGTCCTCCCTGCACATCATCAAAGCCTCCTATGACTAAAACCTTAAACTTGGTCTGGTGGTTGGTATGTATGAATTGCAGCGAGAGTATAGGGTTCGATTCCCCCCGCCTTATTTTTTTTTCTTTGAGATTTCAATGCCAGCATCCAGCCAAAAATATTACATTGGTGGGTCAATTAGATATGATTCATTAAAACCAATATGGCAATATATATCATTTAACTTACTATTTTATCATTATTTAACTAATGTTTTTTTACACTAGAATTAAGTATTCTTTATCTTTTCAGCAAAATTAATCAAGTATTTAAATTCACACAACCTTTTTAATTGCTAAATCAATATATTCTTTCATATGAAAAAAAACATTTAGTTTTCTTAAGTTAATTAATGAATTAGATTTCATTTTTGGTATATTACGATTTTTATTTTGTGGGGTTTTCCTTTCGGTTGTTACAGCTAGCGATTGGTGGTACCGTATCGGTAACTTACCAGTCGCGTAGCGTAACAAACTGAGCCAACATCTACAAGTTTAAATTACTTTTACAACTTTACACCGCAACGTGCTTAACTACGTTAATGTCTAAATTACTTTTACGACTACACTGCAACGTCTGAGACACTCTTTTTTATCTATGTCTAATGCCGTTAATGTCACGAAGTAACGTGTATAACAAGGTAAAAACGCGTAATGTTACATGCACACACTACACGTTAATGACATCATTGTGCCGGGTAAAACGAATTCAATAACGCGACGTAGCCGCCGCAACGCGCGGCACAAGTCAAAATTCTAGTTCTATATTAAATTACAATATACTCTTGTGTATATATTAAATTATAGTTTTCCTTAGATTTTCTGCGTGTTACATGAGTGATAAGTAATTACTTGATACATTATCAATTAAAAGTTAACTAGGTATTATCCGGCGGGCGCGTTGCGCCTCGCTTCATGAATATGATTACTAACACGATTCACCAATAGTAGCTAAATAGAGGATTAAGGATAAAAATTTCAGTAAGACACTACCGACAAAGATAGACTACAATGGCAACGCTAAACTAATACAGAAATTAGCACGTGTGTCATATGTTTACCTTTCATATACAAACACAAAAGATGAAACGATTACACACCTAAAGTTCAGAAAAACCGACCGGGACATTTGCAATTGAAGCCCGTTAAACCAATCTGTTTACGGCACGGTGATGGTGAGTTAATGTGAGGGTTTCTTAGATGAAATTAGGGTGAAGAAGATGAAGTGATGATGGGTGTACGTGTGGGGTTATGATGCAGTTGTAAATGCCCTAATACTATTGAAATTACCAAAACACGATAGTACTATTCACAAGGTTGGTTTATTAATATATAAGGCGTTCATTAAAAGCTGAAGGTACCGATTCAAATCGAGAACGTAGCATGCCAAGTGTACGAATCAAATAATCACATAGCAGATAATGTTGATGTCATGAGAAAGATCATGTTTGAATCAAAAATAAATTAAGGAGCATGTGTACTACTACTACTAACCTCACCCAAGTGGCTGAATGCTCCATAGATTTCACCAACAATAGTAGCATATATTGCATACCAAATTTGTTTGTCCATGAAATAGACCTAAAACAAAATTATATTTCGTATTTTAGATTTAGCTGGTAAAGACAAAAATAATCTTATTCAAGAACACTCACCATGACAATTCTCTCTCTCTCTCCAAAAGTCCAAGACTGAAGCTTTAAAAGCAGGGGAAAGAATGATAAAAAGAACCAAAAACCCAAAAAAAGGAAAAAAAAAACTTAACGTAGATTCGAACCTGGGCATTGAAGGCAATGAAATGACTGTTGAACCATCAGACCAAGACAATATATTCTAAGCATCTACGTATTAAATAAGTTATAAACACAAAAAAAAGTAGATGATTGATCACTATTCATAAGCTTGTGTTTTTAATATATAGGATAATTCGCTGATTTCTCTTGTCTTAGCAACATTAGCTATTTGTTCTTATTAGAGTGGTGTGAGTTCGAGTCTCACAAAGTGAGCATCATGTGGATTTTTTTCCATATAGAATTATTGATTTCTTTCCATATGTCTTTTAGAGGAGATGTTCCAAGTTTAAGCGTGAGCAAATGGGAATAATTCAGAATTATTGATGTAATAGGGTAAGAGAAAGTTTTGCCAAAAGTACATTGAAAAAGAAGGAAAATTGACGACAAGTTACGTTGCTAACCCTTTCTAATTGCAAAACTAACTCATTTAAAAAGTACATTCATATATCTATGAATCGTAACATTAATATACAATTATACATGACTCGTTGGGCTCGATTAAATTTTCAAGAGATACATGTGTTTGCCATTAAAAAAGAAATTGAAAGTTAATCATTTTTATATACTTAATTCCCCCTAATGTATATTGCAGGGGCGGACCTAGAATAGAACAAGGGGCAAGACGCTCCGACGGTAGTGTAAAATTAGTGTAAATTTTGAAAAAAATTGACGTTTTTCTGATTTCGCTGCCCCTTTTTATAGAAACGTTACCCCTTTTGGTTTTTTTCTAGATCTGCCACCGGTATATTGCGAAGGTTAGCATTTATGGTATTGGTGGGTCTTCAAATTTCTAGACGCTTATCGGCATATGGACCGTTTTGTCTCCCAATATGTGTGGTCTTTATTCGTTAATATATGATAGTGACTCCATATACGCACAAGTATATTGTTTGTCATTTATAGCCACGTAATATATGATGGTGATTCCTTATACGCACGTTGGCTAATGGCTATTAATATACGACAAGATAATCAAAGTATCTAATCTTTTTTTTAACTAGTGAAAATGTGAAATCTTCTTAAATATGGTTTTCACAAATTTTCGACACAAAATTTTTATGTAAGTATTATAAACATAACTATTGTCTTTTGAGTTTGCTTTCTAATATGTGAGAGGTTCGCAACTAAGTATGTCTAAAACAGAGCTAAGATAAATGAGATATTGATACTTAAACACGAGTTGTTTCTATTGAAGCAATTGCTAGTGCTGGTTTCCACCAAGCAGTTACAACTACTTTTTACCACTGGCTAGTTACGGTTCCTAGTTCATACTGGGTAGTTGGTTTATAGTGCTCTATGGTGTCTGTTCCTATTCAGGGGCGGCCATGGGGGTTGGGCGGGGAGGACCACTGGTCAGGGTCTAATATTTCGAAGAGCACGTTATTGTAAAAAAACCCTCATATGTATATGTAATTTTTTTAATAGGGTATACTCATATAAACACCAACATAGGCCCATTTACAATTTTTATGGTTTAGATTAGTTATTAGCTCATTGACATTAGGTTTAGAGCTTTAGTGAACCCAATACCCAATTTCGTTAAGGCCAAAGGACACGTTTTTTCGAACTCGAACAGTGTACACGAATTCTCAGGGCCGACAATTTTATTTTTGGCTATTACGATTTTATTTTGTGGGTTTTTTTCCTACGGTTGCTATAGCTAGCAATTGGTGGTATTGTACTGGTAACTTACCAATCCCGTAACAAACTGAGCTAATATTGACTAAGTTAAAATTACTTTTACGACTTTACACCACAACGTGTGACACATCATTATACCTCTTTTTATCTATGCCTAGCTACGTTAAAGTTTAAATTACTTTTACGACTTTACACCGCAACGTCTGAGACACACTTTTTTTATCTATGTCTAATGACGTTAATGTCAAGAAATAACGGGTGTAAAAAAGTAAAAAAATGTGTAATGTCACGTGCATACACTACACGTTAATGACATCACCATGACGGGTGAAACGAAGTAATAAAGAATGCGACGTTGTTGCCGTAGTGTCCGAAACAGATCAAGATTCTAGTCAAAGTTAATGAAGAACTTTTCTTCAGTTATTTGCTATTTTTTATTTGATAAATTAATTCCTATGTCTTCAAAATCAATTTCGTATAGCAACTTTTCTTCAATGTACTAGTAACGGGTGAAACAGCTGATTGTAAAGTAAAGAATAAAAGTTTTACAGAAAGTAACATTGGTAAATTTTAAGAGAATTGTTTGTAGGAAAGCAACATTTATTTTAAAAACAATTAATTTCTGGTGGGGGTAGGGGGTGTATGTGTGAGAGAGAGTGTGTAGCAATAAATAAAAGAATCTCAAACTTAAAATAACCCACTGGAATCAAAGTTCTGTCCAAAATTAAGTCACTGGAACCTAGAGATATTAATGGGTTGGGTTTGTGATAGGTTTAGGTAATTCCAATATTAAACCCACTTAAAAAAGCTTGTCTCAAACTTGTTTTATAACCTGTCGGGCTTCTAGCGGGTAAATACCCATCGGGTATCGGGTATACCCGTTGTTTCGGGTAAACCCATTAATTTTAAAAAATTATCCATTGGTTAACCCAACCCAAAACCCATTTGGTATCTATAAAATAACTACAATGTATACGGAATAAAAATACCTATATGTATAAAAATATAAAAGAATTTATACCGGGTATACAATTGGGTAAACGTGTACACTTTATCGGATAATCGGGTCTGATAAACGGGTATATCACCAAATCCCAAACCCGCAAAAAAATAAAAGGAAAATCACGAAAATAGCCAAGTCAACGCCGTTATTTCAATTTTAGCCAACTGACACCCCTCTCCGAGCCGTTTCAGCATCCTGAAACGGCACAAGATTTCCCTTTAACGGCCAGCCAACCCTTGATAGCCACGTGTCCGACAAAGCCTGTAACGGCTTGAGGTTGCTTCATTAGACGCCACGTGTCCGACATTGTGGAAAGATCTTAGCCAAGCCGTTACAGTCGGCTGACGTTGAAAGATCTTAGCCGAGTTCTTTCCACGAGCCAAGCCGTGTACTTAGGTTCCAGCCGAGCCGTTGCCCGTACACACGTGGACCCCACTTCTGCATGCCAAGCCGGTTCAGCTGACTCCGAGCCGGTTTGTTTAACTGTCCAAGCCGTCTCAACTGCTCCGAGCCGGTACAGCTGCTCCGAGCCGTTTCAAGCTGTGGTTCGAGCCGTTTCATGCTTGTGCCGTTTCATGCTCATGCCGAGCCGTTTCCGCTGCAACGCACGTTATACAATAAAGTAAAAAGCAACTGCCGAGCCGTTTCATGTTACTGTCCAAGCCGTTTCAGTTACTTTTTTATGCCGTTTCCAATGCATGTCCAAGTCCTTTGACTGCTCGTGTTCCAATAAGGTACTGTTCCCTGTCGGTGTATACAACCAAATGAATCTTCATAATTCTAAGTTGGTAAGTTCCTTACAAAAGCTAAATATAAATCAGAGAAATATATACCAAAATATAAATCAATAAAATAATCCAATGAAACGGCTCGGACACGTTGAACCGGCTCGAACCACAGCTTGAAACGGCTCGGAGCAGCTGTACCGGCTCGGAGCCAGGTGTACCGGCTCGGAGCAGTTGAGACGGCTTGAACAGTTAAACGAACCGGCTCGGAGTCAGCTGAACCGGCTTGGCATGCAGAAGTGGGGTCCACGTGTGTACGGGTAACGGCTCGGCTGGAACCTAAGTACACGGCTTGGCTCGTGGAAAGAACTCGGCTAAGATCTTTCAACGTCAGCCGACTGTAACGGCTTGGCTAAGATCTTTCCACAATGTCGGACACGTGGCTTCTAATGAAGCAACCTCAAGCCGTTACAGGCTTTGTCGGACACGTGGCTATCAAGGGTTGGCTGGCCGTTAAAGGGAAATCTTGTGCCGTTTCAGGATGCTGAAACGGCTCGGAGAGGGGTGTCAGTTGGCTAAAATTGAAATAACGGCGTTGACTTGGCTATTTTCGTGATTTTCCCAAAATAAAAACTAGTCCTAAACGTGATTAACTGACCCCAAACCTATCCCAAATCCTGATGGGTTTTTACCCATCATATTCAGGCTATCCCTATTGAAACCATGTCTTTGCAAATAAAATGTGGCAAAATATAAAAAGTAAAATTAAATAAGAACTTTTCTTCAACTGTTTGCTATTTTTTATTTGATAAATTAGTTTTCTATGTTTTCAAAATCAAATTTGCGTAGTAACTTTTCTTCAATTTACCAATAAATAGATTTAGGGTATGTTTGGTAAAAGTTGCTCTTGGTTGATGACTGTTGGCTGAAAATTGGTAGCTGTATCTTTTTAGATATATTTAAGTGTTTGACAAAGTAGCCGAAACTTTTAATAAAATTTATAAAATAACCAAAATGAACATAACTAAAAAGCTCATTATCTTTAGAGCTTAAAATAGTCATTTTTTCCCTAAAAGCTTATAGCTCATTATAAACCCTACTACTAGAAGCGTTCAACCAAAAGCTTCAAACTCCTGACCTAAAAGTTTCAAGCTCCTTCAACAAACAAAACTTTTTATTGAGTAGTCGTTTTTTCTTAAAAGGTTAAAGTTAGAAGCTACTAAAAGCCACGTGACAAACATACCCTTAACCGATTCTGTAACATTTTTTCTTATTTTAAATAACCTTTTATTATACACGTATTATACTTTTTTTGTTTTCTTAACCATCCTTACAATCTGAATGTAAAATAAAGAATTAAAGTTTTATAGAAAAGTAAGATTAGTGAATTTTACTAGAAAAGTAAAATTAGTGAATTTTAAAAGAATGGTTTGTAGGAAAGCCAATATTTTTTAATAACATTTAATTTGCAAGAGAAAGCTATCCTAGTTTCGATTTTTTTAGAAAAATAAAAAAAACCTTTAAAAAATAAGGGGCTTATTTTTATCTTCATATGCATGGTCATAAAAGTCCCGCCTAGGCTCCGAGTACTCCTCGAGTACTACAAGGTAGGTTGCCGACATCCAAGTACTGTTCACCTAGGCCGATTACTCCCCGAGTAATCTCCGCCTGGGCCAAGTACTTCCCCGAGTACTCTCAAATTCGACTAAGGAGCGTCTAACGACCTTTGCAACCATATTCATATGTGATTAATATTGAAACAAGGGTAGGTCATCAGGAATAATTTAGATTATATTTGCATAACACCTTATAATATCTTGAATTTGTATTCATCAAATATTTGTAGTTTAGTTTAGTTTAACTGTTCAATTCCCTGTTTAAAATGTTTAAGAGCTTTATGATTACTACAGTATCTTTTAGAACAATAGGATATCCCATATAATTTTTAAAAATTTATTTAGTTATTCCTTCTATGATAATATTTTATGTTTTGGTCTAAATTTAGCACGTTAATACTTCGCAACGCGCGTTCACGATTTAATATTTTTATGTCTATCTTTTGTTCGGTTTATCAGTCTTGCCATAACGCACAGGTCCTAAAAACTCGTTTTATAAATTTGATTGATACAAAAGTATAATGTAATTTTATATTCTCTCCTATATCATGACCTAATTAATGTTTCTAACAAAACACAATGATATACTTACGTGTTCTTTTTTTCTTCTCTCTCTTTTTGGCAAAAATAAGATTATATGTGTGTGGTCATGGTAAATAGATGACTGTGAGTCCATATACGTACGAGTATATTGTTTGTCATTTATAGATGCATGTGATGTGATTTCACTCCTTATACGCACGTTGGCTAATTAGCATATGTGGTTACCCATTAATACATCCTAGTAGGGAGTCCGTGAGTCGCGCCAGAATCGACAATTTTTTTTTACCCCTAGTAGGGAGTCCGTGAGTCGCGTCAGAATCGACAATTTTTTTTACCCCTAGTAGGAAGTCCGTGAGTCGTGTCAAAATCGACAAATTTTTTTACCCCAAATATTTAAAATTCCATCCAATATAGAACTTAAACATAAAGTCAAACAAAAGTAGCTCAATGTATATAATTATATTCACATAACACACCGACAATTATTTGATATACACTTGTTGTTTGCATAAGGAACATGATGAGTATATATGATTAAAACTATCTAACACATATACTATTTAGTGTATATTAATAACTTTTTTATAATAAATAAACCAAATTGTAGCTCTTGTTGTATTATTTCAGTTATTAACAATCCTACTGGAGATATTACCTCTTCTCATTTGTTCTTTTGTAGTGGTTTGTGTGAATCAACAAGCGGTAACTGCACTCTTGGGTTGGGGACACATTATTTGTGAAGTTTCTGTATTAGTTGAACCAAAACCTGTTTTTTTCTTGTTGTGTTCGGGTTGTGTTCAGTGGCGGACCCAGGATTTTTGTCCTGGGGGTGCGAAAATTTTTTAAAGATTTTAGACCCGTAGCTATATAAAAAATTTTCGGTTCATAGCGGGTCGGATCGGGTCGGGTCATGTAAAACAAGTAAACATAAACCAACAAAGTTTCATAGCGGGTCAAGTCGGTTCAATTTCAGTTTTCAAACAAATCAAACCCTAGTTCCTAACTTCCTATCATATTAACAAACAAAGTTTCAAGTAAAACAAGTAAACATCATAAAAAATCATCATAAGCAAGTAACGTAACAACAAAAAGGCATCAAAGTTCAAAAAAAACATACCTTGGTCTTTAATTAGAAGAATCCGACGAAAAAAAAGTGGTTCAACCCCTTTTCTCTTAAGAAATTGCGCTATAACTTCCATACTCATGGTTCCTTCCTAATCCTATCACATACAAAATAAACAAGGATCTTCAAGTGTTCAACCATAGCCATATTCCCTAATTTTTAATTTAAAAATTTGAATTTCAAGCCCTAGTAATTATTTTTTACCAACCAAAAATCATATAATCAACGAAGCCACCCTACTAAAGACTAGAACAACCCCAAAATACCTCAAAACACATAAAGTTTAAACTTTTTTAACCCATCCTATTGTCTTGAACAAAATCACATAAACTAAACATCAAAATAACCAAAAACAAAACATGTACCTCTCTAATATTTGCGATTAGAGGCTGTTGGTGGCCGGAATTTTGCAGCTATTGTCAGAAATCGAATGGGGGTGCAGTGTCGAAAGGTCGCTGGCAGTGAGCAGGGGAGGGCGGGAGTCGCTGTTTGCCTGTGTCGAGCAAACAAAGCTGGCAATTGGGTTTTGTGAGAAGTGGACTTATTTTGTTTATTAAAGTTGCATTTGGGTTGGGCCTTAATTTGATACTAACTAATTTGGGCTTGATGGACTAAATACAAGTTTTATTAAGTGGATTAGTGGGCTAACTTGTTTACATAATTTCGGTCGGGTTTAAATCCGTGTTCACAAATTTTTTTTATATAAATTTCTAACATTTTTTTTCTAAGGGGGTGCGGTCAGAATTTTCCAAGGGGTGCGGTCGAAATTTTTCAAGGGGTGCGGTCGGGATTTTTCGCGAAAAATAACACTAAAATTTTTTTTTTTCAAGGGGTGCGGCCGCCCACCCACGGACATATGTAGGTCCGCCCCTGGTTGTGTTTTGGGCCATGTAAGGAATTAACACTTCTAGTTGTAATAACTAATAAATGGGTTTAAAAGATTGGCGAGTCAGCCTGTTTAACTAAACAGGTTTACCAGGTCAAAAAAAATATAACGTAGATGTGGTCAAAAAAGTTATTTAAAAGATTTAAAAACTTTAATTTATGTATTAGTATAGATTAAAAAGATACCTAATTTTAAATAATTTAAAACTTCTATAACCAAAGTTCAAAATATATAGTTATATGCAGGGCCGGCTCCATAGGCTTGGTAATCTAGGCACGGGCCTAGGGCCACCAAAAAATTAGGGGCTCCGAATTTTTAGAAAGTTTTTATATATAGTTAGTTATATGTGTTAGGCCCAAATAAATACGTTTATTTCAAAATTAAACAGTTTTTTCATTGAAGAAGTCCAAAATAAATATTGTTTGGCAAACAAAGGCCAAGTTTCAAAGCCCATTTCGCCTTGATTTCCAGCTATTACAACACAACCACCATCAACCTAATCATCATTATTTAGCGGCCTAAAGCCCCAAAATACATACGCAATCATCGTTCCCAATTCTCATAGCAATCTGCTTTCAACTTCTAGGCTATCGGCTATCACTAGCCGAAAGTAAGGGTAATCACCCATGGCGTCGGGATTGGAGGAGAGTTTGTTAGCGAAACTAGGGCCCCCACTTTATAGTTCGCTTAGGGTCTTCAAAAAATAGGAACGACCCTCATTATGTGGTATGTTATAAATTTGATTGGCTATAGTTGTAAAACTATAGTTAACTAGTATTTCTACCCACGTGTTGCTGTGGAGCACATTTTCTACGTGAAAAAGTTAGCAAACATCAATTCGAAAGGGCTGCTTACATGGATGATCAAGATAACTAATGTATTTTCTTCTCAAACTCAACAATCTGCCATCTAAAAACTTAATAATAATATACTCATTAGATGAGAATATTTCATAATCAACTTTTTGAAATGTTTCAATTAAATCATTCATAATTTATTTTTCTAGTTAAGTCACTAAAATTTAATTTTATGTATTGATCATATATTGTTTACCTGAATAGCAAGTAAACTATGCTATGTGGTATTTTTTTAAACATGTTAACATAAATAATAAAATTGATAAATTAACTCAAATAAAACCCTACCATCGTTCAACCACCCATTGTCACACCACCACCCCCGTCGCACCACCACGCTATCGTTGCACCAAAACCCTCCGTCGCACCACCCAACACCGTCGTCGCAGCACCGTATTTTACGTTGCACCATCGTTCAGTCTGATACGTATGTGTTTTAAAATTTTAACTTTATGTTTTTGTATGGAACAAATGATGATTCACCGTTGTTTAACATCGTGTTTTTAAAAGCTAAATTTGGTAGGACCAATAGAAAATTTGATGGTTCTAGTTAAGGTTGGTGCTATGCTTCTGATCCTATTAACATAGTACAGTGTTCCTCTTAACACTCAATGTGAAAAGAGGGCAACTAGTTCTTATGTGTAAAGTTAGGCTATATTGCGGTATTGTGATGGCACATCATTTGAGGATGATCCGCCACGTAAGCGTCACGTAGATCGGGTGTGAGGATGGGGCAAAGAGGATGCAGGTAATGAAATGGGGGATGAGCCTAATATATATATATATATATATATATATATATATATATATATAGGGAGGAGTTCATGCGAGAACCACCCTTATTGCGAGAACCGCGAGAACCAATGTGAACACAACCTAAAATAGCTAAAAAAACCTAAAAAAAACTAACCCCCACCCCCCCCAAAAAAAACTTAACCCCCCCCCCCCCCCAAAGCTAAATGCTAAAAACTAAAACCCCCAAAAACCCTAACCCCCCCCCCCCCCCCCCCAAGCTAAAATGCTAAAAACTAAACCCCCAAAAATCCTAAAAAAATCTAAATTTTTTTTTTTTAATATTTTTATGCTCAAATCGCTACTTTTAGTGCAAAAAAAAAAAAAAAAAAAAATTTTTTGGCTTCGACAAGTAGCGATTTTTATATAAAAAATATTAAAAAAAAATTTTTTTGTGTGATTTTTTGCTATTTTTAGGCATTTTTGGTTGTGTTCACATTGGTTCTCGCATGATCTTCTCCCTATATATATATATATAGATCGGGTGTGAGGATGGGGCAAAGATGATGGAGGTAATGAAATGGGGGATGAGCCTAATATATATATATATATAGGGTAGGGTTCTAGAGTGAACACTAGGTTGAGAGTGAACTGTGTGAACTAATCTGGGCTATTGGATTACACCTTCTAGAGATTTTTTAATCGCAAGATTGTAATTATAATTTTTTAACTTCTCTTTAACATAATTGATAAAAGGTGTTGGTACACTTTATGTGGACGCGACTCGACTCGTTCGATTCGGTTCGGGTCGACTCGGTTAGGTCCGGCTCAAGCCCGACGTCACGACATTCCTCCGTCGTGCGCCCCAGAGTTCGACACGCGAAGCACGGAGCGCCGCGAACCAAGACCAGGTGACACATCACCATGACATCATCTCTGTGATGTCATGATGATGTCATAGTTGTTGAAAATGTGAAAACAATTGACCAGATTCTTCTCTGCACCAATTAACACACAACTGGGTCGTAACTTTGATCATTGGGCTTTGACTTCTCACTTGGGCCTTTTTGTTTGCATTTGGGCTGCTTATATCCGACGAAGACTACTTATTGTTTTGGGCTTCCAACGAAAACACACATGTTAGGCGAAATCACATGTGTGATTTCGTCGAAGTCCTGTGATTTCGTAGAGACCTTTTGATTTCGTCGATGGGTTAGTATAAATACCTAGACATCAGACAGAACACAGTAGAACGAACTCTGAATAGATTTCGGAGAGAACACACACACAACAGAGAGTTTATAGGTTTATCTTGTAAACATTGCATTGTAACCGTTTCAGAGTATTAATACATTGCGTGTTAATCATTGAATCTTTGTGTCTTGCGTGTTCGTAACTTGGTTTAACTTACCCGTTTGGATTCCGCACTTTCGGGTTTGTCGGAAAACAGGGAATAGAGGTTACTCGATCCTCCGGGTGGACAGAAACAAAATACAGTAAATAAATATTTACAAACATTATTTTTGTGAGTTTCGAGGGTAAGAGAATCATATCAGTGTATGGTCACGCCAAAACGCTCTTGTTGTTCAATTAGTTAACATTAAGATAAGTTAAGGTATGATTTATACTTACCGACCGGTGTTCATCCACACACGACACATTCCCGTATCAAGGTATGCACGAGAGTTCATCTTACCGGTGAGTATACCGTTTATCATCCGTTTGACCGTATAAAAGAATGTGAGAAACTCACTTATTTTGATTTGAAAACAAGCCATATGTGATAGAATCACTTATTGATGAGGAACTTGATTTTCAGATGCATGAAGGGCACAAGAGCAAGTCCGTGAACAGGTCAGTAGTTTCGTACATCAAAGAGACAAACTTGACTCCCGGATAAATGTGATATATTATCACTTATTTGAGGGACATGTGATTGTTGATCACTTATTGAGGTCGAATGCAATATGTACACGTATGTATAGTATCATGGAAGATCTAGACTTCGTCTCCGTTTTGTTTCGGTAAAAGAAACAACCATGATACCCAGATGATAAACAGCATAAAGACCGAATATCTCAGAACCTCGGCAATCTCTCAAACGAAATTTCGGTACTAAGGCCATATGCCAATGTGCGGTTCCCACCTGGTCTTCAGTCGATTTAAGGTTTATATCGCCCTGCACACTTTAAAATGATTGTGAGCCTACCGATACATCTTATATAGAGCTTCTTATCAATTTTCATTTTGCATTTCAGTTCGAAGAGGTTTCGACAGACCACTGATTTACTATCATTTTCTCTTTTTCTCGCCAGGAAACTCATTTTTGTTTTTCCAATTTCTTTGTGTCTTTTAAATTTATCTTTGTTTGTTGATTTTAAGGGGAGTAAATCCAAATTTTAAAATTCAAAAACATCGAAAAATTTCAAAACCCAAAAACATTAGAAAAACAAAAATGAGTTTCCTGGCGAGAAAAAGAGAAAATGATAGTAAATCAGTAGTCTGTCGAAACCTCTTCGAACTGAAATGCAAAATGAAAATTGATAAGCAGCTCTATATAAGATGTATCGGTAGGCTCACAATCATTTTAAAGTGTGCAGGGCGATATAAACCTTAAATCGACTGAAGACCAGGTGGGAACCGCACATTGGCATATGGTCTTAGTACCGAAATTTTGTTTGAGAGATTGCCGAGGTTCTGAGATATTCGGTCTTTATGCTGTTTATCATCTGGGTATCATGGTTGTTTCTTTTACCGAAACAAAACGGAGACGAAGTCTAGATCTTCCATGATACTATACATACGTGTACATATTGCATTCGACCTCAATAAGTGATCAACAATCACATGTCCCTCAAATAAGTGATAATATATCACATTTATCCGGGAGTCAAGTTTGTCTCTTTGATGTACGAAACTACTGACCTGTTCACGGACTTGCTCTTGTGCCCTTCATGCATCTGAAAATCAAGTTCCTCATCAATAAGTGATTCTATCACATAGGGCTTGTTTTCAAATCAAAATAAGTGAGTTTCTCACATTCTTTTATACGGTCAAACGGATGATAAACGGTATACTCACCGGTAAGATGAACTCTCGTGCATACCTTGATACGGGAATGTGTCGTGTGTGGATGAACACCGGTCGGTAAGTATAAATCATACCTTAACGTATCCCCTCGCCATGATTACATCTGATAAGTTGAGCTTAAGTGGACAACAATACCGATAATTGTTATAGGATGCTTATCTTAATGTTAACTAATTGAACAACAAGAGCGTTTTGGCGTGACCATACACTGATATGATTCTCTTACCCTCGAAACTCACAAAAAGAATGTTTGTAAATATTTATTTACTGTATTTTGTTTCTGCATCTCTGTATATATTTATTTATTGCTTTCCGTCTTTACATTTGAAAAATGAAAAATTCCAAAAAGATTTTAGGTGTGTTTTAATTTAAACTCTATAAAAGCCAAAAAGATTTTGCTTCTAGTTTATTTTTGATAGACCGATGTTGGAACTCGAGTCTATCCTACCAAAAATCCTGATCGTAAGCCGGAAAACAATTGCATCTTCATAAACTGTCGAAGTTAACCAGTTTTGAAAGTTAAAGGATTAAAATTGATCATTTTCTAAACCTTCTAACTGTTGTCGGTCGGTGTTTAAATGAGATTTGATCTCATATGTGTCGTTTGTTTAATTTGTCTATATTCCAAGCGGTTGTTCTCATTACGTGTTTAGCTTTCTTGTATGTGCAGATGCGACATCAGAATCAGCTAAAGGCGAAGAGAACGTGTCAGATGACAAGCCGTAAAGTGAAGACACGACGTTGATGCAATTAGAAGATCAAGATGATCGGATTGCAGTTGATCACTCATCAACACCACAAGGATCTAAAGCATTGAAGATCAAAAGGTTCACGAGCATGACTCAATGGAGACTTTATTTTAAGGGGGAGTTTGTTAACACACTACCTAAATGAAAAGGGAGTTTGTTGATACACTTTCTTCTTACGACGCGTGAAGACTTTGAAGATCCTCCGACATGAAAGACACGGAAGACGAACCTCATGAGTAGCGTCCAAGGGGGAGTTTGTTGGTACACTTTATGTGGACGCGACTCGACTCGGTTCGATTCGGTTCGGGTCGACTCGGTTAGGTCCGGCTCAAGCCCGACGTCACGACATTCATCCGTCGTGCGCCCCAGAGTTCGACACGCGAAGCACGGAGCGCCGCGAACCAAGACCAGGTGACACATCACCATGACATCATCTCTGTGATGTCATGATGATGTCATAGTTGTTGAAAATGTGAAAACAATTGACCAGATTCTTCTCTGGACCAATTAACACACAACTGGGCCGTAACTTTGATCATTGGGCTTTGACTTCTCACTTGGGCCTTTTTGTTTGCATTTGGGCTGCTTATATCCGACGAAGACTACTTATTGTTTTGGGCTTCCAACGAAAACACACATGTTAGGCGAAATCACATGTGTGACGAAATCACATGTGATTTCGTCGAAGTCCTGTGATTTCGTTGAGACCTTTTGATTTCGTCGATGGGTTAGTATAAATACCCAGACATCAGACAGAACACAGTAGAACGAAGTCTGAATAGATTTCGGAGAGAACACACACACAACAGAGAATTTATAGGTTTATCTTATAAACATTGCATTGTAACCGTTTCAGAGTATTAATACATTGCGTGTTAATCATTGAATCTTTGTGTCTTGCGTGTTCGTAACTTGGTTTAACTTACCCGTTTGGATTCCGCACTTTCGGGTTTGTCGGAAAACAGGGAATAGAGGTTACTCGATCCTCCGGGTGGACCTACAAAAGGGTATTTATGTCTTTTGTAAATTGCATTTATTAAACAATAAAATCAAAATCCCTAAAATCTCGCTAGTTTCCGTACATACAAGATACACAGTTGTTATTGTATACACATGTGTACAGTCTCGCTAGTATCAGTTTATACAAGATACACAGACGTTAGTTTATACACATGTGTACAGTCTCGCTAACTATCAGTTTATACAAGATACATAGCTGTTAGTTTATAACATGTGTACAGTCTTTTATACATCTGTGTATTATATTTAGAAATTGTTACATATGTGTATATTAACAACATATAGTATATTATGCATGCACACGAATAGATTCATATAAAAATATGAAATTAATGAAAACGAAACATATAACATGTATGCAAAAATAAATAACTTTATCACATATTCAAAAAAAGGTTCATGCCCAAAAATAATTACAATTTCAATCTCAGAGAAATTTTTCAATATTTATTGAAAATTATAAAAAAGTTAAAAACATTATATTATGATATCTATATATATACAGATAATAAAAGAAAAAATATATTAAAGTTAAATTAAACCAAAATCTATGGATAAAAAATTATGGAGAGAGAGAGAGAGAGAGAGAGAGAGAGAGGAGAAAATTAAGGGATTATAATTAAACATACTTGACTAATGTCAATCTTACCATTTTAGTCTAAAAAAATGATCAAGGGTTAAGATTAGTTCACTCAGTTCACTCTCAATAAGTTGTTCACTCTTGAACCTAATCCTATATATATTTTAGGCTCATCCCCCCATTTCTTTACATCCATCCTCTTTGCCCCATCCTCACACCCGATCTACACACACACACATATATATATGAGTTGTATGTATATGTGTGTGTGAGAAGGAGGTGGGGGTTTTGTCTTGTAGTGCCCGTCTCAAACGTCTGAAGGGCGATAATTACGACGACAAGAGGGGGGGGGATGGTGTTGCCGGCGACGCCGATCCTGAACGGGGCGGGGACGACCCTCATACTGCATAGCCTTATGTAACGGAGTCTAATAATTTGTCAGAGAATATTACATGCAATAACATTCATCATAAGCTGTGGATTGATCAACCTGAGAAACTTTCCTACTTGTCATGCCTCCAAATTGTACCCTAAACTAAACTTTTCTTTTAATAAAATTTAAAAACTTTTGCACAAAATCAAAATAATTTTTTTTACCACTGTCAATTTTTTTTTGCACAAAATAAAAATTGTACCCTCCAATTTTTTTTTCCTACTTGTATAAGACGCAGTTTGATTATAAGACGGGGTTGTTCTGAATTTTGTTGAATATTTTAATCAAATATGTTATACTTATTGATATTAAGACGATGTTATTGCTAGAACCCCGTCTAAAGCAAAATTGAACACCGTCTAATGATTAGTTTTTGTAGTAGTGAAAAGTTCTCGCAATTTTTTTTTTTCAATTTAAAAAAAACTGAAAATTTTTAATCCATTTTGGCATTTATAAGCTATGTCAGCATATTTAAAATAAAATAAACAAATGTCATATAGGATGGATGATATTCTATTTAGGTAAAATATGGAATTATTATTAGGTAGGTTATTGGTCAAATTAGTCAAATGCTTATTGTTAAAAAACCAAAAGTCAATATTTATTTGGTAAGTTTAGACCAATCTAATATTCATTTTGGTGATTTTTTTTACCATGAACTGTTATGGTTTGCAATAGGGATGAGCTTGGTAAGTACCAATACCGAAAATCGTCAAATATGGGTACCGGTACCGAAAATGTTCGACACGAAATTGGAATATTTGATACGTGAAATTCGATACCGGTACCAAATACTTATCCCTTGTTTGCAAGCCATAAACTGTTAGGGATTGTTTGGTTCATAGAATATTTACAATGAAATTGGAATATTTGAAAGGAATTGAAATTTAGAGGAACCGAAATTAATTCCACAGAAAAAGTGTTGTGTTTGCTTTGTATAATTGTTAATTAAAGGAATATGAATGCAAAAAACAAATTATTTACAAAATTACCCTTTATAACCTCACTTCTAGAGACAATAATAAAAAGGTAAATAATGGAAAGATTGAGTATTTTGATAATTTTAAAATATTTCTTTGAAAAGTTTATAATTCCCTCATTATACCGGCTCATTATCTTTGACATCCACATAAACTATTGTGGAAAGATGTGGTTATTTTGGTTTAATAAGTTCACAAAATTATCGGCTCATTATCTTTGACATATCCACATAATTAAACACGTGGTCTAAAACTACACATGGTCTAAAACTATTTTGGTGTGCTGTGCTGTGCACAACCCACCCTCTTATGCTTTTTTTTTTTTTTAAGTTACATCCTGCTAACTTACACTCACTGTAACTGCTATATAACCCACAGCCAGCAACTATTTCCTCCTCAACGACGCAACTGAATCCTAGGTCAGTCTTTAAACTCCATTGTGAAAACATTATATGTTTAATGTATTTAATTCGAATTGAGAATTTCATTACATAAACAATGTGTTATTGTTTGCAGCTTATGTTGTTTTGGGGTAAGGATAAGAAAATGAAGTTCATGATACCCGAGTTTCTGGTTTTCGGGTGTGTTTTGTTGAGTCTTATCGATAATGTCTACTCGGGCATCACAAGCAGTTTCATCCGTTCAGAGTTTCCAGCCGTTGACATGCCTCTTGATCACGAAGTTTTCGCGATTCCGAGTGGTTATAATGCACCACAACAGGTAATTAGTTAAGCGTCTTAGGTTTGAATCCAGCTTCTACTGGTTTTGGTTTCTGTTTTAACCACTTGAAGCCCACTTGCTCAACTGGTTTTGGTTTCTGTTTTAACCACTTGAAGCCCACTTGCTCAACTCAAGTAGGGGTGAGCAAAAAACCAAAATAATCGAGAAAACCGAACCGAAACAAAAACCGACGGTTCGGTTTTCGGATTTTTAATAACCGAAAACTTCGTTTCAGTTTTCGGATAACCATTTTCAATAACCGAAAAAACCGAACCGATAAGTTACAACAGAAGGCCTAGTCCATATATTTTTATGTTTAAGTTTAAGTGTTTATAATCCATGCTCCATATATTTTTATGTTCAAGTTTAAGTGTTTATAATCCATGCTAGTAGGAATTATTAATTTTATTCTTGAATGTTAAGTATTTATGATAAAAAACATTAACATGTTTACTTGTAATTGAAATGATTTATTTATTGCCTACAAGAAATAACAAAATTTAATATAAAAATTAAATAATCTTCAAAATATTATAAAACAAACTGTCTTAATAAAAAACTTTAGAGAAACATAAAAATAGATCAGAAGGTTAGGTTTATGTGAGCAATACTAATTAAAAAGGTTAAATATAATAACTTAATTGTAAACATACAAGAAATATTCTAAAATTTTAAATTATACTTTTTATTTTTTGAATCTTACATAAATTTGTTCCCAAAACCGAAATAACCAAAAAACTGAACTGAACCAGTGTAAATACCGAAAATCGAAATTTCGGTTTTGGTTTTACCTAAAAACCGAACCATGCAAACCCCGTCTCAAACTACGAAATGTGTTTTGTTGAGATTTATCAATAATTCTCATGGGAAATGGATTGTTTCATGTTGTAGGTACATATCACTCAAGGAGATTATGATGGAAAAGCTGTAATAATAATGTGGGATACTCCTAGTGAACCAGGGTCAAACCATGTAAAATATGGAACATCAAAGAACAAGTATGATTTTACTGCGCACGGCTCTGCGGTTAAAAACTACACCTTTTACAACTACAAATCTGGTTTTCTTCATTCATGCCTTGTCAAGGACCTTGAGGTATTTGTTAACTCAATGACATAATATACACACATATATATGGTTTGTTATGGAAAGTGATTTTTATGTGTGAAGCTTGTGAAGTACCACAGGTGTGCAACGTGTATTTTAGGGGGTTGAATTATTTTTTTTTAAAGTTTTTTTTCGAAGCTTTTGCATATAAAAATGTGTAGAAACTATTCCAATAAAAAATCGTTTTGTAAATTTTTTTTGCAATTTATTTTATTTTATTTTTAGTTTTTTATTTTTTTAATTAAAAAAGCTTTTACATGTATTTATATGCAAAAACTCCGAAAAAAATTAAAAACAAAATTGATTCATGTTAAATGTATGGTTTTCCGGTTCTCCACTTTTTAGTGTTCCTTGTTGAACCTTCCCCTATATATATATATATATATATATATATATATATATATAGTACATTACGGCTTAACGTACATCACGTACGACGGGTAATTACGCACGTTCATTTTAAAATCACGCACGTTATAACTCAAAAATCCAAAATAACGCATGTGAAACACAATAATCACGCATATTGAAAACATTAATCACGCATGTTATAGAACTAATCACGCACGTTATCGTACGTGAAGTATGTTAAGCCGTAATGTACAATATACTTTTCCTATATATATATATATATATATATATATTTGTATATTGCAATACTATTTAAATTAATGATAACTTTTTATGTTATTGTAGTATTTTTTTGAAGTTAACGAAGTATGTTAAAGTATTTTCGAGTTTGGAAAAACTAAGAGAAGTAGACCCAAGCTAAAAGACACAATATTATAAGTTCTCAAATATTGAAATAGTGTGATCATTAACAATACAAATACACTTTATTTTAAGAGTAAATTACAAGTTTTGTCCTTTATGTTTACATCAAATTTCAGGCGCTGTCCTTTTGGCCAAAAGTTTTGTCATTTTAATTATCACGAAAAAATCACTTTGTATTTATTTCTTATTAATCTCTCTTTGTATATAACTAGTATTTAACCCACGCTTCGCGAGGTGTTGTAATTCTCGTTTAATGTTAATACAACGGGAGCTATAACATAAAAATATGAAGGAAAAAAAAAAGCTAAAATATGTGAAAAAGAAAAGAAAAAGTAACAAAAGGGATATGAAAAAAAAGAAAGATGAAGAAAAAAAAAGCTAAAATCTCTGGAAAAGAAAAAAAAAAGCTAAAATCTCTGGAAAAGAAAAGAAAAAGTAAAAAAGGGATATGAAAAAAAAAAAGCTAAAATCTGTGGAAAAGAAAAGAAAAAGTGACAAAAGGGATATGAAAAAAAAAAACAATTAAATTGTAACCCAATAAGTCAACTTAACCAATTAGATTATTACTGTTAACAATTTCTTTTGTTAGTATACAAAATTCTTCACATCCAATTAAAATTATTTCATGACTAACAAGCGTGTTGATGTCTTGTTGCTAACTAGTACAACACCAAGTACTATTATCAGATTGGAGAAGGTGATTCTGCTCGATCATTTTGGTTTAAAACACCTCCAAAGATCGATCCAAATGCTTATTATAAATTCGGAATTATAGGTGAATTAATTTCTTTATTCTTCTTTCTTGTATGTGTTTTTATAAGTGATTAGTATAGTAAGTGGTAAAAAAACATTATTATGACTAAATTCTTTGTGGTTATATTATTTACTTATTTTAGGTGACTTGGGGCAAACATTCAATTCTTTGTCAACCCTTGAACATTACATTGAGAGCGGAGCGGAAACTGTGTTATTTGTTGGAGATCTATCTTACTCCGATGAGCATGAATTCGACGAAATGGGTGGACGTTGGGATTCATATGCCCGTTTTGTTGAGCGAAATGCAGCATATCAACCATGGTTATGGATAGTAGGAAATCATGAAGTCGAGTATCTTCCAGAGATAGTAAGACTCTATTTTATAGAATAATAAAAAACCAATAACTTATTATGTATTATTAATCAACTATATATGATAATAAAATGATTACAAAGTAAACCTAATGATATTATATTGTCTAATTATGGTGTACAATAATTACAATAAACCCTAACTAATATATTCTAACATATTTTATTCGTTTCTTTTTATGCTCTTTATGAATCTAGAACGAAGTTGAACCGTTCAGAGAATATCTCAATAGATACACGACGCCTTATGCAGCTAGCGGAAGCAGTAGTCCGCTTTGGTACGCTGTGAGACGCGCGTCCGCTCATATAATTTTTCTATCTAGCTATTCTCCTTATGGTAACTTAAATTGCTTTCTAACCCATCTAACATATTCATATTGAGTTTCTAGCTAAACTATAATTATTTGATTTGTGATGGACAGTGAAGTACACACCTCAATATGAGTGGCTCCTAGCAGAGTTTAAAAAAGTGGACAGGAAGAAAACACCTTGGCTTTTCGTTCTTATGCACTCGCCGCTATACAACAGTAACAGCGCTCACTATATGGAGGCTGAAAGCATGCGAGCTGTGTTCGAGAGTTGGTTTGTTCAGTACAAGGTTGACTTGGTCTTTGCCGGACATGTTCATGCTTATGAAAGATCGGTAAATATATTTCCTAGCATTACTTCGTAAAGAAATTACTCATTTACTCGCATATTGGATCTTTTCTATTAGTAATGACTTAAATGAATGTGACACGTGACATCATATTGTGTATAAATTCACACATAAAATGAAAATATCTAGGTTGTAGGCGAGTAAAAGTAGACATACTAGTAAAATTAGATACATGACCAAGGATTCTCTTATAGCATGGCTATAAACGTTCATTTATTATGAGAAAATTGCATAGGTATATGAAGTCAGTGGCGAAGCTTGAAATTTTTTACGAGGGGGTCGACAACGTATATACCAAAAAATTTCTATAGAACCGGGGGTCGAAAACATATATATCCAAAAAATTCTATACGAAAACTACATATATAACACTACTGGCCGAAAAGTTCGGGGGTCGGGCGCCCCTTCCGGCCCCTTCAAAGCATCGCCCTGTATGAAGTTGATACATATTCATATATACGGGGTGATCGAGATTAGAGTTGTAAATGAACTGAATGTCTAACAAATCATTCGCCTATAAGTATATTTATTAAACAAACAAAGTTGTATAAGTTTTAATGCTCTTTTAGTTAATATGAACAAAGTTATAGTTCATTCTTAACGCTCATGGATTCGGTTGTATTTTCTTAGGTCTTGGAGTATACTTTAACTCTCCTTAACTCCATCTAAGTGCTACATCACTTATTTTTCCCCATTTTACTCTGCCTCACTCCAACGAAATAGTTTAATTAGTAAAATTAGATACATGACCAAGGATTCTCTTATAGTATGGCTATAAACGTTCATTTGTTATGAGAAAATTGCATAGGTATATGAAGTTGATACATATTCATATATACGGGGTGATCGGGATTAGAGTTGTAAATGAACTGAATGTCTAACAAATCATTCACCTATAAGTATATTTATTAAACGAACAAAGTTGAATAAGTTTTAATGCTCTTTTAGTTAATATGAACAAAGTTATAGTTCATTCTTAACGCTCATGGACATTTGGTTGTATTTTCTTAGGTCTTGGAGTATACTTTAACTCTCCTTAACTCCATCTAAGTGCTACATCACTTATTTTTCCCCATTTTACTCTGCCTCACTCCAACGAAATAGTTTAAAAACTTCATCTAACCCTAATTTTTAGTGGTTTTTGGTTTAAAAAAAGAAAAGAATAATTAATTCAATGTCTTAACATCTAGATATTAAAGAACTTTCCACTTAACGAATTAAGATACACAATTTCAGCACCGGATCTCTAACATACGCTACAACATATCCAATGGTCTGAGTTCACCCATCCCAGATGAATCTGCTCCCATGTACATCACTGTTGGAGATGGAGGAAACCTAGAAGGTCTTGCATCAAGGTGAACTTTCTTTTAATCAATAATTGACATTTCTAGCTTTTTATTTTTATTTTATAGATTAACTTTCTCTCTTATTTCCCTTGATGGATTTTGTAGCTATAACGATCCTCAACCTGACTATTCTGCATTCCGAGAGGCTAGTTACGGGCACTCTACACTTGAGATAATGAACAAAACACACGCGTTCTACCATTGGAATCGAAATGATGATGGAAAGAAAGTTAAAACCGACTCCATGGTGTTGCACAACCAGTACTGGTTAGTATATTTTTGGCAAAACAAACTTACAAAAACCATATAAAATCCAAGCTTGGTTTTGAAAGAAAGACTATAAATTAATTATCTATGTAAAATTTTCTTTTTAGTTTACATAATATATTATTTTATATTTTGTTAGTTAACTATTAAATTGATTATGATTTATAATATTAAAAGGAAGACTACAAATTAATTATCTATGTAAATTTACCACTATACCTTTACAAATATTAAATGAAGTAAAATCAAACATTCTTATTGATTAAAATTTCTTTTTTATTTAAAAAATTTCTTCTCATTTGAATTCTCTATTCTTGATTTAAATGACTATATATATAGAAGTTATATATAGATGTTCAAATTTTGTATGATATTATAACTATCCAGAGTAACATGTATGATGTCTCATTCTTCTTGTTAGGATGATCTAGACACCAAGTACATTGTTGGCTTGATATCTACCACGATTTAAATCTAAGAGGATGTACTAAAATCTCTTTAAATTTTATAGTAAAATGCCAATTTAGTCCCTATGGTTTTGGAAGTTTTACCAGTTTAACTCAAAAGTTTCATTTATCGTTTGTGGGTCCAAACGGTTTTCTACATTATCATTTTAGTCCAACTGACTTAAGAGGATGTACTAAAATCTCAGGGGCATTTTTGTCTTTTCGTCTGTTCATTTTAATAAAGCTTTAATCCAACCCTATATTCCCCTGAGTAAATGAAGAATATAGACGATGTTAAGTCAGTTGGACTAAAACGAAAATGTTGAAAACTATTTGGACCCACATGTGATAAATGAAACATCTAGACTAAGTTGACAAACTTGCCAGAACCACACGGACTAAAATGGCATTTTACTCTTTTAATATGTTGAAACGTTTTTATGATATGTAACCAAGCATATTTAAAAAAATATATTATATAAATGACGGATACAATTTCATTATCGTTATTACCGTATTTATGTACACAACTATAACTGAATTATTAGTTTTGTAATTATTTTGGTTTATTCGGTTTGATTTATCTAATTATAGTTCCTTTACTTAGTTTATCTGTCACTTTGTTTTGCATGCGTGAAAACAGGAAGTTGATGGAGAAAGAGTCGAATATTTGAACCCGATTTGTAACCAAGAGAAACAAGAAGTGTATCCAAAGTTTGTTATTTGTTATAATTCCACAAAGACATAAGCATGTCATGTAATTGTACTAATTCTATCCCATTAATGCAATATCTAATTTTATTTTCAATAACTAAGTTATAAAAACAAAACATTAAACTTCTAAAAACGAACATTAATATATACGTATCTTAAATTTTTGTAATATATTTTTATTAAAATAACATTAATAAACTTATGTTTTAAAATAAAAACACTACATTTTTTTTGTTATTTTGTCCAATTACTATAATTTAAATGAAAAAAACTGATATACAAGTCACTAAAGTTTATAGTGTACAACTTATTTATACATATAAAAATAAATTAAAAGAAGAAAAGAATAAAATAAATACAAAACAAACATAGGGGCCCACCATCCCATCATGTATTATTCTTCCCCAAGAACATTTTACTCAAATGCAAACCCCTTCAATGCATTCCCCCTCAAATGCTAAATCCACATAAGCCAAATGCAAGCTAAATGCTCTGCATTGTCCATGGCCTTAGGCTTTGGGGTATGTGTACTCTGTTAATGCATATGTCTGTTGACTTCGTCTTGTATCGAGTCATGTACCTAGATTGGATAGACCGGAGCTCATTAGACTAGAAAATAGGAGTTTAGGGATGAGTGACCAGGTCGCACGAACTGGCTGAACCAGTTCGTACGGTTTGACCAGGTCGCACGGTCTGGACTTGTCTGGTTCGTGCGGACTGGCGATTCCTATAAATAGGAGAGTCTAGGTCTTCATTTGTAACATTCTGATTCCGGAGACGAAGTGCTGCCGAAGTGTCGAACGATCTGTAATCAATTTCAAATCAATCTAAACGACAGTTAAAGTGATTCTGAGTGTTAAACAAGCTGCAAACATGTCCAAATCATTGAATTCCGCCTTTGGTTTGGTCTAGAACTCTTCTGATCGACTCATCAGGTCGAACCTTCGATCCTACAAGTGGTATCAGAGCTCAGGAGGAAGAGTTCTTACCATTTCAGCTTGTTTTCACGGATAAAATCAGATTTCTACTCATTCTTCTACACTTTTCATCAAATTTCAACGTTTTCACGGCTAAAATGACCTGATTTCGTGATATAACACGTAAAACACTGTTTTAATCAATCCGTGAACAAATCAGGACCTAATTCAACCTAAAACTTGATAAAATTAACCAAATCGTGTGAAAATCATTCAGATCGTTCGACAAAGGTTCAGATCGTGTGAAAACCTTATCAGGTCGTGTGAAAACTCCAAGTCGCACGGTTTGAGTCCAAGTCGCGTGAAACATAGATCAGATCACACGATTTGAACACTCAGCTCGCAGGTTAAGTGAATTTCATCAGGTCGCACGAGCTGAACAGTCAGTTCGCACGAAGTGGATCAGGTTGTTTGAAAATTAGTCAGGTCGTTTGAAAGTGGGTCCAGATCGTTTGAATTTTACCAGATCGCACGGAGTGTTGACGGGTGGTCCATAGGACAACCCTTTATGATGTTAAAAGACAAGTTTATCCCTCATTTAATTATGTAATTATCTTGAATTAGATAACTACGGTTGCTTATGTTTCAGGTGCGGTTCGGGAGCTTAAAATGGATAAAACGCAGCTTTGGACGGTTTGGAGTTGAACGGGTCGCGCGTGGAACGAAAGATGAAACAAAGCACAAAATTCAGGCTCATGATTGGACGGTTTTGGAAGACACTAGGGGCGAATTTGGCTGTTCTTGCTTGGTTCTAAACAATTTCTAACTTTCGGTTTGTGATTTTGATTCGTATGAACATTGAACTTATTGTTATGATGATTCACCAAGCTATGTCTGGCTAAAACTTTCGGTGATCATCTTAGGTGAAGGTTTCTCTTGAACTTTTGTGTGTTTATTTTCCGAATTTCTAGAATGATAACTTGTGTTTGCTTGATTATCATGGTGTGTGCATAATTGTTTGTAGCTTGTTAATTGATAGTGCAATTTCTAGTCTCAATCGTACGTTCTTGGTGCCGTTGGCAATCGAGATATCACGGGAAGGGTTAGGGTTGGTTATTGATTAATTGATCATCGGGAAACAACCTCGCGTTTATATAATCCGAGTACTTTGTTCCCTTTTATCACTTCAATTATTTATGCACGAGTTATGTCTATGTAACTCTTTCTAGTTGGAATTTCACACAATTGTTAAAAGAAATTGAATCCTAAGATGGTCATTGTTCTCCTAATCTGTTAAACAACCAATTTTGATTTGCAATTAGTTATTAATTTAGTTTTCTAAAACAACAATCCAAATCATTGATCTTTATTTTCTGCAAATTAGGTTAATTTTAGTTTAATCGTAAAGCTATATAATCGACATATTTTTCACATACTCCCTGAGTTCGATACCCTTTTACCACTATCTATAGTTGTTATTGGGATTAAATTTGCGTGTACCACGACAAGCACGTCAAATTTTGGCGCCGTTGCCGGGGAGTAGTGCACAACGTGTGTCAGTTTGTTAGTTTTGCTTTGTTATTTTCGGGTTTACACTGGTGTGTTTAGTGTGCAGGTTCTATAGGTGCATGCATACTAGAGGCTCTCACAAAGCGTCACCATTGTCATTTGATCCGGAGATCGAAAGAACATTAAGGCAAAATCGTGTTTTATTAAGAGAAAACAGAATCATTGGTTCACCTACATCACCCATTACACCAAGAAACATCATGGAAGAAACACAAGTACCACCCACAACGGGTCAAACGACCTCATCATTTATACCTACTTCCACACACCCATCACCAAACACAACCATACCTAATACCACTACAATTCCTACTCCACCTCATGATACTACATCATCCAACACTACACAACCGATTACTACTCAAGTCGAACCCAGTCTTACCTTTTGCCCATCTACTACGATTCCACCATTCACTCACTTCTTCCCAGTTTCAGGGCAATCATCCTCAACCTATACAGTACCACAAGGTTCAACTGTTGTCCATACTACCTCTACATTTAGACCATCCAACCAGTCGGGTTTTCAATACTCGACCATTCCATTTGGGCAAACTTCGGGTATAGGGGGAGATGGATATGAAGAAGGATACGAAGATTTTGAGGGCTATGATGAAGACGGGTATGCTTATGGGAGTTATGGTGATCAAGGAGAGTTCGGTTATGTGCAAAGCCAATCTCAAGGGATGGCAAGTGTAGGTGGAATGCCACAACAACAACTCCTACCACAACATATTCGGCCAAGACCACAAGGGCTACAAGTGCAACGCCTTATTCCATTGCAACAAGTTCGCCCACAAAATGTACAACCACAATTCCAAAGGCCGATACAACACCAACCGATGCCACAACAACAATTTCAACCACATGTACCACAAGGGCCTATACCAAGGCCAATGGGTCTTGTTCGACCAAGGGTTAGGTTGGGGGTGCCAAGAAGGCATCTTAGAGAACATGCAAGAGGAATTGAAGCACATTTTCGGCCGATAATCACTCAAAATCCCTCACCTGTAGTTATTCCTCATAATGATCAAGGGAGGACCTTCGAAGTGAGAACAAATTCTTTGCAAAGTTTGCCGAAATATAAAAGGCTAGCAACGGAGGAACCGTATTTCCATTTGGAGGCCTATGACTCAATTTGCAATACTCTTGGGAGTCAAGGTTTTTCGGCCGACGATGTCAAGTTAGTTTTGTTTCAGTTTTCTTTAGAGGACAAGGCAAAGAAGTGGTTCTACACTTTGCCTTCGGCATCTATCTATACTTGGGCGGAAATGCAACAAATTTTTCTAGACGAATTTTACACCGCCCAAAAGACTAATGATGCTAGAAAGGGGTTGAGGAGCTTCCAACAACAACATGGTGAAATGTTCCATGAGGCATTTGAACGTTTCAATATGATGATCAAGAATTGCCCTCACCATGGGATTGAACTTTGGGAGTTGATGAATGCCTTCCACGAGGGGTTGAGTGCCGAAGATGCTCGTGATTTAATGTCCATTACCGGTGGGACTTTTGGTACAAACTACGAGAATGATGATTGGGAGTTTTTGGAGAACATGGCAATTACATCAAAGAGAAAGGCTCAAGCATCGAGGAGAGCGTGACCGGCCGTTGCCCGACCTCAAGTGCACGCAATAGATGATGGTAATGTTCAAACTACTAACCAAATTTATGATGTTTGTGGATTGTGTAATGAAATAGGTCATGCGGCTGAAAATTGCCAAGGAATGGTGGAAGGGCAATATGAAGAAGTTCATGCGGTTCAAGGTCAAGGAGGGGGTGGTAGAAATTATAACAACATGAATTCTAATACTTACCACCCCGGGTTGAGGAACCACCCAAATTTTCGGTATGGGAACCCTTCAAATCAAGCTAACCCGAACTTTCAAGGTAGCCAAGGTAACTTTGGTTCGCGCCAACCTTACAACAATCAAAGTGGATATCGAGGTGGGAACAACCAAGGGTATCAAAAGCAATATCAAGCGGGTCAAGAACAAGGGGGGTCTTCGGGTGGAAATGAGATGATGGAGATGCTAAAAAGCATGCAAACGGAGATGCAAAAACGGAACCAACTCGATGAAGTTCGAATGCAAAAGGATGAGGTTCGTGACAAAAGCATCCAATCACTAATAACCCAAATGGGTCAATTGGCAACCGATGTGGCAGAGTTGAAGAAAAACAAGGGTCAACTTCCTAGCGACACCAAGGTAAATCCATCACATGGTTCGTCAAGAGGTAATGTTAATGTTCATCATGTTAGTGTTTTGAGAAGTGGAAAAGAATTTAAAGCCAATTTGTCACCCGAATTGGTTGAGGGGGTAGTTGAGGACATCACGGGTAATGATAGTGATGATGAAGTTTCACCGGTTAAACCTAAAGAAACAAATGTTAACAAACCGGGGTTGGGTGAAAATGAAAAAAGTGAAAAAGTTGAGGGTGAACCGAGTCAAGTCCCGTTTCCATCGGCTTTACTTGACCCGGGAAAGAAGAATTTTATTACATCAAGAGGTCCCCAAAAAGAAGAGTTGTGGGACATGTTTAAACAAGTTAAAATTAACCTTCCACTTCTTGATGCAATAAAACAAGTACCCGCTTATGCAAAATTTCTAAAAGAATTGTGTACACAAAAGAGGCAACAAAAGAAGAAAATGCCTAAGCGGGTGGACTTAACCGGGCAAGTAAGTGCAGTTTTAAATGGGGAGCTTCCTCCTAAGCTCCAAGATCCGGGCACGCCATTGATTAACATACAAGTTGGTAATTTTCAAATGGCTAAGGCATTGCTAGATCTTGGAGCCGGGGTTAGCATTTTACCGGGGGGCTTATATGACCAATATGAATTTGGTCCGTTAGCAAGGGTGGAGACAACGGTTGTTTTGGCCGATTTGTCTCATAAGCTACCCCGGGGTATGGTTCAAAATGTAATTGTTAAAATTGATGAGTTTTATTACCCGGTTGACTTTTTAGTTTTGGACTACTCAACGGCGGACCCAAAGCAACAACAAAATGTAATTTTGGGTCGGCCATTTTTGAGCACCGCACATGCAGTAATCGATTGTAGATTTGGTACAGTCGATATGACTTTTGGGAACCGAAAAATGCGTTTGAATGTTTTTACTAACAATTCTAATGCTAATGGTGTTGATGAGTGTTTCATGGCAGATATAGTTGACGGATGCAACCCGCATGAGTATGAGGGGGATGGTTTGGATGTTTGCCTGTGTGATTTTTCTGAACAGGTACATGCTTATGCACTCCGGGTTGAAGAGGAAAAACAGGATGCAATGGCTTTGAAAGAAGGTCGACCACCATGGACTCATCAATTTGAAGGTTTACCGGCGGAGATAAATTCGGGTACTAAACCATCGCTAGAGGAACCGCCAAAGTTGGAGCTCAAAGACTTGCCAAGCCACTTGAAGTATGCATTTTTAGGGGATGATGACACTTTACCGGTCATTATTGCCTCTAATTTAGAGTTGGCACAAGAACAAGCGTTGTTGGAAGTTTTAAAGGAGAACAAGGGAGCTATTGGATGGACAATTGCCGATCTCAAAGGAATTAGTCCATTAATTGTCATGCACAAGATTATTACCACCGAAGATGCCAAACCAACACGAGAAGCACAAAGGCGATTGAATCCGAACCTAAGGGAGGTAGTAAAAAAGGAGGTAATCAAATGGTTGGATGCGGGAATTATCTATCCGATTTCGGATAGTGCTTGGGTGAGTCCCACCCAAGTTGTGCCTAAGAAGGCCGGCATTCAAGTTGTCACAACCCCCGATCCCTATCTGTCCCGGGAACGGGCGGACGTGATCACCGACTTCGGTGGTATCAGTTTGTTTAGTCTTGCAGCGGAATTTACATCAGGACCGTAGTTAGGAAATGTTTATCAGAGTAAAACCACCATATTTTATAATATTTAAACAAATGGGATGAAACCCAAGTTCATAGTACACACGTTTTTATAGGAATAAATCCTATTTTATTTAATAAAAATATCTATTTTATTTTAGGTAACTTTATTGCCACTTTTCCAAGCCTTCAGTGCTCTCCAGCTGGCTTTTATTGGCTTCACACTAAGTTACCTGAAACACGTGTTTAAAACATTTTATCAGCAGGAAATACTGGTGAGTGAATCCCAGTTTAATCAAGTTTAATTAAAAAGTCACAGTGAACAGTATTGAGAGCGATCACATTGTTTATGTCTACACAATTACTCCATTTGGTACTATCAAACCTGACTTGTGGGTCATATTACCCATTGGCTAACTCATTGTCCAATGGTAACGTATTGTCATACTCGACTTACTACTCGCAGGTAGTACAAATTTTTGTATACAAAACCCCAACATACCGGCAGTAATTGAAGAACTACAAAGACTCAATCACTGCTAATTTTCATAGTAAAACATTTAATGTTTGGTAAAACATTACCAAAAAGATTATCAAAAAGAGGATAAACTCACAAAAAGGTTTACACAAAAAGAAGGATTACTCACATTGCTATCTTAGATTTCGCGTGAGGGTTTCCTGGATATAATCTATAATTTATACAAATGTACATTGATTAGTATCATAACCCTTTGAAAATATTAATAATACCCTCCCCGAGACGGCATTCCAACAACTACGTCGGGCAGAACCACGACAGCTGTTACGGAACCCTAAATCAATCGGGCAGCGTAACTATTACGAAACTGGTGTTATAATACTTACAACGGAGCAGAACCTCGCTAATTAGGGGTATAATACCCGACTATAATGCCTCTTCTACAGAAATTGTGATTGAGAATGAAATTTGGGACGAACTGAAATGAAATCCGATGCCTGCTATTTATAGTTGCTGATATTGGACTTTCAGGCGGCCCGCGTAAGGTAAGGCAAAGCCTTACGCGGCCTGCGTTGACTCTAGTCAACTCAGTAGCTTAGCTGGGTCATCAACTAGGTTCGACACGATATCGACACGTGTCAGCTCCAGGATGCGCCACCATTTAGAACACGCGCGGCCCGCGTCAACTATGGAGAACGCTTACGCGGCCCGCTTGAACTAAAGGTTTCAGCGGAGTCAAAGTCTGGTCTTGATACGGCCCGCGTGAGATTGAGGTGGGATCCTACGCGGCCCGCCTCAACTCAGAATTCAGATTTTATATTTTATTTCTAATACTATAACATATTTCGGGTTTGGTTTTCACATACTGGGTGTAATATAAGACATATAAGGGTATTTAAGATATAATGGGTGTCGGAAAATATTCGAGGGTGTCGGTTTTCTTGAGGGTTGTTACATTCTCCCCGCCTTAATTTAGAGCTCGTCCTCGAGATCTACTGGAATAAATGCGGATATTTCTTTTCATTTGTAGAAAATGAGCTGACTTGATTAGTCTATCTACAATCACCCAGATTGTATCATTTCCTTTCCTAGTTTTGGGTAATTTAGTAACAAAATCCATTGTTATTAATTCCCATTTCCACACCGGCATTTCCAATTGCTGTAACAAACCCGAAGGTTTCTGGTGTTCAGCCTTAACTCGTGAACAAGTTAAACATTTAGAAACATAGACTGCTACGTCCTTTTTCATTCCTATCCACCAGAAATTTTTCCTTAAATCCTGGTACATTTTATTACTTCCTGGATGCATCGTATATTTAGACTTATGGGCTTCTTCTAATATACGGTTACGCAGATTTCCTAATTTAGGTATCCACATTCTTTTTTCATGGAATCTCCAAATTCCATCTGTTCCTTGTTTCAATTCTTTTAACATACCTTTTAACTTTTCAGTATCTTCCTTGATTACTGACTCTTGTGCTTCTCTTATCTGATCATTTAAATCTACTTGCAGATTTAATTTAAGAGAACGTACCCTTCTTGGCTTTTTATGATACTTTCTACTTAAAGCATCTGCCACTACATTTGCTTTTCCTTCATGATTGACTAAATGTCCAAGGAATTGTACCTGTTCTAACCAAAATTCATATTTAGAAAACTTAGCATAAAGTTTTTCCTTTCTTAACAGACTTAAAAGTGCGTGCAAATGTTTTGCATGATCTTCTTTACTCTTAGAGTAAATTAGAATATCATCTATGAAAACAATTATGAATTTATCCAAATATGGCTTACATATTCGGTTCATCATGTCCATAAATGCAGCTGGGGCATTGGTTAAACCAAATGGCATGACAGTAAATTCATAATGACCATACCTTGTTCTAAATGCAGTCTTAGGAATATCCTCTTCCTGTACCTTTAATTGATGATATCCTGACCTTAAATCGATCTTAGAGAAAAATCGAGCTTCTTGTAGTTGATCAAACAATTCATCGATTCTTGGTAATGGGTACCAATTCTTAATCGTGACTTTGTTTAATTCACAGTAATCAATGCACATACGCATTGATCCGTCCTTCTGTTTAACGAATAATATTGGCGCTCCCCTTGGCGACTAACTCGGTTGTATGAATCTTTTCTCCAACAATTTATCGAATTGTTTCTTTAATTCCTGTATTTCGGCTGGTGCCAAACGGTAGAGTGCTTTGGCGATGTTTCTGGTAGCAGGTGAATTATGAATTTAATTTCTCTGTCTAGAGGTAGTCCTGGTAATTTTTCTGAAAAGACATCTGAAAACTGAGATACTACTGGAATGTCTTTTAGTTCTTTTTCTTTAGTGTTAGTGACTATAGAAATCAAATACACTATAGAATCTTTTCTTATAGGACTTGCAATTTTCATCACAGAGATGAATTTTGTGGATCTAGATGGCTTATTTCCTTTAATTGTGATCGTTTTACCTTTAGATGAATTTACTTGAATTGACTTTTGATCATGTAACACACTGGCTTTATTGGTTATTAACCAATTCATTCCTAAAACAATATCAAATCCGGCTAGATTCATTGAATAAAGGTTTGCCCTAAACGTTTGGTTTCAAATTTCTATTCTTGCTCCCTGCAAGATTTCAGAAATCCTAATGGTTTCTCCATTGGCTGTCTCTACTAAGCATTCGTGTGGTAGTTTAGTTAATGACTGATTTAGAAATTTGCAAAACGATGTATTAATAAAACTTTGGTTTACACCAGAGTCAAATAATACTTTTAGCAAAAGACATCATTAACCAGAAACGTACCAGCGATGACATCTGGAATCATCTTGGCTTCATTTGCAGTCAGAACAAATGCTCTAGCATTTTTAGTATTCTTTTTATTCGTAGCTGGAGCCAGTTTTGGACAGTTTGGCTTGATATGACCTTTTTCTCCACAGTTAAAACACAATCCATTACTGGATTTCCTCCTGCAGTTCTCTTCATTATGTCCTGGTGCTTTGCAGAAATTGCAGTGGGTGGAGCATTTTCCAGAATGCTTCTTTTTGCAGATTCCGCAATACGGTGCAAAGGTAGAATCTACGTTCTTATGATTGAAATTTCCAGAACGAAATTCTTGAGTAAGTCTTTGGGTTAAGTTTCTCCTCTGATCTTCTTCTCTAGTATGAACTAGTTCATCAGTCAAGGTATTGGCTAGTTCTACGGCTTCTTCTATGGTTTGGGGTCTGGTTGCCTTGACTACATGTCTAATTTCTCCAATTAATCCCCAGATGTAACGGGAGATTAATACCGGTTCTGGTGATGCAAGGGTTGGCACTATCCTAGCATATTCAAAGAATGTAGTAGTGTACCCTTTACTATCTACACCCGTCATCCTAAGGTTGAGGAACTTGTTTGCTATCCGTTCCTTTTCATTGGGTGGGCATAATTTCCTTTCTACCTTTTCTTTAAATTCTTCCCATTCCATACTATAGGTTTTATCACTTCCTCTTGTCTGAAGGATAGTGTTCCACCATTCTAATGCTGCATTCTTAAATAGATTAGAAGCAAACAATATCTTGTCTTCTTCAGCACACTTACTTATCCTTAAGACTGCCTCAGTCTTCTCTATCCATCGTAAGGTTGCAATGGCCCCTTCATTGCCCGAGAATTCCATTGGTTTACAAGACCAGAATTCTTTATAAGAACAACCATAAGGCATGGTTCTTCTTCTTTTGGGAATAGGCAATTGAAATACTGGGCCATTGTTTACACTGTTTTCTGGTTCAACGGGTCGCTTACTGCTATGCTTACTTTTATTATTAGCATCCTTAACAGTTTGGAGAATAAATGGCATAGCATCTATAATTCCCTGTGCCACTATGTGTTGAATAGCAATATTATCCACTTGGTTTTCATTGTTATTGATACTCGGATTATCATTAACCATATTAATATTACTCTGGTTATTGTTATTCAGATTTCCTTGATTTTCTTCATCGGCCATCTGAATTTTAAACATTTATCCCATATTAATATCACAATTAATATCTTACTATAGTTAATCCCATGATACGCAGTTTTGCCAAAAGCGTAGATCATTGCTACTTTACTCTTTTCATATACTTATGCATCTATTACACACTAGTATTATAATACCAATAGAAATAAAAACACACTAGTAGTAATATGCATCCGTACACACATATTTTATTTTATTTCTCATTATCAATTTTTTTAGGATCTTTTGGATTTCCTCATATATGTAATTCACATATTGTAATATACAGACCATTCATAAGGTCAAAGTAGTCAACAGATTCACAAATCAGACATCAGGTCATAGTATTATTTAGGGAATTCCATTATCATAACATATACTTCATCTCACCCGATCTTGTCGGAGAAGTAATCTCATCTCACTCAGTCTCGCCGGAGAGGTAACCCCATCTCACCCGGTCTTGCCGGAGAGGTAACCTTATCTCACCCGGACAAGCTGGAGAGTCTACCGCACTATGCCCAGTTTTACCGGAGAGGTAATTATCATAGTATTTTCTACCCATAAACTTATTTCAAATCATGATCTTAAAAAGGCATCATTTATTATGGTTTACATCAAGAAACAAGGAAATTAATATTCTCACGAGGAATCATATTCTAGAACCGAGTAGTATCAATAAACAAGAAATAACACTGGCCAAGTGTTATTGCTTATTTATCATACAGGCACTGTTCTAGTCATTATCTTCACAGGATACCAATAACCATCACACTTTATTTATGCAAGCAATTGGTTTATCTCAAAGCTTCATATTAAGGCATAGCATTAAAAATTTTCTTGTACTTCTAAGCCTTATTCTAGTTTTATTGGTTCACTTTTGTTGTTCATCCGAATGTTTATTTATCATAAACGAATATCTAGTACAATTATACGAACAGATTAATTAAAATGAAATATTGTGATTTATATCTTTATTACAAACTAGAACTGAAATTCGAAATATATTATTGGTTATACATCCGTAACTTATTTTAGTCTAACTAGGTTATAGGAATATTATGCTCAACACATTTTATATAAGGTTTATTCTATCTCTTTCTTCTCACTAGGTTATATTCAAAGGAACGAAGTTCTTTTAAAGTTTCTAGCTCGTAGGTGGCATGAGTTCTGGCACTGGTTTGACGATTCAACTATAAGTTAACATTTACTGCTATAGTAGCTAACATGTAGAGATTTGCCCATTTTTCATCTAATTAATCTTCCCAAGGTGGGTTACTACATATTTTCTGGGTTTCCTGAGACTTTTTTCATATTCTCTTGACTTTTTCTAAAAATCCGACTTCTTTTACCAGGGGTAAGTGGATTTTCATACTGTGCTTTACGGACAAATATTCCTTCCTCAATATCTGCTGAATATCCTGAGAAATTTGTTTGGGATGAACTTCCCTTTTCTTTGGGTGAACTATCTAGTTTATGATAGATATCCGAAATTCTTCTCTTACTCATACTGTAAACTAACAAATAGTCAATTAATATAAAACACCTAATCACATAAATTATTTCCTAACATAGAATTTAAAATTTAAGTGTCAGCAGAACACTTCTTTGGCTTGAGCCAGTGGCTAGGCTCTGATACCACCTTCTGTCACAACCCCCGATCCCTATCTGTCCCGGGAACGGGCGGACGTGATCACCGACTTCGGTGGTATCAGTTTGTTTAGTCTTGCTGCGGAATTTACATCAGGACCGTAGTTAGAAAATGTTTATCAGAGTAAAACCACCATATTTTATAATATTTAAACAAATGGGATGAAACCCAAGTTCATAGTACACACGTTTTTATAGGAATAAATCCTATTTTATTTAATAAAAATATCTATTTTATTTTAGGTAACTTTATTGCCACTTTTCCAAGCCTTCAGTGCTCTCCAGCTGGCTTTTATTGGCTTCACACTAAGTTACCTGAAACACGTGTTTAAAACATTTTATCAGCAGGAAATACTGGTGAGTGAATCCCAGTTTAATCAAGTTTAATTAAAAAGTCACAGTGAACAGTATTGAGAGCGATCACATTGTTTATGTCTACACAATTACTCCATTTGGTACTATCAAACCTGACTTGTGGGTCATATTACCCATTGGCTAACTCATTGTCCAATGGTAACGTATTGTCATACTCGACTTACTACTCGCAGGTAGTACAAATTTTTGTATACAAAACCCCAACATACCGGCAGTAATTGAAGAACTACAAAGACTCAATCACTGCTAATTTTCATAGTAAAACATTTAATGTTTGGTAAAACATTACCAAAAAGATTATCAAAAAGAGGATAAACTCACAAAAAGGTTTACACAAAAAGAAGGATTACTCACATTGCTATCTTAGATTTCGCGTGAGGGTTTCCTGGATATAATCTATAATTTATACAAATGTACATTGATTAGTATCATAACCCTTTGAAAATATTAATAATACCCTCCCCGAGACGGCATTCCAACAACTACGTCGGGCAGAACCACGACAGCTGTTACGGAACCCTAAATCAATCGGGCAGCGTAACTATTACGAAACTGGTGTTATAATACTTACAACGGAGCAGAACCTCGCTAATTAGGGGTATAATACCCGACTATAATGCCTCTTCTACAGAAATTGTGATTGAGAATGAAATTTGGGACGAACTGAAATGAAATCCGATGCCTGCTATTTATAGTTGCTGATATTGGACTTTCAGGCGGCCCGCGTAAGGTAAGGCAAAGCCTTACGCGGCCTGCGTTGACTCTAGTCAACTCAGTAGCTTAGCTGGGTCATCAACTAGGTTCGACACGATATCGACACGTGTCAGCTCCAGGATGCGCCACCATTTAGAACACGCGCGGCCCGCGTCAACTATGGAGAACGCTTACGCGGCCCGCTTGAACTAAAGGTTTCAGCGGAGTCAAAGTCTGGTCTTGATACGGCCCGCGTGAGATTGAGGTGGGATCCTACGCGGCCCGCCTCAACTCAGAATTCAGATTTTATATTTTATTTCTAATACTATAACATATTTCGGGTTTGGTTTTCACATACTGGGTGTAATATAAGACATATAAGGGTATTTAAGATATAATGGGTGTCGGAAAATATTCGAGGGTGTCGGTTTTCTTGAGGGTTGTTACATTCTCCCCGCCTTAATTTAGAGCTCGTCCTCGAGATCTACTGGAATAAATGCGGATATTTCTTTTCATTTGTAGAAAATGAGCTGACTTGATTAGTCTATCTACAATCACCCAGATTGTATCATTTCCTTTCCTAGTTTTGGGTAATTTAGTAACAAAATCCATTGTTATTAATTCCCATTTCCACACCGGCATTTCCAATTGCTGTAACAAACCCGAAGGTTTCTGGTGTTCAGCCTTAACTCGTGAACAAGTTAAACATTTAGAAACATAGACTGCTACGTCCTTTTTCATTCCTATCCACCAGAAATTTTTCCTTAAATCCTGGTACATTTTATTACTTCCTGGATGCATCGTATATTTAGACTTATGGGCTTCTTCTAATATACGGTTACGCAGATTTCCTAATTTAGGTATCCACATTCTTTTTTCATGGAATCTCCAAATTCCATCTGTTCCTTGTTTCAATTCTTTTAACATACCTTTTAACTTTTCAGTATCTTCCTTGATTACTGACTCTTGTGCTTCTCTTATCTGATCATTTAAATCTACTTGCAGATTTAATTTAAGAGAACGTACCCTTCTTGGCTTTTTATGATACTTTCTACTTAAAGCATCTGCCACTACATTTGCTTTTCCTTCATGATTGACTAAATGTCCAAGGAATTGTACCTGTTCTAACCAAAATTCATATTTAGAAAACTTAGCATAAAGTTTTTCCTTTCTTAACAGACTTAAAAGTGCGTGCAAATGTTTTGCATGATCTTCTTTACTCTTAGAGTAAATTAGAATATCATCTATGAAAACAATTATGAATTTATCCAAATATGGCTTACATATTCGGTTCATCATGTCCATAAATGCAGCTGGGGCATTGGTTAAACCAAATGGCATGACAGTAAATTCATAATGACCATACCTTGTTCTAAATGCAGTCTTAGGAATATCCTCTTCCTGTACCTTTAATTGATGATATCCTGACCTTAAATCGATCTTAGAGAAAAATCGAGCTTCTTGTAGTTGATCAAACAATTCATCGATTCTTGGTAATGGGTACCAATTCTTAATCGTGACTTTGTTTAATTCACAGTAATCAATGCACATACGCATTGATCCGTCCTTCTGTTTAACGAATAATATTGGCGCTCCCCTTGGCGACTAACTCGGTTGTATGAATCTTTTCTCCAACAATTTATCGAATTGTTTCTTTAATTCCTGTATTTCGGCTGGTGCCAAACGGTAGAGTGCTTTGGCGATGTTTCTGGTAGCAGGTGAATTATGAATTTAATTTCTCTGTCTAGAGGTAGTCCTGGTAATTTTTCTGAAAAGACATCTGAAAACTGAGATACTACTGGAATGTCTTTTAGTTCTTTTTCTTTAGTGTTAGTGACTATAGAAATCAAATACACTATAGAATCTTTTCTTATAGGACTTGCAATTTTCATCACAGAGATGAATTTTGTGGATCTAGATGGCTTATTTCCTTTAATTGTGATCGTTTTACCTTTAGATGAATTTACTTGAATTGACTTTTGATCATGTAACACACTGGCTTTATTGGTTATTAACCAATTCATTCCTAAAACAATATCAAATCCGGCTAGATTCATTGAATAAAGGTTTGCCCTAAACGTTTGGTTTCAAATTTCTATTCTTGCTCCCTGCAAGATTTCAGAAATCCTAATGGTTTCTCCATTGGCTGTCTCTACTAAGCATTCGTGTGGTAGTTTAGTTAATGACTGATTTAGAAATTTGCAAAACGATGTATTAATAAAACTTTGGTTTACACCAGAGTCAAATAATACTTTTAGCAAAAGACATCATTAACCAGAAACGTACCAGCGATGACATCTGGAATCATCTTGGCTTCATTTGCAGTCAGAACAAATGCTCTAGCATTTTTAGTATTCTTTTTATTCGTAGCTGGAGCCAGTTTTGGACAGTTTGGCTTGATATGACCTTTTTCTCCACAGTTAAAACACAATCCATTACTGGATTTCCTCCTGCAGTTCTCTTCATTATGTCCTGGTGCTTTGCAGAAATTGCAGTGGGTGGAGCATTTTCCAGAATGCTTCTTTTTGCAGATTCCGCAATACGGTGCAAAGGTAGAATCTACGTTCTTATGATTGAAATTTCCAGAACGAAATTCTTGAGTAAGTCTTTGGGTTAAGTTTCTCCTCTGATCTTCTTCTCTAGTATGAACTAGTTCATCAGTCAAGGTATTGGCTAGTTCTACGGCTTCTTCTATGGTTTGGGGTCTGGTTGCCTTGACTACATGTCTAATTTCTCCAATTAATCCCCAGATGTAACGGGAGATTAATACCGGTTCTGGTGATGCAAGGGTTGGCACTATCCTAGCATATTCAAAGAATGTAGTAGTGTACCCTTTACTATCTACACCCGTCATCCTAAGGTTGAGGAACTTGTTTGCTATCCGTTCCTTTTCATTGGGTGGGCATAATTTCCTTTCTACCTTTTCTTTAAATTCTTCCCATTCCATACTATAGGTTTTATCACTTCCTCTTGTCTGAAGGATAGTGTTCCACCATTCTAATGCTGCATTCTTAAATAGATTAGAAGCAAACAATATCTTGTCTTCTTCAGCACACTTACTTATCCTTAAGACTGCCTCAGTCTTCTCTATCCATCGTAAGGTTGCAATGGCCCCTTCATTGCCCGAGAATTCCATTGGTTTACAAGACCAGAATTCTTTATAAGAACAACCATAAGGCATGGTTCTTCTTCTTTTGGGAATAGGCAATTGAAATACTGGGCCATTGTTTACACTGTTTTCTGGTTCAACGGGTCGCTTACTGCTATGCTTACTTTTATTATTAGCATCCTTAACAGTTTGGAGAATAAATGGCATAGCATCTATAATTCCCTGTGCCACTATGTGTTGAATAGCAATATTATCCACTTGGTTTTCATTGTTATTGATACTCGGATTATCATTAACCATATTAATATTACTCTGGTTATTGTTATTCAGATTTCCTTGATTTTCTTCATCGGCCATCTGAATTTTAAACATTTATCCCATATTAATATCACAATTAATATCTTACTATAGTTAATCCCATGATACGCAGTTTTGCCAAAAGCGTAGATCATTGCTACTTTACTCTTTTCATATACTTATGCATCTATTACACACTAGTATTATAATACCAATAGAAATAAAAACACACTAGTAGTAATATGCATCCGTACACACATATTTTATTTTATTTCTCATTATCAATTTTTTTAGGATCTTTTGGATTTCCTCATATATGTAATTCACATATTGTAATATACAGACCATTCATAAGGTCAAAGTAGTCAACAGATTCACAAATCAGACATCAGGTCATAGTATTATTTAGGGAATTCCATTATCATAACATATACTTCATCTCACCCGATCTTGTCGGAGAAGTAATCTCATCTCACTCAGTCTCGCCGGAGAGGTAACCCCATCTCACCCGGTCTTGCCGGAGAGGTAACCTTATCTCACCCGGACAAGCTGGAGAGTCTACCGCACTATGCCCAGTTTTACCGGAGAGGTAATTATCATAGTATTTTCTACCCATAAACTTATTTCAAATCATGATCTTAAAAAGGCATCATTTATTATGGTTTACATCAAGAAACAAGGAAATTAATATTCTCACGAGGAATCATATTCTAGAACCGAGTAGTATCAATAAACAAGAAATAACACTGGCCAAGTGTTATTGCTTATTTATCATACAGGCACTGTTCTAGTCATTATCTTCACAGGATACCAATAACCATCACACTTTATTTATGCAAGCAATTGGTTTATCTCAAAGCTTCATATTAAGGCATAGCATTAAAAATTTTCTTGTACTTCTAAGCCTTATTCTAGTTTTATTGGTTCACTTTTGTTGTTCATCCGAATGTTTATTTATCATAAACGAATATCTAGTACAATTATACGAACAGATTAATTAAAATGAAATATTGTGATTTATATCTTTATTACAAACTAGAACTGAAATTCGAAATATATTATTGGTTATACATCCGTAACTTATTTTAGTCTAACTAGGTTATAGGAATATTATGCTCAACACATTTTATATAAGGTTTATTCTATCTCTTTCTTCTCACTAGGTTATATTCAAAGGAACGAAGTTCTTTTAAAGTTTCTAGCTCGTAGGTGGCATGAGTTCTGGCACTGGTTTGACGATTCAACTATAAGTTAACATTTACTGCTATAGTAGCTAACATGTAGAGATTTGCCCATTTTTCATCTAATTAATCTTCCCAAGGTGGGTTACTACATATTTTCTGGGTTTCCTGAGACTTTTTTCATATTCTCTTGACTTTTTCTAAAAATCCGACTTCTTTTACCAGGGGTAAGTGGATTTTCATACTGTGCTTTACGGACAAATATTCCTTCCTCAATATCTGCTGAATATCCTGAGAAATTTGTTTGGGATGAACTTCCCTTTTCTTTGGGTGAACTATCTAGTTTATGATAGATATCCGAAATTCTTCTCTTACTCATACTGTAAACTAACAAATAGTCAATTAATATAAAACACCTAATCACATAAATTATTTCCTAACATAGAATTTAAAATTTAAGTGTCAGCAGAACACTTCTTTGGCTTGAGCCAGTGGCTAGGCTCTGATACCACCTTCTGTCACAACCCCCGATCCCTATCTGTCCCGGGAACGGGCGGACGTGATCACCGACTTCGGTGGTATCAGTTTGTTTAGTCTTGCTGCGGAATTTACATCAGGACCGTAGTTAGAAAATGTTTATCAGAGTAAAACCACCATATTTTATAATATTTAAACAAATGGGATGAAACCCAAGTTCATAGTACACACGTTTTTATAGGAATAAATCCTATTTTATTTAATAAAAATATCTATTTTATTTTAGGTAACTTTATTGCCACTTTTCCAAGCCTTCAGTGCTCTCCAGCTGGCTTTTATTGGCTTCACACTAAGTTACCTGAAACACGTGTTTAAAACATTTTATCAGCAGGAAATACTGGTGAGTGAATCCCAGTTTAATCAAGTTTAATTAAAAAGTCACAGTGAACAGTATTGAGAGCGATCACATTGTTTATGTCTACACAATTACTCCATTTGGTACTATCAAACCTGACTTGTGGGTCATATTACCCATTGGCTAACTCATTGTCCAATGGTAACGTATTGTCATACTCGACTTACTACTCGCAGGTAGTACAAATTTTTGTATACAAAACCCCAACATACCGGCAGTAATTGAAGAACTACAAAGACTCAATCACTGCTAATTTTCATAGTAAAACATTTAATGTTTGGTAAAACATTACCAAAAAGATTATCAAAAAGAGGATAAACTCACAAAAAGGTTTACACAAAAAGAAGGATTACTCACATTGCTATCTTAGATTTCGCGTGAGGGTTTCCTGGATATAATCTATAATTTATACAAATGTACATTGATTAGTATCATAACCCTTTGAAAATATTAATAATACCCTCCCCGAGACGGCATTCCAACAACTACGTCGGGCAGAACCACGACAGTTGTTACGGAACCCTAAATCAATCGGGCAGCGTAACTATTACGAAACTGGTGTTATAATACTTACAACGGAGCAGAACCTCGCTAATTAGGGGTATAATACCCGACTATAATGCCTCTTCTACAGAAATTGTGATTGAGAATGAAATTTGGGACGAACTGAAATGAAATCCGATGCCTGCTATTTATAGTTGCTGATATTGGACTTTCAGGCGGCCCGCGTAAGGTAAGGCAAAGCCTTACGCGGCCCGCGTTGACTCTAGTCAACTCAGTAGCTTAGCTGGGTCATCAACTAGGTTCGACACGATATCGACACGTGTCAGCTCCAGGATGCGCCACCATTTAGAACACGCGCAACCCGCGTCAACTATGGAGAACTCTTACGCGGCCCGCTTGAACTAAAGGTTTCAGCGGAGTCAAAGTCTGGTCTTGATACGGCCCACGTGAGATTGAGGTGGGATCCTACGCGGCCCGCCTCAACTCAGAATTCAGATTTTATATTTTATTTCTAATACTATAACATATTTCGGGTTTGGTTTTCACATACTGGGTGTAATATAAGACATATAAGGGTATTTAAGATATAATGGGGTGTCGGAAAATATTCGAGGGTGTCGGTTTTCTTGAGGGTTGTTACACAAGTAGTCAAGGACGAAAGTGGTGAACAAATTGCCACCCGACCGGTTACCGGGTGGCGTGTATGTATTGACTACCGAAAATTGAATGCCGCCACTTCTAAGGACCATTTTCCGTTGCCTTTTATTGACCAAATCATTGAAAAATTATCGGGTAAAAAATATTACTGCTTTTTGGACGGGTATTCGGGTTACAATCAAATAGCAATACACCCGGATGACCAACACAAGACCATCTTCACTTGTCCATATGGCACCTTTGCCTTTCGGCGAATGCCATTTGGCTTGTGTAATGCACCGGCAACTTTCCAACGATGTATGATGAGTATCTTCTCGGACATGGTTGGAGAGTCGCTTGAAGTGTTTATGGATGACTTCTCAATCTTTGGCACTAGTTTTGAATCTTGTCTCAACGAATTACAAAAAGTTTTAAAAAGATGTGTTGAGAAAAATTTAGTGCTTAGTTGGGAGAAAAGTCATTTCATGGTGCAAGAGGGCATTGTGTTGGGTCACATAATTTCTGAAAGGGGAATGGAGGTGGATAAGGCAAAAATACGAGTAATAGCATCTTTGCCACCTCCGAAAAATGTTAAGGGTGTAAGGTCATTTTTGGGACATGCGGGTTTCTATAGACGTTTCATCAAAGGTTTTAGTGTTATCACCAAACCTTTATGCAACTTGTTATTAAAAGATGTCCCATTTGATTTTACTAATGAGTGTATGCAAGCTTTCACTATTTTGAAGGAACACTTGGTCAAAGCTCCTATTTTGCAACCACCGGATTGGTCAAAGCCGTTCGAGATAATGTGTGATGCAAGTGACACTACTATCGGTGCAGTTTTGGGTCAACGGGTTGATAGAAAGCCGGTGGTGATTTACTATGCAAGCAAAACTTTATCCGAAGCGCAACTCAATTACACCACAACCGAAAAGGAGTTATTAGCGGTGGTGTATGCTTTGGATAAGTTTCGTGCTTATATTTGGGGGAGCAAAGTGGTGGTTTATTCGGATCATAGTGCGGTCCAATATTTGATGGAGAAAAAGGATGCAAAGCCCCGCTTAATTCGGTGGGTGTTATTGTTGCAAGAGTTTGATTTAGAAATCCGAGACAAAAAGGGAAGTGAAAACGTAGTGGCGGATCACTTGTCTCGGATTCTGGTTGAAGGAATTGATGATGAAAGTGAAATAAATGAAACGTTTCCTGATGAGCAACTCTTAGCCGTTTCCACCTTTGTTGCACCGTGGTATGCTCATTATGTCAATTACTTAGCCACGGGTGCCATCCCAAGTCATTGGACCAAGAAGCGACGACAACAATTTATGGTCCAAGTGAAGCAATACATTTGGGATGAACCGGATCTTTTCAAGATTGGACCGGATCAAGTGATTAGGAGGTGTGTGCCCGAAACGGAGGTGTTGGAAATTTTGACCCATGCTCATTCATCCGCATGTGGAGGTCATTTTAGTGGGCACAAAACAGGCTATCGGGTTCTCTCATGTGGGTTCTATTGGCCCACAATTTTCAAGGATGCATGCGAGTTCGCTAGAAACTGTGTAAACTGCCAAAAGATGGGAAGTATATCGAAGAGGGATGAGATGCCATTACAACCAATCTTGGTTGTAGAGATATTTGATGTATGGGGTATAGACTTTATGGGTCCCTTCCCAAATTCAAAGGGTTTTCTATACATTTTGGTAGCGGTGGATTACGTCTCAAAGTGGATTGAAGCTATTGCAACACGCACAAACGACCATTCGGTTGTTTGTAAATTTGTTCAATCTAACATCTTCTCTCGTTTTGGCATCCCGCGGGTTATTATAAGCGATGGTGGTTCGCATTTCAAGAACTTCAATTTTGGGAAATTGCTGAAGAGGTATAGCGTGAATCACCGGATTTCCACACCTTACCATCCGCAAACGAGTGGATAAGTCGAAGTGTCCAACCGTCAAATCAAAGAAATTCTCATGAAGACGGTTAGAACGGATAGGAAGGATTGGTCGAGTAAGTTAGACGATGCATTGTGGGCATACCGAACGGCCTACAAGACTCCAATTGGCACAACGCCTTATAGGATGGTGTATGGAAAGGGTTGTCACTTGCCAATGGAGTTAGCACATCGGGCACATTGGGCAATTAAGACGGTAAACGCGGATTATGACGAGGCAGGAAAGTTGAGAAAGTTGCAATTAAGCGAGATAGAAGAGATTCGAGACGAGGCGTATGAATGTGCATCGGCTTATAAAGACAAACTCAAGAAGGTACATGATGCAAAATTGAGAAAGAAAACATTTGAAGTTGGGCAAAAAGTTTGGTTGTATAACTCAAGACTCAAGATGTTCGCGGGCAAGCTTAAAAGCAAATGGATGGGCCCGTATGTCGTTCGGAGAGTTGGGAGGTTTGGTGATGTAGATATCCAAGATGAGCAAACACTGAAACAACAAACGGTGAACGGTCACCGGTTGAAGCCATACTTGGAAGGGAACGAAATCAACAACTTGGAGCTTGATAAAGCGGGCTACATCTTACGCCCGGTTGATGAGGAACAACCGTGAGAGGCCCAGGTTTGTTAGTGTAAATAGTAGCATTTTGTTTTGTATAGTTTGCACAATTACCGTATTTCTTTGAAATCCGTGTTTGAAACAAGTGTGGGCATATTCGGGTCACGAATTACTCTAACATTGTGTTGAGGACAACACGGGACTTTCGAGGGGGTAGGGTGATTTTTACACGTTTTTAAAAAAATTTAAAAGCATAAAAAAATCGAAAAAAACTGAAAAATAAAAAAAAATAACACTTGAAATCACAATTTTGAGCGAACCAGAAACTCCCAGATACCACCGTAAATTACGGTATTAGAATATTGGAGCTTTACGGTGTAACCCTCCTGTTTTACGGTAGGAATTGTTGACCAGCATCCACCGTAAATTACGGTCCCACCGTAATTTACGGTGGACCTGGCGAGACTTTGGTTCGTTTCAGTTGCTGCGTTACATAAAAAAAATATATAATAAAACATCAGATTACGTGAACAAGCCCCATCCACACAATTCCCCTTCATCTTTCTCATTCATTACTTTTCACCTATCACTTTCCAAGACCCACAAAATCCACAAGAACTCCATAGCTTCTTCAACCTTCAATCACTCATAACTTTCTCAATTCTTGTCCAAACCAAGTGAAATTTAGGTCTATCTTGACTAATTTTTCACGTAGTTTCTGATTTTGTTAAGAGATTTACGAGAAAACGCAGTTTTCGTGTCTGAATTCCAAACCCTAGTCCGAAAATTTTTGGGGGTTTTTGGAGTTTTTGTTTCACAAGCATTCTAGCATCTTCAAACAAAGGTATGGAAGTTTATTTGTTGTATTTTGATGATGCATTGTGAAGATTGAGGTTATTTTTTATATTTGTTCATACCCACTTGCTTGTTCATAGTTTTGATTTGTTACTTGTTACTTGAACATGGATATGGTTTGTAGATGTAGGATTGATAGTAAAGTAGTGAACTATTGGGAATCTCTACATTGTAGAGACATCATGCCCAAATTTTTGAAAAATTTATAAACTTTTAGTTCACTAACATCTACAACTATAGTAACAAGCAAGTGTGGGGATATTTTGGGTAAAAGAGACTAATGTTTGCGTTTGGTTATGTTGTTTGCTTTATGTGTGTAGGAAAATGGTTAAGACGAAAGAGAAAGCGGGAGCTAGTTCATCCTCTTCGGCGAAAGGAAAGGGCAAACAACCGGAAGTGCAACCAAAGAAGAGGCAATATTTGGGTAGAATTGAGGAAAGTGAAAGTGAAAGTGAAAGTGAGGAAGAGACGGAGTTGGACCCGGCTGAAAAGCTAAAATGGGATTCGGGTCCATTGGATGACCAACCAGAGGAGTGGAAACCGACACTCTACCATGATAGTATAAATAGATTGAAGAACAAGGTGGCCGCATTTATTTGCGAGAGAGAAGTTACTGAGGTTCAGTTCAGCCCGTTTGGTGTGTTTGATAAATTCCGCGCTCTAGGATGGGAGGGGGCGCTGAGTTGCTTTGATAAGGATAAAAACAACTTGTTCATCACTGAAATACAAGAATGGATGGCAACTCTTAAATGCAACACGTATGAAAAGCCATCACAAATGAAGCTAACGGGTATAGTGCATGGGATTCCGGTGGAGATGTCTTTTGACACGTTGAAGAAGCTTGGGAAATATGATAGTCTTCCAGCTCGTGACTACATGATTCCCACTCTTGATAACCTTTTGGTAAAGCCGGAGAAGCATCCCCGGTGGAATGATATGTTGGCAACACTGTTTTTACCCGGTACATACAGTGGAATCTTGTACCGGAGGAACTTGAGAATTGAAGCAAAATTGTTGTTAGCAATATGTATTCTCAATGTTATTCCGCGAAGGGGGGACAAAGAACAAGTGAGGTACCCTGAAGTACCCGTCCTCTATTCACTACTTCATGGGTCTCCGCGTTTCCCAATCAGATATTTGATCATGAACCACTTATGGATTTGCCGAAATAAGCTAGGAAGAGATATCGTCCCATATTGCAGAATAATCACGGGACTGATGAAACAGCAAAAGGCAATAACGTCTGAAGATAGAGGGGCAACAAAAAGGCATCAGCCTTTTACTTTAGACAAGTTGGGGATTGGTTGGACGTATACGCAGTCGGAGCGGTACCATAAACTTAAATCGGAGGGGCAGCGATGGAGAGCACTAAAGGTGGGTGCAAGAGATCTTTTACCAGGTGAGCCGGATGAGCCGGAAAGTGATGAAGAAGCAGTTCCAAGTGGTGACGAGGATTATGCGGACGAGCCGCATGGTGGTGAGAATGTAGGTCAAGGGGGTTATGGTAGAGGTTATGGTGGTATGTTTTACGATTATACGGAACGGTCTTATGTGCCGGGTTGGGCTTATGAAGGCACGATGCAAGAAGTGATCGAGAATCAACGTCCTCCGGCACCCATTTTTGAGTCGTGGTCGGGGTCGAAGCGGACGTTATTTGATCAAAACACGATGATGAGTGCAAGTATAGAGCGGTCCTTGAAACAAAACCTTGATCGTCAAGAGACATGGAATCGCACACATGCGTATTCCCATGAAGTGGAAATGAATAATCGATATCATGACGACCAAGAAAGGAGAATGCACGCGGATTGGCATGCCGGGCGGCCGGTGGTTGTGGATCCACAACATGTGGATTATGCGTCTCTACCACCGTATGATGGTAGTGTTTCGTATCCAACCCCGCCGCTCCATCATTCACAATGGATTGACCCACGCCAACAAGAAGGAGCTCAACAACAACAAGGTGGGAGTAGTAGCGGCGGGGTTGGATACGAAACATGATGTCTTCCATTTTTGGGCCTCCGGGACCACGCTATTACTAGTCAGGTCGTGCTCTTTCCTTGTATATTATGTGAATATTTATTTAGCTTGTTTTGTTTATGGTTGGGCGGTTGGGTGGTGTTAGTTTGTGATGTTATGTTGGGTTGGTGCAAGTTGGTGGTGTCATGTTTTAAAAAGAAGAGAAAACATAAAAAAATATAAAATGAAAAAAATCCAAAAAGAAATTTGTGGTTTGAGTTGAAGAGCTTTTAGTTGATGTTAAATGAATTTTAGTGATCAAGGCCTCCTAAAACCATACATTGGGGTCAATGTATCCCAAGTGTGGGGAGAGTTGAAGCCACATTTGTAAATAAATCAAGCGAGAGTTGAAGCCACATTTGTAAATAAATAATTTGAACAACCTAGATTAACCCCAATTGATGCACCGGCAACCCTTGATACCCCTTTTATTCTTGGTGAGAGTTGAAGCCACATTTGTAAATAAATAATTCTTATCTTTGATGAGAGTGGCTACGGGTGGGGGTGCATTAGAACTTGTGCTTTGATACGGTTTGAGTCCTTAGTCGGATATGAATGCGAAAAGGATAAGGGCATCTAGGTAGCCTCGTCTTTAGTGTGTGCGAGTGTGGGATTTGGGGGGTTGGACCTCATAAGTTATATATATGAGCATGGTTGCGAGAGGGGCGGGAGGTTTGGACATTTAGTTGCCCAATTTTGTGCCTAAAAACCTATCATTTGTTACCCCTAGTTACTTACCTAAAAATTTACCCAATTTAACCCGGTCTTATAGTGTAGTAGTAGTGTTAATAGTATGATGTAGATATGTTTGAAGCTTTATTGTATGGTTGTTTGCTTGATTGAAAAAAAAAATCAGAAAAAAAGAGAGAAAAAGCAATGAAAAATGAAAAAGAAGTGATGTTTAGTTATCTTGTATATATTAGTTAAATGGGTAGTTGTTAGTTTGCTTATTTGTGTAATAAAAAGACCGGGTTAAGTTTTCGCTACTTCATATATATTCCATTTCTTACCCATACACCTAGCCACGTTACAACCTTGAAAGTCCCTTTGATTTGCATTCATGTTTGACACATTTTAGGAGAAGGATCGATTTAGGTACAAGCCTATAGTTGTGCAACCGCCCGTTAGCCTTTGTGTGTCTAGCTCATATTGCTAGTGCTTACTTGTTACCGAGATGAGAGATTTAGTGAGGGGTGTGTTATTTTGGGTGTTAAAAAGGGGTTAGTAAAATGACTACATGTTTCTGCTTGGTTTACATTGATTGCTTAGTTTGAAAATGGTTTGATGAGTTGCCTGGGACAAGCAACGGTTAAGTGTGGGGATGTGACGGGTGGTCCATAGGAAAACCCTTTATGATGTTAAAAGACAAGTTTATCCCTCATTTAATTATGTAATTATCTTGAATTAGATAACTACGGTTGCTTATGTTTCAGGTGCGGTTCGGGAGCTTAAAATGGATAAAACGCAGCTTTGGATGGTTTGGAGTTGAATGGGTCGCGCGTGGAACGAAAGATGAAACAAAGCACAAAATTCAGGCTCATGATTGGACGGTTTTGGAAGACACTAGGGGCGAATTTGGCTGTTCTTGCTTGGTTCTAAACAATTTCTAACATTCGGTTTGTGATTTTGATTCGTATGAACATTGAACTTATTGTTATGATGATTCACCAAGCTATGTTTGGCTAAAACTTTCGGTGATCATCTTAGGTGAAGGTTTTTCTTGAACTTTTGTGTGTTTATTTTCTGAATTTCTAGAATGATAACTTGTGTTTGCTTGATTATCATGGTGTGTGCATAATTGTTTGTAGCTTGTTAATTGATAGTGCAATTTCTAGTCTCAATCGTACGTTCTTGGTGCCGTTGGCAATCGAGATATCACGGGAAGGGTTAGGGTTGGTTATTGATTAATTGATCATCGGGAAACAACCTCGCGTTTATATAATCCGAGTACTTTGTTCCCTCTTATCACTTCAATTATTTATGCACGAGTTATGTCTATGTAACTCTTTCTAGTTGGAATTTCACACAATTGTTAAAAGAAATTGAATCCTAAGATGGTCATTGTTCTCCTAATCTGTTAAACAACCAATTTTGATTTGCAATTAGTTATTAATTTAGTTTTCTAAAACAACAATCCAAATCATTGATCTTTATTTTCTGCAAATTAGGTTAATTTTAGTTTAATCGCAAAGCTATATAATCGACATATTTTCCACATACTCCCTGAGTTCGATACCCTTTTACCACTATCTATAGTTGTTATTGGGATTAAATTTGCGTGTACCACGACAAGCACGTCAAGTGTCCAGATCGTTTGGAAACTGATCAGATCGTTTGAACTCAGTTCTTCTGAAACTCCAGCTCGTTTGAACATTGTGTTTTTGTATAACTTTCGCACCAAAACATGGATAACGAGTTTTACAACGCTTTTGCTACTGCTCCGGTCGCTCCAGTTACAGTTGCCGAAACTGTCGGTATAGAGAATGAAACGGGAACTTTCCAAAAGCCTCCAAAGCTTATGTACATTGAGGACTTTAAAGGATGGCAAGACCGTTTTGAAAACTGGGTGCAAGCTAATAAGTTTGATGCATGGGTTTCTTTAGAGAAAGATTATACTTTACCAAAAGATGAACTTGGAAATGAAAAACAATTAAGTCAATTTTTACCGGATGAAAAATTAAAATACACAAGTGAAAAAATGATGATTAGCATTCTCCAACAAGCGGTAAAAGAAGATATTTTTGTTTTGCTTCAACATGAGGGAACTGCTAGATCAATTTGGAAAGCGTTGATTAAAAAGTTTAAGGGTAGTGCTGATATGATAAAAAATAAACGAGCATTACTAAAAAAATCTTTTGATATGTTTACAGCTCTTGAAGGTGAAACAACAAGAATGATTATTGAAAGATATTGTCATCTTGTAATGGAAATGAAAAGATTGGACATCAAGAAAGAAGATGATGAATGGGTAGATAAGCTAGCCGATGCGTTACCTCAGAATGAATGGGGAACATATCTGTTGATTTTAAAGCATAACCGACAATTTGAAGATATGAATTTGAGTATGTTTATCCAGAAATTGGAAGAACATGAGCTAGCAATTCGAAAAACTGCTACGATGAGAAGTCCGGGTGCTCAACAAGATGTTAGTCTATACTATAGAGGAAGCAAAGTTGAGACCACTCCGAGTCCAAAGATTCAGACTGCATTCAGTGCTGATGGTACTTCCGGAACAAATGTAAACAATACAAATCAGAGCAGTGGATATTCTTCGTCTTATTCAAGTTTTGAACCAAATTTCTCAACACCAAGTTCTCAACAACAAAGTTCAACAAACTTTAATGGCCAAGTTTTGCAATGCAATGTTACATTAAATATTCAAAATGGTCAAAATTTTTCTCCAGATATTGCGAAGCAACACATGGCATCACTTGTGTAACAACCAAAATTTTATTTAGTGATTTCCGTAAATACTCACAAATTACTGAGTATTTATATTTAAACACTCATGCTCAAATACGGGTTTATTAAAACTTTACTAAACTTGAAAACAAAACAACATAATGTAATTTAATTCATCGTTTTAGAATAACGACGAAACAACTTGCGGAAGCTTCATTTAACGCGTGTTCGGTTCTTGCTCGACGCTTGATCTTCATCCGAGCCTCTCGACATTCATCTGTGTTCAAAACCAACTTAAAAGTTAGTTTTGATAATTAAATATATATGGGTTGAATCATAGAATTAAAGAAAAATCAGGAAATCCCATTATTAATCCCTTGATCCTAGAAGCAAGGATTCAAATCCGGCCTCCACCGTAACTTACGATGGTCACCGTAAGTTACGGTGGCCCCTGATTTAATAAGTTCCCACCGTAACTCAGTAGAGAACTGGCGTAATAATATCAGCTCCAACGTAACTTACGGTGGATACCGTAAGTTACGGTGGCCCCTGTACCAGCCCATTCCAATTTTGCCGTTTTTGACATGAAAACTTTCGTATCTTTCAATCCGCTTGTCCGTTTGACCTACCATTTCTTCCTACGTGATTGTAATTTGATTCTCCACATTATGGAGTCAAAATCCAACATCCGGTTTAACAAAATTTCAGACTTTTAAGTCTTCGGCTTATTACCCTTTTTACCAAATTTTGACCCGTTCGATTTTTTTATCAAACAAACATGTTTATTTGATCCTTAAACTCATGAAATTCATAATTTCCATATCTTCTATCATATAAATTTCAAATCACGGGATTCTTACATAATAAAAACCCGTTTACGCTCAAGTTCTTATTTTGACCCGTTTAGAGCGAATTATGTACATTTAAGCATCAAACTCTCTCTTCTCTTTCTACACTTCGTATTCTCACTTTTAAATAGCCTCTTATATTCCACCACAACTATTTTTGTGGTGGATTTAACATAATGAACCACATTCCTAATTTTTACTCTTAGGATAGTCATTTTACGTGATTAACCCGTTCATAGGCATTTGACCCCCAAAGTTGATGCCTACAACTCTTACATGTGTCTAAGAGTTACATGATGATAATACTAGTATCTAAACGACCTCTAAGGGTCGTTTGCCCGATTTACCTATCAAGGGCATTTTCGTCAACTTATTTCCTACTTTTACGACATTGGTCCCTTTGCTAAGGTATTTGACCAACATTGCATTTTTAACCATAAATCTATATATATGCGTATCTGGCTCGAGTCAACATATAGACCCGTTTTATACCTCGCGTTAATTAACCAACATTCTATGGCGTCGCAATTATCCAAATTGCTAATCACTCCTGATAACATACGACTTGACAATCACATTAGTCGATATTGTCAAATGGTGTTTCATCACCATTTGACCCGTTTGGACTATAAGACCAAACATTTACATAAATTAGAATAAAAGCATGGTTTTAAATTTCCAAATTCACCCATTTGCCCCGTTTACCATAAACCATGGTTTTTATCATTTATACTTGTTCCGACTTGTATCGGTCGTGTCGGAACCCTTATTTTGGGTATTACATCTTTCGCATTTGTAGTTTATAAAATAAACACATGTCCTACATAAGGGTGTAAGTTTTACTTACCTCGTATCCAAGCTACACTTTTCTTTTCCTTCTTGATTCGTTTGACCCGCTTTCTCACCAAGCTTCACCTAGCTTGTTAAGCGCCAACTATTATTCATCATTCACAAGGTGGTTAGTTTAATCACGACTTAATACGATTATTCCACCTTACGCATTTCTATATCTAATTATCATTCATCACATTGTAGGTCAGTTTGACCTTTTTAAAAGTCAAATGCCCATTAGTATACTAAATGCATATTCGAGTTTATCAACTAGTTTAGGCATTTTCTCTAATCACCCGGTAGGCGTTCTTTTAAGCCACCGTCTAACAAATCTTTTACCCGGTTCACTATATTTCCCATATCTCAACTAGTTCAAGTGATTATTAAATCTAACTTATTTATTTATTTTCACAAGAACTAAGGTTTCTCATTTATAAGTGAAAACCCGTTTTATCATATCACTAGCATCCGTCCGAACACCTAATAAAATCAAGTTCTACATATCAACTAGTAGATATCATGATTTCAAACATCTTTATCACGATCTTATCATCAATTCTTTTATATCATACAAAACCCATTTCGTGAGAAGTATGATCTTGTACCCAAATTCATGGTTTAATCAAACACCCTCTATTCGTTATCATGCATGTTGATTCTAAGCATAGTTATATCATCAATTTCATCATAACATTAAAACCCATTTATCTAAGTGTGTTAATTCATCAAATCCTTAAAATCATAGCATGTTATGTATGATTTTCACTTAGGGTTTCGTTCCTAAGCAAGTATACATCACTAATCTAGCCATAGCTTCTCTAATCCATGCCTAATTCGCGATTAGGATGATTATCAAATTCTTACAACTTCACCAAACATCAAGATTTTATATACCTTATGATCCCCATGACTTGGTGATCGTTTATACGTGTTCATGCATCTGATTTAAGCTGGATTTGACCTTCAATTTGTTGAAATTGAGATGAGCTAGGGTTTGAGGTCTTGGCTCCTTCTTCTGATCGATTACATGCACACACACTTCTAGTGTGTGTGTAGTGTTTATTTTTTTTATAAGTTAAGTTACAAATCTTTCATTTTTAGCCCCTCTAGTTTGTAACCTTAAAAAAAGGGTTATCACCCATGTTCTCTTCATTGTTTTACAACACTTAACTAACTAGGTTGATTACTTAGTGGGTCCCGGGAGTTATAACCCGTTTTATTTTAAGTCCCGTTAACTCGGGCTCTTATAAACTCAATTCCTTAAAACTTTGATTCGCTTGTATTTAATATTAGGATTTCTTATTTAAATCCAAATATTTACCGGGTTATTTTTACTACTAACGGTACTTTACCCGTCTTTTAGTATTAACGGAGCTTGATTACCAAACCCGTTTTCGGGGTGTTACAAGTCTACCCCCCTTAAAGAGGTTTCGTCCTCGAAACCTTTTCTTACATAATTCATTGAGTTTAAACTCAATGTATTTGTTCCGAGAAGTTTTTTAAACATTACTTATACTTTTAACCAATTGTTAGTATTACCAGATAAGTATGGTAACATCTTTTTGGTCACTAATTGTCTACGTATCTCATACGACATAGTGCAACTTGAAATAACGTAACCTCGTTATTTCCACTAGTTTAGTTAATCTTAGCGATATCCATCGCTTTCATATACTATCGAATTCTTTATAAATCCGTTACCTTGACCCGTTTAAAGGTCTTTAGTGAAATCTTTCACTTTTAGCAACAAATTCTTTTGTTTTCAAATTTATTTATTCGCTTCAATTATACCGAATCTACCGCTTACAAGCAAACCAAATTTCTTGATTTGAATTGTTGACCTTAACCGGTCTCACTAACTAGACTTATTAGTCCAGTTATTTCTACTGCTCGCTTGGTTATAATGTGATTCTACCTCACATTGCATTTCTTGACCGTGATCGTGTCACATCATGTTTAATTAATATCAACCTTTTATTTTCGAAAATATCACTTTTCAAATATATCGTCTTGCTCCTATCAGTGTCAAGACTTGTATCTTTCATGTTTACTATTTAAATTCCTATCAGAATTTATATTTGTAAAAAATGTTATTTCTTACTAAAACCAAAGTTTTAGTTTTAGGATCTTCTCTTTAACTTTTGTCAATTATCCATACCAGGATATTGACAGTACATAATTTATTCTTTTACAGTCTTTATTTTATGCGGAGATTCTCAATTGATTCCCTCGCTTTATCTAATTAACCCGTAGGTTTTATCACTTAGCCTTATGGGCTATTTTGGTTAGACTTTCACCTCTTTAGGGTGAAGTCCTTATAATTTCTTTCTAATCATGACCCGTGGGTCGTTTTTGTCTCGTAGACCTTTCATTTGTTTATATCCCTAAAGGTTATGTTGATCCCGTAGATCACTCCTTACCCATGTCATTCTTATAATACATGTTTGGTGCCAAGGCACCCTGTTTTTGTTCGAAGAATCTTTTGGTTTCAAGCTTAGGTTCCGTTAACCTTGATTGTAGTTTCGTGGCTACAATTATTTTCTTTCGGACAATTTTCCTACTTATGACTTCTCACGTCATTTATGCGTCAATTCTTCTTATGCTTACTGTTATTTGATTTGCATATATTTTTATTTGGTTATGTCCCATTACCGGGCTCATTACTCTTTTGCATTTAACGCTACCTTTAACCCGCTTGCGTTTACTCATGCCGTTCGGCATGATATTATATTCAACCCGTTCAACTTTAAAATAGTTGAACATAATTTATTCAAAATTTCTATTTACATTATCTTGTCGTCTTTTAGTTGTGACTCAAAACCCGAGTCTTTTAACTTTCCATCCGAGTTCCCGTTTCTCGGTCTACGCATGTGTTAAATTCTCACCCATCAACCGGGTGTTGTACTGAAGTCGTTATTATTGCAACCCTCCCGGTATGCATTAAGACCTCGCTTCATTTTTATATTCCGACTTTGTCCTCAAGTTTGACGTTTTACAAAAACGGCCCGTTAAGAGGCATATTTGCATTTTCTGGGTTCGAGTGCAAGTACACTCCCTCCCAAAGCATATCCTAATCATTTTACATGTTTGCATTCTCCGGGTTCGAGTGTAAGTACACCCCCTATAACACCCTTAATTCTAGACGGAATTTAACTACTAATTATATGAACTTATTACTTATCAGAGTTTACAAAAATTTTCGTGTTTAAAACCATACATATTTGTGATAGTACTACACAAATCCAAGATAGTGCATAACAAGTTTAAAGTTAACCCTTACTAGTCAACTACAACTAGTTTAAAAGATTCAAAACACGATCGACAAAACATTTTACAATGTGATTAAAGTCTAGACAAAGTTAAGTTTGGTGCGGAAGCTTCAAAATGCGTGTTCGGTTCTTGACAATGTACTTGATCACCATCCGGAAGGACCTTATCCATACCTAGGGTCAACCACTAAAAACATTAGTTTTGACATTAATACAATACATAAAAACGAATTCCGAAATCGAAAAGTGATAAATAAAATACAAGTTTTCTGGGCTCCACCGTAACTTACGGTGTCTACCGTAAGTTACGGTAGACCCTGAATGGTTCTGGACTGCCGTAACACAGGGGTGAACCACCGTAACATTTTTGTTTGCCACCGTAAATTACGGTGGAGACCGTAATTTACGGTGGACTCTGTGATCTTGCCATTTGACTATTTTGTTGATTTCGCTCTAATCCGCATACCGTTTTAGACTATTTCTTTCCTGTATGTCTGTAAATTCATTACGGACATGTTCATTTTAATTATCATACCAACAATGGATTCACAGATCATACGGCTAAAAGTTTCTATACTATTATTTATTCAACCCATTCCAACTATATGTGTATATTTCCAGTTTCTTATTCTAAGACCTTTTAGATGCCATTACCCAAGTTCTCGGGCTTGTACATCTTGATGTGTTTGCGCTATTCATGGCTTTGTGTTCCCTTGGAACTAAAGACTCGTTTCCTCGGAATTCAACATTCCGTTTTAAACGGCCTTTTCAACATACCCCCATTTATTATTCCAATATCCTGGATTTACAACTCAAAGTATCATAGCTAGATTCATAAGTGTAGTGCAATCCAACACTTAATAACTTACGAAACCATCATATCGCTATTGTCATGATTCCTTTTATGGTATCTATTCAACCCGTTTGACTATCTAGTGAAAACCATCACTTTATTAACAAGTCAAACCCATTCCCAAATCTTTATTTTGACCCGTTTGATGTTCAAGTGAACTACGCCACTTTAGAACACATCAAACGCATCCTTTACACTACGATTCTATCTATACACTAAACTCAAACATATATGCGTAATTTAACGAGACCAAAGTCACGTACCTTTAAAGCACACCTTTTCCGCGTGTATCACTTCCGGCGTGTCCACTTGACGTTCCGGATTCCTTGCCTAAAGAGTTCAATTCATAACAAGATTAGAACTCTTTCATAAGCTTTAACGCATTATTTCTTAACATATTCAAATCTGCGTTTTACCCAACCTTTAACGTTTTAACCCTCATTTAGGCGTTTTATCAAACACCTAGCGGGTCAGATTTCTAGATGATCTAAACCAAGTTCATGACTAGAGTTTATCACCATAATTAGCTTCAATTAGACTACATGTCCATATTTTAACATCAACAATTTAGAGATTTCCTCATAAATTTCAGTTTACACTAGAACAAGAGTTTTAATCCTAGTGTTTATCAAGTTCCACTAACATATTAGTCACCCACTATGGTGATTTTGATCCTTACAATTATCATGCAAGAATCTATCAAGAAATCATCTAGGGTTTGACCCTAAACCTTATATCACTTCAAATTTCATGTTTACAACACATAATTAAGCTCTACACTCGATTTCAATCACATGAATGAACTTTGAATCGAATCAAAATGACCTAATTCGACATACCTTATGATCCCTTTGTTGAGGTGATCACGATTCTATGTTCAGATTTCGATTTCAACTTGATTTTGGCCTTCAATTTGATAGTTTAGTAGAAGTTAGGGTTTTGGGAGTGAGGGTGTCGCCCCCTCCTGTTCTTGATCGACCAGACCTGCCCAAATGGGGTGTTTGGTTTTGTTTTTAATTAAAATTGATAATACAAGTTTCAATTTTGACAACATGAGTCCCTCCACTTTTGTTTAACATATAGTTTGGTCATTCTAACCCTAATTTGAGTTATTTCTAGACTTCTAGTTAACTAGGTTATAATTTCCTAGTTAAATAAATTCTTGTTTGTTTATACTTTATAACTCTAATATAAAGTTTTATATTTTCGGGATGTTACACCCCCTCCCGGTGCATATCTTAATCATTTTACATGTTTCTTTGTCCCTTCTCTCGGGCTCATTTGATTCATTTGGGTACTTTTTAATTTGTCCCACTCACCCCGTCCTTACTACATCGGATGTAAGCATGTCCATCATAAAAAGTTCATGGTATCATGTGTTCACTACCTACTTGGCCAGAGTAGGCAATCAACATATGACATACATGACCCTTTTATAACTTTCACATCACACCCCATGTAAGTAACACCTCTATTTATTTCTCTTGGAACAACATCCTGGATAGGTATTCTATTCAGGTTTTTCCAAGTTTTCAATCTACATCTGCAACTATTAGTTTCTACGTATTTGTTGCATATTTCTATTCATGCAATAATTTAAACGTGCACCTGGTAAATGCTTGCCCTAACGGGCTTTCTTGCCATTACTTATTTGCGATCGTTACGCGATTTAGGTCCTTGATGAGTATGCTCTTCTTGTTCTATCTCGGATCGTTCCATCATCATATCTACAATTCGTTCCACTCTCGTCATCTTCAGACGAGAGTGTCCTTCAATTAAAACATTCACAAGAGTTAGTAATGTCAACTTCAATAATCGCACGTATTATAATACAAGGCTTTTTCTACCATACGCGTCAACGCGCGTATTTTCATCAACCATATCAATCCTTTTAATTGGGGTAATGTGTATCACACGATAGCCTTATGTGTTGTTTACAACACTTTAGCATGCTAAACTATTAACATACATGTACTTACCGGATTTGCGATCAAGCCTCGAACCGAACACCAATCTTTATCAAGAGCATAAGGTTTAAGTCCAAGCATAGTTTTCCCACCATACTTGAATCTCTTAAACCAAGGCTCTGATACAAACTTGTAACGACCATAATTTTATTTAGTGATTTCCGTAAATAATCACAAAATTACTGAGTATTTATATTTAAACATTCATGCTCAAATACGGGTTTATTAAAACTTTACTAAACTTGAAAACAAAACAACATAATGCAATTTAATTCATCGTTTTAGAATAACAACGAAACAACTTGCGGAAGCTTCATTTAACGCGTGTTCGGTTCTTGCTCGACGCTTGATCTTCATCCGGGGCTCTCGACATTCATCTGTGTTCAAAACCAACTTAAAAGTTAGTTTTGATAATTAAATATATATGGGTTGAATCATAGAATTAAAGAAAAATCAGGAAATCCCATTATTAATCCCTTGATCCTAGAAGCAAGGATTCAAATCCGGCCTCGACCGTAACTTACGGTGGTCACCGTAAGTTACGGTGGCCCATGATTTAATAAGTTCCCACCGTAACTCAGTAGAGAACTGGCGTAATAATATCAGCTCCACCGTAACTTACGGTGGACACCGTAAGTTACGCTGGCCCCTGTACCAGCCCATTCCAATTTTGCCGTTTTTGACATGAAAACTTTCGTATCTTTCAATCCGCTTGTCCGTTTGACCTACCGTTTCTTCCTACGTGATTGTAATTTGATTCTCCACATTATGGAGTCAAAATCCAACATCCGGTTTAATAAAATTTCAGACTTTTAAGTCTTCGGCTTATTACCCTTTTTACCAAATTTTGACCCGTTCGATTTTTTTATCAAACAAACATGTTTATTTGATCCTTAAACTCATGAAATTCATAATTTCCATATCTTCTATCATATAAATTTCAAATCACGGGATTCTTACATAATAAAAACCCGTTTACGCTCAAGTTCTTATTTTGACCCGTTTAGAGCGAATTATGTACATTTAAGCATCAAACTCTCTCTTCTCTTTCTACACTTCATATTCTCACTTTTAAATAGCCTCTTATATTCCACCACAACTATTTTTGTGGTGGATTTAACATAATGAACCACATTCCTAATTTTTACTCTTAGGATAGTCATTTTACGTGATTAACCCGTTCATAGACATTTGACCCCCAAAGTTGATGCCTACAACTCTTACATGTGTCTAAGAGTTACATGATGATAATACTAGTATCTAAACGACCTCTAAGGGTCGTTTTCCGGATTTACCTATCAAGGGCATTTTCGTCAACTTATTTCCTCCTTTTACGACATTGGTCCCTTTGCTAAGGTATTTGACCAACATTGCATTTTTTACCATAAATCTATATATATGCGTACCTGGCTCGATTCAACATATAGACCCGTTTTATTCCTCGCGTTAATTAACCAACATTCTATGGCGTCGCAATTATCCAAATTGCTAATCACTCCTGATAACATACGACTTGACAATCACATTAGTCGATATTGTCAAATGGTGTTTCATCACCATTTGACCCGTTTGGACTATAAGACCAAACATTTACATAAATTAGAATAAAAGCATGGTTTTAAATTTCCAAATTCACCCATTTGCCCCGTTTACCATAAACCATGGTTTTTATCATTTATACTTGTTCCGACTTGTATCGGTCGTGTCGGAACCCTTATTTTGGGTATTACATCTTTCGCATTTGTAGTTTATAAAATAAACACATGTCCTACATAAGGGTGTAAGTTTTACTTACCTCGTATCCAAGCTACACTTTTCTTTTCCTTCTTGATTCGTTTGACCCGCTTTCTCCCCAAGCTTCACCTAGCTTGTTAAGCGCCAACTATTATTCATCATTCACAAGGTGGTTAGTTTAATCACGACTTAATACGATTATTCCACCTTACGCATTTCTATATCTAATTATCATTCATCACATTGTAGGTCAGTTTGACCTTTTTAAAAGTCAAATGCCCATTAGTATACTAAATGCATATTCGAGTTTATCAACTAGTTTAGGCATTTTCTCTAATCACCCGGTAGGCGTTCTTTTAAGCCACCGTCTAACAAATCTTTTACCCGGTTCACTATATTTCCCATATCTCAACTAGTTCAAGTGATTATTAAATCTAACTTATTTATTTTCACAAGAACTAAGGTTTCTCATTTATAAGTGAAAACCCGTTTTATCATATCACTAGCATCCGTCCGAACACCTAATAAAATCAAGTTCTACATATCAACTAGTAGATATCATGATTTCAAACATCTTTATCACGATCTTATCATCAATTCTTTTATATCATACAAAACCCATTTCGTGAGAAGTATGATCTTGTACCCAAATTCATGGTTTAATCAAACACCCTCTATTCGTTATCATGCATGTTGATTCTAAGCATAGTTATATCATCAATTTCATCATAACATTAAAACCCATTTATCTAAGTGTGTTAATTCATCAAATCCTTAAAATCATAGCATGTTATGTATGATTTTCACTTAGGGTTTCGTTCCTAAGCAAGTATACATCACTAATCTAGCCATAGCTTCTCTAATCCATGCCTAATTCGCGATTAGGATGATTATCAAATTCTTACAACTTCACCAAACATCAAGATTTTACATACCTTATGATCCCCATGACTTGGTGATCGTTTATACGTGTTCATGCATCTGATTTAAGCTGGATTTGACCTTCAATTTGTTGAAATTGAGATGAGCTAGGGTTTGAGGTCTTGGCTCCTTCTTCTGATCGATTACATGCACACACACTTCTAGTGTGTGTGTAGTGTTTATTTTTTTTATAAGTTAAGTTACAAATCTTTCATTTTTAGCCCCTCTAGTTTGTAACCTTAAAAAAAGGGTTATCACCCATGTTTTCTTCATTGTTTTACAACACTTAACTAACTAGGTTGATTACTTAGTGGGTCCCGGGAGTTATAACCCGTTTTATTTTAAGTCCCGTTAACTCGGGCTCTTATAAACTCAATTCCTTAAAACTTTGATTCGCTTGTATTTAATATTAGGATTTCTTATTTAAATCCAAATATTTACCGGGTTATTTTTACTACTAACGGTACTTTACCCGTCTTTTAGTATTAACGGAGCTTGATTACCAAACCCGTTTTCGGGGTGTTACAACTTGTTACTGTGTTAGAGTTGTATGAAAGCTTGGTTGCTGGACGAATTGGCAATCCGATGCTCACTAAAGAAGATTATGACCAGATTGATTCTGAGGAACTTGAGTTGATGGACATCAAGTGGTGTTTAGCTAGCGTTTTGATAAGAGCAGAAAAGTTCAAACAGATCACCGGAAGAGATGATCTTCGTGAAGCTGCAACATCTCAGCTTGGTTTTGACAAATCGAAGGTTACTTGTTTTCGTTGCCGAGAAAAAGGACATTTTAAACGAGAATGTACAAACAGAGAAGCAACCGGGAGGCAAGATCCTTTCGGAAACAACGATTATCATAGAGAAGCAATTTATCATCAGGTTGCTCAACAACCATATCAACAACAATCTTCACATTCACATACTATTTCGATTGAAGAATCAAAGGGTAAAGCTTGTTTTGGTCTGTTAGATCAAGAAGATGAAAGGATTCCGAAAGAATTCAATTGGGATGATTATGATCCTTCTAGACTTTCAGTTTCTAAAGCAATTGTTGCTCGATTCTTTGAAGATTCAACCTCGGAAGAAGAATCAGTCAAATCTAAGAACGGTCCTAGAAGACAACCGATTTTTAAATCTTCAGGAAGTGATGCAGACACTGATGATGAGGAAGAGTATATTAATAAAGCTAGAAAACAATTGGATCCTTATAGTTTTAATTTGTTTTTTGCAGATAAAATCGAGATATTGAAAGAGAAAAGGGCCGTTAGACTGAAGAGAGAAATGGAAGCAAGAAGGGTTGCTGAAAAAAAGACTGAAGTTAAGATAGAAGCTGATAAGGCAAAAGTTGAAGAAAAACCAACAGAGAAGGTCGAGGTTGAAGAGAGTGAAGTGAAGATAGAAGTTGAGAAAGAACCGACTGTGATTGAAAAGGTGGTGGAGAAAATAGTTGAGAAAATTGTTGAAGTTGAAAAATTTGTTGAAGTTGAAAAGATTGTAGAGGTTGAAAAACCTTGTGCTAAGTGTTTAGAATCCTGCAAAAATTGTGCTGAGAAAGATACAAAGAACGCTGAATTGTAGAAGCTCAAAGAGAACTTATTACATAATGTGAGAAGCATAAAAGAATCATATGATCTCCTAAGCAGCAAAGTGAACTTGTACAAAGGAGCTTGTGATGAGGATATTCAGATGAAGAATCTTCTAAAAGCAACATTTCTTCAAAAGCAAACTGCAATCAACAAATACATTGAGATTGTTGCAGGGCTGAAACAAGAATTGGCAGCGATGACGATCGAAACCGAAAGAGTGAATTCTTTACTTCGAAGTTATCAAAGTTCAGATTATGTTATTGATCGCATTTATCCTACCGTGGCAGCTCATAAGTTTGCAGAAGATGAAGAAAATTCTGGTAAGAAAACTGGTTTGAATTATAACAGAGTACCAAATCCAATGTGGGATGGCTATACCCCCAACACTTTGAAAAGGTGGCTGAAGCACTCAATCTGAATCTGAAATCCGAGTCTATTGATGGATTACCAGATGATATTGATGTCACCTTCACAGCGTCTGACACTGATCACGAGTCCGAGATAATTAAGAAAGTGGTCGATCAGGTGTTGGATAAAGATGAAGAGTCAAAGTCAGAGTCTAAATCTGAAAATTCGAGTTCATCAGACAAAAGCTCGAGTTCACCGGTCAAAAGGGTTTACAATAAAGATTTTCTGATATCAAAAAATAATTTGAATGACGAAACATTCAAAGTAGCATATACTTTGAATGACTCCGACAAATTATATTCTGATGAAGAATTTCCAATAAGAGGTGTTAAAACTGAAATGATTAACAAGGTTTTCAAATTAACAGAAATTAATATTTCTGAAATAAAAGATGTAAATCTTACTGAAAAACCTAAAAAATTCACTTCAAGAGTTCAACAAAGATTGAACAAGAAAAAGGGTTACAGTTCTGGTTCTGGTTATCGAAAGAAACCAAACCATAACAGTAATTTCAAAAAGAAAGGATTAGGTTTTATTCCACCCGAAAATTATAAAAATGAGAAAATTTATAAATCAAAAACTAAATTTGTTTCAAGAGCAAGTTCTGAAGAGGAGAAAGAGAAACCTTTTTGGAAACAGTCAAATAAGGAGTTTCTCGCCGAAAAGCAAAAGAATATGTTGAAGGAATCTGAACCGAGAGTTGAAAGAAGAACCTGTTTCAAATGTTAAGAGGTTGGACATATTGCTTGGAATTGCCCAAAGTCCACCAACACAAAACAGGGAGTGTCTTCTAACTCTAAATTGAAAGGAAAATGTGTTGATAGAAAGAAACAACCAATATAAAATTTTAAGAGTTCAAAAATTCGACTTTCGAAGTTGGTGAAAGTTCGAAACATTTTTACAAAAGAAGAGTCAATTTAAACAAACATAAATGGGTTGTTAAAAATTCAGAGGTTGTTTCTGGCAATGAATCTGATTCGTCAAAGTCAGAGGAGCCACATGTTGTGCTAAATGATGAGAATTCCGTTCTAACAATGGATGATGAAAATTTTCCACCATTGTCAAACGGAAACTTGAAATCAAAAGTTGATAAGATTGAGATTTCAGATCAATTCTTCTTTGATAAGGAAGAACTTGATGCTGAAAAAGCATTTAATAGTAAAGTGCTACATATTTTTGGTAAGATGGCTGATGGGAAGGTGAAGGGAGTGAAAGAATTTTATGAATCAAAAGTTGTTAAACCAAATGATGATGGTTCACCCATGATTGATCAGGCATGGGTGAGATTCTTTAAAAAATAAAATCATGACATGCCGGAGCTCCCAAGTTGGTAATCGTGGAACATGAATCGGCATCATTCTTGAAAAATGTTTTTGTGAAAAACCTACAAGTGATAATTTTTACAAGTGGTTAAAAGAAAAAAAAGGATTCATTCATAAGCTGTGGAAAAGAACAAAATGATGAATTAAACCCCATGATGTGTGAAATCAACAAAACTAATTTTCCGGAAAAACCATTTTGATTAAAACAAATTTAAGTGTTTTGAAATCATAATGGGAAAATAGTTTGTTGTCAGGATGAGTTCTGATTGTTTACGCCAAGAGAATGGAGAATTGAAGCAATTCACATCAGTTTGTCATTTTATTTGTACAGTTTATTGTATTTATTTTCAAATTTTCCCGGAAAATAAAAAATTGAAACATATTTTTGATTTTAGGGGGAGTAAAAAATTAAAATTTTGAAAATTTGAAAAATCCAAAAACATTATAAAATCTAAAAACCAAAAACATCGAAAAATAAAAAAAATGAGTTTTTGTTGTGAAAAAGAGGAAATGATAGTACATCAGTAGACAATCACAGCATGCTAAAGAATTGGAAAGTTAAATATGTGATAAACGGTCTCACTGATGATATGCCAGTAGGTTTTTACACACTTAGTAGATTGTTTTCGAGATATAAACCTAAATATTAAATACTTTCTTATCTCGTGGGGAACATCTCTCGGATATATAGGTAACCCCTGAAATCTTGTTTGAAAGGCTTTCTATTTCTGACATACTAGGTCTTTGTACGTGATGATATATGGGGTATTATACCAGGACTTCTGATTTTGCGGAAGCAATAGCCTAGTCCTCGTATAATACTCTGCACTGCTTTAATCATAAAGCTCACCCTCAGCATAAAAAATGATGAAACATTGAAAAATGCTAATCATGTGTTGTTGAAGAAAAGATCCCCAAACGGGACATACCTAAAGTCGAGCCATCATCTCTTTGTCTGAACGGAAGTTCTAACCTGAGCTCTCATGGTCTCGCATTACCCGTTTACAGATATCATTAGTGTACATTCACCTGTAAGACTGAATATAGAAGTCTGGATACGGGAGTATATTCTGAGGTGGTACACACGAATAAGTTAAGTCCATTAAAACACTAATTCTCGTATCTCAAAACAATTGAACTTTGTGTGAAAATTTAAGTGGATCAATATACTGACAATCTAAGTGAATCGTTTAGATCTTAAAGTGTTTAAAGCTCAACGGTGTTGGTGATAAGTCTCAAAAACTGATATGACCCTCTTACACAAACTCACAAAAATATTGTCTGTAAATATTTCTTTATTGCATTTTAACACACTGAAAATCTTAGAAAAAAAAAACTAAAAAATGTGTTTTAGCATAAAATTTTGAAAAATCAAAAAGATTTTATTTCATCTTATTTTCGACAACTGATGTTGAAAAGCTGATTTTCAAAATTTCAAGTGCTAAACATGATGAACAACAGTGGGTTGGGAGAGTATGTTTGAAATGAAAAATGAAGTTAAAGTTTGAGATATTTTGAGAAATGTTATAAAATAATCTTAAAAATGATGTTTTGAAGCTGATTTTACTGTTAGTTAATCAAGGTCATTAATTTGAACTTGATATAACTATTGTTGATGTTGAATGATTTCTACAAGTGGTTTCTAAATTTGTTAAATCTTAAAATTTATGAAATTTACTTTTGGGTAGAGATTTGTGTAGATCCCCGTGTCTAAGCCTGAGCAGAGTTTGAGCCAGGACACGATCTTAGAACGAGTGCTATGTCAGATTGCGATCCCGGAACAATTTAAGGGGGGGTCTGTTAGCAAAGGGGAGTTTGAAGTTTAAAAGAGGCAGACTCAAATTCTGGAACAAAGCTCGAGATAGAAGCTGCTGATGCTGATAAACTTAAGGAATCAAGAGACCTGATAAAGAGAATTAGAGAGAGAATAGAGCCAGGTTGAGATTCTGATAGAAGAAGAGAGAGATTGAAGGATGCTTGCAGAGAAAGATACTTTGGAAATAGCGAGAAGACCGATCAAGACTGAAGACTCAATACACTGAAGACTCGCCAACATCCAAGGGGGAGTTTGTTAGTGCATATGTCTGTTGACTTCGTCTTGTATCGAGTCATGTACCTAGATTGGATAGACCGGAGCTCATTAGACTAGAAAATAGGAGTTTAGGGATGAGTGACCAGGTCGCACGAACTGGCTGAACCAGTTCGTACGGTTTGACCAGGTCGCACGGCCTGGACTTGTCTGGTTCGTGCGGACTAGCGATTCCTATAAATAGGAGAGTCTAGGTCTTCATTTGTAACATTCTGATTCCGGAGACGAAGTGTTGCCGAAGTGTCGAACGACCTGTAATCAATTTCAAATCAATCTAAACGACAGTTAAAATGATTCTGAGTGTTAAACAAGCTGCAAACATGTCCAAATCATTGAATTCCGCCTTTGGTTTGGTCTAGAACTCTTCTGATCGACTCATCAGGTCGAACCTTCGATCCTACATACTCTAACATTTGAGACGTGAATGATAACATGACATAACATGTTAATCAACATTTTATATCACTGGGATGGGGCAAATGGTAGGGGTGTGAATTTCAGACACGACCTTAAAAACCAATTCGAACCCAACACGAATTTACGGGTTTGGGAAATTTAGTCTAAACAGGTTCGGGTCAATTTCAGGTTGAACCCGCGAATCCGTTTAGCTAAACAGGTTAATTCGGGTCAACTCGGTCGGGTTGGCGGGTTGACCCGTTTAACCTATTTCTATTATATTATATTTTTGGGGTAATTTTGTAGAATAGTAACAAAGTTTTAAAAGTGTTCCAATTAGGTCAATTAAGTTTCAAAAGTGTTACAATCAGGTCACTCAACATTCATTTTTCATTAAAATTAAGGTTTTTTCATCAATTTCAGAAGTAACCATGGTGATGTGGATTTTTGTTTCTTTTTTCCCTTTTATTTGATGCTAACTTCGAGTGATGACGTGGATTGTAACTTGTTTTTTTAATTTTTAATATAATTAAAGTGTTTTTATTTTTAATTAATATAATTTTATATATTAAAATAATCCGACCCCAATATCTTATGCTTCATTTTTTTCTTGACACATAGAAAAAAGGACATGACTCGATTTGAATGTTAAGTTATCTAATTGTGATAAAAACGATACGAGTGACCTAATTAGAACACTTTTAAAACTTGGTTACTATTCTATGACATTTCCCCTATATTTTTTACAATATGTTTTATGTCATAAATTATATCGGGTGTGTATTTTATGCTATAATTGTAACTAAAAAAGGAAAATGACATAAGATTTTACGATTTTAATTTAATTTTATTATATAAGTTTGTTTGTTTTTTTTTGCAGTAGATGTTAATTTTAATATATTAATTTTCTGAAAAAAATAGAAAATAAAAAATTCGGATTGAACAGTCCGGGTTCGGGTCAACATGTGAATATTCGGGTTGGGATCAGGTTCATATGTATGACACGATTTTCGGGTTCGGATTCGGATTCGGATTCGTCTATAATTTTAGATTTGGGTCGGGCTGAACCTGTCAACTCGCGAATACGACCTATTTAGCACCCCCTGCAGATGGTAAAGGAAGATCACAAGATTACTTGGGTTTGATCAAAATTCACGTAAAAAATGAGTGATAGGCGGAAAAGAACGAAGCCGTACTCTCTTTATTTTTTGTCATGTTTTATGTTTATGTCTTTTAGATTTCAAACAAAGTCGCTCCAGTATTTAATTTGCAGAGAAGTTTTAAATAAATACTTAATTAGTTATAGTTTAAGGACTTGATGTATACTATGATATAACCCTAATTACAATAGTCTAATACAAACAACCTTTCATAATCTGATTTAGACATACTACCTCAGATTCGTAGTTAAAAAAAGATGTTAGCCGTGTCAAATTATTTTCTTTTGGTGATTTGACCTTTTTTTATATACATACGTGGAATATGTACACATTTTTACTTTTTATAATTATTTTATCATTACTATTTAATTTATTTTTTTAACGGCAAATTTTATTCTTTTTGTGAAACTTAAATCCATAACCTCCTTAATTTAAGTATTCCAAGAGGTTTTGCTTCTTCCACTACTCCACCAACTCTAAAACTATACGGTATGTAGAGACTTGAAAATTGGGCGTTATTCGATACATGACACAATTTTTTTTGTTATAATATATTTAAAAGTTATATAAAATCTATCTAACTTAAAAAAAACAATAATAGTAATTAAACAAATACCATTGGTAATTAAACATTACATAATTTAAAAATAAAAAAAAACATTACATAATTAAAAAAAACACACAAACACACATGGAATAAAATAAAAAAAGAATACATAATTAAAATAAAACATAAAAATCATACATTATTAAATAAAAAATCTAATTATCTGCCACGCCGAAACGTATCTTAATTCATGGTTGTGGTCGTGCCTGAAGTTGATGAGGGCGACTTGTATGATGTCTTCCTCCCCAAGGTCACCTCCCTGATTTTCCACCGCGGTGTGCACCGCCTTGAATCTTTCACTATCCAAACGGATATTCCTGAAACGAGAAGAAAACGCATCCACGGTTCAGGTGGTGTCACCCTATGGACGCAAAATTGTTGGAAAATTCTCCCCCAAAACGGACCACTCGAACGATTACGCGGCGTGTAGTGGCTAAGGGCTTCGACGCACGACTCACACAATGCGATATCTTCTTCTTCGCCCCAAGGAATTGTTGCCATATTTCAGATTTTTGAAGTTGAAATGGGTAGAGAATTGAGAGAATTTTGGGTGAAATGTGAGAGTTTGTAAAAAAAAAAAAAGACGGTTGTATTTATAGGGGAATTTATTTAGTTTTAAAAAGTATATATTTAAAATATTTTAAAAAATTACCGTTATATGGTAACAGCCCACGCGTAATCAAAACGTGTCACATCGACGCTCAAAGTGCCTCCACGCGGGTGGAAAACTAATCCCCTCCAACTCCACGCCGTCCTCCACGCCATTGACGGGCCAATGTGCACGACGTGGAGATGTCACAACACCAGAAAAGGACTCCCACACCGTCTGCTCTAATAGTATTTTACCACCTGTATTAAATTGTGAAATTCCAACTTGCTAGAAAACATTAAATACAGATAAACCAATTTTCCAAGAAGTTTCAAGAAAGTTGAACAAATTATTGCTTTGAGAGACTTCATTGGAATTGTTCAAAACTAAACTATATAATCCAATACGCGTCTTTTCGATCTATGCTTGCTGCTGTTGCTTCCATAAATCATAGATCAAATCACAGCTTCAGTTCTTGATGGGTAAGCTATTTGTTTAATTTAGAATTCTTGCTATAATATTAATCTGTCATGATTTAAAATTCCTGGCGCCTGTAGTTAAATTTAACGTCACTTGGTGGTTCAACGAGAGCTCTTTTTTATTTTCTTTTTAGAATCATGTTTTACTATAAAACCTGATCTTAACTCAAGTGTAAAGTGTAGTATGTTGTATGAGCTTACATACTAGATCGTTGACTAGTGGTGCAAGCGAGCCCAACCTACCCGATTGACTAGATCGTTGACCAGGGATGCAAACGAGCCCAGCCGACCCGATACAATTTTCTGCAAGATTGCTAAATACAACATACTGCACTTTACACTTGAGTTAAGATCCTCAAACTCGGCTCGATTCGATTCGAGCTTTGTTTCTAATGTTTGAGCTCGGCTCACAGGTAGCTTTTCAAGCTTGAGCTCGGCTTGGGCTCGTTTTTTATTTATTAATTAATTTTTATTAATTAAAACTATCATATTTAATATATAATTTAGTTATTTTTCTTAATTTTATAAATAGTAATTATTATTCTTATTAATATATATGTTTAAGATATTCTTATTTATAATTTATATATATATATATATATGGGAAAATTTAAATGAGAACACTGCATATTGTGAGAATCGTGAGAACGAATGAAAAAACCACGAGAACTTGATCAAAAACAATTCAAATTCAATTTTTTTTACACTTATTATTATTATTCGAATTAAAATGTTAGAAATTAAATTTACACGTTTAAATTTACATATATTCGTAAATATTGAAAATTTACACATGTGTAAGTTTCTCATTTACACATGGGTAAATTTGTTGTATTTCACAACTTCACACATATGTAAAATTTTTAATAAGAGTAATTTTGAGAGGAGAGATTTGATGTTGTAAATTCATTTTTTGATGTTGAATTACAGTCACGTTGAGTTTTGTATAAATAAAAATTGGTTATGATTAGTTTTTTCATTAATTCTCATTGTTCTCGCGATATTTAGTGTTCTCCAGATAACCCTCCCCTATATATATCGGTTTTGTTGTGTTTGCATTGGTTCTCGTGGTTTTCGCAATAAGAGTGGTTCTCAAATAAACCCTACCCCCCCCCCCCACACACACACATATATATATATATATTGGACTCATTTAGGCTCACAAGTCGGCCCGAGTTTGTTTTTCAGGTTAGAGCTCGAGCTTGTTTAAACCCTTTTTCGAGCCGAGCTCGAGCGTTTGCACCCCTATCATTGACCAAAATATTTTTGTCTATGGTGACAAATTTTTTTTGGAAGGCCAACTAAAAACCAATTCGATAACTTGTTTAGTTGTTATGTTTCATCCCTCGCCGAGTAGTATAGGACTTTTACATTTTTTGAACGGTCAACTAAATCACTAAATAAGCATTCTGGGATGCCCTCAATCGAGCAAATGCATCCATTCCTCTATAATGGTTAGGGTTGGATGCATACGTGCGCCACCAAGCCACCACTTCCGGGGAAAACCCGGCCGAAGGCCTACTGTAGTAAAACCCGGTTAGGCTCGGTTTCGAACTGACGACTTCCCGGGAGGCCTGGTTCTAAACTTTATTGCCACCACCAATGTCCTTCAAAATGATGCTAGTGGGAGTTGAAGTTGAGACCTTAAGAAGAGAAATCAAGTGACTAATCACTAAAATCAACTTGTCAGAACAGTACAAGACTCTTTTACTATTGTGACGGTTATGCAATCCAATTGTTATGTTTTAGACTACGTACTGAATTAAAAAAAAGTTATAGGTAGATGAGTTGGTTTCAAATGTTGTCCAGCTTAGAATTTCCACATGCAGCTGTCCCAATTCAAGTTATCATGTTTATAATCATGCAAGTGATCTCTTATTTCAGACAAAGCAGCCGATTGTTGCACCACCCACCTCATAAAAAGGGATGGTACTTTTAATGTAGATGGACTTGCTAAATTTATCAAACAAGTTAAACTTGGAGAATGTGGACTTTCATATGCGATTGTTGCTGTCATGGGCCCACAAAGTAGTGGTATGTCTAGTTACATTTAGTATATGTTCTTTTCTAAATTCTAATTACAAAGAGCTATAGTTTATAAGCAAACAAGTTGTGACATCGTGTGTCTCTTACAGGGAAGAGCACACTGCTAAATCATCTTTTTCATACCAACTTTATAGAAATGGATGCTTACAAAGGAAGGCATGACCTAATACACTCTCTTTAGTTTGTTTTATCGGCTTGAACTTAGCTCATATACAAGTTATTTTCTTATCAGGAGTCAGACCACTGAAGGTGTATGGATAGCAAGATGTACCAATATTAATGATCCTTGCACTATTGTAATGGATCTTGAGGGTACTGATGGAAGAGAACGCGGAGAGGTTATTATATATTATCTATTTTTTTATCATTATCTTCGATGGTTGCTTTAGTTGTGCTTGCATAATCAATTGTTCGACACTTCTATTAATAAACCAGAAAATATACCACACAAAATTTACATAAATTGTAGCCAACTCTAACTCTAATTCCTAATAATAACGAAACAAAATATATATATATAACTATAAATTATGAAGCTTCATAAATAGTAAATTTTGACTTTTTTCTTTTCTTTTTAGATATATAATAAATAGCAATCCATAAGCCAGGTTAGATTCTATCATTTCAACTTTTTCTTTTTAGATATATAATAAATAGCAATCCATAATAAATAGCAATCCATAAATATCAAACGTTGATGCAGTGATTTGCACATTTTGTTTCCAACTAACTAACCCAGGTTAGATTCTATCATTTCAACTTTTTCTTCTTCATTTTATATTACTTTAAGAACTCTTCAATCTATATAAAGACAAATCTTATAGAAAACAACATATATGTGTTTCAAGATAGCTATTGATTCTTAGTTATATGATTTATTCATTTAAAAAAAAGTGTAATAAGTACGATCCTTTAGATTAGTGGTCAATAAAGTTGTTCGTTGTCACATATAATAAGGGTGACTTGATCTATTTAGAGGCTTAAGAGCATTCACATTCAATCCATCAAATTATGTGAGGATAGATTTTTATATTATAAAGGGTATAAAAAGTGGTTGTGAGTAGAGGAGAGAGAAAATGTTACTGTTCATCTGTATATTTGGGGGGACACTGTTCACCCGTTATAATTTTTTAATATATTTTGAAAGTGGTTGTGAGTGGAAGTGGGAGAAAAATGTAATGATAATATTATTTAATTGAAAGGAAAGAGAAAAAGTATTTGTTTTTAGTGGAAATATATTGATATAGGAGTTGTTTTTTAGTGAAATGTATGTATAATTTGATGGATTGAATGTGAATGCTCTAACTCAATTAAAATTTGAGGTACTCTTTTAGTAATTTTTTTATAAAACATTAACTTTGACCGAACAACATTGGTACCCGTATAAGTAATATTCGATATTGGTATTCGTTTCAATTGTTATATATGGATGACGTAAAACACGTGTCATTATTCTTTTGGACATACCATGATATATAATTTGTAATCTAGATTATATTATAATATTATTATATAATTCAGTTGCTTATCTTGTTTTTCTCTTATAACTTTTAAAATATATCCTTTTATTAAATTATGAATATACTGCTAAGATGAGCTTATTTTTCTTTACGTTTTAGTCTAAGTTTCACTAAAAATGGAGTAGAGTCGAAATATAATATTATATATTTTATTATTATTATTATTATTATTATTATTATTATTATAATTACTATTATTATTTTACGGTCTCTTATAATACTGAATATTAGTCTAGATATCTCATAATTTAAATGTCATCTTACCCATTATTTACTCGTTCGATAGAGATAAATTTCACATATTGTTATTTTTATCTTTAAAACGAGGTGTTACAATATATTATTAGAAAATTAATATAAAGTTAATTATGGACACTTATTTATTAGAGTAAATTACAAGTTTTGTCCTTTATGTTTACATCAAATTTCAGGCGCTGTCCTTTTGGCCAAAAGTTGACAGGCGCTGTCCTTTACCTTTCAAAATCTTGCACGTTTTGTCCTTTAGGCCAAACCCAGTTAGAATTTTTGGTTAAATATGGTCATGTGCCTTGCACATGAGGGTATTCTTGGCATTTAACCTTTCCAGGGGCTAATTTTGTAAAGAATTATTAATCAAGGACTAATTATATAAAACTGAAAAAATAAAAATAAATATATTTATATCTTAGTTCAGTTTCAGCGAAATTCCCAAATTATAAATGAGATGAACCCTAATCTGACAAACTGCAAAACTGAGACGATCAAGCCCCTGTAATGCCCAATTGATAGAGGGCTTTTGATCTTCAGTTAAAACCGATCGAGAGACACAAAGGAATCACTAACAATGACGACGAAATGATGAAGAGCGAGATGATCGGAGTTACGAGGTGTTCGACCATCCAATTCCGGCCATCACAGGAAGACCCGAGCGAAAGTTTGAGATGTAAAGGGTCTGCGGAGTCATCCGAGGTCTCAATTTATACCGACATGCGGTTACAGTTCGAGTTGTTCTTATGTTTCAAGGTCGGGTTTAAACAGACGATCGGGCCGAGATATACGGAGGCGGTAGCTGGCTCACGGCGGTTCAAGAGCTGGTTGACAGAAATCATAGATCAATGGGTTCTTTTAACAATTCTGCGTGCTCCACGGTTATTCATGGTAGACTAGTAGTTTCTTTTGTGCTACGTTGTTTTATATCTGAAATGGTTGTAGATTTGAGTTATGATTGGTGCATATTAAACTATACTAATCTGGTTTGTGGGTTTTTCTTCCTTCATGATTCTCTTGAAGTTATTTTATTTGCTGGATTAGGAGGTGTTTAGTAAATCAATAAGAGAGAGAGAGAGAGAGTAGGTGGTGGTGGTGGTGGTGGGTTGAGAAAGATTACGTGGTGGTGATGGTGGGTTCTGATGAGAGAGAGAGAGACAGTGTGTGTGTGAGAAAGAATTTATATTAATTTTTTTTTTATTTTCAGTTTTATACAATAAGTCCTTGATTAATAATTCCTTACAAAATAGCCCCTGGAAAAGGTTAAATGCCAAGAATACCCTCATTTGCAAGACACATGACCATATTTAACCAAAAATTCTAACTGGGTTTGGCCTAAAGGACAAAACGTGCAAGATTTTGAAAGGTAAAGGACAGCGCCTGTCAACTTTTGGCCAAAAGGACAGCGCCTGAAATTTGATGTAAACATAAAGGACAAAACTTGTAATTTACTCTATTTATTATTTAACTATGTTTAGTTATATATTTATAATAGCAATTTAAGTTAAATAAAGTATGCTAAAAGATATTTAATGGAGTAACTGTACTTTAATTTAATTAACATTTATCAATTACATAATAGAAATTAATGCCCAATTAAATAATATATTTAATGAAATATTTTGTCATAATTTTTAACTATAACATCAAATTCATATTCTAAAGACATATCTTGACGATTATACGTGTTAACAGATTACATTGTATTTTATTCAATCCGTGTAATATATGAATTTATTCTGCTTGTACAATACACGAATTTTTTAAAGACATCATTTATTATTACTAAATCTTTAACATTACATTTATACCACCTATTCTCTATCTCCTGCCAATTTTCCTTTCTTTTTTTGTGTTTTTCTCAAACACGAACTTTCACATATGAACTAAACAACCCTTAACTTTTTGGTTACTTATTTAGCCCTTTTATCAAGATTAATTTCCAACATCGTTTGGTCTAACTTATAAAGTTTTATAACTTGTGTAGGATGATACTGTATTCGAGAAACAAAGTGCGCTTTTTGCAATTGCTGTTTCAGATATAATTCTTATTAACATGTAAGTTTGGTGGCGCCAAACATCTTGTTTTGATCTGAACCTCTTGTAGACTTATGTTTTGTATCTGGACAAATTTGTGCCACATAGATGGTGTCATGATATTGGGCGTGAGCACGCGGCAATGAAACCTCTTCTGAAAATTGTATTACAGGTACATTATCTGTTTCCCCATTTTATCAATTTCCTAAGGAACCTAGGTTCATCAAACGGTTTATGTTTTCAGGTTATGTTGCAGTTATCATGTTGTTCACGTAAAAAAACTTTTATGTTCGTCATTCGCGATATAACAAGGGTAAGTTTTGTCTCTTGTATCTTGTGTAAGGTACATAATCTAATGTACATTTTTTTCTATTGCAGACACCTCTTAAAATCCTAGAGCGTGATTTGAGGAAAGATATGGAGAAGGTAACCTTTTAATTTCTTTTCTCCCATATATAATAGGCTCAGACTATTCACACATCAAGGCTGCCTATTTGCACACTTATGGTTTATATACGTAGCGTATAGGGTTACATCTATACGCAACGTATAGAGCTATACGCAGCGTATAAGTGGCATTGAATTCAGAACCTGCCCAGCAATCATTGGCACAGACAACCAGAGTTTATATACGCAGCGTATAGAGCTATACGCGGCGTATATAACCCATCAGGATTTTGTTTGGTTATTTTGATGTATTTGTGGTATAAATACATACCCGCTTCCAAGGTTATATCGCTTAAAATATATAATCGTTAATGTTATACAATTAATATTATATGCCGTTATTTTTTTTTTTTGAAAAATGTATATACGGTTCGAATATATTATATTGTTGTCATTTAAATTAAATTATTATACCACATCTAGTGCGGTTCGAATGCTATAAACGTTTAAATATCATACCGTTAATTACTTTTAAATACTTGTGTACGGTTAGAATATATTATCCTGTTTCCATACTATACCGTTTAAATTAAAACCGTGTAATATTTTGAAATATCCAGGTACGGTTCGAATATATTATACCATTTCAATACAATTCCGTTTAAATTAAATTATTATATCAAGTCTCGGTGTGGTTCGAATATTATACCGTTCAAGATTTTTGTACCGTTAATTTTATTAAATTACTCGGGTACGGTTCAAATATATTCTACCGTGTTTCCATACTATACCGTTCAAATTAAAATATGACAGCAGTTTTAAATTTTTATAACGTTAATTATTTTGAAATAACCGGGTACAGTTTGAATATATTACACCGTTTCCATACTATACCGTTTAAATTAAATTAAAATACTATACTGTTTCAATACGACTAAATATGATATATTAAAGTACTAAAAACATAGAAGAAGATAAAATACTATGGCAGCGGATCATCCTGCTGCTGCTGATGCTGATGCTGCTGCTGATAATGCTTGATGTAGCCGGAATGTAGGGTCGTGGAAGTAACCCATCACGCTGGCGTCGCTCCTGCAACTCCTCAGCTACCCAGCCCATCACATGCTTCAGCTAGCCAACGTCCTCACGTAGATGGTCAACGTCCTCACGTAGCTGCTAGCTGCTGATACGCCGCGTGTGAGGGGCAGGACCGAGCCCAACATGTCGCGGGAACTGAGGCACCCCGGGTGGTCCACGAGGCTGTGGTGGGTCCGAAATGTACACCTCCGGGACATGCACTGCCACCTGCCCCGGCACGACTGGAGGATCTATCGTATTGAACTTTGCCGGTAGGTCCTCCGGCTGGAAGGGCTGCCCGTCCTAACACTTAAAACGCTGCGGTTGTCATGTGGGAACTTTTTGACAATCTTCATTCCGGATAGCGATAACATCCCTATCCTCTTCGGCTGTATCAGCGGGCGTAAAAGCGGGTCAATCTCCGGGTGATAGCCAAACGAGTGCTCTATGGGAAACCTTTCCACGTAGGTTGTCCAAATCAAGTGCTCTATGGGAAACCTTTCCACGTAGGTTGTCCAACATTGGTTATCGTCTATGGTGGTTCATTGTTTTTTCAATGCTTTCGGTGAAACTTTTTTGTATTTCCCCCATCTGAGTTTCAACTATATCAATAACACACCCCACGATTCGGTCCAATGAACCCGTGCGCGTTACGTATCTATTAAAATTCGCGTGCTGGCTCTCAACTATGTTAGTGGTGCGCTGACCAAAGTTACGACCCTTATTAGTCCACGTAAAAGCAAACATTTCTTTATAGTCTTTGAGCCAGTTATCATACACATAATTAAAGACCCCTGCAAAAGTAAAATAATAAAATGTAAAAGCGTGTGTAAATATAATGGATTGTACGGGTCATTTGTTGAAGACACACTTACTTAAGCGGTTGCAAGCCACAGGTCGGTTATACAATTTGCGTAAGTTGTATTCGTATATGAGCTCTGAAGCAGAGTCACACACCCTCTGCCAGTACAACGTAAATTTCTTCCAATCTTCTTTATTGAACCCTTGCATGCAATGTTTACAGATATTTTGTTCGATGTGAAACCGGCATAGAAACCTAGACGCGTTCGGGAATACATAAGCACATGCGTTAATTAGAGCTAGCTCTCTATCCGTGACTATCACACGCGGCATCATACACTCATGCAACATTGACTTAATCCTTTCAAGCACCCAGACGAAGTTATCCCTTTGTTCTTTGCAAATAACGGCATGCGCGACACAAAAAGACTTGTTGGTCGACGTCAAACCCACAACCTGGACAAATGGCATGGTGTAGATATTTGTTTTTTACGTCGTGCCGATCAACAGCACGTGCAGGAATGCACGCCACATAGTAATCGAAAGGGGATGAATAAAGAAAATCTCTGTTACGACATCTATTTTGGGTTCCTGTCGGGTGTCGTAAATGAATTTGTTTTCATGCAGCATGTTTTCCAGTGCCTTCCATCTATGATGCTCTAATTTTCTTGACCGCATTTTGCACGTCTTTCTGAATATGGAGGCTGTCGGGGAACTGCTTTTTTAAGGTTTGAAATATGTTACGCGACTCCATGTTTTGAGCTGTCACCTGCTCCACCAGCTTGTATTCGACTTCAATAAATTTTCGCACAAACGCGTGGCCCAACAAACTCTGTGCAGGTTCGTGGTTATGTTTCGAGTCCTCCGCAACTAATTCCCACGTGTCATTCGTTACATCCCGCACAACAAGTAATGAAAATGGGCAACCAATTTTTTTGCTGCCAGCTTTCCTAACTGTTGCTTTACTACGGTGCTCACCACCACGGTCGCACACAAGCCATACCATCCCGTACTACCACCAATATTCTTCGATCGACAGGTCACAATAACATAACCATTCTCCTTTCCAGTTGCTTGTACCCAGATCTTCAGATCAATTAGAGACATGAAACGCTAAAAAATAGTTACGTTATTTAACAGTAATAACAATAATAATAATAATAACAATATTTTAACAATAACAATAATAATAATAATAATAATAATGATAATAATAATAATATTTTAACAATAATAATAATAGTAATAATAATGGTATTTTAATAATAATAATAATATTTTTAACAATAATAATAAAATAAAAATAATAATTATAATTTTAATAATAATAATAATAATCATAATATTTTAACAATAATAATAGTATTTTAACAATAATAATAATACTTATATTTTTAACAATAATAATAATAATAATGATAGTATTTTAACAACAACAATAATAATAATAGTATTTTAATAATAACAAGTGATGGTGCACAAAAAACTTGCTAATTTATATATGGAATAATAATAATAATAATAAATATATTTTTAACAATAACAACAACAATAATAATAATGATAATAATGTTTTAACAAAACTAATACAATAAAAATAATAATTATAATTTTCAAAATAATAATAATAATATGAGTTAAATACACCGTTAGTCCCTGTGGTTTACACAAAGTAACAGGCTAAGATACTAATGTTTTAAAATCACATTTTAGGGTATGAACTTTTGATTTATTAACACAATCAGGTATTAACGTCAATGTGCTGTTAATAAGTAACTGAGACACCCTCACGTGCCCTAAACGTGAGGGTATAATTGTCATTCACGCAGGTATTAGATCACTAACACACAAAGAACATTTTAAGTTCATAAGTTAGCCTTTGCCTTATCACGCAGGTATTAGATTATGGGGTGTGAAGGGGCATGGGTTGGGGGCATTGCTCGATACGTGGTAGGTGTGGGCTCTACCAGTCCACACCCAAAAACGTGGGGTGTGTAAAGGGCGTGACTAGGCGGCGTTGGGGTGCCATATTGCACCTAAATTTCTTTTTTTTTGTTTTTTAATATTAATCATAGAATTTAGTAAACTAATTTTAAATACACATTTTATTTATATTAAATAACATTACATTACCAAAAAAAATCAATCATCTTCATCTTCTTCGTCATCTTCATTGGAGTTGAATCTAGGAAGTGTCGAAACATGTTCTACCAAATCAGCTCGAAGGTTTGAATTTATTTGTCTTGACTCGATTAGATTTTGGTTTTGTATTCTTCCTTCGTCACTAATGTATTCGTTATTTGATTCGAGCTCCTCGCCATAATATTCAACTATTACACGCCCTTCATCCTCTAAAATCATGTTGTGTAGAATGATGCACGTGTACATCACGTTTCTTATTTGATCTTTTTCATACAATCGACAAGGCATGCTCAAAATGCGGCACCTTTTCTGCAAAATACCAAATGCTCGCTCGATGTCTTTGCGTGCCGCCATCTGAACTTTGTTAAACTTTATTCTTTTAGGATCTGGGGTTCCATCTCTTGAAAATGATTTCACAAAAACAGCACACTCAGGTTAAATTCCATCAAAAAATAGTACCCATACTTGTATTCAACATCATTTACAAAAAATGTTCCTTTCGGCCCAACACCAATTATTAGATAATTGAAAAGGGGCGAGTGATATATAATGTTTATATCGTTATGTGAACCGGGCATACCAAAGAATGCATGCGATATGCAAAGATCTTGTGATGCAACCGCTTCAAGCATTATAGCCGGCATTCCATGATATCCGCTTGTGTGAGAGCCTTGCCATCATGCAGTTGGACAAAGTTCCCACTCTCATTTCATACAATCTAAACTACATATTATCCCGGGGAGACCATGATATTCAGCGTGATGTTCCAAAATTTGTTGCATCTCACTAAACGTCGGTTTTTTCAAGTATCTTTTCACATATAATTCAATGATATACACACAAAAAATGTGAAGACTTTCCCTAGCCACTCGTGCCGACATTTTTAAATAGTCGTCCATTATGTCGGAACTATTGTCGTAAGCCAGTTGTCTTAGGGCGGCCGTACCCTTTTGCCACGTGGTAAATACTAAATTACCACGCGCATCGGGTCTTTGTTGGAAAAAAAACATAATTATCCTATAAATCCTTTGATATTCTTAAAAATAAATTTTTACTCATACGAAAACGACTCCTAAACATTCTTTCATCATACGTTGGTTCGGGTGAGAAATAATCGCTTACCAGCAAATCGTTTGCGGTTTTGCGTTCACGAACAATATACTTCCTTTGTTTGGGTTGGGGTTGGGAAGTCCTTTTATCTGAATCTTCAACAATAGCTTTCACCACCATAACCACTGTTGATAATAATAATTCCGCCCTGTCGTCAGGTGAGGATGACAAAATAAATTTATCATACGAATTGCTTAAACTTAAAGAATCCATTTTATATATTTTTTTGGAGTTTGATAGTGGTTTTTGAATTTTTGGATAGTAAAAATGAGTAAGAAATGTTTGGTTTGGGCATGTTTGCCATTTTCGCCCAAAATAATTTTTTTGTACCAAATAGCCCCCCCACGTTTGTAACTTTTTGTCATTTTCATCCAAATGCCTAACTGGGTTAGAAACAACCGTTTGATGAGGGTTTTTTTTTTGAAATTTCACAAGTACAGGGCTTTAAATGTAATTTCTTATTAAACTCTAACTTTATAAAAGTAAAGATTTACATGTAAAACAAATTGTAGAATTATATAAAACAATTGTGGACAAACAATAAAATACTTAATTAATATGCATTGGCAATACTCCTTTTTCATAGCTTGAAGGCTTAAATAAGCCATGGATAGACACTGTAACTTTATAATTCAACTCGATCATATTAATAATTAATGAAAATTTGTTTAGACCTGCATAAATCTAATACTCGTAATGAAGATGGCTTTAGATCTAACACTCATTACAGAGATTCCGATTCAAATCATAAAGTTTCCATTCTAATTTCCGAAGAACCGTGCGGTGGATTCAAAACATAGAGTTGTCATTTTGATTTCCGACGAACCGTGCGGTGCCGATTCAAATCATATAGTTTCCGTTTTAAATTCTGGCGAACCGTGTAGTGTCGATGTAGGTCGTTTGAATGCACAAGTGACGACGACGACCTTTAGCAGGCGAAAATTTGTTGAACGAAGCTGGTCAAAAGTTGTATCACAGCAGAGATGAGATCCTCCACCGGATTTGTCGCCGGGGAACTCATCAACGGCTGGAAGTTCTTACGATTTCACGTGTTGATCTAGCCTTCTTCTTCTGATTCTGAATATGATATATCCATCTTGTCCTTCAAGCTTAGAAGTGACATTTCGGTTACCAAAAGCCCTCCAAACTACAAATCACAAACAAAAATACACAAAACAATGAGTATTACACAGTGGAGTGAGTAACAGTGTGAGTGGTAGTTGATGGTTTGTTTTGAAGGTTTTAGAGAGAGAAAGAAGAGGGTGATGGTTTTAGGTTTAAAAAGAAATTACATTTCAGGCCTTGTACTTGTGAAATTTAAAAAAAAAAATCCTCATCAAATTGTTGTTTCTAACCTAGTTAGGCATTTGGATGAAAATGACAAAAAGTTACAAACGTGGGGGACTATTTGGTACAAAAAAAAGTCATTTTAGACGAAAATCGCAAACATGACCAAACGTCCGGGACGATTTTGGCAATTAACTCTATAGAAAATAATTAAATTTTTTTTTATTAAATAGCCGTTGGCCAACGGCTAGCCCAACGGTCATATCGCACCAGCCAATCAAAGCCAGCCATGTCACCTTCCCCCCACGCCAGCGGGGCAACGCCATGCCCATCGCTGGCCCGGTGTGATTTAGCCGGCGTTGCTTGACAACCGCCGCCCCAACCCATGCCCCACACCTCGCGGTCTTAGGATGGGTGAAGGACTCACATTCGGATGGTTTTCTACATTCCGTATGTTTTGAGCAGAAAATAAGAAAATTGTTAAAACGCAATGTTTATTCTTCTATCTTAAACATAAAAAAAAATTATAAATAGTTTTTGCTTATTTATACAACCTACACTTGTTGGTACATGTTAGTTATGTGTGAATAATACACTTATAACTTGCATATGTATAGGATAAAGTTTAAACATTAATAAAAACATATGAACAAATTAATTTAATAAGTTTTTATTATTTATATAATATAGAAATTTGTATGTAAAGTTTAAAAAAAAACTATATAAACCATTAATTGATAGTTCATTTTATTTAAGTTTTTATCGTTCTTCTCACGCTAAAATTCTCTTCTAAAATAAATATCTCTCTCTTTCTCTCTCTGTATATAGAGAGGGAGAGAGTTGAGTTTAATGGGAAACATTAAAAAGTGAGAAATCGAAGAAAGATGTTAAATAAATAATAAAATTAATATACACACAGAGACACTTTTCTTTATTATGTCAAAATGTAAAAAGAAAACATCCAACTATGATTTGTTATTTTGTGTAGATATGGGATTCGGTTCCTAAGGCAGAGACCCACAAACACATCCAACTAAGTGAATTCTTTAACGTAAGAACCACGATATAACACGTACTTGTATTTCCTTTTTTTTATGAGACAGGCTAGTTTGCGTATCTACCATTCTGCCACATTAGAGTTAACTGTCATTTTCGTCCCTTTGGTTTGGTAGAAAATGACACTTCAGTCTAAATTTTTTTTTTTTTTGCGTCAGTTCCGTTCTCAACACTTTTGAAACGTGCTACTTCACTCCAAAAAGATAACGCCTTGCGCCAGTTCCGTCCTCAACGTTTTTAACGGCGCGTTATCTTTTTGGACTGAAGTGGCACGTTTAAAAACTGTTGAGGACGGAACTGGCGCAATTTGTTTTTGGACTGAAGTGGCATTTTCCACCAAACCATAGGGACGAAAATGGTAGTTAACTCGCCACATTATAAATAACTTCTCATTGATTGAGTGACCAGGTTGAAGTTGTTGCACTGCCTAGTTATGAAGAAAAGGAAAAACAATTCAAAGAGCAGGTATATATGAGATTCATTATAATTATTAAGATCATCTTTCTTTGCAACAAATAGTTTCTAATTACTTTCTGTTTATATTTTGTTGGTCTTTGAAGGTGGCTAGTTTGAGGCAAAAATTCTTCCAATCTAATGCACCTGGCGGTATAGCTGGCAAAAGGGAAGCGGTTATTCCTGCTTCGGGTTTTTTCATCAGTGTACAACAAATCTGGAAAGTTATTAAGGAGAACAAAGACCTTGATTTACCAGCTCACAAGGTAATGGTTCTAGACCTTAATTTCTAGTAAAAATCTGAGATAGTTTTAAACTTTTAAGAGTAAACTGCAATTTTACCCCCTGGGGTTTAGGCCAATTGGCACTCTTCCCCCCCCCCCCTAACGAAATAATTGCAATTTTACCCCCCGATGTTCAGTGTTATGTCGCAAGTTTACCCCCTGGCATCAAATTTGCTTACCGGTCAACAAAACAATGTGAGGGTCAAAAGGTAAATATGTAATTTCACCTTAATAGTACCTTATATAATAGTATTACCCCTTAATATTATGTCCTATCTCAATCTTACCCCCTAAGATTCCTCACCCTCACTCCTTCTTCATCACCCACCGGACCACTCCTTCTTCATCACCCACCGGCGACCACTCCTTCTCCTTCGACCACACCCACCGGCGACTACACCACCGGCTACATTTGGGCCAGCAGAGAATGAGCGAACCACAAAATGCAATGATGCATCCACCTCCACCGGCAGAGCCAGTACCGGCGACCACACCACCGGCCACAGTCGATCCACCTGTCCACCAGCGATCCTCCCTGTTCTCGCACTTGTCAGGTAAAATCGAACAAGTATTTTGATTGTGGTTAATGTCAGGTTACAGAACAAGTAATGTGAGGTTAAAAAACAGGGGTTATTAAACATGGATGTTTCTGTGTTTGCAGTGGACATGAGGATTCATGTTTCACTACGATCGATTGTGGTCTCCTTGGTTGTCAAGATGCGAGGCCGCCCTTTCCTGCATTTCCAGTTTCCCCCTCAGCAGGAAATGGTTGTGTAGTGTAGTTGAACTCTAATATATTAGGATCTTTTGGTTTAATATGTATGCTAATTGTATATATTAACGTTTTGATACTGATCTAATTTATATAATGTTAGTTAGTAAGATTTTGACCAGGTATGCTTGATCAGGTATAATTGATTGTACATGTTATGTTTGATCATAGAACAGATATGCTTGCATTACAGGTTAGATGTGCAATTATGTTTGATGTGCAGTCCACACTTGCATTACAGGTTAGATGTCAGTTACATGATCATACTGTTATGTTTGATGTGCAGCAGGTTATGTTTGATGTCAGTTACATGTTCATACAGTTATGTTTGATGTGCAGCAGGTTATGTTTGATGTACAGGTTATGTTTGATTATACAGGTTAGATGACAGTTACAAGATCATACAGGTTACATGTGCAGTTATGTTTGATGTTTTGTTGGCTGTTGCAATTAGATTCATGTGCATTTGCATTACAGTTTGGTTTGTTCCTTTATTTGATGTTAAAATGACAAATCATTCTTTGATAATATAACAGTTGCTGCTGATAGATTCTTGATTATATATGCAGTTGCTGCAAATGAGATCACCAAAACATAACATGAATTTCTAGGATTCTTAGACCTTAACAAATGTAGCTTATTTGAATTGAAACATAACTTATTTTATGTTCTGCAATTGCTGTGTTTGAATTGAAACATAGCTTATTTGAATTGAAACATAACATGCAGTTGCTGCTGATAAATCAATTTGAATTGAATCAATATGTGAGTTTATTAATGGCGTTGATGTGTTTTCGATTGGTTCTGCAAGTGTTAAAACATAGCTTCTTTTATGTGGCATGATGATGCATCATAAGTTATCAATGGGTTGATTATTAAGAGCAGGGGTTTATAATAATCGAATATGGGTGGTGGCGGGAAGGGTTTTGGAAGTTGCAGGGGGTAATATTGCTTCTTAACACAAAGTATAGGGGGTAATAAGAAAGGGCATTTTAGTAATTTACCTGTGGGGGGTAATTATGCAACATAACAGGAATGTTGGTGGGTAAAATAAAAGGGTAAAATAGTCATTTCAACATAAATCTAACAGATCAGTTAGCAAATTTGATGCCAGGGGGTAAACTTGCGACATAACACCGAACATTGGGGGGTAAAATTGCAATTATTTTGTTAGGGGGGGTAAGAGTGCCAATTGGACTAAACCCCAAGGGGTAAAATTGCAGTTTACTCAACTTTTAATTTTGGAACTTCTTTTTTTTGTAGGTTATGGTGGCAATGGTACGATGTGATGAAATTGCTAATGAGATACATTCCTCCTTTGACAAAAACGAGGTACATAGTTTAGTAGCAAATTATCAAAGAACATTCTTTTTCAGACATTTGAACTTGCTAAATAATCAAGTTTTGCAGGACTGGCTTAAATTAAATGAGGCTGTGCAATCTCACCTTGTCCCACACTTTGGCAAGAAACTTAGTTCACTGCTTTCCAATTGTTTATCCAGGTAAGACTAGAGGGTATGGAGAGGCTCATCCCCATGAGGATGGGCCACCACGTAGGCGTCACATCACCATCCCATAGAGGATGGGTCTCCTTGCATTTTGAGGGGGTGGAGGATGGGGCTACCCCACATAATTTTTTATTGTTTAATTTATTTTATTTGTTTAACTTTTATTGTGTTAATTTTTATTGTTTAACTTTTTTATTTGTTTAACTTTATAAAACAATTCAAAATTTAAATAAAAATAAGACATAAAAGAAGATAATAAAATCCATTACATAACATAAATAAAAATTACATAACCTAAAAAAAATTACACTACCTAAAATTTATAAAAAAAAGACTAGATTTAAAAATTTATGAAAATTACACTACTCGTCTTCGTCACCGTCCCCGTCATTTGCGTTGTTCCATATATGTCCTACCGAATCCTGTTGAAGGTTTGCATGCGTGTGTCGTTGGTTAGCGCGAACGAGTTTAAATCCTGTTGCGTCGGATCTACCGGGACAGTATTCCCGTAAAAAATATATAAATACGAGGAAATAAGGAATAAGGATAATAAAATTTATTAATGATAAACCTTGGCGGTCTCTGTTAATCCGTATTCGTCTGGTAATAATGCTTTCAGACAAGACGTATTCCTCTTCCTCTTCCTCCTCCTCCTCCATAAGAATCTGCGCCGCCTTTAGCACAGCGTTTGCGTAAAACATCTCCTCTTCCTCCTCCGAAGACGAGGACCACCAAGAATTAGATGCCATTGTGGATGAAAATATATTTTTTTTTATAAAAGAATGGTATAAAAATGAGAGTGTTTTGGGTTGAAAGTGGGGAGAAAATGGTGAAAAATGGTATAAAATGAGATGGTTTTATAGAAAAGGGGAATTTTTTTTTATTAAACAATATAGCCGTTGAACGGTTACTTTTTGAAAATTATGGCCCGTCACAATCGTCGAGTGGGAGCCGGTTTTCACATGCCGGGCCGAGGGGGGCGGTGTGGGGGACCGGCGCCGGGCCACGCAGGGCATAAGCCGCCCCCCATACCGTCTGGTCTAATGACTAACCAGTAGCGGATCTAAGAAATATTTTCTGGGGTTGCGAACGAGAGGGTGAACCAAATTTTCAAGGGGTGTGATCGGGATTTTTCCCTATAAAATAAGCTATATTTTTTTTCAAGGGGTGCGGCTACCCACCCAACCCTCTACCTAGGTCCTCCCCTATGACTAACTGTTAATCATACCATGCTTATAGTGATCTTGTCCAGGATCATTTATTAATTTAGGATCACAAGAATGTGCAGGGACTCGGAGAACACAGGGACTAAACGAAACCAAAATTCACTCAAGCACACAATTATTTTATTAACCTCAACAAATGATGTACATGTTAGGGTATTTATACCCTTTGTTATGGCGGTTATTAACTAACCAACGCAAACATTCTAAACGACGTATCTTAACGACGCTGACTTTTTAAATTTGAATTTTACAAACACAGGTTGACTTTCTAATTTGACCTCCTAAATACAAATATACTAACTTGATCATAACAAGTGATTATATTCGTTTCCGTGAGTTTTCATGTATTTTTAATAATTTGCTTTCAGTTATGATGATGAGGCTACTTTCTTTGAAGATAGTGTCAGATCTGCAAAGAGAAAGCAATTGGAAGAGAAGTTGTTAGAAGTAATGTTTCTTGTTGGTTGCTAAATTTACTTCTGTTTTATTTATCTCTAGCATGTCCTCATTGCTTTTGGTATCTTCTATTATATTTAGCTTGTTCAACCAGCCACCAAATTGATGTTGAAACACATACGATCTGAGACACTGTATAACTTCAAAAGAGAATTGGACAATGCTTTGAATGACGAACAAGGATTTGCAGAGGCGGCTCGTGACTGCACTAGGAAGTCAATGAGACTATTTGATGAACAACGTGAAGGTACAATTATATCAAGTATCAGGAACTACTTCTTTTTCCTTTTGCTTTAAAAAATTATAAAGTTTTGATACTGAATACCCAGATGCCACAGGTATGCTAGCAAATCGGGATTATTCTAAGATAAGGGATAAACTTTGCCACAGTATAGGCTTACATATTACCAAAGTTCGAGCCGCTAAACTACGGGATATTACTACAGAACATAAGGTAAGAAAATTCTTTCGGAACATAGTTGTACAAGGTAATATATGTTGAATTAAATCACAAGTGAATCAAGAATTTTTCACCACAATACTCTCTTAGCCTATGTGGTGTGGTCATGACCCAAATGACCGTTAACAATGATATCATATAAAGGAAAGAACAAAAGTGATTCATTGAAAGCTGCAAAAGGCATATATAGCCATACACAAGAACTGACCCACTACCTGACCAACTGACCCATGACTCTACCAACTAAACACGAAAAAGACTCCATGATCCCTACTACTCGGTCATACATAACCACCTAATATCAAACGTGCAAAACAAAACATAAAGCAACAGACATAAAATAACCAAACATTAAATACTTAAACTAACTTTGAATTAATTCCAACAATGACCACCATCCTCCATGTCAGCGTCATGTCATCCCACCCTTATCCACCACCCTATGGTGTGGACCATGACGCCTACTATTCTTGATTTTGATAGAAGAGAAAATGGGGAAGAATTTCTTATTCTCATTACTGCACTATTACAATTATATACAAGTTGAAGAAACAAACTTAACAACCCTAACTAACTAGCTAACCACAGTCTAATACTAACCACTATCTAACAAACCGTCTAACTAACACATTAACTTAACGGTCAACATTTATATATACACTTACACCCCCCCCCCCTTAAGTCGGTGGTTGTAAAACCCCCAACTTGGATAACAAAAGACTATGTTGAGAAGAATGTAAACTCTTTGTAAGAAGATCAGCCAGTTGATCTTGTGAAGGAGTATGCGATAAAGTGATCAACCCGTCATGTAATTTTTCTCGAACAAAATGACAATCCAATTCAATGTGTTTAGTGCGTTCGTGAAAGACTGGATTTTTCGCAATGTGAATAGCAGCCTGACTATCACATTTGACAGTAACAGGAATAACAGTTGGAACTTTAAGCTCATGAAGAAGCCGAGTAAGCCAAGCGAGTTCACCTGTTACACGACGCAAAGATCTATATTCTGCTTCAGCAGAACTTAAAGAAACAGTCTATTGTTTCTTTGATTTCCATGAAATGGGACTTCCTCCAAGAGAAATATAGAAACCACTAACCGATCGGCGAGTGTTAGGACAAGAGGCCCAGTCCGAATCACAATGAGCAATGAGAGAAAGATCAGAGGTATTATTAAAAAATAACCCTTGAGAAGCAGTACCATGAACATATGCTAATGTGTGAAGGGCAGCATTCCAATGAGGTTGTCTTGGATCTTGCATGAATTGGCTTAGAAATTGTACAGCAAAAGCTAAATCAGGCCGTGTATGAGTTAAGTAGTTCAGTTTACCAACCATCCTTCTATACTGCAATGGATCTGAACAAAGATCACCATGACCAGCCTTAAGTTGCAAATTTGGTGGTAAAGGAGAAGAAACAGGAGTGATAGGATTGGATAGAAATTCTTGAACCAAATCTTTTGCAAACTTTCGTTGTGTCATTATAACACCATCAGAATTAGGCAATACCTCAATGCCCAAAAAATAATTGAGGTGTCCAAGATCTTTAATCTTAAATGTAGAATTAAGAAAAGATTTTAAATCTTGAATTTCTGCCAAATGGTTCCCTGTAACCAGAATGTCATCAACATATACTGTCATATAAACAACTGATTCACCCATTGTTTTAAAGAAAAGAGAATAGTCATTTGAAGAACGAATATAACCCTTTGTCTCGAAGCTTGTTTAAGCCCATAAAGGGACTTCTTAAGCTTGAGACATTGATTAGGAAGTAAAGACATTCCAGGAGGTGAATGCATATATATATCTTCATCAAGATCACCGTGTAGAAACGCATTATTAACATCAAGTTGAAAAAGATCCCATTTCATTTTGGTTGCTACAGCAATAAGACTTCGAATTGTAGTCATTTTAATGACTGGTGAAAAAGTTTCATTGTAATCAATTCCAGCTTGTTGAGTGTCACCACAAACCACTAGACGTGCCTTGCATCTTTCAACTGTGCCATCAGCATGATACTTAATTTTGTAGACCCACTTACATTTAATAGGTTTCTTTCCAAGAGGTAAAGAAACAATATCCCAAGTATGATTAGCTGTAAGAGCATCAAATTCTTTAGCCATAACGGCTTGCCATTCAGGATAAGTTGCAGCCTCTTGATACGAAATGGGCTCATGAAGTAAATCAATAGCAGCAGCAAGATGTTGAGTGAGCAAAGACAAATCATGAAAAGGCAATGAAATAGAGGAACAACAAAGATTGGTGATTGTATGATGACAGGAATCATGATCAACAGTTCCATTGTTACAAACATAATCATTCAAATATGATGGAGGAACCACTCTTCGAGAAGAACGTCGTGGATCAGTGGATTGATCAGCAGTGGATTGTTCAGCAGTGGATTGATCAACAGTTGATTGATCAGCAGTGAATTGATCATGAGTGGATTGATCAGCAGTGGATTGATCAACAGTTGATTGATCATCAGTGGATGGAACAATATGAGGAGAGGTAGAAGGTGAAGTATCATTAAAGAAATATGAAAGATCATCAAAAGATGAAAAAATAGATGAAGAATGTTTAGAAGCAATGGATGGAAAAAGAGTTTCAAAGAAAACCACATCTCTTGACACAAAGATGTCATGTGTGTGAAGATTATAGAGCTTATAACCCTTTTTACCAGGATGATAACCAATAAAAACACAGGGTAAAGCTTGAGGTTGAAATTTATTTCGACCATGTGTAAGAGTGGAAGCATAGCAAAGACACCCGAAACTTCTCAAATAGTGATAAGAAGGTGATTTTCCAAAAAGTAAATCATGACGAGTTTTACCTTTAAGAAGGTTTGTAGGAAAAATGTTAATGAGATGAGTAGCAGTTAAAATAAAATCTCCCCAAAACTTGATTGGCAACTTGGATTGAAAAAGCAATGCACGGGCAGTTTCAAGCAAATGTTTGTGTTTGCGCTCAACAACACCATTTTGTTGAGGGACACCAACACAAGTAGTTTGGTGGATGATACCTTTATTAACAAGGTATGCACGTTGTCTAGTACCAGACCCAAGTTCAAAAGCATTATCAGAACGAATACACTTAACTTTGGTACTGAATTGGGTTTCAACGATCTCAACAAAACCTTGTAAAACATCAAAAGCATTACTTTTCGTGGACAATAAATATGTCCAGGTGGTTCGAATATAGTCATCTACAATGCTAAGGAAATATCTGTAACCATTGTATGTTGGAACAGAAAATAGACCCCAAGTATCAACATGTATCAGGTCAAAAATTCGTGATGTGGACCTTTGACTATGAGGAAAAGATAAATGATGTTTCCTAGCTTTTGGACAAATATCACAATAACCAATATGATCCATATGTATATCAGAAAGAAAATGCAATTGTTTGAGTTTATAAAGTGGTAAATGGCCAAGTCTTTGATGCCATGTAGTACTATTAACAACATAATTACAAGAAGAATGTGTGGAATTATTCAAAGGAAAACAAGGTAATGTAGGATGTAGAAGATACAAGCCATGAAGAAGTTCATCAAGAACCAGTGGCTTCTTCACTGAGAGGGCCTGCAATACACAAGAAGTTTTAGTGAAATAGACAATGCCATTGGTTTCATCACAAAGTTTGGGAACGGACAAAAGATTATGTTGAAATTGTGGAACATAGAGAACATTTTTTAGAGAAAGATTTGAGTTGAGAATAACAGTTCCACATTTGAGGACTTTAATAATCTGTCCATTTGGAAGACCTATATGAATAGGTTGAGAAAGATATTGTACATCAGACAAAATATTGTCATCATTGCACATATGGTCACTTGCTCCTGTATCAATGATCCATTTTGTTTTTAGAATAGAAGAGTTACAGGCCATTATACCTGCAAAATTGGCATGACTGATTTTAGAAGTATTGAAGGCATCTTCTTGTCCAGCCTTTTCAGTGTACGATTTTTGTAACAATTGCAGCAATTCACCTATTTGATCAGAAGTCAAACCATTGGATTCTTGTTCCTTTTGTTCAGTCACATCAGAAGCACTATTTGCAGAGAATCTTTTGTTCTTTGTGAATTTGAAGTCTTTTGGAAAACCAACAAGTCTGTAACATTTATTATAAGTATGACCAGATTTTTTACAGTGAGAACAAACAACAGCTTTCTTGTTTTCAGTTCTAAATTGAGAAGGTTGAGCAGTAACATTCATTGATGAAGATTCAGGAGCAAAAATATTAGTAGAATGTATTTCTCTTTGTTTCTCATGCTGAATAATAATTGCATAAGCAGCACTTATTGAAGGAAGAGGTTTCATCATGAGAATGTTGCTTCGAATGCTATCATAACTTGCATTCAATCCCATAAGAAACTGCACTAATCGTTGATCCTCATCTCGTTTGGCAAAAACATGAGAAACTCCACATGAACAATCAGGAAGAGAATTCAAAGCACCTAATTCATCCCAAATAGCTTTGATTTTGGTAAAGTAAGTAGCTATATCATTACTACCTTGTGAAATTTCACAAATACTTTTTTGTAACTGGTACAATTTAGCACCATTCACTTGTCCATATCTATCATTCAATTCATTCCATAATTTGTATGTAGTTTCAGTGTAAAGAACACTATCAGATATGTCTCTAGACAGAGTATTGAGAATCCAGGAGATTACCATGTCATTACATCTCTGCCACTGAGGAACAAGAGAAGGATCATTAGGTCTGGTTGAAACTCCATTGACAAAAGATAACTTGTTCTTTGCTGACAGAGCAATTGTCATCGCTCGTTTCCACGCACTAAATCCTGTTCCATCAAAAGATTTTAAAACTAAATTCATTCCAGGATGATCCGACGGATGAAGATATAAAGGATTTGATGAATCAAGAGTAGTAACACTTGTTGCGTCGCTTGTACTTGACATGACTAATCAATCAATGAAACGAGATTGATAAGAAGAAATTGAAGATGATAAAAGAACGAAAAAACAAAGAGAAAAAGAAGAACTGGTGGTCAACGAATATAATGGATGGGCAAAGGTCTCAACGTCATTATGTAATGAAAAAGAGTTAACACCCTACCATATTACACGAGTTGGACATACTGCTTACTAGTATTGGAAACTGAAGAGAAAGAACACTATGGTGATTCTATGAAAAAAAAATATTCTCTCGACTCTACTCTATTGATAATTAAAAGTCTGCATTAACTACATGGGAAAATCATCAAAATAGGCTAGTTGACCAAAAACATTTATAAAAACATATGCATCAACTTTGTGTATGTGTAAAATAGGCAAATAAAAAAAAACAATCAGACGATAACAAGTAAGCCGGTCCGGGCAGTTATATTGCTGACACCAAACCCGAAAAAAGTACAAGGTCCACACCACACTACACCAATCTAATAATTACATGTGTAAACTGCCGGTTCTATTTTAGCCAGCGGGCTAAAGGAGTTGGCTCTATCTTAGTGTCACAACCCCCGACCCCTATCCCCGTGAGCGGGCGGCCGTGAGCCAGTCTCGGTGGTATCGATTGTTTATCAGTTTTGGTAGCGGAATTTACATCAGAACCGTAGTTAGGAAATATTTTATCAGAGTAAAATACCACCTTTTCATAATAGTGAATACATGGGAAAAATCCAAGTTTTTATTAAAATATGTTTATAGGGATAAACCCTATTTTATTTAAATAAAACATCTTCTTTATTTAGGTAACTTTTATTGCCACTTTTCTAAGCCTTTAGTGCTCTCCAGCTGGCTTTTATGTGCTTTCACATTTTGTTACCTGAAACACGTGTTTAAAACATTTTATCAGCAAGAAATACTGGTGAGTGAATCCCAGTTTAATCAAAACAGGTTTTATCCTTTCGCAGTATTGAGGGCAAACCAGCAATTACATTTGTTTATTCTTCTATTTTAATTACCACCCACGGTACTATCAACCCGACTTGTGGTCATGTTACTACTCACAGTGTAGTAACAAATTTTGTATACAAAACCCCAACATACCGACGATAATTGTAGAATTTACAAATACTCAATCACTGCTGAATATAATTTAAATAATTGAGGTTTTGTAAAACGGTTTATAAAAAGAAGGATTACTCGCAAAAAGGTTTATACAAAAAGGAGATTACTCACATTTGTAGACTTAGGTACTTCTACAGGCTTCCTGGTAATATTATAGCTTCCTGTTGTTTCTCCTGATTATTTATTTATTTAAACAATGCACATGTGTTAGTAGAATAACCCAATTTGCATTAACCGTACAACTCGAGACAGAACTCCAATGACTGAGTCAGGCAAGGCCTGGACATTTATTACGGAGTCCTAAATCAATCGGGTGTAACACGAGACAGAATTCCAATGACTGAGTCGGGCAGAGCCAACATGCATTACGGAATCCTAGATCAATCGTGTAGGGTACTAGCAGGGTTATAGTACTTACAATAAGGCAGCGCTTCGCTTCTAAGGGGGTATTATGCCCGAGTAGAATTTCTACTACTTAGAAAGTTGAGAGAGAATTGGAGTTTTGAACGAGTTGGAAATGAGCTGATCGAGCTCAATTTATAGGCTGGACAAGGGCGGCTCGCGGCCCGCGAGAGAAAAGGCCAAGGCCTTCGCGGCCCGCGACGACCAAAAAGGTGGCGGTAGCACTGTTGAGTCAGCGAGTAGGCTTGCTGAATCATGTGCCACGTGGCACCATGACTTGTCCGGCACACTAAGGCAGTCGCGGCCCGCGACAGACCAGGGTGGTCTCCGTCGCGCCCCGCGAGCGACTGCTGGATTTTGTTTTTCTCGATTTTTCTAAGTATAAGGTTATTTTGGGTCTGGTTTTCACGTACGGGGTACGTTTAGGAACATTTAGGGTCAAGTTAAGGATTCTAGGGTATATTTAGGAGGGTTGTTATATCCTCCCCACCATGTTTTAGATCTCGTCCTCGAGGTCTACTGAAACAGGTGTGAGTATTTTCTTTGCATCTCTGATTCAAGTTCCCATGTGTATTCTGGTCCTCTTTGGAATCCCATTTCACTTTGACCAAACCTAATCTCTAGTGTTTGATCTTTCTATCTTCAATCTGAATAGGTTTCTCGATAAACTTAAGTTTTTCATTTACCTCTATATCCTTAAGAGGTACTACTAATGATTCATCGGCTAAGCACCTTTTTGAGATTGCATACATGAAAGACATCATGTATTCCTGCCATTTCCTCTGGCAGTTGTAGCTGATACGCTACTGGTCCTATTCTTCTAATCTTAAAAGGTTCAATATACCCGGGGCTTAGCTTTCCTCTTTTGATGAATCTAACTACTCCTTTCCATTGAGAAACTTTTAATAATACCTTGTTTCCTACTTGAAACTCCAAGGGTTTTCGCCGGTTATTAGCATAACTCTTTTGACGATCGCGTGCTGCTTCTCTTGAATAATTTTGTCCGTTGTCTATTGTACTATTTCTGGTCCAGACAATTGCTCTTCTCCAGTTTCTGCCCAACAGACTGGAGTTCGGCACTTTCGTCCATAAAGTGCTTCGAATGGTGCAGCATTAATGCTAGTATGATAGCTATTTTTGTAAGAAAACTCTATCAATGGTAAATGATCGTCCCAATTTCCTCCGAAATCAATTACACAAGCTCTAAGCATGTCTTCCATTGTCTGAATTGTCCTTTCGCTTTGTCCATCCGTTTGAGGATGATAAGCGGTGCTTAGATTTAACTTGGTTCCTATTGCTTTTTGAAAACTTGTCTAAAAATGAAAAGTAAAACGACTATCTCTATCAGAAATAATATATAAAGGAATCCCATGTAAAGAAACAACTTCATTTACATACAACTTGGCTAGTTGTTCCATACTAATTGTTTCTTTCATTGGTAAGAAATGAGCAGATTTGGTTAATCTGTCTACAATCACCCAGATTGTATCATTACCTTTTCGTGTCTTGGGTAACTTGGTAACAAAGTCAATTGTTTTCAATTCTCATTTTCATACTGGCATTTCTAATTGCTGTAATAAACCTAAGGGTTTCTGATGTTCAGCTTTAACTTGTGAACAAGTTAAACACTTAGCAACATAGGCTGCTATATCATTTTTCATTCCTATTCACCAGAAATTCTTTCTTAAGTCTTGATACATCTTATCACTTCCAGGGTGTATCGTATACTTAGACTTATGTGCTTCTTCTAATACTCGGTGGCATAGGTTTCCTTGTTTAGGTATCCAAACTCTTTTCTTATGGAATCTCCAAATTCCATTTGTTCCTTGTTCTAAATCCTTATTCATTCCTTTAAATTTTTCAGTATCATTCTTGATTACTAATTCTTGTATTTCTCTAATTTGTTCATTTAAATCTATCTACAGATTTAATTTAAGAGAACGCACATTCTTGGTTTTTCATGATACTTTCGACTCAAAGCATCAGCTACTACATTAGCTTTTCCAGTATGATACTGAATATTACAATCGTAATTACTAAGAAGTTCCATCCATCTTCTCTGTCTCATATTTAACTTTTTTTGCCCAAAAATGTATCTTAAACTTTTATGATCGGTGAAGACAACAAATTTATTTCCATATAAATAGTGTCTCCAAATCTTAAGGGCAAAAATTATGGCTCCTAATTCTAAACCATGAGTTGTATAATTTTCTTCATGATTCTTAAGTTGTCTAGAGGCATAGGCTATAACCTTCTAGCGTTGCATCAACACACATCCATAACCTAATTTAGAAGCGTCACAATAGACTACAAAGTCTTCAGTTCCTTTTGGTAAGCGAGTATGGGTGCGTTGGTTAACTTATGCTTAAGAATTCTAAAGGCTTCTTCTTGTTTCGGTCTCTATTCAAACTTAATTGATTTATAGGTTAGCTTTGTTTAATGGAATAGCTATTCTAGAAAATCTCGGATAGATCGTCTATAATAACCTGCCAGTCCTAGAAAACTTTTCACCTCCCTTGGTGATTCAGGGACTTTCCATTTAGTAATTGCCTCAATCTTTGTGGGATCCACATGAATTCCTTCATGATTAACTAAATGTCCAAGAAATTGTACTTCTTCTAACCAGAATTCGCATTTTGAAAATTTAGCATAAAGCTTTTCTTTTCTCAGCAAATTTAGAAGTGCATGCAGATACGCTGCATGTTCCTCTTTATTCTTAGGGTAAATGAGAATATCATCTATAAAAACAATTATGAATTTATCCAAATATGGTTTACATATTCGGTTCATCATGTCCATTAATGCGGCTGGGGCATTGGTTAAACCAAATGGCATGACTGTAAATTCATAATGACCATACCTTGTCCTAAAGGCAGTCTTAGGAATGTCCTCTTCCTGTACCTTTAATTGATGATATCCTGAGCGTAAATCGATCTTTGAAAAGAATCGAGCTCCTTGTAGTTTATCAAACAGATCATCGATTCTCGGTAGTGAGTACCGATTCCTAATCGTGACGTTGTTTAACTTTCGGTAATCAATGCACATACGCATTAATCTGTCTTTCTTGTTGACAAACAAGAGTGGTGCTCCCCATGGTGATGAACTGGGCCGTATAAATTCTTTTTCCAGAATTTCGTCCAATTGTTTCTTCAATTCTTGCATTTCTGTTGGTGCCAAATGGTAAGGTGCCTTGGCAATTGGTGTTGTCCCTGGTAGCAGATGAATTCTGAATTCTACTTCCCTATCTGGTGGTAATCTAGGTAACTCTTCTGGAAAACATCTGAGAATTTAGATACTACGAAGATATCTTTTAATTCTTATCCTTTAGTGTTAATGATTATAGAAGTCATATACACTAGTGATCCTTTCCTTGCATAGCTTGCATTTTTCATCACAGAGATGAATTTCGTGGATCTGGTTGTCTTATTTCCTTTAATTGTGATCTTTTCACCCTTTGGTGAATTTACTTGTATTGACTTTTGATCATATAGAATATTGGCTTTATTGGCTACTAACTAATCCATTCCTAATACAATATCAAATCCGGCCAGGTGCATTGGGTAAAGGTTAACAATAAAATTATGGTTTAGAATTTCTATTCTTGCTCCCTTCAAGATTTCAGTAATCTTAATGGATTCTCCATTTGCCGTCTCTACTAGACATTCTTGTTGAAGTTTGGCTAAGGGTTGATCAAGAAGTTTGTAGAAATAAGTATTGATAAAACTTTGGTTTGCACCAGAGTCAAATAATACTTTTGCAAAGACATCATTAACTAAAAATGTACCAGCAATCACGTCTGGAATCATTTTTGCTTCTTCTGTTGTCAGAACAAATGCTCTAGCACTTTTCTTAGGTGCTTCAGTCGTTTTAGCCTAATTTTTAGTTACAGGTTTCCTAATGCGTCAAAAATCTAAAGTAACGCAAGGGGAATTCTTATACTTTTGATAGCATCCCAACTTAAAGAGTTCCTGCCATTCATCTTGTCGTACGAATTACGAGATGGATGATCAAACGAAATAATGTTTGATATCAGAATTATAGATTTTCATTAAATAAATTCTAAAATTATCATTGACATACATGTTCGTGATGTATCATTGGATTTCCTTATAGATATACATATCTATATAATCATCTATTTCACATACTGTTGTATACACACTGTTCATACGGTCAATGTATCTAACAGTTTCATATTTTCAAAAATAGGACACACAACAAGGCATGGTACTATTTAGGGAATTCTATTAACATATACCCCATCTCACCCGGTCTCGCCGGAGAGGTAACCCCCAGCTTACCCGATCAAGCTGGAGTGTTTACCACATCATACCCAGTCTTGTCGGAGAGGTAATTTATCATTGTAATTCCCATAAATAGAATTTTCTTAGATCATGATTTTAAAATTCGTCATTCATTATAGCTTGTATCAAGAAACATGGAAAATAGTATTCTCATGATGGATCATATTCTATAACCGAGTAATATTAATAAACAAGAAATAACAGTCGCCAATTGTTATTGCTTATTTATCATATTTGCACTGTCCTAGTCATCATCCTCGTGACATACCAACATCCATCACAATTTATCTTACACAAGTAATTAGCTTATCTTGAAGCTTATACTAAGGCATAGCATTTATAAATTCTTGTGCTACTATGGCACTGTTCTCTCTTAGGTTTCTGTTATTCTCATTATTCTGGTTTTCCTTATTTACTTCGTTGTCCATCTAAATTATTTATCAGGTATTAATTGTCAAGGACTAATATCTAGTACAAACATTCATGCACAATTATAGAAACAGATTGATCAAAAACGTCGAACATTGCGACTTTTACTCTTTTCATATATATAGATACATCTATTACAAACTACAACTGGAATTCAAATATACTAGTGGCTATGCATCCGTAACTTATTTTAGTCTATCTAGGCTTTATGTATCTAATCAGGTATATTACGCTTAACATTCTTCCATGTAAGATTTTCTCTTATTACTTGAATTCTATCTCCTTCTTCTACTAACTCGTCACCTAATGAGAGAAGTTCCTCCAAATTTCCTGGCTCATATGTGGCATAGGTGCTGGTACTGGGTCAGGGTGTTGAGGGATAGGTCGTCCATAAGGGTATGGGTTTTCCTGGTTGAGATCTAATTCCATTGGTTGGTCCTGGTTTAGCTCTATCATTTGTTGATCTGGGAATAGTGGCGGTTCGGCTATTTGATTTAAGTTAGCATCTACTGCTGTAGTGGCTAACATATGGAGATTTTCCCATTTCCTATCTAATTCCTCTTCCCATGTTGGTCTATTGCATGTTCCCTGAGGTTGTGCATTTATTTCCTTATTGACTATTACTCTCTTTTGTGGTGATTTCTTCATTCTCTTTATTCTCTCTTGAGTTCCTCTACTAAGCCAACTTCTTTTCTTAGTGGTAATCGGTTCCTCAGACTGTGTCTTAAAAATAAATATTCCTCCCTTAGTATCTGCTGAGTACCCTGAGGGATCTGGTTGAGATGAAGTTCCCTTATTTTTTTGGTGAACTATCTAATTGACGATAGGCGTCCAAAGTTCCTTGCTCGCTCATACTGTAAACTAACAGATAGTCAATTAACACAAAACACATAATCACATAAGTTATTTCCTAACACAGAATTTAAAACTCAAGTGTCAGCAGAACACTTCTTTTGCTTAAACCAGTGGCAAGGCTCTGATACCACATTCTGTCACAACCCCCGACCCCTATCCCTGGGAGCGGGCGGCCGCTAGCCAGTCTCGGTGGTATCGGTTGTTTATCAGTTTTGGCGGCGGAATTTACATCAGAACCGTAGTTAGGAAATATTTTATCAGCGTAAAATACCACCTTTTCATAATAGTGAATACATAGGAAAAATCCAAGTTTTTATTAAAATATGTTTATAGGGATAAACCCTATTTTATTTAAATAAAACATCTTCTTTATTTAGGTAACTTTTATTGCCACTTTTCTAAGCCTTTAGTGCTCTCCAGCTGGCTTTTATGGGCTTTCACATTTTGTTACCTGAAACACGTGTTTAAAACATTTTATCAGCAAGAAATACTGGTGAGTGAATCCCAGTTTAATCAAAACAGGTTTTATCCTTTCGCAATATTGAGGGCAAACCAGCAATTACATTTGTTTATTCTTCTACTTTAATTACCACCCACGGTATTGTCAACCCGACTTGTGGTCATGTTACTACTCACAGTGTAGTAACAAATTTTGTATACAAAACCCCAACGTACCGACGATAATTGTAGAATTTAAAAATACTCAATCACTGCTGAATGTAATTTAAATAATTGAGGTTTTGTAAAACGGTTTATAAAAAGAAGGATTACTCACAAAAAGGTTTATACAAAAAGCAGATTACTCACATTTGTAGACTTAGGTACTTCTACAGGCTTCCTGGTAATATTATAGCTTCCTGGACAAGGGCGGCTCGCGGCCCGCGAGAGAAAAGGCCAAGGCCTTTGCGGCCCGCGACGACCAAAAAGGCGGCGGTAGCTATGCTGAGTCAGTGAGTAGGCTTGCTGAGTCATGTGCCACGTGGCACCATGACTTGTCCGGCACACTAAGGTAGTCGCGACCCGCGACAGACCAGGGTTGTCTCCGTCGCGCCCCACGAGCGATTGCTGGATTTTTGTTTTTCTCGATTTTTCTAAGTACAAGGTTATTTCGGGTCCGGTTTTCACGTACGGGGTACGTTTAGGAACATTTAGGGTCAAGTTAAGGATTTTAGGGTATATTTCAGAGGGTTGTTACACTTAGCCTAAAATGAAAAAGAAGTGCCTCTACCTTAGGCGGCCCGAAAAAAGTGGGGCCCTTTGAGCCACCGGCCCAGAAAAAGAGGGGTCTTCTCTTTTAGCCCGCCAGCTAAGATATCGCCCCCTCTTTTTCTTTTTCTGTGCTGGCAAAAATAGAGCCGACACTTTGCATATACAATTGCTAGATTGGTTGCTTTGTGAACTCATACTTTTTATTGATTTTCGTTCCGGCTAAATTAAGCCTCCTTAGCTACTTGACGTTTTCTGATTGGTTGATTTTGGATGTCATATTAGAAACGTTAAAATTCAATGTTTTTTATAACTTTTTTTTGGTCAACGTGCCTATTGTTAAAAATCAATGTGTTACATAGGGTTTTGTTGAGGCTTCAAGACTTGTGGTTGTAAAAAGGATGTAACTTAGAAGCATAAGTAGAGTTAAAGTGTGAATGCGTTGATCCACCACTTGTGGCCTAGTGGAAGGGTGACTTGGGTTCTTCAATGGAGACTCAAGTTCAATTCCCACTTGTGTCACTTTGGTGGATAAGGCAATGATAGATAAAGTCTAGCCTCCTTGCACAGGTGTCAGGCTCTATCCTGAGCCCACCCGGGTTTTCTTCCCACCGTGTGTTACGCCAGAGAGTTCTGCTCTTGTGGTGGGACAACGACTGTCAAGTAGCAGCCGACGGTATGGTTTCCCGGGGGAACACCCAAGCCAAACACTGAAGCCAGCGTGGGCCCCGTTAAGACAACATAGTTTGTCCGAAGTGGGGCAACAGGACTCTCCAATTTAAGGAGTACGGTAGCCCAATACAAGAAAGTTGTCGTAAAAAAAAAGTGTGAATGCGTCGTCATTCTAAATATAAATAAGAGTTAATTGCCAAAATCGTCCCTGAGGTTTGGGCACGTTTGCCATTTTCGTCCAAAATGACACTTTTGTACCAAATTGCCCCCAACGTTTGTAACTTTTTGCCATTTTCATCCAAACTACTAACTTAGTTTATTTTTTCTGTTAAGTTGAGGATATTTGGATGAAACTGTCAAATATAAAACCACATGGACGATTTTGGCAATTTACTCAAACCTTTTTTAATTACTTTTATTTAATTACTTTTGTTACATATATAATAAAAAATAATATACATGGAGTTTTTAGGAAAAAAAATAATAGTTATGTCACATAATTTTTATAAATTTTCATCCAAATCACTAAGTCAGTTTATTTTTTCTGTTAAGGTGAAGGATGTTTTAGATTTTATAAATTAAGACAGAAATTAATTTACAGCTTTTTAATATAAATCAGTTTTATAAAGAGAAAACGTCATTGGTGTGCAACACATAACAATCGATTACAACTTTTAGTATTTATCAGTGGTAGAAATAGAAAAAAATTGTAAAACGTTACATATTTTTTGAAATGTGTTGAGCACTTAGGAAATATGTTGGTAGAAATAAAATATTTATTTAATTAAGATTATGAGGGTAACTAACTAATACTTATTCAGAGTGGTTTGAGTAAAGAAACTTTTGGTTCATAGCATTATAATTACAATTTGGTGGGTAATTTTAAAGTTTGGTAACGATACGTTGTTTGATTGGGGAGGGGGGGCACTGGCTTTTGTTTTTCCTTAGTAGTGAATTTAAAAGAGTAGAAGATGAATTACAAACTTAGTACATATGATATGATTTTTTTATTTGACATTTTTCAATAAGGTCACCCGCATTTTAGTTTTATAAAACTTAGAGGTTTAAATAGATTTTATTTTTATAAAACTGATCTATATAAAAAAATTAGAAATTAATTTCTATCTTAGTTTACAAACATCCTTCGCCTTAATAGAAAATTAACTTAGTTAGTGGTTGGATGAAAATTTATAAAAATTATGTGACAAAGCTATTATTTTTTTAATATAAAAATTGCATGTATATTCTTTTTTATTATATATCTCACAAAATTAATTAAATAAAAGAAATTTAAAAGAGTTTGAGTAAATTGCCAAAATCGTCCCTGTGGTTTTATATTTGCCAGTTTCATTCAAATATCCTCAACTTAACAGAAACAATAAACTAAGTTAGTGGTTTGGATGAAAATGACAAAAAGTTACAAACGTTGGGGGCAATTTGGTACAAAAGTGTCATTTTGAACGAAAATGGCAAACCTACCCAAACCTCAGGGACGATTTTGGCAATTAACTCTATAAATAAATATATAGATAAATCAAGACTTCATCCCACTTTTAACCTTTAACCTTTTGACTTTCACAATCTATCATGACTAACCCATCAAGTACAAGTACCCAAGTATGATTACAAAGAAGGGCATGCATTTCCAAATCCATGGTTGCTTCCGGTTTGGATCACGAAGCTAACGAGTGGTGCGGGTAATATTTCGGAATAGAATAAGCTATTTTGTGGAATACATAGATACCAAAGGGGTTTTGGCTTAGCAATATAACCAAATACCAAAGTGTTGGATACGGCAGGGTTCAAGTTCCATGATTGACACTAAAATCAAAGGATAACCAAATTAACTATAACTTAAGGCCTTTATCTAATTACTTTTGTTCACACAGATCGTACAATATTGCTCATAAACTCAAAACACCATTAATGCCCACTAAAATTTAAGGAAATTGCACTACTATTCCACCACCAATTTTACATCCTAAGCTTAGAAGTCACAAATATCAAAATTTCACCCTGCATACTATTGGTGTTTTTAACGTCATCAAACCATAATGGTTAATTGAGATTAAGCTTCTTTGGATTAAGGACTCAGTTGATCTATGAGGTATTAAAATCTCTGATGTGATGGTTAATCGGTTTTGGCATTTCCAGAACCGCTTTAAAGAGGCATTATGTAGTCAAGTGGAAGCTCAACTAAAAGAAGCCAATGATAATACTTGGCCTGCTATAAAGAAACTTCTTGATAGTGAAACTCAAACAGTTGTCTCCGGCTTCTCTTCTGCACTTTCTAGTTTTGAAATGAACTAGTTACGGCAGAGAACTAGTTGAAGTGAAGGCAAAACAAGAAGCTGGAATAGCCAAATATCTTATGAAGGAAAGGTACTGTTAGCATGCCTGTAGATATTCATTTTGTTGTCAAATTTCTTTTTTTGTTTTATTACTACTTATTGTAAATCTATTATAATTACATAGTTTTGAACGTATATTCTGTGACGGTAATGATTCAAAGCCACGAGATTCGACTGAAAGCCATGATATTCCAACCATAGCTGAAACTGCCCACTCTTCTGTAAGAATCTTTATAAGTAGAGTATATGTGATATTGGATCTGTATTTAACACGTACGGAATTATAATATTGTTAATTTATGTATATTAATTAATCTTTCAGTCTCTAAAGTTGCTCTCCGTGTTGGCTGCAATCCGTTTGGATGAACACAGTACTGATAATATTTGGGATACCCTCAAGGAAGGCACCACCAAGTCACCGCATCTGTTGGCCCCAAGCACATGGGAAAAGGTATCACATGTACTTATAACATACGGGTTTTTTTTTCTACATAGCTTCTATCATTAATCTACTTATCAAGGTCTACTCTACGGTTACAACTTAACCCAAGTATGAACATTGGCGTGCATTTATTTAATTACATTCAGGTTCCAGCTATAAAAACACTCATAACTCCCAAAGAGTGTAAATCATTGTGGGACTCGTATAAAAAGGACACCGACTATATTATCGCTCAAGCTATTTCCATCCGGGTATGCCTTATATTATTTTGTTGACTGCAAATGGTTGATTTCTTTTATATTGTTTCACTTTTTGCTGACCATTTCAAATATATTGTTGCTTATGCTTTTCAGAAAGGTAACAAGAAGAATAAAAAACGTAAAACGTGGGGAGTCAAAGTGGCACGCATAGTCGCTCATCGAAAAAGTGTAGCTGGCACTGTCGGTGTAGTTAGTGTAGTTGGTGCAGTTAGTATTGCGCTAGTCACAACCAGTGGTAACATTGTTGTTGTGGCTGCAGTTGGTGCTGGGGCAGCCGGTTTGGTAGCTGGTGTTGTGGTAACAGGTGCTATGGTATGCCTTGCAGCCCATAATGCTATGTCTTATGTCAAAAATTCGATATGGGGTACACCCCCATAAGCAGTAGGAGAAGTAGATATATATATATATATATTGTAAGAGTGTTATGGGAGAGCACAACTTAATTATCTTGGAAAAACTTTGTAATGAAGCACGTACTACCAAAAAAAACTTCCCAAAATTTGGACTTGGAAAACAGGCTATAAACTTTATTATTTACTTATGTTAGACCATCCCGAATGCAATGCATTTAGGATGCATTTGATGAGCTGGAGATGATGTGGAGGTAAAAGGAGATCGAAAGAGAATATAAAGGTTCTTGGCTAAGTACATGCAATTGTGAAGAGAGAATGCGGTTTGTGAGTAGTGGTGTCTTTAATGAAGAAAGAGAGAGGAAAGAGAGTCAATGGTAAGATGACGTGGCAATTTTTCTTGTAAAAATTTTGATCTTACATTGGAGATGATCTTATTTGTATTATATGTATCGTAAGATAATCACCTTGTAATCATATTTGTTATGTTTGTATTAAATGTTGCAACGATTGGACGTTGACGGCATCGGCTAACCATCGTGACGGTTGTTCTCGCCAAAATCTCAACCGTTCAAACCGTTTCAATGACAATGTACTTAAGGTTCTCTTCCTACATTTCGGAAGATTACCAAGATATTGTTTCTATCCACCATACCACCACAACATTATACAATAAAATAAATTAAAAAAAAAACAAACAAGAATTAAGATTAGGTTATCCAATTTAACTTCAAACCAGCATAAAAACATATGGAAATTGTCTTTTAACGGTAGTACACTAAACCAAAAGAAAAACAAACAAACTGAACAAACAAAGTCCCTAAATGGAAACCCTAGGCAGGTTACCTAAAATTCCCTCATTAGGAGTCCTCTTTCCTGACCAGAAAGGGTTTTATTATGTCTTGTAGAAGTCCATTATCTCTATGTTCATAAGATGGCAAAGGAGAAGAGCAGTATTGTCCTTCTTGAAAGTCATATGATGGAAAAGCAGTGGTGGTGGTTGTATTATTGTTGGTGAGGTTGAAGTTTAAAGGTAGAGTTTGATGGAAATTAAGTGGAGGTAAAAGCAATGAAGAAGCCGAGCCACCCGCGCGACCACCAAAAGTGGCTGTTTGCGGCATGATTTCGGGATGGGTAATGGGACATGGGTGTGTATGAGTACCTTCATAAGTTGTGATGAGTATCGATAGATCCTCTAGTGACCTTTCAGTTATCTTCTTCACTCCACATGACTCACTAGTGCACCTATAGTAAGTCCTGCAATCAAATACATTGACAAAAACACGTTTTAATAATGAGCCATTAACAAATACAAATATACATACAAAACTATATAGGCAAATTGTTGCAAAAATCTGAAAACCACTTTTCTGCACATACTCGCCTCCTTTAACAAGTATAAATGCTTTATGTTAGCTTGTGTAGTTTTTGAGGGAAAATCATCAAAACAGGTATTTGATCAAGCGTTTTTTGGTAAAATAGGTATTGCGTATGTGGACTCGTAAACTAAGCAAACCAATAAGAGAAGGATAACTAAACAGAGTCATAACCAAAAGCATCCCACGCTCTCACTTTCCGCCACCTTTTAGTCGGCTTATAGACACAAAAAATTACATCTCACCCAAATAACCAATCAAAAAATTTGTGTACTCGTAAACTAAGCAAACCAATAAGAGAATGACACCTAAGCAGAGTCAACATCAAACACCCCACATTCTGACTTTTTTGGCACCTTTTTAGTCGGCATTATAGACACAAAAAATACATCTTACCCAAATAACCAATCAAAAAATTACATGTGTAATGTCGGCACTAAAAAAGAGGGAGGGTCCACCGTTATAAAAATTACAAGTGTAAAAGTTTCGGCACTATTTTAGCTGGTGGGCTAAAGGGGCGGACATTATTTTAGCCGGCACGGAAAAAGAGCTCCCACTTTTTCAGCGTCAGAAAAAATGGAGCCGGCTCCTCTAGCTGTTGGATAAAATCGTGTCGACAGTTAACACTTGTAACTTTTTGATTGGTTATTGGCGAGATGTGGAGCCAAGTGTACTTTTTTGTGTTTTATGTGTCGACTAAAAAAGTGTTGGAAAGTCGGAAAATGAGGTATTTGACTCTCTTATTGATTTGTTTATTCTATAAGTCCACAAGTTTAATGCCTATTTTGCTAAAAGTATTGGCCAACATACCTCTTTTCATGATTATTTTAGTTGTTAGTATATATATATATATATATAGGGGTGGGTTAACGTAAAATATTCCATAACGCATGTGCGTACAAGATGAAATTACGCAGGTTATAAAACTCAAAACCCTAATCACACATCTTGAAAAACCAAACATCACAAATGTTGAAAACCATAATCACGTATGTATAAAATCAGAAATCACGCATGCTGTAAAACTAGTTACACATGTTAAAATATATATCTTACACATTTTAAAATTTATCATAAACTTTATCCTACACACCTCGCAATTTATCATACACTCTAAATTAATTTATTTATAAAATATATATTTTGAATATAAGTTACAAATTTAATGTAGTTAGCTATTAAAGAGTGAGACTACAAATTAATGATCTATGTAAGTTTACCAATACGCTTACAATAAAATTAAATGCACATATTAAATAAAGCAAAATGAAGCAATCTTATTTTTGAAATTTCTTTTTTATGTTCTTACAAAAAAAAATTCTTTTTTCATTTGATCCCTCTAATATATATTTATGTATTGAAATTGAAATTGATATTGATTTTGAAAAGAAGAAAGCCTCATGTATATGTATGGGTGAATAACTAAGAATTTATTAAAAAAAACATGGGTGGAGAATGAATTTTCTACCTTGGAAAATAGTTATTTTGCAAGGCTTTTTTACCGTATTTTCTCCATTTATATCCATCTTCCAAGTAGTCATCTTCAGTCTTTGTCAAGAACGCAAATCTTTGTTCACATTGTTTTTTCGGGTTACTATTTTTGGCCTTCAACCTAAAGAAATTAAAAATACCCACAACATAAAAAAATAATAATAATTTAATGAGTTTAGTTGTCATATATATGATATGCTTCTTTTCTATTTCAAATGAGAAGTTGGACATCAATGGGGTGGTGGTCTATTGGTAAATACAAAGCTTTTAAACACCTTGGAAGGGGAAGGTCTTGGGTTCAAGTCCCACAGACGACAACGACAGAAATAAAAGAAATTTGTCGTTCAAAAAAAATGAGAAGTAGGACGAATAACGGGTCCTGTTCGTTAATTGACGGATTGAACTAATAAATGTTGTCATAAATACATCCATTACATGAGACACATTTTAGAATGATAAAAAAAAAGTAAAAATAATAAATAAATAATGGGTTGGCGGCAATGTTTTAAAAACCGGTTTTTAAGTCATAACGGGTTGTGCTCTAAAATGGTTCAACCGGTTGAACCGGGTTACTAGTTAACCCTAAAAATTCCATAAAATACAAATTCATTTCAAAAAACAATCCAGTCTCAACTAGGATTTATGTAACTGATTATAGTTTTATTTAAAAACAACTATTTTTATTGTAAACTATTAAGCATTTTAAGAATATTTTTATTAATTATAAACAATATTGCATTGTATGAGGTGAGTAACAATTTCAACAACGACGAAATATTGGAATAGAAGGCACTAGGTTAATTACTAGAAATATGGAAGATCAATATTACCTTAATGTTATATTTTATTAATATTAAGAAATCAAATCTTAAGATAATGCAAACCGGTTCAATTGTTTGAACCGGTAGAACCGGGTTTACCGCCGGTACATAAGACATACCGTATTCGGGTTTTACCGGCCTTTATCGTACCGGACTCGTGTCCGATATCAGGTTTAACCGGTATAACTGGCAGGTTCATACCGGTATTTAAAACATTGGTTGGCGGAGTCAACCTAAGAAACTATTAGATTGAGATGGACAAGACCACTTTAGTTGAAATGATCATGACCGGGTCAACTCACGTTTATGTCAGATTGAGATGAACAAGACCAGTTTAATTAAAATGATCATGGCCGAGTCAACTCACGTTAAGACTAAACATGCTCACGTGCCAAACCACATTTAGACTAAACCCAATCCATGTATTTCACAGTTGCGTTTTTTCTGCTGTGTTATAAATTCACAGCAATAAATGGATGGAAGAATGTTTAAAATTTCTTAAAAAAAGTCGTCATTAAAAATTAAAATTAAACAAAAGTTGGTCGATATTCAATGTGGTTTAACATAATTTAACTAATCTAAAAAGGCAGAAGTTGTAAAAGAAATGAAGAATATATAAAAAAAATGAAATCAAATCCAATTAATTAAAAATTTAATGTAGTTTATTTTTATATTTCTTTTTCATCACAAATTCAACCATTTGTTTAGAAACCAAAATATGGTGTGTTAGTGTGTTGAAAAAGATGCATGCATGCATGTATCAAAGTGGTAGAAATTAATAATAATTCCTTCTTACTGTTCTTGACCATCATCTGATTTTGTGTTGTTCTCCTGATCAAAATCAACAGCAAGTTCTGTTGAAGAAGAAGATTTGGATGATGAATTAACCACCCCTAATGTACATGGCATTAGTGGTGCAATTGGCTCTACCACTAAAGCCTCCGGAGGTGTTTGCAAATCAAACACACCGTCGTTCTGCGCGTCCAACGACTCCAAGTACCGTCTCGGAATGTCAAAGAGGCTACCATCTCCGCCGTAGGACGCTGACTTTGCCATCAAGATTGTTCAACAAAGGCTATTGAGTCTTCAGAGTGAGTAAGAGGGGTTTGAAGTTTAAGCGTATAGTATGAAGAGGCCTTTCTGAATATTTGTGAGCTCACAAACTTGTGTGCGTTTGTTTATATGTGTGTATATAACTATATATAGGATACCAAAATGTGACAAAATGTGGCAAAATGTGGCCAGTGTAATTTAGTGAAGGGAATAAATATTCATATTACATACCTGGTTATATAATCACATATCATACGTATTTTAATTGCTTGTACATGCCATGTTAAATAAGGCCACTGGGGGTGGGAGCGTTATAGCCATACATCACGCGTGAAAAAGTATAGAACACCGCCGCCACCTATTCCCATCACTCGTGAAACTTTAACGCGTTGATAATATCACGCGTTGAAGAATTGTTTAATGTATGTGTATGACTTGTACATTGTGTATTAATACTTGTACATTGGAATTCCATCACTAGTGATGACCACCGCCACTAAAGAATGCTTGTGAGTGATAGAATAGTGGTTGCTGACATAGCGAAACATGATTGTATGTTTGTGAGTGATGGAATTTCATCACTAGTGACCACCCCCACTCCCCTAATAAGGTTATATATTCACGTACAAGGTTATATAATTACAAACAACCGTTATGATTGTTGAAAATCACATACCAGATTACACAATTATGTACCATCTTATATTTATATATATATATATATATATATATATATATATATATATATATAGTGGAGGATTCAAATGAGAAGAATTTTTTTTGTAAGAAGAAAAAAGAAGAAGTTTTAACCAATAAGAATGCTTCATTTTACTTCATTTAATATTTGCATTTAATTTTAATATAAGGGTATATTGGTAAACTTACATAAATCATTAATTTGTATTCTTCACCTTTAATAACTAACTAAATTAAATTTGTAACTCCTTTTCAAAATATATACTTTTTCCAAATTAAAAAAACCAACTTAATCTAAAGTGTAGAATAAATTACTAGTTGTGTAGGATAAATTACAAGTTGTGTAGGATATATTTCGAGGTGTGTAGGATAAATTTCGGCTGTGTAGGATAAAATTCTATAATGTGTAGGGTATATGTAGGAAAATTTTGATATGTGTAGGTTTTGTAGATTGTATGTAGAATAATTAATGATTAGTTGACTAATTAATTAAAGAGATAAAAATTAATGATATGAGTTATAAATGAAATAGTATTTTACTAATATGTCATTTCTTCTTTTTCTTCTCACATTAAATTTCTTCTCAAATGAACCTTCCCCTATATATATATATATATATATATATATATAAACTACAGTAATAATAGTATACTCAGTGGTAGTAAAAATTTTAATTTATTATATAAGTTCAACAATAAAATATAAAACATTTAAAAGTTATTCAATTTTTTTAAAAGTTGTAGGAGCTAGATTTGATCCCCCACCCCACCCTATTTAAGGCTGGAATCCAAGGAAAATGTGATTTCTTCCATTTTAAGAATTTTCATTCAACAACAACAACCAACAGCAGCAGCAACAACAACAACAACAACCGCAACAACCAACAACAACAACCGCAACAACAACAAAAACAACAACAACAACAGCAGCAGCAACAACAACCACCGCAACAACAACAACATCCGCAACAACAACAACAGCAACAACAACACCAATAACAACAACACTAACAACAACAACAACAACAACATTATTATTATTATTATTATTAATTACTTCGTCTATTTTCGTCTATCAAACTTTAAAAAGTAATGATTCATTTTATTCAAATATGAGTAGCCAAACATCACAATGGAATGGTAATGATCCATTTCATTCCATTCCTTTGTCCATTACATTCTTTCGTTCATTCCATTATCTCATATAAAACAGACCCTTAGTTTTAATTATTGACTTAGTGATCTGATGATTTAATATTATTTCTACACTTCTTGGGAGAAGAATGATAATTGCTTGTGAAAAGAATGATCTAAGGTTTGAGAGAAGATTAATCTAAAGACTTGTGAGAAAAATTGCTCCTTACGCAATGCTCCTTACTTTCTAAGGCTTATAAGAAGAACGATATAAGGATTTGCGCCTATAAGTCTAAGAAGAATGATCTAAGGCTTGTGAGAAGAATGACCATTGCTTCTTACATTCTAAAAATCCTCAAGGAACACCCAATGATCAACAAATGGAGTTAGGTAGCGATTCCTTTGGGCATAATTTGGGCTCTTAAAACGGTCCAAGTCAACTTTGTGGGGTCCATTGTTCTTTTTCTTTACTTGCAAGGTATGACACGTGGCGAGTTTGATCAAGCCCTACCAAGAATACTTGGTTCAGTTTTGCTTTTTCTTGAGGAAACTAGCACCTGAGGGGGGTATGGGGGTGTGTTTCTTGAGTATCTTTTTACAAAACTCTTGATTTTTTTACACCAATTTGTTCCTTTATCATTTTATGAATGTTTGCATATGAAAATCAAAAGTAAACAAACAAATGACTTATTTATAAAATTCATACAAGAAAATTACAAATAAAAAAAACGTGTCCCGGTTGCTATAAAAACATGTTAGCTTTTCCACATATCACCTAGTCATGACTTTCAACCCCTTTTAGGTCATGAAGTATACTTTCACGCCCCTTAACTACACGTAGGAGCCACGTCACCTACTTGACCCTCTTTCACTTCACCTCACACCAAGGAAATGGTTTAACCCCCATTAACGCCCCTTAAATTAATTAAAAACACACACACACACACACACACACATATATATATATATATAGCATGTTGTGTGTGTGCAAATTTTCCAATGATTCTCTCTCTCTCTCTCTCTCTCTCTCTCTCTCCTAGTTAACTTATTAACACGTGAAGTTTTTAATGCCCCTTAACACCCTCTAGGAGTGGTATGACAGGTGTTAACGGATGCTAAGAATTAACACCTATGGATGTTAGAGTATACCAGGTGACCGAATCATATGAAAACTCCTAATGAACATTGATTATGATTGACCATTCTATAGTTAATAAATGGCATATATTTTAAGTAAATTGAAAATTTCGTGATTTATTTTGAGACATTAATGACAAAATATGATAATCATAATTTTTTATTAGTTTTAAACACGGCTATAAAAAGGAAATCTGTATATATCTGCCATTTCTTTTATCGTTTTTGTTTTCAAAACAAATTATATCTCTTTGCAGATTTTATAATAAAACCAGAACAAGTTAGACGCACTCTAGTACACACATTTATCAAACCAAAAAATACCATAATTGAAAAACATATTATGGCTTTACTTCTAAAGTTATAAACTTCGAAAAAAATCCCATTACTATTCATATGTTGTTTCCATCGAGTATCGATCAAGAATGGTTCAGATGACACTTAATTAGCCATTATATGTGTTTTGTCTGTACATTCCTATGTCTTTACTTTGTTTGTTCCTCGTTCATCAGGACCAATATTGGTCCAGATGATGGTCACCCATCACCTCCTATTTACTATGGGTAGCTACAACAATTAGTCCATTAATAAATTTACCAACACATTATTGGATTTACCTGGATAAATTTAGCTTATACACGTATAAACGAGAAGTAATAGTCAACAAACTGACGTATAGGAACGACTTAAAGTTAATTTAATCGGCGAAAAATATGATCGTTAAAGCACATTAAATTCATACTCCTTTTACTACCGTAAGAGATCAAAACTATTCAAATTTAGTATATTCAACTGCATCCTTAAAGGTCAAAGTCAGATGCGTATTTGGAGCATCCCATTAAGTCTCTTCACGGATGAAGCCACCTTGGCTCTGTCTGGATGTACCTCTCTTCCTCTTGTCTTTAGTTTTTTATATATTTATTACTAGCGGGTTAGAACCTCGTGTATTACACTACACGGCTTGAATAAATATAATTTTATATCCTAAATAATAAAACAACATATTTTAAAATTTTGTTTATTACACGGGTTGAATAAACGTAATTTCATATATATTAAATAACATAAGAGATATATCTTTAAGAACATCGTGTATTGTGAGGGTTGAATAAGTTTATATAAAATCGAATATTAATAAACTTAATACATACACCGAAAGTTAATAAGAAAAACCCGACCGTGAAATCAAACCAATGGCCAGTTTGATCAGTTTTAAATCGAACAATGAACATCCTAATTAATAACTAATAGGGTTAATTTGTGTTTTTTTAATAATGTAGCGTAGTTATTAAATAACTTTTGAAAATAATGTAAAACCAAAAATTTTGAAATATATATTTTTTTATTTGACGAAGATATAACTTAATTAGTTTTATTATATATCTAGAGTTTGAACTTGGGTTATAAACCCGGTTAAATCAATATTTAGATAGAACAAATGTACTTTATATTAACTATTACACGTGGCTTTTAGTTTATAATTAGTTTGAAGAAAACAATACTTTAATTGTAGATTTATTATTATCTTATTAAGATAAACAAACAAATTCAAATAAAGATAAATGTTCTATATATTAGTTAGAGTAAATTATGATTTTAGCCCTTGTGGTTATATCACTTTTATCCTAGTATCCCAAAAAGGAAACTTTTATTATCTGTAACCTCAACGTCTCTTTATCTAACTGTTTTGGCCCCTACGACTAACACCGTCCCTAACCCAGGTTAATAAATGGTCACATGCTCCTCACATGATGGGCAGTTAAGTATTTTCAGCTACTCCACTAAATAAATATAATAAATAATATATAACCACCACCAATCATCTCTCTTTCTCTCACTCTCTGAAACCACAACCATCATCGCCACCTACAACCACCATCTTCCCCACCACTTACAGAACCACAATCAATCATCTTCATTGCTTCGCATTTTTGTAATTTCCTAATTTAGAAAGTGTAACTTGTATTTCTATTTTTGGAAACTTGTAACCGTATTGTATTCGTATTTTTTTCCCATATCTGTAATCCGAGACTTTGATCATAATGAAAATTCACTTTTATACTTATACTTGTTATACTTGTATTATGCACAATCAAACTTTGGATACACATTGGCATGCAAACGAGACTTGTTACACGCTACGTTTAACGTTTATACATTGCACGATACTTGCACGACACATACAAACACGTTCAATGCTCAAAACAAGCCAAAACATGAACTTTCAGCATGAAATAACAAAAAATTGAAAGTTCAGGGGCCAAAGTGGAATAAAATCAAATTTGCTGGCCAAGGAGGCGTGTCACACCCTGATATTTCCACGTATTACCGGTGGGCCCGGTGGGGAGTATTGTGACGTAGTTGATGTCATCATAGTCAAACAACACAATATTTAAATGCACAGCGGAAGCAAAAGATAGATTCATTTCAACCGAATATAATTGTAATATTAAGTATCACAAAATAGTTGAAATAATCCACAGGTGGATCAAATAAAAAGGAAACATTGTTCAACAGTTTTATGTCATCCAAGCTTGCGAGACTTATTGTGGATGCTAGGAGAAAGCCAGCCTATTTCAAGTAGTACGTGCACTTAACCTTTTTGGGAAAATACGTCAGTTTACACTGGTAAATACAATTAACTGACTCATTTTGAAAAGGTTTAATAAAATTGATTTGAATGCACGTGGCACAAACTTTTATAACTTGAGATAATTATTTATACATAAACTTGTAAGAGAATTACATGTTTCTTATGCGTTCAGTAGCCCGGGTTGACATCGGGTTAGAGCTTAATAGACACACCACATGATATAGTCCCGCGGCGGGTTATTCCCGAAACCGGCGGTTATACCTTATTATTTATATATGTACTAACGGGTGTACGCCTACACCCGTGTACTCAGGTCGTGGCCATTTCGTGAAATGATGCCAAGGATATCCGGGACATGGTCATTAACCCCCCAAAGGCTTTAAGCAACAAAACAATTCAAACGGGTCATTTCAATAAATTAACCATCATACGATTAAAGATTCAATGCCCGACCAAGCGGTATTTTATATACCGTACCCCAAGCCCGTATAAGGGAAAATAAGTTAAAAGTATTTACCTTTGCAAGTAATAATCACAACAAGCAAGTGCACGTAGCTTTTACCGGGTCTCCTATTCTGGAACGAAGGTTTATAATAACCTATTAGAATCCTAACGGGTCTTTAATTAAGCCTAAACTTAGACCGGTTAGTTTTAAAGGAAGATATGGTTCGAACGCATGATTAAGCGGAGACCGGAATAGAATGTGATTTAGACCCGACAAGTTTGAAGACTTGTATAATATGGGTAAACTAAACACATTCTGGATTTTGAGATAAAAATGATAAGGTTCGACCCGTTTCGGCCAATTTATGCAAACTAGTTACATAAACCGAACCGAACGCGAATAACGCATAACGGGTAACCGAATGAGTCACTAACAGGTTTCCTAAGTTAATATGCCTTATATATGTTGTGATATCAGTAGGATACCTTCTATTATGCCCAAAAAGATTTTAATCTCAATTTAAGCCCCGTAGGGGTATTTTGGTCATTTGAAAGATTATAAAAGAGATTAGTTATAATTCTGAGACTCGGGTCTGAGATAATCAGTAGAACAACTTATTTTAACAGGTTACATCAGTTGGTGATAAGTCTTATATGAAAAAAATGGTTTTAAATCCATACTAGGTGTTTAATACGCGTAAAAAGCCGTTTTAAGCGATTTCCGGGTCATAACAGGAAATCTGAGTTTTCTGATCAGTTTACAAGTTCAAAATACTTCATTTATTATATAAAATCATTAGCAATTGAATTGGTGTCAAAATACTATGTAAAACTCATTTTATAAGCAAAAAGGGTATAATCGGTATTTACCGAATCAAGGTAATAACCTTAGGTTACGATCAGGTTAAAAATAATTAAAAATCTTCAAAAATCTCAAAATATTATATTACATCAATGGGTAAAAGGTTTGGTGTCAAAAATTGGGTTTAGATAGGCTTTACGCTAATTACGCCGTTTAATTAATAAAGAGCTTTCTAATTACGCTATTGAGCATAACTCCTAATCTAGACCTCCAACTGATGTGAAATTTTAGGGACATGTTTATAAATCAGTAACAAAGATTATTGTCCTCTCATATTTCCAAAATTCTCGTTTTACGGTCAAATGGGCATATTGGTCAGCATTAGGCATTTAACGGAAACGTGTAAATGAATCGGACAATCAACGTGCCAATCACAGAGGGTTATACCATCATGTAACCTGGTCCTAGGGAAGCTCTAAGGCATTTCTAAACCCATCTAAATCGGGTCAGAACTGAAGTCAAAACAAAAGTCAAAGTTTTGCGACTTTCGGTTCCGAACCGTGCCTAAACAGAAAATTGTCGGATCAAACAAGCTTAGACCAGTTCTTATACTAATTACCAAGTTATATGAGTGATAAAATAGGTTACACGTCTTCTACATTGCTAATTACGTGTTAATTCGCAAATTAAGATTATGTTGACTTTTTATAAACAACTTTGACCCGACAAATGATCTAGTTAGAGCGGGAATCAGAGGGTGCCCTTTTAAGGGTTTATTGCCCACATAATTACCAACTTATAACTACTTTCAATTTGACTAAACATCAGACCATTAGTGATAAATTGATAAGTCAAACCTTAATTACGACGGTTTGACTTTTAAGCTAATAACTAAGTAAAACATGATTAGGGAAGGTTAAGGAAGCTTACCAAAGTCCTAATTACGACCAGAGATGCTTAGGGGCTGCACTTGTGCTCCAGAAGTCTTCAAAAGTGAAGTTATGATTGTATGATCAAAAGTTGCAAACAATGGACCTTTATATAGTGGGTTTAATCCCACTAGATCATGCCATGCAAGTCTACAAGTGATCATTGATGCATCCCAAGTGTCCCTATACTCTAAAAACCAGATGGGGCTGCACATGGTATGTCAAAACAAGGTTTAAAGTCGGTTAACATGGCTGAACAGACACCTGTCAGCGTTTTCTGTATCTGGGAGGCTGAGGCGGCCCGCGTAAGGGTCTGCCTGGGCTTACGCGGCCCATGTGAGGCCTGGTGTCAAGTTAACAAGTTTCCAATAATTGCAGTTTTGGTCCCCGGTCCTCCTAAAAGTTGTTTTAACTTCTTGTTTTGCACCTTGAGCCCTCTAAATTGATTTCTAAGGGCTTCAAGACTTATACCAACTTTGTTAAGTCCTTGTTTAACTTTTGATTACCCGAAAAGTCATAAATTTCATTGTTGACGCTTTTAACCCCTCGTATACGAATTTTACCATAACTTTCTCATACGATAACGAAACTTGGTGAAATTTTTATCATGCATTCTAGTGAGCAAAAATAATCGTTACAAAGCTTCAGGTTTTCTAAAAGGTCACTCAGTGGTATACTTTAAACATGTTGACACATTTAACCCCTGTAGTTTGTAATCTCTCACTTCCTTCCACAATTAGCTTCGTATGATCCATGATTCATTCGTTTAAAGGTATAAACATCGTGCAGGGTTATTGTAAAGTGTATTTATCCATTGTTGACATTTTGAACCCTTATATTCACATACTTTCCTTGTTTGTCAACTTTAGTCCCTCTAGAACATTCTTTCACACGTTCAAAGCTTATGACACGTGTCAATACATTATAGGACGTGAATTTTCGAGGTGTTACATCCTCACCCCTTTAAAAGAAATCTCGACCTCGAGATTTACTGAAATAAATGAGGGTACTTTTCTTTCATTGTGGACTCTACCTCCCACGTGTATTCGGGACCTCTTCAGCCATCCCACTTTACTTTTACGATCGGTACATGCTTCCTTCGAAGCTTCTTAACCTGTCGGTCCTCGATCGACACAGGTTTTTCAACAAACTTCAAGCTCTCATCGATGTGCACATCTGTATGTGGTATGACTAGTGATTCATCAGCTAGACACTTCTTCAGATTGCAGACGTGGAATACATTATGAATATCACTGAGCTCTTCAGGCAAATTTAACTTATAAGCCACTGATCCGACACATTCGATGATCTCGAATGGTCCTATGTATCTGGGGCTTAACTTGCCTTTCTTACCAAAACGCATTACCCCTTTCCAGGGTGATACTTTAAGTAGTACCTTGTCACCAACCTCAAATTTTAGAGGTTTACGCCTTAAGTCCGCGTAGCTTTTCTGCCTATCCCTGGCAGCTTTGAGACGATCGCGTATTTGCACAATCTTATCTGTCATCTCCAGGACTATTTCAGGTCCTGTCAGTTGGACATCTCCAACTTCCGCCCAACATACGGGCGTTCTGCACTTCCTACCGTACAAGGCCTCGAAAGGCGCATCTTTAATGCTGGTATGATAGCTATTGTTATAGGAGAACTCGACTAATGGCAGGTGGTTATCCCAACTACCACCTAAGTCAATCACACATGCTCGAAGCATGTCTTCCAAAGTTTGGATTGTACGCTCACTTTGCCCGTCCGTCTAGGGGTGGTAAGCCGTACTGAAATTTAAGCGCGTGCCCAAAGATTGTTGGAAACTTTTCAAAAAATGTGACGTGTATCTAGTGTCTCTGTCAGAGATAATAGACACTGGTACGCCATGCACAATCTTATCTACGTACAATTGGGCTAACATGTCGGAGCTATAGGTCTCCTTAATGGGTAGGAAATGTGCTGACTTAGTTAGTCTATCTACTATCACCCATATGGTATCATTTCCTTTCCTTGTCTTTGGCAACTTGGTGATGAAATCCATTGTCACCATTTCCCACTTCCACGTGGGAAGTTCAGGCTGTTGTAGCAAACCTGACGGCTTCTGATGTTCAGCTTTGACCTGCGCACACGTCAAACATTTAGCTACATAGGTAGCTATAGACTTCTTCAAGCCTATCCACCAAAAGTTTGCTTTCAAATGCTGGTACATCTTGTCAGCTCCAGGATGAACGGAGTATTTAGAACTGTGGGCTTCCTGGAGGATAACATCTCGAAGCCCTCCATAAACTGGAACCCATATTCGTCCATTCAACCTCAGAATTCCGTCCTTGCCATAGGATAATTGTTCTTCGGTTACTCCTAGCTTTTCACCAGGATAGTTAGCTTCCAGCATAGCTTCCTTCTGCGCAGCTAACAACCTTTCATTCAAACCATTCTTTATCTCAATGCTCTTGGCATTGATCCTTATAGGCTTCACTCTTTCCTTTCGACTCAAGGCATCAGCGACTACATTCGCCTTGCCGGGATGGTATCTGTAACGACTCACACAAAAATGTCCTAAAAACGTTCTGTAAGTATAAACCTGGACCCCTGATGTAACAACCCTCATTAAAAGTCCTATTTATTTTATTATTTTATCCAATAGGAAACCCTAATTGAGACACCCAAGTGATTCTGCGCAAACCATAAAATTTTCAGAACAATCAGAATCAGGATCAGGGCCCCTAAAACTCAGGGGGGGTATTTCCTACTCGACGATTATCCACATATCTCGTTGTCTAAATTGAATTTGGAGAAACAGTCGACTCAGCAAGGCTAGTCCAACACGTGGCCACCCTATAACGAAAAAATGACCCTTACGGACCGTAAGGGTTGAGTCTTACGGTCCGTAAGCAACACAAAAATCGGGTATAAATAGCAGAACATTGGGACTTGATTTCTGGCGATTGAACGACGATCAAACTCGAAATATACGCTGAGATATCGTTCAAATACTCTCAAAACACACACAAATCACTAATTAGTATAGCGGGGTGCTGCCGCAAACAGGGTATTAACTCAATCGCTGCTACGATTCAATGTCCGATCGATCTAAACTATCCGATGGATGTTTAAGCGCTATCCTTTGTCATTAGTTGTGATTCTGACAGGATGTTTGAGTACCACCCGAATTCAGGGAATACTCTGTCATTCGTTGTGAATCCGATGGATGTTTAAGTGATTACACTTTGTCATTCGTTGTGAGGGTTTTAATCTCGTAAGTTATCGTAATTGCTGTATTAAGTTACTTACCTAGTTCGTGTGCACTAGGTTACAAGGCTAAATCAATAGGCTAAGCTCTGCCTGTCTAAATCTGCAATATATCAAGGATTATCTGTAGACTAAATTCTGTCCGTATGAATCTGCATGATTATAATGTGAGTCATTCTCTTTTTATCAACTATTTTACAATACCTCAAATTATTTCCAAAAGTTATAATTACAGGGACTAAGTCGTGGATATCTTGAATCACTGGCTAGTGGGGTATTGTGCACATTACTAATTTTCTCCCAGTTAGGTTCATTGACCTACTAGGGATAATCATCACTATTTAGGTTCATTGACCTAATAGTGGTATGACCATCGTCACCATTGTGACAGGCCGCCAGATAAAAATAAGATAGAAGCCATTGTAATCGCTCTTATGCTGTAATTAATAACTATGCATCATTTTATGTAAAATAGAATGATTCACTCAGTATTTTCCGCTGACAAAACATTTTTAAAACACGTTTCAGGTAATTATAGTAGATTGGAGTAAAAGATGGATACGGCACAAAAAGGCATCAAGAAGTGGCTTATTTTATTAATTAAATCAAATTAAGAAATATTGTTTTATGTAATCAAATTTATCTTTATTAAAGCTACCTTTGTAAAACATGGATTTATCCCATCTATTTAATAAATAAAATCCGGTGTTTTCTAAACTCTGATATTTTTCCTAACTCACGGTTCTGATGAAATTTCCGCTGCAACATTTTTCAAAATAATCACTGGTACCACTGGGCTGTTCGCGACTCCCGATTCCGTCCAGGGTGGGTCGGGGGCCGTGACAGAAGGTGGTATCAGAGCCACTGCTTTAAGCCAATAAGTGTTGTGATAATAATACCTAAGTTTATATAAAAGAGTTAGGAGATTGCTATTAACTGGTAGCACACATGATAGCATTTAGACTTGAACTTAAGAAAAGATGCCTTAGTATCAGCTTCGAGATAAGTTAAGTGCTTGTATAAATAAATTATGATGGGTTTTTATATGCCATAAGAATGGTAATTAGAATATTGCAAGATATGATAAATAAGCAAGAATTAATAGTAATTATTGCTTATTGATATTATTTGGACTAGAATAAAATACGTTATGGGAATACAAGTTTCCTTAATTCTGGATAAAAGCCCTAATAAAGGAGGCACTTTTAAATCTTGAAAAGATACTATTTATGGGAAATAGAAAATTTTCTCTGGCAAGACTGGGTATGGTGTAGTAGACTCTCCAGTTTGTCCAGATATACTGAGGTTACCGCTCCGGCGCGAATCGGATAAGACGGGATATATAATATGTCAAACAAGTGACAAGATTTCCCTAAATAGTATCCTTATCTGATATCTGACTTATTTTGGAAATATGAATCTGTTAAATACATTGACCTGATAGATGGTATGTTTATTTCAGCATGTGAAATATATGATTATATAGATATATATATATATATATAAGGAATTCCAAAAGCCAAATAGGAATAAAGCACAAGCATATGTGTCTAGATTTCTTTATTAGGAATCTCTTTTCCGATATCAAATATTATTTCGTTTGATCATTTACCTCATAACTCGTGCGACAATAATAACAATAGAAACCCATTAAGTTGGGATACCATCAAAAGTGTAAAGAATTTCTAACACATTACCATAAACTATTAACGCAAGTAAGAAGCATGTAAAGTTGTGATAATATACAAGAAAACACATGAAAATTTAATTATAAGTCCACAGAAGTTGAAGTATATCACACACAACTTTCGAGGCAAGACCTTTGGAAAATATAAATTGGGCACGATTCCGTCAGTAAGAAGAACTACTAATAAAAAAGAAGCACTTTGTCACGTATTTCGCTAAGGTACGCTAGAACAAGATTTCGCAAACATCCGTGCACAGTCTAATCGGAGTCATAATTATTATCACTGAAAAAAAAAGAAAAAAAAAAGAGTCACGTACCTTTGCAAATTCCCTATTTCATTTTATTCACATTCCTTGGTAATGTCACTTAACAAACGGTTATCACACGAAATTCCAGATGAAAGTTCTTATATTTCTTTCATTGAAATTCTGACTTTTGCATATAATAAATTAACTTTCGTGTTTCTACTTCCTCTAATAGTCATCATACCATGAGGATTTCTTTCATAGTAGCGAATATTGATCTGTTTCATTTCCTGGTAAATTCACACGTTACACATGCATTGTTTATTACACATATGGTTCATTTGATTTATGAAGACCACTGGAGGGCTTCATTCCGATTTGTTATTTTATTCAAACTCAAATATCATTCCGCTTTTTGCACTGTGAACCGCAAAACAATGACCCTTTGATATCGAGTCAATAAATTTCTTAAGAAACTCAATTTCCTTTGGCATACATAATTTTTGTTGTAACCATGCCCGAACTTTCTTATTACTACATGAACTTGTTTTGTTCAAAACAAAATCAACTATTTGAACTTTCTCACATTACATATTCATTTCAAAATCCCATATGATGGATTGAAGCTATCATATTCAAAATAGTCCCAACAAGCACTTCATTTGTTTTGAACCATAATAGGCTTGTTTAAATCTTCGATTTCATTAAATCATTTCTTTGATCACGATTACCTTGTACTAACGTTTTCACAAAATTTAAAGCTTGCACTAATCTCGTTTATATATATCATATACGGAATTTAATTATTTATTTATTATTTATATTACATTTATTTTATTGATTATTCCTATAAAAACCATCTTAACACAAATCGTGTGCTAAGATAATGATACACAAATTCTTGTCATATTTCAGTGTATCTCTTAATAATTCTTACAACATTAATCGATCCTTTCATGATAATTATTGCTTTAACAATCTTCAATAGAAAAACATTATATAAAATTAATTATGGAAACTTATATAAGTGATTACTTAATTTACAAAATAGTATTACTATATTCTTGTTAAACCATTGAGGTGAAGAATTTATATTTTTATGTTTGAGGTATACTCTCATTTAAGTTTATGTTTAGTTATTTATTATTGGTAATTAATATTAATTTTATTATTTGTTAGTATTATTTTCAGGTACTAGGATTATTGTCTAGGGCAGGTATTGGGTAGCCTAGCCTTAGTTAGGCATGGACTGACCACCTATGCTTAAACAAGGCAGCACTAACCAATATCCAACCATGATAATGACTAGTTAATATATATAAATTAAGTCAACATACTTATTTAGTAAATTTTAATTATATATATATATTTTACTATTGTACTGTAAAGACATATTTTCATAAAAAAACAAAACAAGAATTAGAGGGACGAATAAAATTATATAAATAATTATATATCACATATTTTGTGATAACTATTTACAGTAACGTTCTGACAAGAAAATAACTATATAAGAATAATATGATATTCATCAACTATGTTAGGTTAAGGGATACATTATAATATATAAGAATAATTTTCGTTTTCACTTATTTTACAATATTTGTAAATACATTCACAACGTTATATGGTTTCAAAATGAAAATAAGTAATCACATAGAATCGACCCATTAAAGTATTATATATTTACAAATACTTTTGTACAATAAATATTTTTACACCTTTATTTAACGTTATAAATAAAAGTGATTTCTTTTACAAAATAATAATACTAAAATATTTTGTAATAACTTCATTGCAGTGTTTTGTAATATATATATTACATGGAAAATATAAGTTATTTTACATAGTATAATAAAATACTAAAATAATATTTATTTAAAAGTGATGACCATTTACATATAGTAAAAATGTGTAACAAATAAATATTACATAGTATTTATATTTGATATGTAAAATACAGGAACACAAATAATATATATTACATTTGTGTTACAAATATAATATAATAGTTGGTTATACCAAAACAACTTGTTCTTATTATATTTCTATCTCTAGGATATAGTATGAAAAATATGGTTACTACTAATAGTGTACTATCACATTGTTTCACAATTAAAACAACTTGGAACTCTAACAATAATACACTAACTCTATTGCCTTTTGGTGTATCTTTGCAATTCACTCATCTCAACACTTTGATTTTCTCATATCATAAATATTTGACAAATCATTTTTCATGCTTTTATTTCATTTGGAACCTGTCAATTCTAAGTCTTCTCCAGTTGCCAATCAGAGTAAGCTTTCTTTTGACAAAGAATTTTATTAAATTCTAAAAGTCATTCACATCCATTTTAAATACCTATTGATCATATATCTTTTGGTTTGAACCTAGTCACTTTGGAAATTATATCATTTCATCTCATTCGTTTAACATTGATTTCTTGAACTAATTCAGTTGAACCATTGAGTTCTACTTATTGTACAACTCATATTCACAAAATTTAATATTTTAATTCTATATTGTTTTTAGTAATTAAAATGTGACATAAGTCTAAAAAAAGAAATATCATAACCCAAATCTCGAGGACGAGATTTTTATTAAGGTGGGGAGAATGTAACGACTCACACAAAAATGTCCTAAAAACGTTCTGTAAGTATAAACCCGGACCCCTGATGTAACAACCCTCATTAAAAGTCCTATTTATTTTATTATTTTATCCAATAGGAAACCCTAATTGAGACACCCAAGTGATTCTGCGCAAACCCTAAAATTTTCAGAACAATCAGAATCAGGATCAGGGCCCCTAAAACTCAGGGGGGGTATTTCCTACTCGACGATTATCCACATATCTCGTTGTCTAAATTGAATTTGGAGAAACAGTCGACTCAGCAAGGCTAGTCCAACACGTGGCCACCCTATAACGAAAAAATGACCCTTACGGACCGTAAGGGTTGAGTCTTACGTTCCGTAAGCAACACAAAAATCGGGTATAAATAGCAGAACATTGGGACTTGATTTCTGGTGATTGAACGACGATCAAACTCGAAATATACGCTGAGATATCGTTCAAATACTCTCAAAACACACACAAATCACTAACTAGTATAGCGGGGTGCTGCCGCAAACATGGTATTAACTCAATCGCTGCTACGATTCAATGTCCGATCGATCTAAACTATCCGATGGATGTTTAAGCGCTATCCTTTGTCATTAGTTGTGATTCCGACAGGATGTTTGAGTACCACCCGAATTCGGGGAATACTCTGTCATTCGTTGTGAATCCGATGGATGTTTAAGTGATTGCACTTTGTCATTCGTTGTGAGGGTTTTAATCTCGTGAGTTATCGTAATTGCTGTATTAAGTTACTTACCTAGTTCGTGTGCACTAGGTTACAAGGCTAAATCAATAGGCTAAGCTCTGCCTGTCTAAATCTGCAATATATCAAGGATTATCTGTAGACTAAATTCTGTCCGTATGAATCTGCATGATTATAATGTGAGTCATTCTCTTTTTATCAACTATTTTACAATACCTCAAATTATTTCCAAAAGTTATAATTACAGGGACTAAGTCGTGGATATCTTGAATCACTGGCTAGTGGGGTATTGTGCACATTACTAATTTTCTCCCAGTTAGGTTCATTGACCTACTAGGGATAATCATCACTATTTAGGTTCATTGACCTAATAGTGGTATGACCATCGTCACCATTGTGACATGTCACCATTGTGACAGGCCGCCAGATAAAAATAAGATAGAAGCCATTGTAATCGCTCTTATGCTGTAATTAATAACTATGCATCATTTTATGTAAAATAGAATGATTCACTCAGTATTTTCCGCTGACAAAACCTTTTTAAAACACGTTTCAGGTAATTATAGTAGATTGGAGTAAAAGATGGATACGTCACAAAAAGGCATCAAGAAGTGGCTTATTTTATTAATTAAATCAAATTAAGAAATATTGTTTTATGTAATCAAATTTATCTTTATTAAAGCTACCTTTGTAAAACATGGATTTATCCCATCTATTTAATAAATAAAATCAGGTGTTTTCTAAACTCTGATATTTTTCCTAACTCACGGTTCTGATGAAATTTCCGCTGTAACATTTTTCAAAATAATCACCGGTACCACTGGGTAGTTCGCGACTCCCGATTCCGTCCAGGGTGGGTCGGGGGCCGTGACAGTATCTTATCTCACAGTCATAATCATTCAAAGTTTCCATCCAACGTCGTTGCCTCATGTTCAAATCCTTTTGGTTAAACAGGTGCTGGAGGTTCTTGTGATCAGAATAGATCACACACTTGATACCGTATAAATAGTGCCTCCAAAGTTTTAGTGCAAATACAACGGCACCCAACTCCAAGTCATGGGTGGTGTAGTTCTTTTCGTGCACCTTTAACTGTCGAGAAGCATAGGCAATAACCTTGCCTTTCTGCATAAGCACACACCCCATACCGGTGTGTGATGCATCACAGTATACCACAAACTCTTCTATTCCATCAGGCAATGTTAACACAGGTGCATTGCTTAGCTTCTGCTTAAGGATATCAAAGGACTCCTGCTGCTTAGGACCCCAGTTAAATTTAATATTCTTCCTAGTCAAAGAAGTTAGGGGTGCAGCAATCCTTGAAAATTTTTCAATAAAACGCCTGTAATATCCTGCCAATCCCAAGAAGCTGCGAATCTCTGTGGGCGTCTTCGGCTCTTGCCAATTCATGACAGCTTCAACCTTAGCGGGATCTACCTGGATTCTGCATTCACTAACCACATGTCCAAGAAATTGGACTTCACGAAGCCAAAATTCACACTTAGAGAATTTGGCGTAGAGCTTTTCTCGATGAAGCAGTTTCAGAATACAATGGAGGTGCTTCTCATGGTCAGCTTGACTCTTCGTGTAAATAAGAATATCATCGATGAAGACGATGACAAATTTATCCATGTAGGGCTTGCATACGCGGTTCATGAGGTCCATGAATGCGGCTGGTGCATTAGTGAGTCCAAAAGGCATCACTAAGAACTCGTAATGACCGTAATGAGTCCTAAATGCAGTCTTATGTACAACTTCATCCTTGACCTTCAATTGATGATATCCTGACCTTAAGTCGATTTTGGAAAAGTAACTCGCTCCTTGAAGCTGATCGAACAAGTCGTCGATCCTGGGTAATGGATACCGATTCTTAATAGTAACTTTGTTAAGCTCTCGATAATCGATGCACAGACGCATCGAGCCATCTTTCTTCTTCACAAAAAGGATTGGCGCTCCCCAAGGAGATGAGCTAGGTCTAATAAATCCTTTGCTTAACAAATCATCCACTTGAGTTCTCAATTCTTTCATCTCCGTTGGTGTCAATCTGTAAGTCGCTCTTGCAACAGGTGCTGCTCCAAGAATAATGTCAATCCTGAACTCCACTTGCCTATCTGGGGGTAAACCAGGTAGTTCTTCAGGGAATACTTCTGGATATTCAGAGATAATGGGTATGTCTTCGATCTTAGGCTTTGGTTCATCAATAGTTACTTGTGCCATGTAGATAACACAACCCTTCGTCGAACACCTTGATGCCTTGAGCATGGACACTTGTTCAGGCATTCCGTACTTAGTATCTCCTTGGATTGTCAAAGGCTCGCCATGAGGAGTCCTGACAACTACTTGCTTCTTAGCACAAACGATCTGGGCTTGGTTGCGAGACAACCAATCCATGCCTATTACTATATCAAAACCGGCTAATTTCAAAGGAAGTAAAGACAATGGAAAAGAGTGGTTCCTAATGGATATAACATATCCATCTAACACGGTTGACGCTGTTTCTAAGGTACCATCAGCTAATTCCACCTCATATTTCACACTTAAGGTTTTAACAGGTAAATTCAGCAATTTACAAAACTTATTATCTACGAATGACTTATCAGCTCCTGAATCGAATAGCACTCTTGCATAAACATCATTTATGAGGAAGGTACCTGTGATCACATTGTCATCCTGAATAGCTTCCTTTGCATCCATCCGGAAGACCCTTGCATTGGTCTTTTTCCCATCCTCAGTCTTCTTTGCAAGTTTTGGGCAATTGGACTTGATATGCCCTTTTTCATTGCAGCTATAGCACGTAGCATCTTTCAACTTTTTGCAATCCAAGGTCTTGTGCTCAGAAGACTTGCAAATCCCACATGCTCTTGGCTGTGACTGGGATTTCGACTCATATCTGCACTTCCCGAAGTGCTGTTTCTTGCAGATCTTACATTTGGGTTTATCACCCGACTGATGACCATCTTTCTTAGATCCAGAACTCTTTTTGTGGTCATTGTTTCCCCTATGTCTCTTATCCGATCGCCGTGAGTTATCATCCTCACGCTTCCTTTTCTCAGCATCAGTGTTTCTCAGCGATCTCTGCCTGACCGCGTCCAGAGTAAGAGATAATGCTATATCAGCTGCAGACCAGAAGGTAGCTGGTCTGGAGGCTTTCACACTGGCCTTAATCTCGGGGGCTAAACCTCCGATGAAACGAGCTATCCTCTTGGGTTCCGGCGTCACCAGATAAGGAACCAACCTTGACATTGTATTGAAACTGGTAAGGTAGGCCTGACAGTCCAGGTTCTTCATAACCAGAGACAAGAAATCAAATTCAATCTTTTCAACCTCATGCTGAGGGCAGTAGTTTTCCTTAATCAACGTCACAAACTGATCCCATGACAGATTGTACAATGGGATTTTTCCGGTAGCTTGGATTAATGACCTCCACCAAGCTAATGCCTCGCCTTTGAATGACTGAGATACGAACTTTACCACATCCTTATCAGCGCACCCGCTGATATCAACCACGGTATCCATTTCATCCAACCATGTCATGCAGTCAACCGTTCCTTTCTCCCCAGTAAAGTCTCTGGGTTTGCATGAGACGAAGTACTTATATGTGCATGACTTACCACGCGGTTCCTGCTTAAGCTCGATCTTCTTTAATGGGACACTTTGTTGATTTGAAGAGTGACGATCACCATCGTCTTTCTTTGGCTCTTCCTTCTTGGAGGGTGGCTTGCTGTGAGCCTCAGAATGAGTCTTAGGCTTGGAATGCGGTGCGGATAGGGTCCTACTTCGAGTCCCGCTATATTCATTATACTGCCGCTCTATTGCTTTTGTAACAGCATTGTCTATTAATGCTTGCAATTCTGCACCCGCTATGTTAATTCGGGTATTATCATGATCCTCCCTTGGGTGACTGTTGATCTCATCCGAGTCAGCCATGTAGTTTGAACTATTACATAAGATATGGACAATAATTTATTTGGGAGTTTATTATGGAATTGTCTTTTATGGCAATTCATTAACCATGGTAAACATAGATCATATTTGGTTAATTTGTTAGTCGTATTTATTTAGGATTTTTTTTATTATAATTTATCCTAATTATAAAACAATAGCAGTATTATTAGTAGCACAAAAGGCCTAGTCACATGGACATTTTGAAATCATAAGCCAAGATTTCAGAGAATCAAGGCATGAAGGTTTGAACATAGTTCTTTACCTTTTTCTGACAGGGAGTCGTAGACTACTACTGTCTTTTGTCTTATATGACAATGAGTATGGTCCGTAGGCACTATATTACCAATGGATGGTCAACATATGATCATCTTAATTGATGATTTAAACTCATGATTTATAGATCATTAAGTTAGGTTAGGAATCGTTTGAAGAATCCTATTATAAGAATGACGTGTGTGATTTTAACGAATCACGCCTGCCAGGAGCGTTAACATGTTTTCAGATGTTAACAGGGATTCGAATCTTTTAAACAGGTCTTACCATCTTGGCCAAGTCTTATAATGACATGCAGGCTAGGTTATACCTTTAAGATTCTTATTTAATATTTAATAGGCAGATTATTTTTAAAAGGAATGATTTTTAATTTATTTATTTCATGTATAATATTTTATGCATAAAATGATAAAAATTTTAAAATTTAACATTCCATTAAACATAAAAAGAAGTACATATTGCCCTAAACAGGACTTTTAACAGAAATAACTTGCCCACGCAGGGGCTAAACTGATAATACAAGTCCTCGCAGGGACTGATTACTAAGCTAGGTGTCCACGCAGGGACTAAAGAAAGACAAGTCCACGCAGGGACTAAGTACATAGATAAATGTCCACGCAGGGACTGATTGAAATAAGGAAATACAACAATACATATAGGGATTCAATGATCCCTCTTCTTCTTTCCTTTTAATAAGCTTGCTAAGCCCTTGAGGAATCCTCTGTTGTTCCTACGCTCTTCCTGAAAGTCTCGTTCCACCCTGCTTAGTCTTTGGAGGATTTCCTCCTGTTCTGGTGGGGAAAACCGTGGCGGTTACGGCTGGTGTTGAAACGAAGGTCGAGCAGGTATTTGATACCCATGAGTTGGGTATCCCACTCCCCAAGGGGCTCCATATGGTCCTTCAGGATGAAGGGCGTTGTAGTTTGCTGCTACTTGGTATGGGTCGGCTTCAGCATAGTTATAGTTAGTGTGAGCCGGCTGCTCAAATGGGTCATAACCCATTGGGCCCTGAAGACCATTTTCCTGAAGCTCATGACATGGATATGGATGAAGACCCCGATCCTGCCGAACCACCAACTGGGACGCCCACGCATCCCATAGAAATTTCAGATGGGTCATCTTTTCATGGATCACCTTATCGGGGTCCAGACAGCTATGAGGCAAGGTTTGCCTCATACAACTGGGAGTTTACTCCCCCTTACAACCCACCACAGCAGCAGCAGCAGGATCCCTCTGAGGATTCACGTTTCCAGGCGGTTACGCCATCGCCACCGCCGCCGCCAGTGCAGCAACCGCCTCCGAATCCACCGAGGCGAAGAAGATCAGGTGCACGGATGTCCGTGCGAGGAGGGGATTTTCACTTCAGCACCCCTCAACACTCAAGTGGCAGCCACTACCCTCCACTTTATGAAGACCCGCAAATGGGTGGGCCTTCAAACCCCATTTCTGAGGTGGACTATGCGCCAGTCGCACCACCACCAGTGGGTTATGATAACCCAATTCCTGCATACGCCGCTGCAGCGACGTATAACCCTTTTGAGCAGCCAGCTTATCCTGGCTACAACTACTACAATGCCCCTGCCGTCGACCCGTACCTTGAGGCGGCCAACTACAATGCTCTTCATCCTGAAGGGCCCTTCGCAGCTTCGTACCAGTCAGGGTACCAAGCATACGGGTATCAATACCCACCACCTCCTCAGCCGCCGCAGCAGCAGCCGCCGCAGCCACCTATGATCCAGCCACCGCAACAACAGGAGATTCTTCAGAGGTTGAGCCAGGTGGAATGGGAGGTTCAAGAGGAGCGTAGGAGCCACCGGGGATTTCTTAAGGGTCTGGCGAATCTGATTAAGGGGAAGAAGAAGAGGGATTTTTGAAGATTCCTTATTTAATTGTATTGTAATTTCTTTATTTCAATCAAGTCCTTGCGTGGACATCTATTTATGTATTCATTCCCTACGAGGACTTGTATTTTCATTTTAGCCCCTGCGTGGGCAAGTTATTTATTTAAAAGTCCCGTTTAGGGCAATCTATGTACTTCTTTTAAAATTAGTGGAATGTTTTATTCAAATTTCATTGTCATCCTATGCATGAATATAATATATGAAATAAATCAAAAATATTATTTCTTTTTAAATGATCTGCCATTAAATACTTAATAAGAATCTTAAAAGGTATAACCTAGCCTGTATGTCATTATAGACCTGGCCATGATGGTAAAACCTATTTAAAAAGATTCAAATCCTTGTTAATATCTGAAAACATGTTAGCACTCCTGGCAGATGTGATTCGGTAAAATCACACATGTCATCCTTATATTGGATTCTTCCAATTCCCTTCCTTATTATTTGAACATCCATTTGTGATGTAGGGCCTACGGGCCATACTCATTGTCATATAAGACAAAAGACAGTTGTAGTCTATGAATCCCTGTAAGAAAGGTAAAGAACTACGTTCAAACCTAAATGCCTCGATCCTATAAGATCATGGCTTATAATTTAAAGTTGTCCTTGTGACTAGGCCTTTTGTATGCCACCCTATTGTCCTAAATAAATTATAATTGGGATAAAATATAATAAAAATTTAAATAAAATAAATTAACCAATATGGTTTATAATTACCATGGTTAAAGAATTGCCATAAATGACAATTCCATAATAAATTTCTGAATGAATCATTGTCAATATTTTATGTAGCAATCAAGCTACATGGCTGGGTCAGATGAGGTTAATAGTCACCCGAGGGAGAATAATGATACTACCAGAGTAAATGTAGCTGGTGCGGAACTGCAGGCATTAATAGATAATGTCGTTACTCGAGCCCTCGATAGACAGTTTAATGAATCAAGTGGTACTCGCGCCAGAACTCAGTCCGTACCGCATTCAAAACCACCCTCCAAGACTCATACAGCTCGCAAGAGCGATTCTCACCATTCTTCAAACCAAAGAAGTGTACCGTCTAGACAGGTTGTGCTTAATCAAGATCCTCGAGTCAAAACCTGCTCTTATAAATATTTTGTCTCCTGTAAGCCGAGGGATTTCACAGGGGAGAAAGGAGCCATAGATTGTATGACTTGGCTCGATGAGATGGACACTGTTGTCGATATTAGTGGTTGTGCCGAACAAGACATTGTGAAGTTTGTGTTGCAGTCGTTTAAAGGTGAAGCGTTAGCTTGGTGGAGGTCCCTAATCCAAGCTACAGGAAAGATCCATTTATATAGCATGTCTTGGGAGCAGTTTATTGCTCTTATCAAAGAAAATTTATGCCCTCAACATGAAGTTGAGAAGATTGATACTGACTTCCTGACATTAGTTATGAAGAACTTGGACTGTCAGGCGTATCTCACGAGCTTCAACACTATGTCACGATTGGTTCCATACTTGGTCACACCGGAACCAAAACGGATAGCTCGATTTATTGGAGGTTTAGCTCCGGAGATTAAAGCAAGTGTGAAAGCGTCTAGACCCACCACTTTCAGGTCGGTGGCTGATTTGTCATTATCTCTTACCCTCGATGCGGCCAGGCAGAGATCGCTTAGAAATTCTGAGGAGGGGAAAAGGAAACGTGAGGAGGAGAACTCACGTCGTTCTGATAAGAAACATAGGGGGACTCAGACCAGAAGAAGAATTCTGGGTCTAACAAGGGTAACCAGCAAACAGATGAGAAGCCTAAATGCAAAACCTGCCAGAAGCATCATTTTGGAAAATGCAGGTTTGAATCAAAGTCACAGACGCAATCAAAGCCGATTGGATGTGGGATCTGCAAGTCCAAAGAACATAAGACTTTGGATTGCAAGAAGTTGAAGGATGCGACCTGTTATGGTTGAGAAAGGGCATATTAAGACTAACTGCCCAAAATATGCAAAGAAACCTGAAGAAGGCAAGAAGACCAATGCTCGGGTCTTTCAAATGAATGCACAAGAAGTGATTCAGAATGACAACGTGATAACAGGTACCTTCCTTATCAATGAAGTTTATGCAAGGGTATTATTTGATTCGGGTGCGGATAAGTCGTTTGTGGATAATAAATTTTGTAAGTTATTAAACCTGCCTGTTAAAACCCTAAGCATAAAGTATGAAGTAGAATTGGCCGATGGTACCATAGAAACTGCTTCAACCTTGTTAGATGGATGTTTTATATCCATTAGGAACCACTCTTTTCCATTGTCTTTGCTTCCTTTGAAACTAGCCGGATTCGACATAGTAATAGGCATGGATTGGTTATCCCATAACCAAGCTCTGATCATTTGTGATAAGAAGCAAGTGGTTATTAAAACTCTTTATGGCGAGCCGTTGACCATTCAGGGAGATACCCAGTATGGGTTGCCTAAGCAAGTGTCTATGCTTAAGGCGTCAAGGTGTTTGAAGAAGGGTTGTGTCATTTACATGGCACAAGTGACTATTGATGAACCAAAGCCCAAGATCAAAGACATCCCTATCATTTCTGAATATCCTGATGTATTCCCTGGAGAACTACCTGGTTTACCTCCAGACAGGCAAGTGGAGTTCAGAATCGACATTATTCCTGGATCGGCACCAGTTGCAAGAGCACCTTACCGGTTGGCACCAACTGAGATGAAAGAGTTGAGAACTCAGTTGGATGATTTGTTGGCAAAAGGATTTATTAGACCTAGCTCATCTCCTTGGGGAGCACCGATTCTGTTTGTGAAGAAAAAGGATGGATCGACGCGTCTATGCATCGACTATCGTGAGCTAAACAAGGTTACAATCAAGAACAGGTATCCGTTGTCCAGGATCGACGATCTGTTCGATCAGGTTCAAGGAACAAGTTACTTCTCCAAGATTGATTTAAGGTCAGGTTACCATCAGCTGAAGGTTAGAGATGAAGATGTGCATAAGACTGCATTCAGAACTCGTTATGGTCACTACGAGTTCTTGGTGATGCCTTTCGGGCTCACTAATGCACCAGCAGCGTTCATGGACCTCATGAATCACGTTTGCAAACCCTACTTGGACAAGTTTGTCATTGTCTTTATTGATGACATCCTTATTTACTCAAAGAATCAAGCCGACCATGAAAAGCACCTTCGATGTATTCTTAAACTTCTTCAGCAAGAGAAGCTCTACGCCAAGTTTTCAAAATGTGAGTTTTGGCTTCGTGAAGTCCAATTTCTTGGACATATGGTTATCGAGCGTGGTATCCAGGTGGATCCCGCTAAGATTGAAGCCATCATGAATTGGCAGGAACCCAAGACTCCTACAGAGATTCGCAGCTTCTTGGGTCTAGCAGGATATTATAGGCGTTTTATTGAAAAATTTTCAAGGATTGTTGCACCGCTGACTTCATTGACTCGAAAGAATATAAAGTTTGATTGGGGTCCTAAGAAACAAGAATCCTTTGATATTCTTAAGCAAAAGTTGAGCAATGCTCCGGTTTTGACATTGCCTGAAGGAATTGAAGAGTTTGTGGTATACTGCGACGCATCGCACACTGGAATGGGTTGTGTACTCATGCAAAGAGGCAAGGTCATTGCCTATGCTTCCCGACAATTAAAGGTGCACCAGAAGAATTACACCACCCACGATTTGGAATTGGGTGCCGTTGTGTTTGCACTAAAACTTTGGAGGCATTATTTATATGGTACCAAGTGTGTGATCTATTCTGATCATAAAAGCCTTCGACACTTGTTCAATCAGAAGGATCTGAACATGAGACAGCGTCGATGGATGGTGACACTGAACGATTATGATTGTGAAATCCTATATCATCCCGGCAAGGCGAATGTGGTCGCCGATGCCTTGAGCAGGAAGGAAAGAGTTAAGCCCATTAGAATCAATGCCAAGAGCATTGAATTGAAGAACCGCTTGAATGAATGGTTGTTAGCCGCTCAGAAGGAAGTTGTATTAGAAGCTAACTATCCAAATGAAAAGCTGGGCGTAACTGCTGAACAGTTATCGTATGGTAAGGATGGAATTCTAAGATTGAATGGACGAATATGGGTTCCAATCTATGGAGGACTTCGGGACGCGATCCTTCAAGAAGCCCATAGTTCCAAGTATTCTGTTCATCCTGGTAGTGATAAGATGTATTAGGATTTAAAGGCAAATTACTGGTGGATAGGTTTGAAGAAATCTATAGCCACATATGTGGCCAAATGTCTGACATGTGCTCAGGTTAAAGCTGAACACCAGAAGTCGTCAGGTTTGCTGCAACAGCCTGAACTTCCCACCTGGAAGTGGGAAATGGTAACTATGGATTTTATCACTAAGTTACCAAAGACAAAGCGAGGAAATGATACTATCTGGGTTATAGACGATATGTTGACTAAGTCAGCCCACTTCTTACCTATTAAGGAAACCCACAGCTCCGACAAGCTAGCTCAGCTGTACGTGGACGAGATTGTATCTCTTCATGGAGTGCCGGTGTCTATTATCTCTGATAGGGATACAAGATACACGTCTCACTTTTGGAAAAGTTTTCAGCAATCCCTAGGTACCTGTCTAAACTTCAGCACTGCTTATCATCCTCAGACGGATGGGCAAAGCGAGCGTACAATTCAAACGCTTGAGGATATGCTACGAGCTTGTGTTATTGATTTAGGAGGAAGTTGGGATGATCATCTTCCGTTGATTGAATTCTCATACAATAATAGCTATCATTCAAGTATTCAAGCAGCGCCTTTTAAGGCATTGTACGGAAGGAAATGCAGAACGCCAGTTTGTTGGGCAGAAGTTGGAGATGTCCAACTATCAGGACCTGATATAGTCCTGGAGACGACAGATAAGATTGTTCAGATTCGAGATCGTCTCAAAGCTGCCAGGGATAGGCAGAAAAGCTACACAGATAAAAGGCGAAAACCTCTGAAATTTGAGGTAGGTGACAAAGTGTTACTTGAGGTATCACCCTGGAAAGGGGTAATGCGTTTTGGCAAGTTGAGCCCTAGATACATAGGACCCTTCGAGATCATCGAATGTGTCAGAACTGTAGCTTACAAGCTAAATCTGCCAGAAGAACTCAGTGGAATACATAATGTGTTCCACATCTGCAACCTAAAGAAATGTCTAGCCGATGAGTCGCTAGCAATGTCACACAAGGACGTGCAGATTGATGAAAGTTTGAAGTTTGTTGAAAAACCTTTATCGATCGAGGATCGACAGGTTAAGAAGCTTCAAAAGAAGCATGTGCCGATTGTGAAGGTTAAATGGGATGCCCGTAGAGGTCAAGAATACACGTGGGAGGTTGAATCCACAATGAAACAGAAGTACCCTCATTTATTTCAGTAAATCTCGAGGTCGAGATTTCTTTTAAGGGGGTGAGGATGTAACACCTCGTATAATCACGACCAATGTAATAAAGACACGTGTCATGGGCCTAAACGTGTAAGGAATTATTTCCGAGGGACTGAAATTGTCAAACAATGTAAATATGTAAGTAAAAGGGTTCCAAAGTGTCAACATGCCATTCTTGTGCCTCTGATTGACCTCATACGATGTTCGTATTCTTTAAAGAATAATTTATCGAACATTAGAAGTCGTTTGTGTTTAAAATAAGGATCTTAAGAAACTTAGGGGTTAAAAGTGTCAACATGTTAAAAGTAACCTCTGAGTGACCTTTTAACGATCCCAAGAACATTGTAATAATTGTATTTTTGATCTCAAGAATATTAGATATTTATTTTGTGGAGTTTCGAAGAAAACAAGACTTTTCGGGTGATCGTACGAGTAACCGGGAGCTTAACGGAGTTAGTTTATGAACCAAGGTCCTTAAAAGTTAACTATGGGGGTCCAAAATGCAATAAATGAAAATAAAATAAAGTTTAAATGGACCAGGGACCGAAATTGCAAGATTTGGAAACATTATAACCGATTCTCCCCATTGACGCGTGCCGCGTAAGCCAAGGCTTATGCTTACTCGGACCGCGAGAGACTGCCAGATACAGCCAGAAGTGGACAGCTGCAAGTTCAGCCTGTTACACCGCCATTGCATGGTGGTTTTCGATTTCAGGGACTGAGCCAACAGTATTACATGCATAGGGGACACCTGGGATCATCAGAAATCATTTGTAGGCTTGTGTGGAATGATCTTGTGAATTTTGAAATCCTATATAAAACCCTCTTGTTTGCTAGTTCACTTGCATTCTCAAAATTCATTCAAAAACTCTCTCTGGAGCTTTCTGGACTTCAAGCAAGTTTCCCTCTGCTCCAAATTCGTGTTAAGGACCATTGTAAGCATTCTTAACCTCCTAAGTTCAAGTTTTATTAGTCCAATGACCAAAAGCCAAAGCCATCGTAATTAAGCTTTGACTTAGTGATTAAGCACTAATGGTCCAGCCATTATCCGAATTGAAAGTGGCTATGAGTTGGTAATTATGTGGGTAATAAACCCTTTAAAGGGCACCCACTGATTATCATTCTAACTTGGTCAATTGTCGGGTCAAACTTAATATTAAAAAGTCAACAGAAGCTATTTTTGCAATTAAATTCATAACTAACAATGCAGAGGTTGTGGAACCTGTTTAAACACTAATATAACTTGGTAATTAATGTAAGAACATGTCTAGGCATGTTCAACCCAACAATTCTGAGTTTAGGCTCAGTTCGGAACCGAAAGTCGCAAAAGTAGACTTTCGCTTTGACTTTCAGTTCTGACCCGATTTAGCTTAGTTTAGATATGCCTTGGAGCTCCTTTAGGACCAGATTACATATAAGTATAACCCTCTGAGATTATACAATATGGTTCCTTAGTAATCCGATTCATTTGCATGTTTCCGTTAATTGCTTAAATATTGACCATTATGCCCTTTTGTCATTTAAACGAGATTTTTGAAAATGTGAGAGGACAAAAACCTTTATTACTGATTTATAAACATGTCCTAAAAATTTGACATTAGTTTGAGGTATAAATTAGGAGTTATGCTCAATATCGTAAATTAAAGTTTTTTTATTAATTAAACGGCATTTTGGCATAGAACCTAGTTAAACCCAAATTTTGACACCAAACCTTTTACCCACTGATATAATATAATATAATATTTTGAGATTTTTGAAGATTTTTATTAATTTTTAAACTGATCATAACATGGGGTTCTTTCTTTAATTCGGTAATTGACGGTTATACCCTTTTTGCTAATAAAATGAGTTTTACATAACATTTTGATACCAATCCTTTTGCTACTGATTTTATATGATAAATAAAATATTTTGAACTTTATAAACTGATCAAAAACTCAGATTTCTTTATATAACCTGAAAATAGCCTAAAACCGACTTTTTACGCGTTTAAACGCATAGTATGGGTTAAAACTATGTTTAACATTTAAGACCCATTACCTACTAATGTTATAAGTAAATTTTGACACTTTAACAGTAAGTAAAGATTTTGAACTCAGATTTCCAAATTTGACCTTTAAAGCTTGTGTGAAATGACCAAAATGCCCCTACGGTGCATAGTTTGGTTATAAATGATAAATTTCACATATATGCAATACCTTACTGATATGACTTGCAAAAATAAATATTTTTACTGAATGTTTTAGACCAGAACCTCAGATTATTATTTAACCTCTTTTATAATCTTAAAAATGACCAAAATACCCCTACGGGGCTTAAATTGATTTTAAATCCGTTTTGGGCATAATGGAAGATATCCTACTGATATCACAAAATATTTAAGGCATATTAACTTGTGAAACCTGTATATGACTCTTTTGGTTGTCCGTTATGCATTATTCGCGTTCGGTACGGTTTATGTAACTAGTTTGCATAAATTGACCGAAACGGGTCAAACCTTATCATTTTTGCTTCAAAATCCAGAATGTGTTTAGTTTACCCATATTATACAAGTCTTCATACTTGTCGGGTCTAAATCACATTCTAATTCGGTCTTCGCTTAATCTTGCGTTTTGAACCGTATACCTTTCTTTAAAACTAACCGGTCTAAGTTTAAACTTAAGTAAGACCCGTTAGGAATCTAATAGGTTATTAAAACCTTCGTTCCAGATTTAGGAAACCAGTAAAAGATATTTGCACTTGCTGATTGTGTACGGCTGAGATAAATTTGTATATTTTGCTCAGGTAAATACTTTTAACTTATTTTCCGTTATACGGGCTTAGGATACGGTATTATAATAATACCGCTTGGTCGGGTGTGTAGTTATTTAAATTGGATTGTGATTAATATATTTACATAACCCGTTTTAATCTGTTTTGTTTGGTGCAATGCCTTTGGGGGGGTTAATAACCATGTCCTGGATATCCTCGGCTCATTCATTGAAATGGCCAAGACTTAAGCACGGGGTGTAGGCATACACCTGACAGTTGCGTATGTATAAATGGTATCCCACAATAAGGAGTTTCCTTGTGGGCATTATACCAGTGGTGTGTCAGTTAATCTTGTCCGGCTCTTCTAACAGGCCCTGACGGACGACAAACATATAAATCTGTATACAAGATTATTTTTATAATAATTGTCCCAAGTTATAAAAGATTATTTGTGCCTTGTGCATTTAAATCAATTTTCTTAAATATTTTCAAAAGAGTCGGTTAATTGTATTTACCAGTGTAAACTGACGTATTTTCCAAAAGGTTAAGTGCAGGTACTATGCGAAATAGGCTGGCTACTCCTAGCATCAAATAAAGAGTCTTGCAAGCTTAGATGTTTAAAAATCTGTTGAACAATATTTCCTTTGTTTGATCCGACTGTGGATCCTTTTACATTCCGTTTGTAATACTTATGCTACTTTCATTCAGTTTGTAATATATTTTACTTTTAGACTTCCGCTGTGCATTGAACTGTGATTATTTGTCTATGATGATATCAACTACGTCACGATACTCCCCACCGGGCCCACCGGTAATACGTGGAAATATCGAAGTGTGACATTATTAGTGTTTAGATCTCTTTGTTTGGTGTTAATATGTTATTTTCATTATAAGCCTCCCCTCCCATGAAGAGTCAAGGTCTTCATGGGAATCCATGTTGACGAACAGTGGATACTGGTGTAAGAAGGGTTCACCACGAACCCTTAACAGTTCGTAGATAATGGAAGTTAATGAGAGTTAACCACGAACCCTTAACAGTTCGTGGCACATGGAGGGTTCGTGGGGAATGGGAGTTCGTGGTCTATGAGGGTTCGTCTATGATCACCACGTACTCTTGACCCTTCGTGGGTTTCTTAACAGTTCGTGACCCAGTAACACCCTTCGTAGTGTTACTGGGTATCAGGGCCTATATAATGACACACTTGTTCACCATTTCATCGAAGAGAGTCCTGTGAGTTTTGTAACACTGTACTGTGTGTATGTACTGATTCTCTTCATTCAATCAAAGCTTTGTGAATCTTTGAGTACTTGGTGTTTGTTCCATTTTGTTTGGTTTGCATACTTACGTGGATTCCACACTCGTTAGTGTGTTAGTAGACAAGGAAGTAGGTTTAATCTTGATCCTCCAAGTGGACCTACAATTTACAATGAGGTTATTCACACCTCCATGCTTGACTTATATGACACCACATGATACTACATGATGGAACAATAATATAAACTATATACTATATACTATATAATATAAAATATATATTAACCGGATTCTTGATGATAACTGGATTATGGTTATATGTCACGAACATAGGTTATCTTATCTTCATTCTAAACTACTCGGTTTTGATTCTAATGGGCAAATTAGAACCGATGAAATCACTTAAAAACTTAGTGTCAAAATGAGCATTTAGACATGATATACTTTCGTGTATTTATACTTTTATACTTAATTCTGAATCCGAACTCCCTACCAAATCTGAATACTTGCACACCTCGGTTTCCCTAAAGTAGGGTAACTTTGGTGTTCTCAACTCTCAATGCATCGTTCACGTACGCGAGATTTATACGCAAAACCGTGAGTCTACTCGATCCCATTTTCCGTTTTATACACTTTAGGTGCAACATGTACACTTATACAAATCACGAATCACGATTAAACTTGTTTACACACATACTCTATCCGTTAATAACATGATACTTGTATTATTCTTGTAATCGCATGCTATGTTAAACTTGTTTCTATATTCTCATTAACTTTGCAAGCCTACCTTAACAATTATAGAGCTATAGGATTAACGCACTGCCCGTATTCTTGTGATATTGTTAAGTAAACTATTTTACAACCTTGTCGTTTCGGGGACAATGGTATGCACGATTGCGGTACACTTTGGTTTGACGTATAGTTAACACATGCTAGTATGTTAGTAACAATGTATGCAATTTACCATGTTGGATATGATACAACTTTTATTCACTATTATGCTATGTAATTAAACTTGTATACTCGCCAACTTTTGTTGATCTTTATTTTAATACATGTTGTAGGAACTTAGTTGATGATGAATGAAGAAACGATATTTAGGGTGGACTAGATACACACCTAAACTTTAATTTTATCTATTTTACCATATTGTTACGTTACTTGTAATATGTTGTACTTTACGTTTCAAACAATGTAATTTCCCATTTTAGTTTCAATGAAATTTGAATTTTTAAATACCGTCACAAATAGTGTTATGAAGTCACGATTGGTTCCATACTTGGTCACACCGGAACCAAAACGGATAGCTCGATTTATTGGAGGTTTAGCTCCGGAGATTAAAGCAAGTGTGAAAGCATCTAGACCCACCACTTTCAGGTCGGTGGCTGATTTGTCATCATCTCTTACCCTCGATGCGGTCAGGCAGAGATCACTTAGAAATTCTGAGGAGGGGAAAAGGAAACGTGAGGAGGAGAACTCACGTCGTTCTGATAAGAAACATAGGGGACTCAGACCACAAGAAGAATTCTGGGTCTAACAAGGGTAACCAGCAAACAGATGAGAAGCCTAAATGCAAAACCTGCCAGAAGCATCATTTTGGAAAATGCAGGTTTGAATCAAAGTCACAGACGCAATCAAAGCCGATTGGATGTGGGATCTGCAAGTCCAAAGAACATAAGACTTTGGATTGCAAGAAGTTGAAGGATGCGACCTGTTATGGTTGAGAAAGGGCATATTAAGACTAACTGCCCAAAATATGCAAAGAAACCTGAAGAAGGCAAGAAGACCAATGCTCGGGTCTTTCAAATGAATGCACAAGAAGTGATTCAGAATGACAACGTGATAACAGGTACCTTCCTTATCAATGAAGTTTATGCAAGGGTATTATTTGATTCGGGTGCGGATAAGTCGTTTGTGGATAATAAATTTTGTAAGTTATTAAACCTGCATGTTAAAACCCTAAGCATAAAGTATGAAGTAGAATTGGCCGATGGTACCATAGAAACTGCTTCAACCTTGTTAGATGGATGTTTTATATCCATTAGGAACCACTCTTTTCCATTGTCTTTGCTTCCTTTGAAACTAGCCGGATTCGACATAGTAATAGGCATGGATTGGTTATCCCATAACCAAGCTCTGATTATTTGTGATAAGAAGCAAGTGGTTATTAAAACTCTTTATGGCGAGCCGTTGACCATTCAGGGAGATACCCAGTATGGGTTGCCTAAGCAAGTGTCTATGCTTAAGGCGTCAAGGTGTTTGAAGAAGGGTTGTGTCATTTACATGGCACAAGTGACTATTGATGAACCAAAGCCCAAGATCAAAGACATCCCTATCATTTCTGAATATCCTGATGTATTCCCTGGAGAACTACCTGGTTTACCTCCAGACAGGCAAGTGGAGTTCAGAATCGACATTATTCCTGGATCGGCACCAGTTGCAAGAGCACCTTACCGGTTGGCACCAACTGAGATGAAAGAGTTGAGAACTCAGTTGGATGATTTGTTGGCAAAAGGATTTATTAGACCTAGCTCATCTCCTTGGGGAGCACCGATTCTGTTTGTGAAGAAAAAGGATGGATCGATGCGTCTATGCATCGACTATCGTGAGCTAAACAAGGTTACAATCAAGAACAGGTATCCGTTGTCCAGGATCGACGATCTGTTCGATCAGGTTCAAGGAACAAGTTACTTCTCCAAGATTGATTTAAGGTTAGGTTACCATCAGCTGAAGGTTAGAGATGAAGATGTGCATAAGACTGCATTCAGAACTCGTTATGGTCACTACGAGTTCTTGGTGATGCCTTTCGGGCTCACTAATGCACCAGCAGCGTTCATGGACCTCATGAATCACGTTTGCAAACCCTACTTGGACAAGTTTGTCATTGTTTTTATTGATGACATCCTTATTTACTCAAAGAATCAAGCCGACCATGAAAAGCACCTTCGATGTATTCTTAAACTTCTTCAGCAAGAGAAGCTCTACGCCAAGTTTTCAAAATGTGAGTTTTGGCTTCGTGAAGTCCAATTTCTTGGACATATGGTTATCGAGCGTGGTATCCAGGTGGATCCCGCTAAGATTGAAGCCATCATGAATTGGCAGGAACCCAAGACTCCTACAGAGATTCGCAGCTTCTTGGGTCTAGCAGGATATTATAGGCGTTTTATTGAAAAATTTTCAAGGATTGTTGCACCGCTGACTTCATTGACTCGAAAGAATATAAAGTTTGATTGGGGTCCTAAGCAACAAGAATCCTTTGATATTCTTAAGCAAAAGTTGTGCAATGCTCCGGTTTTGACATTGCCTGAAGGAATTGAAGAGTTTGTGGTATTCTGCGACGCATCGCACACTGGAATGGGTTGTGTACTCATGCAAAGAGGCAAGGTCATTGCCTATGCTTCCCGACAATTAAAGGTGCACCAGAAGAATTACACCACCCACGATTTGGAATTGGGTGCCGTTGTGTTTGCACTAAAACTTTGGAGGCATTATTTATATGGTACCAAGTGTGTGATCTATTCTGATCATAAAAGCCTTCAACACTTGTTCAATCAGAAGGATCTGAACATGAGACAGCGTCGATGGATGGAGACACTGAACGATTATGATTGTGAAATCCTATATCATCCCGGCAAGGCGAATGTGGTCGCCGATGCCTTGAGCAGGAAGGAAAGAGTTAAGCCCATTAGAATCAATGCCAAGAGCATTGAATTGAAGAACAGCTTGAATGAAAGAATGTTAGCCGCTCAGAAGGAAGTTGTATTAGAAGCTAACTATCCAAATGAAAAGCTGGGCGTAACTGCTGAACAGTTATCGTATGGTAAGGATGGAATTCTAAGATTGAATGGACGAATATGGGTTCCAATCTATGGAGGACTTCGGGACGCGATCCTTCAAGAAGCCCATAGTTCCAAGTATTCTGTTCATCCTGGTAGTGATAAGATGTATTAGGATTTAAAGGCAAATTACTGGTGGATAGGTTTGAAGAAATCTATAGCCACATATGTGGCCAAATGTCTGACATGTGCTCAGGTTAAAGCTGAACACCAGAAGCCGTCAGGTTTGCTGCAACAGCCTGAACTTCCCACCTGGAAGTGGGAAATGGTAACTATGGATTTTATCACTAAGTTACCAAAGACAAAGCGAGGAAATGATACTATCTGGGTTATAGACGATATGTTGACTAAGTCAGCCCACTTCTTACCTATTAAGGAAACCCACAGCTCCAACAAGCTAGCTCAGCTGTACGTGGACGAGATTGTATCTCTTCATGGAGTGCCGGTGTCTATTATCTCTGATAGGGATACAAGATACACGTCTCACTTTTGGAAAAGTTTTCAGCAATCCCTAGGTACCTGTCTAAACTTCAGCACTGCTTATCATCCTCAGACGGATGGGCAAAGCGAGCGTACAATTCAAACGCTTGAGGATATGCTACGAGCTTGTGTTATTGATTTAGGAGGAAGTTGGGATGATCATCTTCCGTTGATTGAATTCTCATACAATAATAGCTATCATTCAAGTATTCAAGCAGCGCCTTTTAAGGCATTGTACGGAAGGAAATGCAGAACGCTAGTTTGTTGGGCAGAAGTTGGAGATGTCCAACTATCAGGACCTGATATAGTCCTGGAGACGACAGATAAGATTGTTCAGATTCGAGATCGTCTCAAAGCTGCCAGGGATAGGCAGAAAAGCTACACAGATAAAAGGCGTAATCCTCTGAAATTCGAGGTAGGTGACAAAGTGTTACTTAAGGTATCACCCTGGAAAGGGGTAATGCGTTTTGGCAAGAACGGCAAGTTGAGCCCTAGATACATAGGACCCTTCGAGATCATCGAATGTGTCAGAACTGTAGCTTACAAGCTAAATCTGCCAAAAGAACTCAGTGGAATACAAAATGTGTTCCACATCTGCAACCTAAAGAAATGTCTAGCCGATGAGTCGCTAGCAATGTCACACAAGGATGTGCAGATTGATGAAAGTTTGAAGTTTGTTGAAAAACCTTTATCGATCGAGGATCGACAGGTTAAGAAGCTTCAAAAGAAGCATGTGCCGATTGTGAAGGTTAAATGGGATGCCCGTAGAGGTCAAGAATACACATGGGAGGTTGAATCCACAATGAAACAAAAGTACCCTCATTTATTTCAGTAAATCTCGAGGTCGAGATTTCTTTTAAGGGGGTGAGGATGTAACACCTCGTATAATCACGACCAATGTAATAAAGACACGTGTCATGGGCTTAAACGTGTATGGAATTATTTCCGAGGGACTGAAATTTTCAAACAATGTAAATATGTAAGTAAAAGGGTTCCAAAGTGTCAACATGCCATTCGTGTGCCTCTGATTGACCTCATACGATGTTCGTATTCTTTAATGAATAATTTATCGAACATTAGAAGTCGTTTGTGTTTAAAATAAGGATCTTACGAAACTTAGGGGTTAAAAGTGTCAACATGTTAAAAGTAACCTCTGAGTGACCTTTTAACGATCCCAAGAACATTGTAATAATTGTATATTTTGATCTCAAGAATATTAGATATTTATTTTGTGGAGTTTCGAAGAAAACAAGACTTTTCGGGTGATCGTACGAGTAACCGGGAGCTTAACGGAGTTAGTTTATGAACCAAGGTCCTTAAAAGTTAACTATGGGGGTCCAAAATACAATAAATGAAAGTAAAATAAAGTTTAAATGGACCAGGGACCGAAATTGCAAGATTTGGAAACATTATAACCGATTCTCCCCATTGACGCGTGCCGCGTAAGCCAAGGCTTATGCTTACGCGGACCGCGAGAGACTGCCAGATACAGCCAGAAGTGGACAGCTGCAAGTTCAGCCTGTTACACCGCCATTGCATGGTGGTTTTTGATTTCAGGGACTGAGCCAACAGTATTACATGCATAGGGGACACCTGGGATCATCAGAAATCATTTGTAGGCTTGTGTGGAATGATCTTGTGAATTTTGAAATCCTATATAAAACCCTCTTGTTTGCTAGTTCACTTGCATTCTCAAAATTCATTCAAAAACTCACTCTCTGGAGCTTTCTGGACTTCAAGCAAGTTTCCCTCAGCTCCAAATTCGTGTTAAGGACCATTGTAAGCATTCTTAACCTCCTAAGTTCAAGTTTTATTAGTCCAATGACCAAAAGCCAAAGCCATCGTAATTAAGCTTTGACTTAGTGATTAATCACTAATGGTCCAGCCATTATCCGAATTGAAAGTGGCTATGAGTTGGTAATTATGTGGGTAATAAACCCTTTAAAGGGCACCCACTGATTATCATTCTAACTTGGTCAATTGTCGGGTCAAACTTAATATTAAAAAGTCAACAGAAGCTATTTTTGCAATTAAATTCATAATTAACAATGCAGAGGTTGTGGAACCTGTTTAAACACTAATATAACTTGGTAATTAATGTAAGAACATGTCTAGGCATGTTCAACCCAACAATTCTGAGTTTAGGCTCAGTTCGAAACCGAAAGTCGCAAAAGTAGACTTTCGCTTTGACTTTCAGTTCTGACCCGGTTTAGCTTAGTTTAGATATTCCTTAGAGCTCCTTTAGGACCATATTACATATAAGTATAACCCTCTGAGATTATACAATATGGTTCCTTAGTAATCCGATTCATTTGCATGTTTCCGTTAATTGCTTAAATATTGACCATTATGCCCTTTTGTCATTTAAACGAGATTTTTGAAAATGTGAGAGGACAAAAACCTTTATTACTGATTTATAAACATGTCCTAAAAATTTGACATTAGTTTGAGGTATAAATTAGGAGTTATGCTCAATATCGTAAATTAAAGCCTTTTTATTAATTAAACGGCATTTTGGCATAGAACCTAGTTAAACCCAAATTTTGACACCAAACCTTTTACCCACTGATATAATATAATATAATATTTTGGGATTTTTGAAGATTTTTATTAATTTTTAAACTGATCATAACATGGGGTTCTTTCTTTAATTCGGTAATTGACGGTTATACCCTTTTTGCTAATAAAATGAGTTTTACATAACATTTTGATACCAATCCTTTTGCTACTGATTTTATATGATAAATAAAATATTTTGAACTTTATAAACTGATCAAAAACTCAGATTTCTTTATATAACCTGAAAATAGCCTAAAACCGACTTTTTACGCGTTTAAACGCATAGTATAGGTTAAAACTATGTTTAACATTTAAGACCCATTACCTACTAATGTTATAAGTAAATTTTGACACTTTAACAGTAAGTAAAGATTTTGAACTCAGATTTCCAAATTTGACCTTTAAAGCTTGTGTGAAATGACCAAAATGCCCCTACGGTGCATAGTTTGGTTATAAATGATAAATTTCACATATATGCAATACCTTACTGATATGACTTGCAAAAATAAATATTTTTACTGAATGTTTTAGACCAGAACCTCAGATTATTATTTAACCTCTTTTATAATCTTAAAAATGACCAAAATACCCCTACGGGGCTTAAATTGATTTTAAATCCGTTTTGGGCATAATGGAAGATATCCTACTGATATCACAAAATATTTAAGGCATATTAACTTGTGAAACCTGTATATGACTCTTTTGGTTGCTCGTTATGCATTATTCGCGTTCGGTACGGTTTATGTAACTAGTTTGCATAAATTGACCGAAACGGGTCAAACCTTATCATTTTTGCTTCAAAATCTAGAATGTGTTTAGTTTACCCATATTATACAAGTCTTCATACTTGTCGGGTCTAAATCACATTCTAATTCGGTCTTCGCTTAATCTTACGTTTTGAACCGTGTACCTTTCTTTAAAACTAACCGGTCTAAGTTTAAACTTAAGTAAGACCCGTTAGGAATCTAATAGGTTATTAAAACCTTCGTTCCAGATTTAGGAAACCAGTAAAAGATATTTGCACTTGCTGATTGTGTACGGCTGAGATAAATTTGTATATTTTGCTCAGGTAAATACTTTTAACTTATTTTCCGTTATACGGGCTTAGGATACGGTATTATAATAATACCGCTTGGTCGGGTGTGTAGTTATTTAAATCGGATTGTGATTAATATATTTACATAACCCGTTTTAATCTGTTTTGTTTGGTGCAATGCCTTTGGGGGGGGTTAATAACCATGTCCTGGATATCCTCGGCTCATTCATTGAAATGGCCAAGACTTAAGCACGGGGTGTAGGCATACACCTGACAGTTGCGTATGTATAAATGGTATCCCATAATAAGGAGTTTCCTTGTGGGCATTATACCAGTGGTGTGTCAGTTAATCTTGTCCGGCTCTTCTAACAGGCCCTGACGGACGACAAACATATAAATCTGTATACAAGATTATTTTTATAATAATTGTCCCAAGTTATAAAAGATTATTTGTTCCTTGTGCATTTAAATCAATTTCCTTAAATATTTTCAAAAGAGTCGGTTAATTGTATTTACCAGTGTAAACTGACGTATTTTCCAAAAGGTTAAGTGCAGGTACTATGCGAAATAGGCTGGCTACTCCTAGCATCAAATAAAGAGTCTTGCAAGCTTAGATGTTTAAAAATCTGTTGAACAATATTTCCATTGTTTGATCCGACTGTGGATCCTTTTACATTCCGTTTGTAATACTTATGCTACTTTCATTCAGTTTGTAATATATTTTACTTTTAGACTTCCGCTGTGCATTGAACTGTGATTATTTGTCTATGATGATATCAACTACGTCACGATACTCCCCACCGGGCCCACCGGTAATACGTGGAAATATCGAAGTGTGACATTATTAGTGTTTAGATCTCTTTGTTTGGTGTTAATATGTTATTTTCATTATAAGCCTCCCCTCCCATGAAGAGTCAAGGTCTTCATGGGAATCCATGTTGACGAACAGTGGATACTGGTGTAAGAAGGGTTCACCACGAACCCTTAACAGTTCGTAGATAATGGAAGTTAATGAGAGTTAACCACGAACCCTTAACAGTTCGTGGCACATGGAGGGTTCGTGGGGAATGGGAGTTCGTGGTCTATGAGGGTTCGTCTATGATCACCACGTACTCTTGACCCTTCGTGGGTTTCTTAACAGTTCGTGACCCAGTAACACCCTTCGTAGTGTTACTGGGTATCAGGGCCTATATAATGACACACTTGTTCACCATTTCATCGAAGAGAGTCCTGTGAGTTTTGTAACACTGTACTGTGTGTATGTACTGATTCTCTTCATTCAATCAAAGCTTTGTGAATCTTTGAGTACTTGGTGTTTGTTCCATTTTCTTTGGTTTGCATACTTACGTGGATTCCACACTCGTTAGTGTGTTAGTAGACAAGGAAGTAGGTTTAATCTTGATCCTCCAAGTGGACCTACAATTTACAATGAGGTTATTCACACCTCCATGCTTGACTTATATGACACCACATGATACTACATGATGGAACAATAATATAAACTATATACTATATACTATATAATATAAAATATATATTAACCGGATTCTTGATGATAACTGGATTATGGTTATATGTCACGAACATAGGTTATCTTATCTTCATTCTAAACTACTCGGTTTTGATTCTAATGGGCAAATTAGAACCGATGAAATCACTTAAAAACTTAGTGTCAAAATGAGCATTTAGACATGATATACTTTCGTGTATTTATACTTTTATACTTAATTCCGAATCCGAACTCCCTACCAAATCTGAATACTTGCACACCTCTGTTTCCCTAAAGTAGGGTAACTTTGGTGTTCTCAACTCTCAATGCATCGTTCACGTACGCGAGATTTATACGCAAAACCGTGAGTCTACTCGATCCCATTTTCCGTTTTATACACTTTAGGTGCAACATGTACACTTATACAAATCACGAATCACGATTAAACTTGTTTACACACATACTCTATCCGTTAATAACATGATACTTGTATTATTCTTGTAATCGCATGCTATGTTAAACTTGTTTCTATATTCTCATTAACTTTGCAAGCCTACCTTAACAATTATAGAGCTATAGGATTAACGCACTGCCCGTATTCTTGTGATATTGTTAAGTAAACTATTTTACAACCTTGTCGTTTCGGGGACAATGGTATGCACGATTGCGGTACACTTTGGTTTGACGTATAGTTAACACATGCTAGTATGTTAGTAACAATGTATGCAATTTACCATGTTGGATATGATACAACTTTTATTCACTATTATGCTATGTAATTAAACTTGTATACTCGCCAACTTTTGTTGATCTTTATTTTAATACATGTTGTAGGAACTTAGTTGATGATGAATGAAGAAACGATATTTAGGGTGGACTAGATACACACCTAAACTTTAATTTTATCTATTTTACCATATTGTTACGTTACTTGTAATATGTTGTACTTTACGTTTCAAACAATGTAATTTCCCATTTTAGTTTCAATGAAATTTGAATTTTTAAATACCGTCACAAATAGTGTTATGAAGTCACGATTGGTTCCATACTTGGTCACACCGGAACCAAAACGGATAGCTCGATTTATTGGAGGTTTAGCTCCGGAGATTAAAGCAAGTGTGAAAGCATCTAGACCCACCACTTTCAGGTCGGTGGCTGATTTGTCATTATCTCTTACCCTCGATGCGGTCAGGCAGAGATCGCTTAGAAATTCTGAGGAGGGGAAAAGGAAACGTGAGGAGGAGAACTCACGTCGTTCTGATAAGAAACATAGGGGACTCAGACCACAAGAAGAATTCTGGGTCTAACAAGGGTAACCAGCAAACAGATGAGAAGCCTAAATGCAAAACCTGCCAGAAGCATCATTTTGGAAAATGCAGGTTTGAATCAAAGTCACAGACGCAATCAAAGCCGATTGGATGTGGGATCTGCAAGTCCAAAGAACATAAGACTTTGGATTGCAAGAAGTTGAAGGATGCGACCTGTTATGGTTGAGAAAGGGCATATTAAGACGAACTGCCCAAAATATGCAAAGAAACCTGAAGAAGGCAAGAAGACCAATGCTCGGGTCTTTCAAATGAATGCACAAGAAGTGATTCAGAATGACAACGTGATAACAGGTACCTTCCTTATCAATGAAGTTTATGCAAGGGTATTATTTGATTCGGGTGCGGATAAGTCGTTTGTGGATAATAAATTTTGTAAGTTATTAAACCTGCCTGTTAAAACCCTAAGCATAAAGTATGAAGTAGAATTGGCCGATGGTACCATAGAAACTGCTTCAACCTTGTTAGATGGATGTTTTATATCCATTAGGAACCACTCTTTTCCATTGTCTTTGCTTCCTTTGAAACTAGCCGGATTCGACATAGTAATAGGCATGGATTGGTTATCCCATAACCAAGCTCTGATCATTTGTGATAAGAAGCAAGTGGTTATTAAAACTCTTTATGGCGAGCCGTTGACCATTCAGGGAGATACCCAGTATGGGTTGCCTAAGCAAGTGTCTATGCTTAAGGCGTCAAGGTGTTTGAAGAAGGGTTGTGTCATTTACATGGCACAAGTGACTATTGATGAACCAAAGCCCAAGATCAAAGACATCCCTATCATTTCTGAATATCCTGATGTATTCCCTGGAGAACTACCTGGTTTACCTCCAGACAGGCAAGTGGAGTTCAGAATCGACATTATTCCTGGATCGGCACCAGTTGCAAGAGCACCTTACCGGTTGGCACCAACTGAGATGAAAGAGTTGAGAACTCAGTTGGATGATTTGTTGGCAAAAGGATTTATTAGACCTAGCTCATCTCCTTGGGGAGCACCGATTCTGTTTGTGAAGAAAAAGGATGGATCGATGCGTCTATGCATCGACTATCGTGAGCTAAACAAGGTTACAATCAAGAACAGGTATCCGTTGTCCAGGATCGACGATCTGTTCGATCAGGTTCAAGGAACAAGTTACTTCTCCAAGATTGATTTAAGGTCAGGTTACCATCAGCTGAAGGTTAGAGATGAAGATGTGCATAAGACTGCATTCAGAACTCGTTATGGTCACTACGAGTTCTTGGTGATGCCTTTCGGGCTCACTAATGCACCAGCAGCGTTCATGGACCTCATGAATCACGTTTGCAAACCCTACTTGGACAAGTTTGTCATTGTTTTTATTGATGACATCCTTATTTACTCAAAGAATCAAGCCGACCATGAAAAGCACCTTCGATGTATTCTTAAACTTCTTCAGCAAGAGAAGCTCTACGCCAAGTTTTCAAAATGTGAGTTTTGGCTTCGTGAAGTCCAATTTCTTGGACATATGGTTATCGAGCGTGGTATCCAGGTGGATCCCGCTAAGATTGAAGCCATCATGAATTGGCAGGAACCCAAGACTCCTACAGAGATTCGCAGCTTCTTGGGTCTAGCAGGATATTATAGGCGTTTTATTGAAAAATTTTCAAGGATTGTTGCACCGCTGACTTCATTGACTCGAAAGAATATAAAGTTTGATTGGGGTCCTAAGCAACAAGAATCCTTTGATATTCTTAAGCAAAAGTTGTGCAATGCTCCGGTTTTGACATTGCCTGAAGGAATTGAAGAGTTTGTGGTATTCTGCGACGCATCGCACACTGGAATGGGTTGTGTACTCATGCAAAGAGGCAAGGTCATTGCCTATGCTTCCCGACAATTAAAGGTGCACCAGAAGAATTACACCACCCACGATTTGGAATTGGGTGCCGTTGTGTTTGCACTAAAACTTTGGAGGCATTATTTATATGGTACCAAGTGTGTGATCTATTCTGATCATAAAAGCCTTCAACACTTGTTCAATCAGAAGGATCTGAACATGAGACAGCGTCGATGGATGGAGACACTGAACGATTATGATTGTGAAATCCTATATCATCCCGGCAAGGCGAATGTGGTCGCCGATGCCTTGAGCAGGAAGGAAAGAGTTAAGCCCATTAGAATCAATGCCAAGAGCATTGAATTGAAGAACAGCTTGAATGAAAGAATGTTAGCCGCTCAGAAGGAAGTTGTATTAGAAGCTAACTATCCAAATGAAAAGCTGGGCGTAACTGCTGAACAGTTATCATATGGTAAGGATGCAATTCTAAGATTGAATGGACGAATATGGGTTCCAATCTATGGAGGACTTCGAGACGCGATCCTTCTAGAAGCCCATAGTTCCAAGTATTCTGTTCATCCTGGTAGTGATAAGATGTATTAGGATTTAAAGGCAAATTACTGGTGGATAGGTTTGAAGAAATCTATAGCCACATATGTGGCCAAATGTCTGACATGTGCTCAGGTTAAAGCTGAACACCAGAAGCCGTCAGGTTTGCTGCAACAGCCTGAACTTCCCACCTGGAAGTGGGAAATGGTAACTATGGATTTTATCACTAAGTTACCAAAGACAAAGCGAGGAAATGATACTATCTGGGTTATAGACGATATGTTGACTAAGTCAGCCCACTTCTTACCTATTAAGGAAACCCACAGCTCCAACAAGCTAGCTCAGCTGTACGTGGACGAGATTGTATCTCTTCATGGAGTGCCGGTGTCTATTATCTCTGATAGGGATACAAGATACACGTCTCACTTTTGGAAAAGTTTTCAGCAATCCCTAGGTACCTGTCTAAACTTCAGCACTGCTTATCATCCTCAGACGGATGGGCAAAGCGAGCGTACAATTCAAACGCTTGAGGATATGCTACGAGCTTGTGTTATTGATTTAGGAGGAAGTTGGGATGATCATCTTCCGTTGATTGAATTCTCATACAATAATAGCTATCATTCAAGTATTCAAGCAGCGCCTTTTAAGGCATTGTACGGAAGGAAATGCAGAACGCTAGTTTGTTGGGCAGAAGTTGGAGATGTCCAACTATCAGGACCTGATATAGTCCTGGAGACGACAGATAAGATTGTTCAGATTCGAGATCGTCTCAAAGCTGCCAGGGATAGGCAGAAAAGCTACACAGATAAAAGGCGTAATCCTCTGAAATTCGAGGTAGGTGACAAAGTGTTACTTAAGGTATCACCCTGGAAAGGGGTAATGCGTTTTGGCAAGAACGGCAAGTTGAGCCCTAGATACATAGGACCCTTCGAGATCATCGAATGTGTCAGAACTGTAGCTTACAAGCTAAATCTGCCAAAAGAACTCAGTGGAATACATAATGTGTTCCACATCTGCAACCTAAAGAAATGTCTAGCCGATGAGTCGCTAGCAATGTCACACAAGGATGTGCAGATTGATGAAAGTTTGAAGTTTGTTGAAAAACCTTTATCGATCGAGGATCGACAGGTTAAGAAGCTTCAAAAGAAGCATGTGCCGATTGTGAAGGTTAAATGGGATGCCCGTAGAGGTCAAGAATACACATGGGAGGTTGAATCCACAATGAAACAAAAGTACCCTTATTTATTTCAGTAAATCTCGAGGTCGAGATTTCTTTTAAGGGGGTGAGGATGTAACACCTCGTATAATCACGACCAATGTAATAAAGACACGTGTCATGGGCTTAAACGTGTATGGAATTATTTCCGAGGGACTGAAATTGTCAAACAATGTAAATATGTAAGTAAAAGGGTTCCAAAGTGTCAACATGCCATTCGTGTGCCTCTGATTGACCTCATACGATGTTCGTATTCTTTAATGAATAATTTATCGAACATTAGAAGTCGTTTGTGTTTAAAATAAGGATCTTACGAAACTTAGGGGTTAAAAGTGTCAACATGTTAAAAGTAACCTCTGAGTGACCTTTTAACGATCCCAAGAACATTGTAATAATTGTATATTTTGATCTCAAGAATATTAGATATTTATTTTGTGGAGTTTCGAAGAAAACAAGACTTTTCGGGTGATCGTACGAGTAACCGGGAGCTTAACGGAGTTAGTTTATGAACCAAGGTCCTTAAAAGTTAACTATGGGGGTCCAAAATACAATAAATGAAAGTAAAATAAAGTTTAAATGGACCAGGGACCGAAATTGCAAGATTTGGAAACATTATAACCGATTCTCCCCATTGACGCGTGCCGCGTAAGCCAAGGCTTATGCTTACGCGGACCGCGAGAGACTGCCAGATACAGCCAGAAGTGGACAGCTGCAAGTTCAACCTGTTACACCGCCATTGCATGGTGGTTTTCGATTTCAGGGACTGAGCCAACAGTATTACATGCATAGGGGACACCTGGGATCATCAGAAATCATTTGTAGGCTTGTGTGGAATGATCTTGTGAATTTTGAAATCCTATATAAAACCCTCTTGTTTGCTAGTTCACTTGCATTCTCAAAATTCATTCAAAAACTCACTCTCTGGAGCTTTCTGGACTTCAAGCAAGTTTCCCTCAGCTCCAAATTCGTGTTAAGGACCATTGTAAGCATTCTTAACCTCCTAAGTTCAAGTTTTATTAGTCCAATGACCAAAAGCCAAAGCCATCGTAATTAAGCTTTGACTTAGTGATTAATCACTAATGGTCCAGCCATTATCCGAATTGAAAGTGGCTATGAGTTGGTAATTATGTGGGTAATAAACCCTTTAAAGGGCACCCACTGATTATCATTCTAACTTGGTCAATTGTCGGGTCAAACTTAATATTAAAAAGTCAACAGAAGCTATTTTTGCAATTAAATTCATAATTAACAATGCAGAGGTTGTGGAACCTGTTTAAACACTAATATAACTTGGTAATTAATGTAAGAACATGTCTAGGCATGTTCAACCCAACAATTCTGAGTTTAGGCTCAGTTCGGAACCGAAAGTCGCAAAAGTAGACTTTCGCTTTGACTTTCAGTTCTGACCCGGTTTAGCTTAGTTTAGATATTCCTTAGAGCTCCTTTAGGACCATATTACATATAAGTATAACCCTCTGAGATTATACAATATGGTTCCTTAGTAATCCGATTCATTTGCATGTTTCCGTTAATTGCTTAAATATTGACCATTATGCCCTTTTGTCATTTAAACGAGATTTTTGAAAATGTGAGAGGACAAAAACCTTTATTACTGATTTATAAACATGTCCTAAAAATTTGACATTAGTTTGAGGTATAAATTAGGAGTTATGCTCAATATCGTAAATTAAAGCCTTTTTATTAATTAAACGGCATTTTGGCATAGAACCTAGTTAAACCCAAATTTTGACACCAAACCTTTTACCCACTGATATAATATAATATAATATTTTGGGATTTTTGAAGATTTTTATTAATTTTTAAACTGATCATAACATGGGGTTCTTTCTTTAATTCGGTAATTGACGGTTATACCCTTTTTGCTAATAAAATGAGTTTTACATAACATTTTGATACCAATCCTTTTGCTACTGATTTTATATGATAAATAAAATATTTTGAACTTTATAAACTGATCAAAAACTCAGATTTCTTTATATAACCTGAAAATAGCCTAAAACCGACTTTTTACGCGTTTAAACGCATAGTATGGGTTAAAACTATGTTTAACATTTAAGACCCATTACCTACTAATGTTATAAGTAAATTTTGACACTTTAACAGTAAGTAAAGATTTTGAACTCAGATTTCCAAATTTGACCTTTAAAGCTTGTGTGAAATGACCAAAATGCCCCTACGGTGCATAGTTTGGTTATAAATGATAAATTTCACATATATGCAATACCTTACTGATATGACTTGCAAAAATAAATATTTTTACTGAATGTTTTAGACCAGAACCTCAGATTATTATTTAACCTCTTTTATAATCTTAAAAATGACCAAAATACCCCTACGGGGCTTAAATTGATTTTAAATCCGTTTTGGGCATAATGGAAGATATCCTACTGATATCACAAAATATTTAAGGCATATTAACTTGTGAAACCTGTATATGACTCTTTTGGTTGTCCGTTATGCATTATTCGCGTTCGGTACGGTTTATGTAACTAGTTTGCATAAATTGACCGAAACGGGTCAAACCTTATCATTTTTGCTTCAAAATCCAGAATGTGTTTAGTTTACCCATATTATACAAGTCTTCATACTTGTCGGGTCTAAATCACATTCTAATTCGGTCTTCGCTTAATCTTGCGTTTTGAACCGTATACCTTTCTTTAAAACTAACCGGTCTAAGTTTAAACTTAAGTAAGACCCGTTAGGAATCTAATAGGTTATTAAAACCTTCGTTCCAGATTTAGGAAACCAGTAAAAGATATTTGCACTTGCTGATTGTGTACGGCTGAGATAAATTTGTATATTTTGCTCAGGTAAATACTTTTAACTTATTTTCCGTTATACGGGCTTAGGATACGGTATTATAATAATACCGCTTGGTCGGGTGTGTAGTTATTTAAATTGGATTGTGATTAATATATTTACATAACCCGTTTTAATCTGTTTTGTTTGGTGCAATGCCTTTGGGGGGGTTAATAACCATGTCCTGGATATCCTCGGCTCATTCATTGAAATGGCCAAGACTTAAGCACGGGGTGTAGGCATACACCTGACAGTTGCGTATGTATAAATGGTATCCCACAATAAGGAGTTTCCTTGTGGGCATTATACCAGTGGTGTGTCAGTTAATCTTGTCCGGCTCTTCTAACAGGCCCTGACGGACGACAAACATATAAATCTGTATACAAGATTATTTTTATAATAATTGTCCCAAGTTATAAAAGATTATTTGTTCCTTGTGCATTTAAATCAATTTCCTTAAATATTTTCAAAAGAGTCGGTTAATTGTATTTACCAGTGTAAACTGACGTATTTTCCAAAAGGTTAAGTGCAGGTACTATGCGAAATAGGCTGGCTACTCCTAGCATCAAATAAAGAGTCTTGCAAGCTTAGATGTTTAAAAATCTGTTGAACAATATTTCCATTGTTTGATCCGACTGTGGATCCTTTTACATTCCGTTTGTAATACTTATGCTACTTTCATTCAGTTTGTAATATATTTTACTTTTAGACTTCCGCTGTGCATTGAACTGTGATTATTTGTCTATGATGATATCAACTACGTCACGATACTCCCCACCGGGCCCACCGGTAATACGTGGAAATATCGAAGTGTGACATTATTAGTGTTTAGATCTCTTTGTTTGGTGTTAATATGTTATTTTCATTATAAGCCTCCCCTCCCATGAAGAGTCAAGGTCTTCATGGGAATCCATGTTGACGAACAGTGGATACTGGTGTAAGAAGGGTTCACCACGAACCCTTAACAGTTCGTAGATAATGGAAGTTAATGAGAGTTAACCACGAACCCTTAACAGTTCGTGGCACATGGAGGGTTCGTGGGGAATGGGAGTTCGTGGTCTATGAGGGTTCGTCTATGATCACCACGTACTCTTGACCCTTCGTGGGTTTCTTAACAGTTCGTGACCCAGTAACACCCTTCGTAGTGTTACTGGGTATCAGGGCCTATATAATGACACACTTGTTCACCATTTCATCGAAGAGAGTCCTGTGAGTTTTGTAACACTGTACTGTGTGTATGTACTGATTCTCTTCATTCAATCAAAGCTTTGTGAATCTTTGAGTACTTGGTGTTTGTTCCATTTTGTTTGGTTTGCATACTTACGTGGATTCCACACTCGTTAGTGTGTTAGTAGACAAGGAAGTAGGTTTAATCTTGATCCTCCAAGTGGACCTACAATTTACAATGAGGTTATTCACACCTCCATGCTTGACTTATATGACACCACATGATACTACATGATGGAACAATAATATAAACTATATACTATATACTATATAATATAAAATATATATTAACCGGATTCTTGATGATAACTGGATTATGGTTATATGTCACGAACATAGGTTATCTTATCTTCATTCTAAACTACTCGGTTTTGATTCTAATGGGCAAATTAGAACCGATGAAATCACTTAAAAACTTAGTGTCAAAATGAGCATTTAGACATGATATACTTTCGTGTATTTATACTTTTATACTTAATTCCGAATCCGAACTCCCTACCAAATCTGAATACTTGCACACCTCTGTTTCCCTAAAGTAGGGTAACTTTGGTGTTCTCAACTCTCAATGCATCGTTCACGTACGCGAGATTTATACGCAAAACCGTGAGTCTACTCGATCCCATTTTCCGTTTTATACACTTTAGGTGCAACATGTACACTTATACAAATCACGAATCACGATTAAACTTGTTTACACACATACTCTATCCGTTAATAACATGATACTTGTATTATTCTTGTAATCGCATGCTATGTTAAACTTGTTTCTATATTCTCATTAACTTTGCAAGCCTACCTTAACAATTATAGAGCTATAGGATTAACGCACTGCCCGTATTCTTGTGATATTGTTAAGTAAACTATTTTACAACCTTGTCGTTTCGGGGACAATGGTATGCACGATTGCGGTACACTTTGGTTTGACGTATAGTTAACACATGCTAGTATGTTAGTAACAATGTATGCAATTTACCATGTTGGATATGATACAACTTTTATTCACTATTATGCTATGTAATTAAACTTGTATACTCGCCAACTTTTGTTGATCTTTATTTTAATACATGTTGTAGGAACTTAGTTGATGATGAATGAAGAAACGATATTTAGGGTGGACTAGATACACACCTAAACTTTAATTTTATCTATTTTACCATATTGTTACGTTACTTGTAATATGTTGTACTTTACGTTTCAAACAATGTAATTTCCCATTTTAGTTTCAATGAAATTTGAATTTTTAAATACCGTCACAAATAGTGTTATGAAGTCTCTTGCAATCTTGTTTTCGTCTCATTCCGATATTTCCACCATCGGTTGGGATGTGACATTCATCTACAGATACCGAACCAGCAACAATCACTCTGTCGGAACGCTCTGATGAGTACCACACTCCTCAAGAACACCATTCTTCCTTTCAAAATTCCACCAACGACGCCCACCCACCACCACAAACCACATCAGATCTTTACATAATTGTATATATAATTAAAGTAAACAGTTAGATCTGTTTAGTCGACTTTGGGCAGATTTTCGCCTATACGCTTAGCAAACGCGATTTCTTATAGAATGTCGATAGCATGACAAATTAATCAAAGTTCATACTGCAAAAATTTACCATAGTGATCAACCAGAGGCTTCAAATCAAATCCATTAATAAAAAAGGAAACATATAAATTGACCAGTAACTCATCAATAAACAAATTCAAAAAAAAAAAGATCAAATCATATAGAAGTACTACAGTATTTAAGAATTGCAAGAAATCTTATTAAAAAACAAGATGCAATAATTTAATCCAATAATAAGAACAACTGATGCCACATCAAATTCATCCAATAATCCAACGATAATCAGAAACTTCATCAAAATCAAGAACCCATATAAAAGATCATGAAAATCACACAAAATCAAGAACCCATATAATCAATAACTTCCCTCACTCACTTACGCTTCCAATTTCGCAACTGAAACCCTCTACAACTCTTGGAACTCACCAGAGCACTCGGAACGCCGACGACACCCATTTACTTTTATTCGATTGCATACATGTAATTTTAAGTATGCTTTTTATTCGTTAATTGACTCTAAATCAAAGCCCTAATATAATTTGTAGCATCAGTAACAAAGCTTGATTGATTTTACGGAGATAGACACTAGGGTTCTTATTGGATTTTAATTTGGGAATCTAGTTGAATTGTACTTCTGTCCAAACTTTTAAACAACCTTCATAGAGAGAGAGAGAGAGAGAGAGAGAGGGGGGGGAGGGAGGGGTGATTGTTGGTGGTTATATATCATTTATTATATTTAGTGGGGTAGCTGAAATTACTTAATTGCCCATCATGTGAGGAGCATGTGACCATTTATTAACCTGTGTTATGGATGTTGTTAGTCGCAGGGGTCAAAATAGTTAGATAATGAGACGTTGGGGGTACAGATGAGAGAAGTTTCCTTTTGGGGTTAATAGGGTAAAAGTGATATAACCATAGGGGCTAAAATTGTAATTTATTCTATTAGTTATCTTTAGTTAAAAAGATAAGTATTAATAATTAATTAAGTATGAGAGAGATGCGAGAAAACCAAAACGTAAATGCTTCTAGTAAATGACACGTGTCCCTCGATTACATAAACTATAGAAATATAGATAGATATAGATACTACCATTAGTAAAATTAAAAGAAGTAATATATATATATATATAGTTAAGTTATTATTGTTTACATCATCGCTTTTAAAACGTTAAAAAAAGCTTTGATATGTAAAATTAAAAGAAGTAATATATATATATATATATATATATATATATATATATATTAAAGTAGTTTATTTTTGTATGTTTAACCTATTAGTTAATAACAATAACAAGAGGAACAATAATAAAAAAAGATAACAAAAGATCAAAATAAACATAAAAACCAAAAATTATTTTAGTTTTATTAGAGTACAATAAGTAAAAATCGAAGAAGATGGTAAGTTTAACATAACCCTTATATACTAGCTTTGTTATTCTCATGAATTTCTTATCTCAAGTAAAAAAAATATGATAAAAATCCGTCTGTTTGAAATAAGCATTTGGATATAAACATTTAATAGTTAATTATTATTATTATCCATGTCTATATTATACCAAAAAATGTTAAATACAAAGTGATTTTAAGATGATGAGTGTAAGATTTGATGTGGGTCATTGATCACTACTAATCAATGGATGAGATACAATGGTGCATCATGACGTGTACACAACAAACAAATTGTATTATTGTAAGACATAATGTGTTGTAAATTTTATGTAACAATTCGTTTTCTTATTAAAAAAAAAACTTAGCGCATAATATACATATTTTCGAATGTTATAAGCCAAAAAGAAAAACCAAAAAAGGGTCAAGTAGTTTTTCTTAGAATGTTGTAATTTTGTATGTAACAGGTGTAAAACACGTGTTACACAAGTGTGTAACAAATATGTGACAGTAGTATAAAAAAACTATTGTTACATAGTGAAGACACATATATGAGTCCGGACCATCTCTCGAGGGACGGACCAAAACATCACCGGACGAACATTCTGAAGATCTCCATACCTCAACATACCGGAGACGGACAACCCAATAAGTGCGTCCAGACGGATGACGTCATCTCAGTTGACTAGTATAAATACCCATCCAAATACAAGCCAAGTACGATTTCCTGAACCTTCGTCCTACTTTCTCTCTCTATAAAATACTTATCCTCACGCCGGAGGGTGGTCGCAGAGGGGTCCTCCCATCTCTGCGGCAAGCCTAAGGGTTTTCTCTTTTGCAGGGTCAAGTCCTCAATCTCTCTCCAAGGTCTTTGTTCAGATCACAGGCTCCGGCCACTCTGAATTTTGGATCTTCACATAGAAAACTATTGCAACTATATAAGAAAAAAATTATTCAAAGCTTTTTGGGTTTTTTATTCAAAACGTTTGAAAATATGTATATTACATTCCTTAATTTTAATTTTTTGGAAAAAAAAAACGGTTTGTTACATATGTTTTACAAAGGGTTTTCATAGTTTTCACAATTCAAGTAGGTTTTATGCCTATACTTCCTATTATATATATAGGTGAAAGATAAACAAGAAACTCACTCTTAATGAGAAAACCTTATGTACCAAACTTTTTTTTTTTTTTTGAATTTTTAGGGCATGTAATATACATGTTTTCAAGTGTTTTGAACCCAAAAAGAAAAGATAAAAAGAGCTGAACAATTTTTTTAGATAAACAAGTTTTTTCTGCAACAGGTGTGTAACACTAACATTTCTTAACATCTTGTGATCACCTAGTGTAAAAAGACACGTCAGATTGGAAATTAAAAGATCAAGAGTTGAAGACAATGTTGCGGACTGTATATTCGTTACTTGCATGGAAATTTGGAAAATGTATCAAACTTATCATGCTTTAAAATGCCAAGTAATCAAAGTTCATGTGACAATTACTGATATACATACGGACTTCTTATGCCAAACAATCTATGTACATGTCATAGAATATGTTTATCCTTGGCCATAAATCTTACAGAAAAGTATCATATCAAAAGTTCATTGTCATGGCTCTTTTCGAGCATAATGTGAATGGTAAGCTTAATCCCTAACCACACAACTTCGAAAATGGCATTTGCTACCAAATAGGATGTGCCAACCACTATTAGTGTTGAAGGTGGGCTCGGTATTGACATAACTAGCTGGGTTGGTACAAGGTATAATACATAACATTATATATATACACACACATATATATAGAGGCCGGTTATCATACAAATACCCTAATCGTACATTATGTACGCTACATTCTAGGCCGTCAGATCATCTCATTTAAACCGCGTGTTTAAGTATTAAATTAATCAAATTAAAATTAATAAAAAGAAACCGCCAAGGTTAAAATCGTCCAATGCGATATCAAAATCCCTGATAATCTGCACAATAACTCCCCAAACATATCGTAAAACCAAAAATCAACGAAGCAAAGCAAAGCAAACACCTAAGATTCATCCTGCTACTCTTCCCGTTGCGATTCAACTAACATGAGTTTTGAGAAACGAAGCAAAGCAAACGACGACAGACCACAAGCGAAGAAGATGAATCCAGGTATCGATTGACATTTGCGATTTTATAATGGAAATATACAGGACTTTAATGTCAAATGCGATTTTATTTGTTTATTAAGCTTTTATACTGAAACATATAGTTTTAAAGGATTAGGTATTGTTCATAACTTCATTTTTGTTAGGGTTTATGACTAGTACGGTTAATTATTAGGTTTAGCATGATTATCCAGTTTTCTAAAAGATAAACTGATATATGTGCGATATTATATAGGGTTTTGTCAGTGTTTTGTATTACAAATGCGATTTTATAGCTAAAGTTTTGCTTGTAAAAGGTTTTTGTCTTAGCTTAGGTTGAACATGCGAATTGATAAAATCCTCTTGCGATTTCATATGATTAGTTGGTTTTAGGGGATTATGATTAAATTATACATGCGATATTATATAGTGTTTTGATAGGGTTTTGAATTAGAAATGCGATTTTATAGTCATTCATGCGAATTGATAATCATTCATGCGATTTATCACTTATTGACTTAGTGTACATAATTAACTGATAAATGCGATTTTATAAAGGTTTATGACTGATAGAATGCGATTTTGTAGACATAGATTCTGATGATGACTTTGAAGGCCCAATATCAAGACTGATAAAAGTTAACAAAAATAGAAAAAGAAGAATAGTTGAAGAAAGTTCTGAAGAGGATGACTTCGTTAAGCCACTCCCAAAAAAGAAAAAAAGATGACAAGAAGTCTAAAATACAGACAAAAAAACATTAAAAAAAGGTGGAACAGCCTAAAACAGAACATAGAGAATTCTTCAAATACAGCAATGAAGCAATACTGCTGAGATGCCAACCTAACTCATACATGGATACTGTGAAGAGATTTTCAAAAAAACAGGTTGAAGAGGTAAGGAATATGGGATTTGGTGCTATTCTAGATATCAATATCAACCATATTTCGACACGATTGGCATATTGGCTAGCCAGGAACTTTGACGAGAAGTTCGATAAGCTAAACGTGGGAAAACACCAAATAAAAATAACATCGGACACAGTTTATGAGGTATTTGGAATACCAAAGGGGCCAAAGAAGGTTGAGATAATAGCCGATAAGAGAAAAGTTAAAAAGCAAGAAAAAATTGAAAAGGGTAAAGAACCGGGAAATGCTGTCAGGGATACATTCATCAGCCAGTGGGGGGAAAACACCAGAATTACCCATGGCTTAATTGCAAATACAATGGAAAATCAACGAGACGGGGGGAGCCTGTTTAAATTAAATTTCCTTGTGTACTGGATGACCTTCTTTGCAGAGATTACAAAGCCAACACTTGCAAATGATAGATGTTTGCTTGGTGTAGAAGATGTTGAGGAAATACAGAATCTAGATTGGTGCTCATATCTACTCGACACCTTGCGTCGTACACGAGCCGGCTGGAAGAACTATAAAATACAGTTCGTGGGACCTGTTGCCTTTCTTACGGTATACATTACTACATTTTAATAACATATTTCAAATACTAGTTTGTTTTGTTATATAATTAAATGATCTTGCGATTTATACAGCTTCTATACACGCATGAGTACAACAAGAGGCTTAACCTGTTTGAGAAAGCCGTGGAGATACCGGTTATTCGTTATATCACATCTTCGGATATTGATAAACTCGAAGATCATATTTCGGATAACGGACCCATATGGATATCAAGTGAGAGTGAAGAAGAAGAAGAAAATGAAGAAGAAGAAGAAAATGAAGAAGAAAATGAAGAAGAAGAGGGTACTTCAACGGAGGATTATACACTACGACCACCGGTTGACACCACAATAAGCTACAAAAGAAGGACTGCACGTGCAGTACAAAACAAAGAAACCGGGGAAGAGCCAAAAGATAACGAGAACATTGATGATTTCATGGATTTCAGTTTTGAAATCCATGAAATGTCTCAGTTGAACCTTGAGATGGGAGTTGGAACACAAACACAGAAAATGATGGATTATTGCAACACTCCTGTTCAACTTTCACCATCCGTATTCTATGACACAGCCCAGGAACGAGAACTAGAGGCTTCGAGAACCCACAAAAAGGTAAGCACAAAAAAATATTAATTCCACTTAATCCATTTATATTTAACATTTCAATTAATAGTATCTTAACTTGAAAAATATTACAGAACCTGTTGAAAAAAATGAAAGCAAATGTCAAAAAGTACATTAAAATGGTTCAAGATGTTCAAGGGATGAACAACTTAGTTTCAGAAGCAAGAACTAAGTGTTTTTGGGATCCGGAGATTATGGCGGCCTGTAAGCAGTGGGATGAGACGCTTCGGAATAATCCCATTTGTGTGCCGCCTGATTCGGTTCAAGAGCATGAAACTGCACCCTCTCCTGTACATCAAGAGCCTGAAAATCCAACTTCTGAGGTTCATCATGAAGTTACTACAAACGAAGAAGGTAGACAGGATGAAGAAGCTCAAAAAGTAATATCCACTGTTTTGGTACAAATGGCATCAGAAGGTAAAACATGCTAAATCAATATTAACACATGCGAAATTATGTAAAAAATCATTATTTTTTTATGCACATGCGAAACCTAAAAACCACATGCGATTTCTGTAAAAACACTTCAAATTTGATTTCGCACGCGATGTCATGTATACCCTTGCGATTTTGATTCTAGTGTATTAAAATTAAATAATTTGTATCTATAGGTATACTTCAGCCAGATGATGGAGGAGTCACAGACACCCTTATAGCAAACATTCAAACTGTGGAAACGAGTGTATACACTTACAAACCACCTGACAAAGGTAAAAAAACACTTTATATTAAAAAAAAAAAAAAGCACAAATTATTGTATTTCTTAAATTACTCTGGCATGCAGAAAGTGGTGAAAACGAAACTGTTATCGAAGAAACAGTGAACTTGGCAGAATCTACACAAAACATTCAACAAAAAAGTTCAAGAAAAAGTGCCAGAAGTGGAAGCAGTTTCTTTAGCAGAAACCACACAAAAAGACCCTCAACAACCCGATTCGGGAATCGAAGTTGAGAAGGAACCAGAAGTTGAATGCCCCCAGGTAAAGGCTGAGGAATTGCATTCAGTTGAGTTGCTTTTGAGCCTGGGACCCAGCATGGAAGAAAACAAAGAAAAAAAAACAACTAGGGGGAGAAAAAACTCAAAGCCAAAGCAAGTTCCAAAACAAGTTATACCAAAAGGATTAAATGAACTGCTTTATAAGACAATAGAACAAGCCAAAATTCGAGGTGAGAAAAGATGTAAAGTGCTTGGAGACAAATTTTGTTCCCCTTACTGCAACAGAGTGGTAAACATGCACGAAGCACTATTGACTCAAGAATTGAATGTGATTCGGTATACATTTGCTACATTTGCAGACATAGAGTAAGTAAAAATAGTTATATCAACTAACAAACATCTAAAATATATACACACAACAAATACTAATTATTTAATTTATGACTGGCAGAGAAGAATTTTACCGATCAAAAACTGAGGTTGCCACATTCAAAGCTATATTTGAGAGCTTCTACAGGGGTCAATACGTAGCATCGAACGGAATAGATGCATTTGTGGATGTTCTAAACCTTGAAGAAAAGAAGAGGGATAGAAAATCATCACCATACAGACTCTTCTTGTTTAGCACAATGATGGTATGTTTTCATATACATTTTGGCATTTGAAATTATAACAGTAAATGCATAATCAATGATTTCGCACGCTGATTATATCTAAATCGCATGTAATATAGAAGAAAGTTTTCCTGTGAAACAACATTTTCATACTGTTGTAATTTCGCATGTGTTATATATACTATTCGCATGTGAAAAAAAAATCCATTGTTTGCATAACTTTGATTCTAATTACATAACATACAGCCGGATATCTTTTACGACGAGGAGAAATACACAGACAACCAACGACTAAACATATTTGCCTCAAATTTTGAAGACATATTACTGAGATATAAGGTAAAAAAACTTGATTTGGTTGACCTGGTGTTTATTCCGGTACTTCAAGGTGAACACTTCTACGTTTTGTGCTTCCACTTGAAAACCGGCAAAATTGAGCTGATTGACAATTCAGCAGCTCAACAAGAGTTTTAGGAAAGATACAAGGGGCTTCCAGACACACTGGTAATACAAAAACTTTTTCATATAAATGTTATATATTATGTAAAAGCTACTAACACAAATGTTGCTATGTTACAGAGAAGGGTATTGGTTTTATACCTACAAAAGGCTTTAAAACCAACACCAGCTATAGAACAACTTGCAACCTCAGTTATAGAAAGAAAAGAGATGGATTGGAGGACGAAGAATAACGGTGTAGATTGTGGAGTGTTTACGATGCGTCACATGGAAACGTACAAAGGAGACACAATACCATGGGTGACTGGATTTGTGAAAGAAGATGAAGTAAACAACAGACAAAAATCACAACTTCATCTCCTAAGACACAGATATCTCAGTAAAATCATTCTATCTGAACACAATATCCATCGTCAACACATAATTAAAAGGGCAAATGCTTTCGATAAAAGGTCAGACAAAGAAAGGTATATGAAAGATTTGGATACTATAATCCCAGAAAGGATGAGTAATTTTTTTGGAAAGCCAAAGTGAACTTGTTTAATGTTGAATTTATGTTAAATATTTAAACTTGTTAGTGTTTTTAATTTCGCATATATTAGTGTTTTTAATTTCGCATTAGTGTTTTTAATTTCGCATATGTTATGTTTAAAATCGCAAGTTTGACAATGAATTATTAAAATTTGCAATAAATAGGTGAATATAAAGATGCAAAATATAAAATCCATTCCTTAACAAAACATGGGAATTTATTGAAAAATGCAACAAAATTAAGAAAAAGTTCATTCAAAAGATGAAAGAAACTCCATTTTCATCTTCATCGAGCATCTTAAGACAGTTATTGCATCAGCCAACTCTTTCAACTGTTTCTCATCCCTCTCACCCAAATCCACCATAAACATAACAGCAATTTCTTTAAGACTACTCACTTGCATCTGAGATAGCAAGTTCAAAATTTCTTGTCTTCTCTTCATGTTTTCTGTTACACGAGAAATGTTGGCCTCCAACATCTCTTGACATGATCGATCCTCTTGAATTTGTTGCTGAATCCTTTTCCTCAAAGCCTGCTTGATACTTGGTTCAGAAGAAGAGGGTGTTGGTACATCTGTCATTTTTAATAGGATGTTTGAAATAGTGATAAAAATATAAAATATATAATAAAAGAAAAATTATTGATATGAATTATTGAAATCAATTATTGAACTGAATTATTTGATTTCAATTATTGAACTGAATTATGAAACACACTGTGCGAAAATAAAAATAATTATTATTAAAGCTTGCGAAATTAAAAGCTATATTTGATAAATACTTTCAGGTTTGCGAAATCTCCAACTTAAGCATGCGAAATTAAATATTAAACTTCATTGTGTGCGAAAATGTCTAATTTAAAACATGCGAAATTATACAAAGGATCCATCCTTAACTACATTGACTATGTTAAACCAACACATGCAATATATCAAAAAACACAAAACACATGCGATATGGTAACCCAACAAATAAAACAAGAAACAACTTATCTTCAACCCTCATCACAAAATAATAAAATGAAAAAAGCTCCAAATCAAATAAAACCCAAAACTCAACCTAATAAAACTATTGACGAATCCAGGTTCGGTCAGGAATCAATCAAAAAACCTACAAATCGAATGGATACGAACAACAATTAAATGGGACGGTTACGAAACGAACTCCATATCTGCTTCCTATATGACGGAATTCCCTGATTAGCCCTCAGATGTTCGAATAGAATGTCTGATATACCCTTATTTAATTAAATTGAATCAGGACACGTGTATGGCTGTGGGTAGCGCGTACATAATGTACGATAAGGAGATTTGTACCATACTCTTTACCTATATATATATAATGCATAATACAAGGGCATTTTAAAATACCCAAAAGTTAAAAAAAATTGTTTCAATGCATAAGGTGCAACCTAAAATAAGTGTAAATTAGTCTTTTAAACACTAATTACACTTTAATCCCCTCATCTTAATTACACTTTAATCTCTCATTTTTAACAAAATTATAGATAACTAGATCCCTTATAAAAAACTAACTAGTCTCGTGATTTTTAAACTTTCATAACTATTTTGTACGTTAATATTTCTTTTAAAAAATACATCAAAAAACAAGTATTTTATTCTTTTAAATTTGAGTATAGTATTGCTATAGTTTTTTAATTATAAAAAGTTGATATGTTACGTGATTAAGCAAGAACTGAATCGATAACAGAAAACAGACGAAACCAAACCGAAATCAAGGAAAACTGAATTAACTGAAAATTAATTAACCGAAACATGAATTAATCAAAACCGATTGTCGATTATTTTTGTACCAACGTTTAACCAAAATTAACCAAACCGAACCGAACCATTCATATTTTCATATATTTCAAGCGTTTATACCTTCAGTTCATGTATTTCATACATATACCTCCATTTTATGTATTTATACTTTCATTTCATGTATTTATACATCCTTTTTATGTATTTAGACTTCCATTTCATTTATTTATTTATACATCCATCTCATTCATTTATACCTTGATGACATGTATTTCTAAGAAAAAGTTTTAGCCTAGGTTTAGTTTTGGCTATTAATCGAAATTAAACGAATCAAACCAAAAACCATTAATATTACCGAATAAACCAAACCAGTTAACTGAAAACCACTTGGTTAATAAAATAGACTAATCGATAACTTCGGTTTTGATTGAGGATAATAATCAAACCAACCGAACAATGCACACCTGGTACTGTCTGCGTTTCACGTCGCGTCACGTGAGCACCATTCGAGTATATTAAAAAGCAACTTGATTTCTCTCACTATTCATTTTAGCTAACTAAAGTGTGTCATGTGGCAACCTTTTATTTATTTATTTTTATAAAGTCTTTTGTATATAACTAGATGGAAGCCCCCGGCCGCGATGCGGATCGGGGCTTAGAATTTAAGACGTAATATATATGAATAAAGCATAAACGCTAAGTTCAAAATGTTCATAAAGTGTTATTTGGCAGTACAACGTTTATACACATAAACAAACTCCAAAATTGATTACATTTCGAATACACCACCTATATTATATATGACAAATGAAAAAATAGGAAAAAATACAGGCCATATGTGTATAAATAGGTGAAGAACATCGCCATAATGTGTCGCTTTCTTATCATCCTTCATCAAAAAAATCCAAATTACATCGAAATATGCAACTTATTTGGAAAAAAATAAAGGATCTAAAAGTTATGCTAACTAAATAGACTAATCCAATAGCAAAGTGACCAAGAATACATGATGATCAAATAACCAGTATCTTAAAGAGGTGTTTGGATACACAGTCAAATTATCATGACTTCAAGTTGCCATTATCAACTTTAAAGCCTTTGACAAAAACTTAGTATTATGACAACTCTGTGGTCATTTATTGATAACATTGAAAAGCATGTAACTATGAAAACTAAGCATCAAAATAAATGAAAAATCATATAACCCACCCTAACTAAAGCACCTTCTTCTAGTTTTTTTCAAACAAATCACTTAAAATGCACATCCAAGCACCCTCACAAAGGAGTCATGTATTCTTTACAATGATCATAATAATGACACCAAAGAATATTAGAACGTGTTCAGACTGCTTGATCCAAAACATGAAGATGTCATGATGATGGCTTTTATATAATTAAATCTAGTGATCACTAAGAATTTTCTTAAGAACAATTTTGTGCTGGATATTAGGAATTCTAGTGAGAATATAATGACTATGAGTAATCCCCAAATTGTTGTTTAATATGTCCTTATGGTGGACCAATATTGTTCCATCTAGGAAACTAACTCCCTAAATCACTTCTCTATGATCCCTCCTGAGATCCTAAATTGCATAAATTATAGCATAAGATTACCAATCCAAAATATACTGGTATAACATAGCATACAAGTTCTGACTATGCAAATAGTGAAGGCCATTTAAACTTCATCAAGCATCAAACATTATATGCAAACAAATTTCGTTCATATCAACTTGTAAATAAATCAACCAAACAACATACCTCATGACCAATAATGGTGGCAATCTCTTCATCAGTTCTAAAATGCTCCAACAACCCGGTAAACACCACAATCTTCCCACCAGGCAAACAAAACGCATTGACAACATGATCATTGACCACCAAAACCTCCCACTTCAGCCCTTCCAAATGCGCAGTAGCCGACTTCACCCCTTTGTCCTTCCCCTTTTTCCTGCTTTCATCCACCCACATATCATTAAGCACCTCATCTTTCCCCTCCCAGTTATCCCCAGCCGTCTCCTCTGTCATCACCATTAACATCTCATTCCCTTGTGCATTTCACGTCGAAAATAACATTAGATCAGATCAAGAAGTTCAGTTAACTATTGTCTAATTAAATATGCAACCATAAACTACGTTCGATTCAAATATGTGAAAGCCAAAATGAAGAAGATGGTAAAGATCACTGAATACGCCTATCAAAAGCGGATGAAAGGGTCTCGATATGCGTATATTAGGAACATGTATGTCACACTTCTCCGACACCTACTGTTCCGGTAGCCTGACATAAATTCCACTGCCGGGAGCAATTACCAGTTCATGTAGTAGCTATAAAAATCAAGGAAACCACAAACTTGCATAAACCTAATGAAACAAATAATCAAACCTAAAAAATCGAATAGCAATCAGAAAAAATAAAGCAAAGTTTCAGCAAAACGAACCAGAAAACAGTCGGAAATAAAAAATCAGACAATGTTTGCATCATCGTCGGCTTAGCACCTGGCGGTAGAGATTACAAACAATGGGTATTGTCGCCGTGAAAGTGAGGGTTCGCAGAGGGTTGTCTCTCTGCTTCCTGGTGAGACGTTTGTGAGACTGGGTGATTGTGTGGATATAGAGGTAAAGATTAACAGGAGGGTTCAAAACCTGAAAACTAGACAAGGTAATCAACAATCGCGCCTATAGCCTCTTGCCACCGTGTGTGCGCCACCGCACCATCTAGGGCCACCGGAACCCTAGCAACCACATCTGCAAACATCACGACCACCATTCCGTCACCACCATGAGATTCCTTACTCTTGGTTCAGTTGATTGAGGCCTACCACGCGCCGGAGCTCGGCCAATCGCCGGAGACGCACCAACTCCGTTTAGTTCTCTCTCGCCTATTTCTCTCTCTCTCCCGTGTCTCTCTCTAAGCTGAAAGAAAATGACTTGCAATTGTGTTATGAATACATGGAAGGTACTTGTAAATAATGCTTTTGTACCATCATTGTATGCATAAAACACCAAAAAAGCACAACTTACAACACCCATAAGCATAGAAATGTTGTAAATTAGATTGTTATATAATTTTAAACTCTTGAACTTTGTTAATATACATTTTAGTCCCTCTACTTTAATACAGTTTTCTTCTTACTAGTTAACTTTATTCATAACATAAGGAGTCCGTCTAATTAACTTTGGTAATATACATAATATGGTTGAACGTAAACACTACACCTGTACAATCTACGTAGCATGTAGCCAAATCTTGTGGCCTAGGATCTGATCCTTGTATTGCTAACTAGTTTTTGCCCCGCCTGCGTTGCAGGTCAATAAGACGAATATTTCTCTCTCGTAACATGTATGTCTGTACAGAGGGCAAAATCGTAATTATATTTTGAACTGGAGCGAAATTATAAATTTAAACTGAGAGCAAAATCATAATTTTGAGCTAGGGGGAAAACAAAATTTTATTTTGAACTGTGGGCAAAAACGTAATTTTGAGCTGAGGGCAGAATCGTAATTTTGAGCTAGAGGAAAAAACAACATTTTATTTTGAACCGGGGGCAAAAACGTAATTTTAAACGGAGGGCGAAACCGTAACTTTAAACTGGGAACAAAATTAAAAATGAGTTTTTGAACCGAGGGCAAAAGTGTAGTTTTGAGCTAGGGCCAAAATTATAATTTTATTTTGAGCTGGAGGCAAAAACGTAATTTTAAACGAAGGACGAAAGCGTAATTTTAAACTAGGAATAAAATTAAATTAAAAAATGGGTTGGTCCAATAGGGAAGTGCCAGGCAAGCTGCCTGGCACTATTCCCTCAACTTAAAAATACTTGAACTGTGGGCAAAAACGTAATTTTGAGCTGAGGACAGAATCGTAAGTTTGAGCTAAAGGAAAAAACAACATTTTATTTTGAACTGGGAACAAAAACGTAATTTTAAACGGAGGGCGAAACCGTAATTTTAAACTGGGAACAAAATTAAAAATGAGTTTTTGACCCGATGGCAAAAGCGTAATTTTGAGCTAGGGGCAAAATTATAATTTTTTTGGAGCTGGGGCAAAAACGTAATTTAAAACAAAGGACGAAAGCGTAATTTTAAACTGGGAAAAAAGTAAATTAAAAATGTGTTGGTCCAATAGGGAAGAGTCAGGCAAGCTGCCTGACACTATTCCCTCAAGTTAAAACAAAATTTTATTTTGAACTTGGGGGAAAACGTAATTTTAAACGGAGGGCGAAACCGTAATTTTAAAATGGGAACAAAATAAAAAATGAGTTTTTGAACCGAGGGATAATTTTGAGCTAGGGGCAAAAGTATAATTTTATTTTGAGATGAGGGTAAAAACGTAATTATAAACGAAGGACGAAAGCGTAATTTTAAAATGGGATTAAAATTAAATTAAAAATAAGTTGGTTCAATAGGGAAGTGTCAGACAAGCTGTCTGGCACTATTCCGTCAACTACTAAATGTATATGTAGTAAATGGGTTGATGGTTAATTTGATTAAGCCTACAGACAAATTAAAATCCACCAGAAAAGAAAAGATTGTTAGTGGGCCTTTTAATTCACAAGATGTACATCGTCTAAAAATGGTGGTGGGCCAGCACACTAGTAAAGATAAAGAGAAAAATAATCATGGGCCTATAATAGCACTAAGCCCAACAAGGTATTACAATCAACAGAAAGGCCCGGAAGGAAATTTCATGTACAACAAGGCATTAAAAAACACGATGGACTTTGTTACCACTCAAATCAACTTCTGTACAATTCCTTTCACAAAATAAAATGAAGTTCAAAAGGAATCATTATTCAATCCTCATTTCTCAGTCATATTTTGTGAGATGAAAAAAAAAGTAACAAAAATAAATAAATATTATTAACTAGAGATCAAGATGAAGATTAAAACTACTTAAATGTAGAAGTTGTTAAAAAAGGATTAGGATCAAATACAAAGAATCTTAATTGTAAGAAGTGTAAGAAGGATTTATAGAGTGACAAGTGTCCAATAACCTAAAAAACCCGCTACACAAAAAAACCCACTAAAAAAAAATAATAATTTTTTTTTTTTTTGCCGAGGGGGTGGGGTTTAGGTTTTTGGGTGGTGGTGGGGGTGGGGGTTTAGTTTTTTTTATATTTTTTTTTAGGTTTTTTTTTTGGGGGGGGGGGGGTTAGGTTTTTGGGTGGTGGTGGTGGTGGGTGTTTAGGTTTTTGGTGGTGATGTAGTGGGTTTAGTTTTAGGTTATTGGACACTTGTCACTCTATAAATCCTTCTTACACTTCTTACAATTAGAAGTCTTTGTAGAATAACTTGACCCGTTAAAAAATCAATTAAAATTTTAAAATAAAGATGATTTTAACTAAATTATAATAGAGATCATGATGAAAAGGTCAAATGTAATAACCCTCCAAAATGTCACTCCAAAGTTAACAAAACACAAAACCATTGTAATTTTCACTAGTAGCCAGGTACCATAACACTCAGAATCTGAAACTTGCAATCTCTTCATCACCATCATCATCTATTGCACCTTCATCATCATCATAATCATCACTCAACGTTTCATCTTCTTCCTCTTCATCTTCCTCCATCTCGCTTGTACTACCTTTATCGTTGCCTTTTAAACCAGTACTCAACACAACGGTTCCGCCCCCTGATTTCTCCATATCCTTTCTCAATTTCTCCATGTTTTCTTTCCTGCGTTCTTCCTCTAAGCGTTCCTTCTCTTCCCGTCTTTTGTCCAGATCAGCTCTACCAATAATCCAAATAAAGTGTGTTTATTATACAACAAAAATAAGCATTCTTTTGATCTAACTATTTAAGTTGATTCAAAATCCAACAGCAGTGTTAAGTAACTAGAAATTTAAAATGCAAATTGTACTCAGATTTCATGATTTCTAATTCTTTTTAGCTTCTTCAACTCTTGCAATGGCTTGAAAACAGTGTTGTTCTTTGCATTTGTTGACTGTTTTAAAAGTAACTCAAATCAAATCAAAGCGTTCATGATCAAATTACAACAGTTGGAGATGTGAACGTTAAGAAGATTATCCGATTGCTGCTGCGAAAGCCATGACTTCATATTATTCTTTGAGCCAAAGAATCAAGCACTATTTGTTGTTACGAGCGAGCATAGCGCCCGCTATAGCGTTTAGCGTGGTGATACGGCAACAGGTCGCAATCTGACTTTTTTGCGCCTCTATAGTGGGATTATAGGTTTTTTATATTTTAATATAAATAACGATAAAAAATATCTATATAATAGTGAAATTTTAGTTTTTTTTTTAAATATACATATAAAAACAGCATATTTTGATAAAATATACATATAAAATATTTTCAAAATTTTCTTCTGGTGTATTGCTAAACATCAACATTTCATCACTATCGCTATGTAGCGTATAGGCAGCAAACCTAGGATCTCTACTAAAAAAATCCTCAAGCGCTTACCACTACGCTACAATATTAGGAAGCATATAAAATTGTTTTTACCGCAAACATTCATATAGATTACAGATAAAAGTAAGTGGTGTGTGTGTGTGTGAAACAGATAACAAAGAGAGTTTGAAAATACTTGTAAGTTTCCATGTACTCATCTGCACTTGCTTGAATAGCTTTAAAGAAAGCATCCATCCCAGAACCAGATACCGCCGAAACTCCAACGGCCCGTAAATTCTTATAGAACTCCTCGAGTGCAAGAGAAAGACTTCGAGTCAAAGTCGATGGGTACGAGTTGTCAGATTCTAGCGCGGCATGAAACACCTCAAAATCTTCCATCCACTTTTCATTTATCACAACAAAAAAGCGTTTAATCTTTCAATAAAAAAAGAAACTAAAAAGATAATTTCAAAAGTGTATTTCACCTCCAAAGCAAACTGGTGCTGAATGACATCTGTCTTGTTGAAAACGACAACCATGGGCAAACGGGTCTTATACAGGATGCTACAAGCGTAAAGCATGTTGCTCATAAACGTATTCGGACTCTCTGCACGCGGTGTATCAACAACATACGCGATCACAGTCGGAAAAGTCGAAGCAAACGCCTCAGTAATAATTGCTCCGGATGCAGACCAAGTGAATATCTCAATCTGACCAGGGGTATCCACAAGAACGTAATCAAGTTCATCTGCTCGCCTCTCAATTACATTTACCACCTAACATCACAACACTACGGTTAAAAAATAAATCAAACAAAAAAATGCATAATACGCCGATACACGATTGTTTACATCGTCAAATTTTGTGGCAAACAAGTTGAGTGAAGTCAAGATTCCTCCGTTGGGTCCAAGATTAAACTGTTTCATGACTTCTTTGTAACGAACAGTGTCTCGTATGTCGATATTGGCCCCAAATGGAAGAGTCATGACAGCTGGATCAAGGTTCAGTACGTAACCCCTTGTGTTGGAAGCTTGTGTATGACAAACAGTTCGATGAAGGAATGTCGTTTTCCCACTTCCTGCATAATATAAAGACATGGATTAAACAAGAAAGTTGGGAAAAAAGCTCGAAAATTGAGTTCAAAGGGTCAGGTAACATGATACCTGCCATTCCTACGACAATGATGATAACGGGTTTCTTCTTGAAACCCGAAGAGGAAGATTTATCTATTTGCAGGTTCTCCATGGACATCGTAATATCATCTTTCACTTCACCGGTTGACTAGTAACGTGTTAAAAAACGGTAAGCGTAAAAAAGTTCAAAAAAATATATCGAAAAGTAAATAAAAAAGATGGGCCGAGTCTTTTACTTTGACTCCAGGTGAACTGTTTGGCATAGATGATGCAGCTTCTTCTGATGCTTTAACATTTGACTCTGAATCGATTTCCATCTATAATAGTAAAAGGTGTGAGCTTTTTGGTCCCAAAATACGATGGGAGCGCAGCACATACGATCAAATAAGCTTTATTTACAACCAGAAACTGCGCTGTTTTACGCGTCAACCTTTTTATCAAGTAGACCTTTCATTATTTCTTCATACACCTTCGTTTTTTTTACGTATAAGCCTCCTACATACACTATTTGTGACCCGGAACTACATGAGACGCCTTTTTGACCCGTTGCACCTTGGTTTATTATAGGGCTGGTTATCGGGTCGGAACTGGACCGAAAGGCATAAAAACAAGAACCTGAACTGGACCGAAAGAAGGTCGGTTTGTTATGTGTCTCATGGAATTCGGTTCAGGGTCAGAACTGTTTTATAAACATATATACAACGATGCAAACTAAACCTAATGATGATCGATTAAGGAGGGTATGTACCATTTACATAAACATATATAACTATGGGTTCACCTTTTTCGGTGGTTAGATTTCTCACAGCAAACGTTAGCATTTTCGGGTCAGGGAACATAATAGAATCATAGTCACATAATTCTTCGCTGGTCATGGCACGATTTTCGTTTTGGTTCGTCCGATCCAATTCGCGGTACGACCATAATGGCAACAATTCAAATGTAATAGAGAAGAAATGGTGGCTAATCGAAGCTTACCTGCTTGCTGGCTGGCTGATTGAACCTTACCCTGCTGAATCGTAAAATGAAAGAAGATGGAGGAGGAGCGAACAGGGAGATAGACAAGAGGAGGACGCCTGCTTGCTTTAGTTTAGGGTTGTTTTAATTTTATTTTTAATTTTATTTTAACTATATATATCTGTATCTATCTATCTACTTATCTATAAAAGGAAAGTAATGCTGACCTAAGAAAAGCTTAGGTGTCATCCTCTCAGCTATGCCAACTAGGATTTTCATACTTCATTATTTTTTTTTTTTTGAAAGATCTATCTACTTCATTATTACATCATAAATCATAAATCACTTTAAAACTTTGCCCTTTTCATTTGAATTTCAAATTAGAAAATGAGCTTCATTATTACATCCTCCAAACTCTGACATTTCAAATTCACATACGACTTTCACTCTCTATATCCTCTCTCTCTCTCTGCAAATTAGGGCTTTTTTCTTCACAAATCCTTTGCAACCAAACGATGGATCGCGATGCTACTGTCGAGATCAACGCTCCTCACTCCATGGGAACAACAATCATCAGAGTATTGTGATGATTCACTTGCAACAAACAACTACAGTTTGGTCTTGAAAGTAACGCCAACAGATTCACTTGCAATGAGTTGAAATCGATGCATTTCTACTTCACAATCTGATATGATTCTGTTTATACACCTCCAGAGCTCAATTTCGGTAAAGTTTTTCTACATTTTTGATTTCGTATGCTTCAGTGTTCTATGATTGAGCTCGTACGGATGTTGATTATTCTTGAACGATGAAATGAAGTATTGTGTTGTTGATTCTTTATGTGTTTTTAGGTTACTTATGATCGAATGGGTTAGTTAGGGCTTGTAGTTTCTGTGGTTTTAGGTTTGGATCTTGAAATTAGGGCTGATTAATGTTTTTTTTATTTTTTTTTATTTTAGGAGTTAGGTGTTGAAAGTGAAATGTTGCTTTTAGTAGATTTTGATCTTATTTTAAGTGTCAGCAGTATATATAAACACTTTTGTTTCCTGTTTATTTCTTGAAAGTTACATTCATTGAATTATATAATGAGAGATGTGACATTGATGCAAATGACTTCATTTATTACATATATGCAAATGACTTCAAGTTTGTATATAAAAACTGAAGCAAATTGAATGTTGGTATAAAATGATTTTAAATTCTGAATGTTGGTATATAAAAGCTGAAGCAAATTGAAGGGGCTCTCTATGTTTGGGAAAGTTGGGTTGGTGATATGTTCTCATGTATATTCATGTGTAGGTACATGGAAGAGACTAGCCATACTTCTTTAAACAACGGCTGAGCTTCATGTAACGTAGGACCTATGAGAACTTACTTCGTGTAGTTTACACTTCTCTTTTCAGTTTATTATTATTGCTGTAAATATCTTAGATTTGAAAAGGATCTTGTATGTTGTTTAGATGAAATAGTTTAGTAAGTAATTCATCTCTCACAAAAGAATTCACCTGATTCATGTCTGCAGGATAATGATCGATGAGTTTCTTAATTGATATCTGTAAAGTTTCTCTCCGCAACTCGATATCGATATCCGTTCAAACAGATTCTTTAAGACTTCTCTTTAGTTATTCACTGACTTGGATGGTATGATCTTTAATCAAACTTGAACTGATAAGTTTCTTTATTTTTAATGAATCAATCATGGTTTTCTAACGAGTAACCATGGAATGCAGTTTCACATAACTTAAAAGGGATGGGACAATAAAATTTGTTACTAAAGATCATAAAGGGAAAAATTGGTCTGGTGTAAGACAAATGTCGGATTCTGAAATGCTAAAGACCAATTCAACTGCCCTTTTAGTAGTATGTTTCGCTGGGTATGCTCAAGATGCTTGAAAGTTATCATAATTGCACATGACTCTCGATGAATAGTACTACATGTAAAACTTTTAAACCATCTTTTTATCATGATGATTTTGATTGCAAATGGTTTTTAACTATCTATAAATATTTGTTTCAGGTGCAGTGGATGGATAATGAACGAAATTGGCTTTCATGGTTTTAATCCTTCTCTTTTTGCATTTAATTTATTATCTTTCAGTGAGCTATCGATCTTTTTGTTTCTGTATACTTTTTGTTGTTGCTTTTTGTAAGGAAAATACAAATAGGATGCATGGTGAAGGTATACAACAATGGAGATGTTTGTAAGGGTAATTTTTCCAAAGAATGTGCATGGTGAAGGTATACACCCTTTTAGCTTAATCTTTTGATTTTACCTATGTGGTCCAGTTGAGATATAAAAGATAATCCAAATTGACATGTTGATAAGTAGCTTATTTTGGTGAGTTTGTTGCTACCTTTTGTGAGCAGACCCACGGCCGGAAGCAATGGTATGAGGAGACATCTCATGACTTTGAATTCTCAAATGGTAATTTTACTTTTACATTGCAAAGTAGTTTTGGTGTTGTACATATCACTTCACATTTTAATTATAAAAATAACATCATTGCCTATTTAACTCTGAACATTGTGTTAAATATATAGATTCTTTGCAATTTTGGCTTACTCACGAGACGTCTTTTATGCGAGCACACACCAGTTTTGGACTCGAATCTCTATATTTGTGTCAAGGACTTTACCAAACGTTGATGGTTCATAACAACCTGTAATGCAAGCTTCGATCATGCAGAGATGTTTCTGCCGTAGTTTTTTAGGTATGTTAGCAAGTCTAAACACACAAGTTCGTGAAACGGATTAATAAAAGTGAGACCTCTTTTTGCTGATGTTTTTAGTTTTTTACTTTCAGTTTTTTTTCTTCATCGCGAAACATAGATGGTTCTATTGTTGTTGACAAAAAACTGTGTGGAGCTGGAGCTGTTGATACAGAAGTCGTGACAGGTACTCATCTGGTCACATAATCATCTAGACAAAGCCACAAAGGGCAATTTCTTAGGTAAGAAGTGTTTACTTAAAAATAGGCATTTTGTATGGATAAAGTGCATATTCTTAATCCATAAACCCCTAACTCTTTTTTTTCTATAAATCATAGAATCATTTTAGATAGTATCAATTTTGTAATCATACTTGATACTTGACATACTGATTGTTTATATTAACATAAAGAATTGCCCAAAAAGTGTATATACCAGGGTATTTTGATATAACATACATATAAATTTTTCAAAAACAAATTTTACAGTGTAATCGTATTTATAAAAAAGCACACGCTATTTATCGCTATTTGCTATGTAGCATATAAGTATGAGTCTATGGTCCTCATCCCCATCCCTATAATCAAACACTGGATGAAAAGATATAAACGGCTGCATGTTAATATTAATAATCAAACATTGTCTTTAAGATGTAGTAATATTACCCTTTAAAATACGATCGTTACCTTTTTGTATATTTTGTTTTTGCAAATTAATTTTTATTTCTAAGATTTTTTATATTTTGTAAAATTAGTGTATATCTGAATTAGAGCAGTTAAGCCAGCAAAGATTTGGATGAAACACAGGAAAATGTTAATGGATTTGTATAATTAGGGCATGAAAAAGTAATATCTATAGAGAAAATGGTACCAAACAACAACTGGTGTAAGGGTTTCGATGACCTTCAATCGTCGATGATTTACAAACCCAATGCGACTGATTAAATATTTAGTTTTCAACATATGGGCTTGGGCTTTTGGGATAGTTTTAATAAACAGGTCTTGGGCTTGGACCAGATTTAATAAACAAGGCTTTGGCTTGGACCAGATTTATAAACAAATAATATTTGTCTTAGTAAAAATGAATGCAAAGTGCAATTTTCTTTTTATTTCAAGATGAGGCTATGATGATTTTGTAGATGTGAGTAAAAATTGAATGAAGATAGCATCATGGCATGGCAAGTTTGTAGGATGGCAGTTGTTCATCCAAAAACTCCATCAGAATCTATTCTGTCATCAAGTACACTATTCACAGATTCTGATAAACGGTTAGAAGTGGCTGTTAAACAGTTGAGCCGAACAGGATTACAGGTAAGTTTTGTTCAATTATGCTTGACTTTTGGTCTTTTGACTTTTATATGTCAACTGTAATACTTTAATTTAAAAATGGTTTTTGAAAGTTCTGGTTCTTGATAAAATTATGTTCCAAATTATGTTGAATTATAATTCAATGTTATTTTGGAACTAAAGATGAAATGACATGTGAGTAGATTCTGGATTTGGCTTTATTGGAAGAACCGAGACGAGAGGGTTTTTGAACTAAAGTATACGGATACAACCATGTATACTACAACTCTGAAGTGTGCAGCCGAACAAATGCAAATATCAAAATCAATGATGTTCCTATCAGAATAAATGGAAACCACTTTTGATCGAATTCTGGTTTGATTCGGTGATCAAAGAACGCTAAGGAAATGGCATGTAAGTAAAACATGTTTTACATTTGGTAAATAATTGTGTTATTGAAATACACACTAGATACATAGCTTTCAATATATCCTTCATAGATTTTTTTGAAGTAAAGGCTTTAGTGTTTCATTTTTCAGTTTCGTTGATTTCGATCGTTATTAAACCTACACGTGTGGTTAATCAGCTGACAAGTTGGGAATGACAGAATCCGTAGGGGGGTTTTTCGTACTTCCGTTAGATTTACAAATAAACGTTCGAGTCAATTCGACTAAGATTTAATATGATCAATAAGATTGTGAAAGACCAAAACTGATATGAACATACATAGCATGTGAAACACCCAAAATATTATAACTCAATCTGTGGAAGACTTAAATTATTTATCTAATCTTTTTCAATATCAAGAATACCAACTGAAACTATACTAAACATTGAATAGTGATTTTTAATATCAAGAACACCAACTGAAACTTACAAGAACAACAACTGAAACTTACAAAATCTTTATACCAACTGAAACTTACAAAATCTTTATACAATATTAAGAACACCAACTAAATCTTACAAAATCTTTATACAAAAAGTGATAAACAGTGAGTTTTAACATAGCCCTAATTTATCAAATATTACATACATATACTACAATTTAAATTTGTTAAACACAAAAAATCTAAATTTCATCAACAAAACATGTTTACAACCTATACCTAAACAACGTCAATGTCAAGAACAGTTATAATCCTCCGATTAAGTATCACAAATAGACAAAATCTTTAGAATTTACATGTGAAACACCCAAAATATTATAAGTCAATATGTGGAAGACTAAAATTATATATCTAATCTTTTTCAATATCAAGAACACCAACTGTAAGTATACTAAACATCATAATCTTACAAAATCTTTATACAAAAACTGATAAATAGTCATTTTTAACATAGCCCTAATTTATCAAATATTACATACATATACTACAATCTAAATTTGTCAAACACTAAAAATCTAAATTCTATCAACAAAACATGTTTAATATCTATACCCAAACAACGTCACTGTCAAGAACAGTTATAATCTTCCGATTAAGTATCATAAATAGATAAAATCGACAGAATCTACATGTAAATAATCAACAACATTGACTCATACAACGTCAAAAGAAAGCCAAATGATAAGAAATTTTTCGATCAAAGCAACCAAACATACTAAAATAGTAAAAGATGAAATTGAAGGTGAAGAGAATACTGTAGTGCATTCGGCGATGATTATCCGGTATCGATTGATCTCCGTTCGTTTTCTGGAATCAACGATTCTTCCATCTGAATCAATAGAACTGGTGTAAGGGTTGTGAAGATATTCAATCGTCGATGATTTTTACAAAACCTAATGCTACTGAACAAATATTTAGTTTTCAACATATGGGCTTGGGCTTGGACCAGATTTAATAAACAGGTTTTGGACTTGGACCACATTTAGTAAACAAGGTTTGGGCTTGGACTAAATTTATAAACAAAGAATATTTGTGTTAGTAAACATGTTTTGTGGGTTCGTTATGTTTCTCTTGTGTCTAAACTTAATTAGTCGACAAGTTGGGAATGACAGAATCCGTAGGGGCTTTTTCGTACTTCGGTTAGATTTACATATAAACGTTATTAATGTATTCTTAAGTATAATATGAATGTGAATTCAATAAATAATTTCACATCAAATTTTACATATAAACGTAGGCTTACATTCAATGTTTACGATCTACCCGCGTCCATCGGACGGGTGTCCACCTAGTACTTTCTATAAAAGGAGAAATCCAAGTGACATAAGAAAAGCTGATGTGTCAGCCAGAGAGCATGTCCAACAAGGCTTTTCTTATGTCATTATTACATCATAAAGGCTAATATATAAAGGCTTTAAAATTCAAAGTTGGCCCACTTTCACCTTTTCAAAGGTCTGCCCATCAAACCATTGCCATCAAACCACTGCCCATCTCCAAACCTTTTTCAAACCTCTGATGATTCAAAATTATGGCTCCAGATTCAAAATTCAAAATTATGGCTCCAGATATATAAGATACCATCTTCTTCAATCAATTACTCTCTCTAATCCATTTCTCTCACAACTCTCTCTCTCTCTAAATGCAGGTTTCGATCACTCTCTCTCATAATCTCTTACATTTTTTGAGTGATTTCATATGCTTCTCTGATCTTCAAATTACAGCTCTGAGCCTTAATAATCTTCAAATAAATGCAAAATGCATGGGGATATGTAATTTTTAAAATGCATGGAGATATGTAATTTGAAATTAATGCATGTCACTAACTCACTTCTGTCAATTATCTTCTTATATAAACGTGTTCTCTACTTTTGTATTTTCAAACCACATTTCTAATGTATCTCTCCCTTAAATCCCTTCTTCTCAGAAAAAATTGAAGCTCTCTTTGTCCCAGTTTCAGAAAAATTTTTAGGGATATGTGGTTTGCCTTGATCATGGTAATGTGATATATATGATTATGTTTGTTTTTCTTTTTGATTTTTACTAAAGTTTTGTTATCTGAGTTATGACTAAATGATGATTGTGAATGATCTGCTGCAAATGATGAGGATGATGATGATGATGATTGTTCTACGGTTGTTTCCAGTGTCATTGTTTCAACATCGTTTAAAGTATGTGTTTTTTGCTACTCTAGTTTTGAAATTTTGAATTCTTAATTTTGAAGTTATATACTCTAATTCTCGCTTTATATTTCAGTCTAATCACAGTTGTTTGAAATTCATACAATCTGCTGCGGGTTATTATAGGTTTGTATTAAAAGAAGCATAAAGTTAAATTAAACACAAAGAAAGATTATTAATAATGTACATTTAAATGATGATTATATATATGATTTTGGGCAGATGATGATGATGTAGAACTACTGCCCATAGCCAAGAAAGTATAATTTAGCAGATGTTTCCTTTGGCAAACATATACCATAGCAGTGGTTTTGAAATTGCCTGTAATTCAAATTCAAAAAGCCTCAGGATATGTACTTTGCAATTAATGCACGTCCACGTCACTCAATCACTTCTATCTTATGGTAAAGGCGTCTTATAGGTAAATGAATAGGTTAGTTGTAATTATAATAACTTGTTTAATTTTATATTTTTCCCATGTAAATGCATTAAAAGCCTAACGAGTGTCGCATCATATTCTTTAGTCATAACCGCCTTCATTGGGTATATAAAATACATTGGGCAGTGGTTTTGATCATTACCGTTTTCATCCATCTACTCAATCATCTTCAAAAGTTTGTTGACGAGATTTTCACAAGGCTCTCTGCAGAATGGAAAAATTTGGGTTTCAAGTGATTGTTGACGAGATTTTCACAAGGCTCTCTGCAGAAGATATTGGCCGTTTCCAATGTCTTTCCAATAATTTTTATAGCGAATTGTCAAGTCATGCATTTCAGATGATGCATGCTCTCCGAAGTGGAGATTCAGTACAAAAGAAACTACTATCCTTTAAAGACACGTCAATTGTCATTGACGATGTACTTGCTAGTACTTTGGATGTTGTTAGAAGCAAAACCTTAAGTTTTCCTAACAATGTCCACCCTAGCAACTTACGTATTCTATCGTCATTTAATGGTTTGTTGTTTGTTTGCAATGAAGGGATTTGCTGTCAGTTGATTCTTTGGAATCCAACTACCAGGCGCTATAAGGTTTTGTGTGATGACTACTTCAATTACAATTATCATCGAAACTCTGATACTGGTGGAATTTATTTTGATCAGTTCAATGATCTGAAAGTGCTGAACATCAGATGTTACCGTAATGTAACTGCTGCTAGTGTTTACTCACGACGTCGTGAGTCATGGAGAACAATAAATTTCGGTAGCGTAAACAATTATGGTTCAAGTGGTTATTCATGGTCTACAGGAGTTTATGCTGATAAAACCATATATTTTATGGTTTCAAATTATTGGTATCCACTAGGTGAGAGGAACATCGTTGCTTTTGATGTTCTGAGTGAGACTTTCATAATGCTTCATTTTCCCGAGAGTATTGTAGTCAATCCTTTCCAAGGGCATTTTTTGACCATCGCAAAGAGGCTGCATTTGATTGTTATTGGAAAGTCTGCTGAGCTAACTGCTGATTTGCTCAGATACGAAGAAGAAGGCTGGATGAAGGTGTTTGTTTTCAATAATCCTCGTGTAGTTGATTATGTAGATAGGCGCCGAAGGACTAATATAATTGAAGACAACAAGTGGCTGATAACAAGCATCTGGGGGGATATGATTGAAGTTGATCTGAGCAACGATCTTCTGAAATACCTCCAACATGTTGACAACTACAATGGTCCGAAAGGAGCTTTACTTATCGAGACTACTATTTCACCAATTGATTAGGAATTAGGATCCTGTATTTTATTTAATGTTATTTGCTGTTTTGACAATTGTATTTTTTATATAATTAGTCGTGTTAAAATTATTAATCAAAGCTCTGTTATTTGCTGTGTTAAAATTTTATTGAATGAATATTGATGTTTGAGAGTGTAAAAGCTTGTAATATTTCAAAGGTCTGTTTAAATGATCAAAGCTCTGTTATTGCGAACAGATGTTTCAAAATAAAACAGTGGTTGATACATCTGTTGACTTGGGTCAACAGATGGATGAACTTTGTATGATGTTTGACACTTGTAGTTTTTATATAATTAGTTGTGTTAAAATTATTAACCATGTTTGTTATTTAAATTAAGTAAATAAATATTTAGGTTTGAGAGTGTAAAAGCATGTAATATTGGCAAAGGTATGTTTAAATGATCAAAGCTCTGTTATTGGGAACAGATGTTTGAAAATAAAACAGTGGTTGATACATCTGTTGACTTTGGTCAACAGATGGATGAAAACAGATGTTTGGAACTACTATTGAAAAAACTGTGGTTCAAACCGCTGTTTGGTTAAAATGGTGGTTTAAAACCACTGTTGGGTTAAAATAGTGTTTTGTGGAGGTTGAAGGGGATTGAAATGACTGTTGGGTTAAAATATTGTTTTTTGGAGAAGGAAGATTCTTGAATTACTGTTTATATAATGACTGCTGTTAAAGCTCAGTGTTTTAATCCACTGATAGTTATAGTCAGCTACTGTTTTCATTTTCAGCACTGTAATATTGGCAAAGGTATGTTTAAATGATCAAAGCTCTGTTATTGGGAACAGATGTTTGAAAATAAAACAGTGGTTGGTACATTTGTTGACTTTGGTCAACAGATGGATGAAAATAGATGTTTGGAACTACTGTTGAGAAAACTGTGGTTGAAACCGCTGTTTGGTTAAAATGGTGGTTTAAAACCAGTGTTGAGTTAAAATAGTGTTTTGTGGAGGTTGAAGGGGATTCAAATGTCTGATGGGTTAAAAATATTGTTTTTTTTTAGAAGGAACATGCTTGAACCACTGTTTATATAATGACTGTTGTTAAGGGTCAGTGTTTTAATTCACTAATAGTCTATCCACTGATAGTTATAATCAGTTACTGTTTTCATTTTCAGCACTGTAAACTACTGATATTGATTCATCAGTGGTTTCCTAACAACTGTCATCCATTATTCATCAGAGGTTCTCACGTGGACAGTACTTAGCCGTCAGATCTTTTGTAACTGCTGCCACGTCAGCATTCACTTTTTCCACCTATAAAACCCTGATCAAAACCCCAAACAGGGTTTTGACTGTCGAGTCGAATTCAAAATTCCTTTCAAAAGCAGTTTTCATCAAATTCTCTCAAATCACTCATCTTCTTCCTTCTTTCTTAACTACCTTTGATTTATCATGGATCTGCCATGGAAAATCCGTCATAACTACGTGTGTACACTTGCAAAAACAAGTAAAAACACAGGTTTTCATTCCGTGATTGATGCACTTTCATCTTCAAAGTACAAAAATTTATTGACCTGCAATGAAACCATCTACGTGGATACCCAACGAGAGTTCTGGAAAAATGCAAAGCTTGAAACTCAGGACAAAAAGACCTCAGCTATTACTTCATCAATAAGGGGAATTCCAGTGCTCATCACACCTCAAACCATTTCAGAGGTTTTTGAAATCAATGATCTTCCAGGTAAAAGCTCTTTCCCAAAAACAGAGTACCAAACTGATTTCACTGAGAGAGGGTATGAAGAAGAAGAAGAAATGAAAAAGGATACTTTAGAAAAGTGCAGTTTTCCTCCTGCTCCAAGGTTTTTATTCCATGCCCTGCTGATGTGTGTGTCAAATAAAACAACAACTTTTAATGAAATACCATTAAAAATTCAATACCTGGGCTATGCTATCATGGCTGAACAAAATTTTAATTACTCTCAGGAAATTTTCAATGATATGGTTAAGAATGTTAATAAAAAATCATTTTTATTGTTTCCAAGGTTTTTAAGTTTTTATCTTCAAAAGAAATTTTCAAAGGATAATGCACATGTGCTCATCCAAGGAAATCCTATTCAAATAAACAGTCTAACTTCTGAAACATTCACAAGGCTGTCAAAACCTTCAAAAACCCAAACAGAGGTACCTGAGCAGAATTTAGCAGCAACAACTGCTCCTCAGGCCCCTGTTGTTAAGCCCACTTCCCCTGGTGATCACAGAAGCACAACCCCATCTGTGAAACCCACACCAAAAATTACCAAAAAGACCAAAAATAAAACTATCCAAAAGCCCTCCAAACCCACCAAAAAGGTGACTCTGTAAGACAAGATCCCAGAGGTAACACCTGTGACAACATAAAAGTCACCTGAAACCACTGCTACTACTTCCTCACAGCAGATGGAAGAAAGATCTCAACCTGAGCCTAAAACTCCTCCTGCATCCTCTCAAAAGGATCAGGTTGTATCAACAGGGACACCACAATCAATGATACCTCTGTTGGATGCACTTGATATAGCTCAGATAAAAATCAGTTCTTCTCAATCACCTGTTAATGAGAATATATCACAACAAGTGACTGAGTCTGGTGTCTCTATCTCTGTTAACCCACCAACAGTTGAGGAAGCTACACTGCAGGAATTACAAGTAATTCCTGTCAGTAGTTCAAGTGGACCAGCTACTACTGGTGTTGAACCCACTGGTTTACACCTGGACAGTAGTTTCATAAGTGAGACTCCCTTGAAGGCAATTTCTTCTTTGGGAACCATAGTGTCCACTGGTGTGTTTCCGTTATACGTTGGTGACCTTAAAATGGTAAGCTCTGCGGAAGAAAGAAGTCCCCAGTACCGAGAACAAGGGGCATCAGTGGATGATTTTTGGGAAACTTTTCCTAAGTTAACCACTGATACAACCACCACTGGTGGGAAATCAGATGATCCCATTAACTTGGGTGATGGTTTAAAGTACAAAGAATTGACAGAGAGGGTTGATAAACTTGACACATCTGTTGCAGAAATCAAAACTATGCTGCAACAGTTGTTACAAGCTCAAAAGGCTACACCCACTGCTGCACCATCCGCAACATCTGATCCATCCGCTGCTGAGCTATGGCATCTGTTTCAACCTCTGTTTCACAAACAAAGACAATATGCAGATCAACAGCATGAAGTTCAACTTCAAATGGTCAGAAATGTCATGGAAGCTAGGTACAAAGATACTCAAGCAGTTATCAAAGCCATTAAAGCTCATCTGCTTCAAACTACTGGCACTGCTCCTCCTTCAATCATCTATGTTGAAAATCCTGATGATGTCAAAAAAGTGGGAGAAAACTAAAGGGAAGAAGGGAAAAGAAGATGGTTTATACATGCCTCCAGATCGAATGTCCAAACTTGTGGTAGAAATCCCAAGGCCAGATGGTTCCAAAAAGGTTGATGAGACTCAAAATGCATTTGCTGCATTAAAGGCAAACATGAAAGGGTCTAAAAGGTTTGAGGAGGAGGAGAAAGTTTTGATGGAAAAAGAAGAGCAGGGTACTTCTAAACCTAAAAGAAGACAGCCTACCAGAAAAGTAAGTCAACGCAAAACCACACCTTCCAAAACCACCAAAACAAACTCCTCAATTTCCCAAAAGTTCCTCTCATCAAACCTCCAAACCAACAGATGTTAAAACTCATGTTGTATCAACAGTTGTTGGTACTTCAGTTGTTTCAACAGATGTTATCTCAACAACTGCCATCACTACTACATCAACCCTCACTCAATCCACTGTCATACCAAAAATAATATCACCACCACAAAAACCAGCTGCCAAAAAGCAGAAAACAACAGTTGACACGTCAACTGTTGTAGTGACCACAGTGGTTGAAACACCAGTTGTTTCAAAAGCTGTTAATCAGATACCAACTACTTCAATCTCTGCCCTTGAACCCATAAATACACCACCAACTTCTCCAAAGCACAAAAGGAGAAAGATAACAAACATTGTACTGGAAGATGACACTTCCCCAACTCTAACATCTACACAACCACTGTCCCTTGTCACCATTCCAAACCCTGTTCCATTATCTTCAGTTCAACTCTTCAATCAAAACACTGCCATTGACCCTGCAGGAGTACAATATCCTCTAGATCTTCCAGCAGTGAAGGAGGAAATCAAATCCTTCTACTCTGAAGATGATCCTGAAAAGAGGAAACTCCCATCTATTCAAGGTTATCCTTTGCCAAGAAATATAGAAGAATATCTCAAAATAAAGGCCCAACAAGCAGAGGATATATCTAAAAGAGATACAGAGGGAAAGTCTGACAAAGAGATTCAAAGAAATTATCAATACCTGCTCACCAAAGTTAGAACTTTAGAGCAGTTCTCAAAAGTCATTTGTCAGAAATTATCAGAAAAAGATGATGAAAGCATGAGAAATTACTATCTTGAATACATAATAGCATACAAGAAGTACAGGGCAGAAAAGTATCAATACAAAGAATGGACCATCAGTGAACTGCAAGAGGAGACAGCCAGAATTCAAAAGATGATTCAAGACAAAGTAAAGCAAACTCCTCCGGTTTGGGCCAATTACAAGAAAAATGTACCAGAAAGGACCTTGAAACTAAAAAGAATGAAAGAAGAGCTGATAACAAGGGTCAAGGAACCAGGTTAAAAGGTGGAGAGAAGAAAAGGTGTTTGCTACCTACAAAAAGTTGGAAGAGTTAAGGAAGAGAGATCCCACTGCTCCTAAAAAGCCTGATTATCCGGAAGCAGTGGTTCCAGTCAAACAACAAAAATTGCCAATCAGGAGACCCACTGCTCCACATGCTAGCATCCTTTATCAAAGAAGGAAAGAAAAGCAGATGGATGAATTAACAAAAGAAGACAAGGCTCAAGAAGATTACATCATCAAAATGGTTTTTCAGACATTTACGGAAGAAAAACAAGACTCAGCACAATCTAAACTTTAAGTTTTATACTCTAAACTTTAAGTATTTACTGACTGACTTATTTATTTATTTTATTTATAAGTCTATAAAAATATAACTATAATCATCGTTTATATTTTTTATGCATGGTTTTCTAAGAAACCACCCGTGTTTGCACAATCTAAACTTTAAGTTTTTTAGACATCTTTTATTAACTTTGTTAAATATCTTTTATATTTACTTATAGTTGTCTTTTAGCTATAATAAATAACACGTTTTGGTACAATATCTATACACATATCTATATGTTCTGTCAATATGTGTTATGCATGGTTTTCTAAGAAACGACCCGTGTTTGCACACGGGTCTTACCGCTAGTACTCTATAATAAAATAAACCAATTTTGGGACACTTGTCATTATTCTAGAGCATCCTTAATTGTAAATAATTATTATTTAATTTAAAGTATTAAATACCAATTAAATTAATATAAATCTTATCAACCCTAAATTTTTGGCATAAACTTAACTTCAAATCGTAAACCTTATCCTTCACATTGAGTATAAAATATTCAATTCAATATACTAACGTCGCCTATATACTTTTTTTTCAACAAAATCTTTAATGTTTCTTTTTTTTAATATAAAATATTAAATTTAATTAATATTAAAAGATTTCATAAGACACATGACATAATTAATTTTAGATTTTTATTTATTGTTTGTTAGTTTAATTTAAAAAATTGTATACATAATTAGGTTCTTAGTTTTTTTTTTTTCATTTTCTTAAATAATAGGCTGTAATCTTGTGTATTGTACGAACGGAATCAGTAATAAAAAACTGTTTATTTACGTATTTTTAAAACAACATATAATCATGTTTAAATTGTAAAGTAATTTAAAGATATAATCATCATCATAAATCTAATATAACACTTTCATAAAATCTATCTTTGGAAAGGTTTAAATAAAAAATATCATTATAACTTATAAATTAAAATGTTTAAGGTAAAAGTTGATTTTGTAGGAAGGTTTAGGATACCTAGTCTAACAAAAAAAAATATTGGTTAGTTTAACATATATATTTAGAGGTCGAAAATTAAGGTAACTATTCTAAAATAAGAAATGTTGATAGTAACTAAATAAAATTTTATACCTTATTCTATTTTATTTTATTTCGGGTAGCTAAGACTTGAAGTTTAGTTATCGGAAGAAGTTATGTCTCAAGTGAAGTCATCTGGTGGCAATCCTCGCCTCATAACAAGTAATGTCGACAGTATCCATAGAAGGATAGAGATGTTCCAGAAGCAGTCTTAAGGAAAGTTAGGGGTTGTTTGGCAACTTCTGAATGGTTAAGTGCTGAATCAGTAAGAGGTCTGAACCATTAAGAGTCAGTATAAAGTTTAACCGTTCAAAGGCAAATATTAGACCAATTCAAATTAGTGGTCTTAACCATTCAGACTATGTATAATGCTTAACCATTCAGACATCTCTTCACAAAACAAACAGTCTGAACCATTAAGTTATGAACCAGTAAGAGGTAAGATGTCTGAACCATTAAGAACCCATTAAGATCTAAACAAACAACCCTTTAGCCTGTTTATGCAAAGGCAGGGGAGGTTGGCAATGAGTAAGAGAACGAATTCCCCGCCGAGTCAGTTGACGAGAAAGTTTCTTAACTATTTATTATTTTTCTTTATAATATTTAATTTATGAATATTTCTTTTCTTTTGTATTTCCTTTTCAACGTTTTTATTATTTTTTTGCTTATTTAATAATTTAATATTTTATTGACTTAATCCCGTGTAATACACGGGGTTCTAACCTAGTTACTAATATAAGATCCCGTGAGTTTCGCGGGTAGTTTAACACAAACATATAATATCTACCGGCATTGAAGCCAGTGTAGATCATCATTTTTGTTCTAAGCCTTTCCAAAGTTAGGCTTCACATCTAAGAGTCGCCAGATAGATACATTCTGGACCAAATATTAAAGCATCAAACAAAACTTTAGAATGAAAAGGTAACATAAAGCATTGATGAACTGATGAAGCATGTCGGAACTAAAACACAACATACCACTATATTTGCACTTGAATATATGAAAACTAATGGTGTATCGACTTAAAATTAGATTTATACGCTAAAATATATATATAAGTTGCCTAATATGCATTAAGTTGCCATCCCAATTTAAGGAGACATTTGTAAACATCATTTAGCTGAATTTGTAATACACTTATAATAGTTTAAGAACCCGCGAATTTCGCGGGTGGACTAACATACAAATATATAACTTAAAATTGTTGAAATAATCCTTTGACAGAAATAACTAATGAAATTAGTAAACTACAATGAAATGAAAAAAGAAAGGCAAAAATCACAAGTCACTAAAGACTTCTTTATACACCACATTTGATGTAAAAACCAGTACCAAAAATCAATTCGATTCGGTAAATTTGGTACTAGTTCTGAACCAGTACCCGGTACCATTTACTCATCTCTAGTTGAAGCCTTCTAGTAAAAGAATGGACTCCCAAAAGTAGGCGTATGTCACTTGAAGTAGCGAGCACACGGTATTCTATAACAAAAGGCGATAGAATAGTTTGTTTTGTGCTCACTGCGTGGTTGCTTGCTTTTCAAGACCCCTACCTGTTTGTCTTACATATTGGGTTTCACTTCTAAACTTTATCCAACCAACCAATGTGGGATAAACAACAAATACTAATTTTCCCGGTTTTCAAGCCTCCAGGCCTCTACATTTCTTCACTCACGATTCTTCCAAATCAATAACTTTGATAGCAGCCTCTTTGTTGTTCTTTTCAACCCTGTACATTAAGAAAAAAAAACTACAATTGTAACATCAGCATAAAGAATGAAATTGTGACTAAGGACTGTTCAAATAAACAAATAAATAAATCCACATATATGAAGATCCGACCCATGAGTCAATCTGAAACACCCTAACAATTAATAACTTGAAAACAACGTAGCGGAAATATGATCCCAAAATTTTTCTTTCTTTATTAGCCATGTAACATACTTGATGTCTAATACTAGAAATATTTAATGCTTAACTAAAAGATTTACATCGTTCATTCTTATTTATCGGATCAATTTACATATAAAATTCCCGTTTATGTGATTACTCTTCCAGTACAATTCTTGCTCTTGACTCGATCTTTAATCCTCCAATACTTTATACCGATGTTAATCTGCGTAACCTACATTCACCACAAACATACACATCATTATAATTTGATAACTACAATTCATAAACTATCATACGAAATTAAATGACCACGCCGCATTCTTTATATTCTTGCAAGTCCCTTCGATCATTCTTCCACGTACAATCTAGCATTCCAATCCCTCAAAGCTGCACAACGGATTTCAATAACATACCTGCAAATCTCATTTCATACTCAAGATCCCGGTTTAATAACTTAACACACAAGCTTATTTAAGTTATATGAACATACACACATATCCCATTGATTCGTAAGCAACAAGTTCCGCTTCGTACTCAGGCGCTATCATACATATAATCTAAAACACGTACTTACATACATGATTAGGTACAAATAAACAAATGTATAATCTATATAAACATACATGCTACATAAGGCATCCCAAAAGGGTTAGCTAAAACATCCTAATTACAAGCTTCCAAATAAATAGATCGCATACATACGAACCTACGTACATTCCCTCTTCTATTCATAATTACCTAGCGATCCCGACTACCGGAGGGTAATTATTTTCCTAAATTCCAAAACCAACAAAAAGGTTAGTTTTGATCGTTTAAATAAAGGTTGAAACAAGTTCCATGTACATAACCAACAAAATCTAACCAAAAAGCCAGCTGGAAGGTCCCTGGCGGGGCGCGAAAGCCAACCCCTGATCTTTCGCGGGCCGCGACAGAGGTCGAGTAGCGCGACGGTGAAGAAGTCGTGCTGTCGCGTAGCGCGACAGCCCAAAAACGACAGAAACTTCCATTCTGTTGCTGGGAATTCCCAGCTATGATTCCCAAGAGTATTTTCGACTTACAATATGCATAACTTTTGATCTACGGATCCGATTGACACGATTCTTTTTCCTATGCGTTGGTAAATCGATTTTCTAACATATGAGCTTGTAATATAACATACGAATAAGGAACAATCTTAACTTAAAGCCTTCGGATCTACATACTCGTTTCGACTATTCAACTCATTCATATTTTTTTTATTACTAAGACTTGCATATCTCGGACATTCCTCAATCAAATTGCTCACAACTTATCTCTAATTGTCCGTAAGACTTGTCCTTACATTATTGGCTAAACGTCCTTATCCAGGGTCCTTATTCTTTATAAATTTCATTACCGTTACTGATAGACCCACGAGATCCAATTCAAATGAAGTAGTCGTTGATGGAGGGCCCCAGCTGAACGAGTCAGACCCACGGGTGGATCCAGCTCATGTTTCGTGGGTCTCCTTGGTTCAAAACACCAGCTAACTTTCATGCAAGGAAATTGCGCCACTACCCCACGTTAATTCCTTTTTACTGCATATTTTATTTCTTAATTATTTTCCTTTTATTTATTTTCCAGTAATGTTTCCTTTATTCCAGTAGTGGTGGCAGGGCAGTTATTTGTTTTCCTTTTTGTATGGAAAGACCGTGATCATTTAGTTTTCATCAGTTAAAGTTTACAATTTCTTTTCCTTTTGGAAGAAACCCTTAATTTCCATTGCTATTCCTATTTTGTCCGAGTAGGAAGGTGTTCTTTGGAGTCCGAAAGGTTGCAGGTGGTGTATTCTGTATCCTGTTACCCTTTTAGAAGTGCCCGACGAGTAGATGAGTGGTGTAATTCTGTATCTCGTTCCTACCCGTTGATTACCGTTGTTGTTGAAGTTTTGAATTTTAAGTCTCTGTATATCATTTGGTATCAGAGCTTTAGGTTTAATTGTTCAATATGGATACCCGAAGCAGCGCAGAATTGAAGAAAGTTATTGAAACCTTTGAAGCAGAGAAAGTGGAGATGGCTCAACAGGTGCAAATGATGCAAGAACAGATTAAGGAGCTTTCTGTGAACAAGAAGAGTGGGTTAACCGATCCGGAAGAAAGCGAAAGTGAAGGGGATGAACATTCGGTTAAGGGACCTGGAGCCGGTAGGCATGGCGCCGGGTCATTCTGCTCGAATGACATTAAGGTTGACATACCTGAGTACGATGGAAGGCTCGATCCTGATGAGTTCGTCGAGTGGATCCAAACCGTCGAACGTGTTTTTGATTACCGTCAAACCACTGAAGCGAATAAGGTAAAGCTAGTCGCCTTAAAACTGAGAAAGTATGCGTCCACGTGGTGGGCGAACATTTGTACTAAAAGAGAACGATTGGGAAAAGGGAAAGTGAAGGATTGGAACAAGATGAAACGGTTGATGAAGGAAATTTTTTTACCAACGTATTATGTCCAAGCTAGTTTCTCACAACTCCACAACCTTAAGCAATCTGGGCGAACTGCTGAGGAGTACACCAACGAATTCGAGTACCTGATCATGAAGTGCGATCTGCCCGAAGATGACCCGTAAACTTTGATCCGTTATTTGGAAGGTCTGGATACCCACATCGCCAACGTGGTGGAACTGTACCCTTATGCCACTGTGGAAGAATTATCAATGTTAGCCCATAAAATTGATCTCCAGTACCGAATCATAGGAAAGACTACCAACACCCGACCCAATTCTGTTCCTAAGCCCATAACCACTAATAAACCCACTACCCTTCCCAAGCCCAATTTCCCCACCGAAAACCCTTCTAATCAACCCAAATTACCCAGGCGATGTTTCCGTTGTCATGGTCTGGGGCATATCGCTTCTGAATGCCCAAATAAAAACTTGTAACCTTAGCCGATTTCGAATCATTCGAAGAACACTGGTCCAATCACGAGAACACAGAGAACACCCATCAATCTGATAACTTGGAAGAAGAAGTTCTCGGACCGGATGAAGGTGACATACTAGTGGTTCGACGTGCTCTTAGTAGCACTCCACAACCTGAAAAAGATCAACAGAGGGAAGCCATATTCCACACGCGGTGTACGATCTCGCAAAAGGTCTGCACGCTGATCATTGACAGGGGAAGTTGTACCAACGTGGCTTCTCAAACTCTGATCTCGAAGCTGAATCTGAAGACTGAGCCTCACCCGGAACCGTATGTCATTCAGTGGCTTAACCCAGGTAAAGGTCTTCATGTTTCACATCGAATTTTATTGTCTATTAGTATCGGACGAAAATATGTAGATGAGGTATGGTGCAATGTGATTCCAATGGATACCTGCCATGTACTACTTGGGTGACCCTGGTTGTTTGATAGACGAGTCATGCATGATGGGTATTTGAACACCTACTCTTTCACCCATAATGACAAGAAAATTACACTCACACCCATGCTTCCCATGAACCCACCCAAGAAACAATTACCTTTAACCACTATATTAAAGGATGGCCAGTACGAATTCACTAATGCTCGTGAACTGATCTTATTTAGCCTAGATTAAGATGAAGAACCACCCATCAGTGAACCCCACCCATTGCTACAACCTTTACTCCAAACCTATTCCACTGTTTTCCCCACTGAAATACCACCCGGTTTACCCCCACTCCGAACAATCCAACACAAAATAGACTTCATTCCCGGATCCGCATTACCTAATAAACCTGCCTATCGATCAAACCCACAGGAAACAATAGAAATTCGAAAACAGGTGGATGCTCTTTTAACTAATGGACTCATTCGAGAATCCCTTAGTCCATGTGCTGTTCCGACTTTGTTAGTACCGAAGAAAAACGGGGAATGGCGAATGTGTTGTGATAGTAGAGCCATCAATAAGATTACTATAAAGTACCGTTTTCCGATCCCGCGATTGAATGACATGCTCGATGAACTGTATGGCTCCCAAGTTTTCTCAAAAGTCGATCTTCGTAGTGGGTATCATCAGGTTCGAATTTTTGAAAGAGACGAATGGAAAACCGCGTTTAAGACTAAGGATGGGTTATATGAGTGGCTCGTCATGCCTTTCGGGTTATCAAACGCCCCTAGCACGTTTATGCGACTTATGGACCAAGTACTTAAGCCATTTTTGGGTCGGTTTATTGTGGTGTACTTCGATGATATTTTGGTTTATAGCAAGACTGAACAGGAACATGGTGACCATCTGCAACAGTTGTTCGAAGTTCTTTCTCGGGAAAAATTGTTTGGTAATCAAGAAAAATGTGAGTTTTTCTCACAGCAGGTCACTTTCTTGGGATACCTCGTGTCGGGCCAAGGAATTCGGGTGGATGATAAAAAGGTGCAAGCTATTCGAGACTGACCTACTCCTACGTCGATTCAACAAATTAGAAGTTTTCATGGGTTAGCCTCATTTTATCGACGATTTGTTCGGAATTTCAGCACTATTGTGGCACCTATGACAGAACTGACCAAGCTGAAACACTTTGAATGGAATGATCAGGCCCAATTTGCATTCGAAGAATTAAAGCGCCAATTATCTTCAACTCCGGTCCTCGCCTTACCATGTTTTGATGATGTTTTTGAAGTAGAGTGTGATGCTTCTGGTGTGGGAATTGGTGCTGTTCTTATTCAGCAAGGTCGTCCTTTAGCATATTTTAGTGAGAAGTTTAATGGTGCTAAACGTCGGTATTCCACGTATGACAAGGAATTCTACGCTATCATTCGCGCACTCGATCATTGGAAACATTACTTGATTTCCGAAGAATTCATCCTGCATTCAGACCACGAAGCCTTGAAGTACATTCAAGGCCAGCGTAAGTTGCAACCACGCCACGCCAAGTGGGTTGAGTTTTTGCAAATGTTCACTTTCATTATCAAGCACAAGTCTGGGAAGTTAAACAAAGGCGCTGACGCTCTTTCTCGTAAGTATTTACTCATGCAGACTTTGCACCCCAAAATTATTGGTTTTGAGGCCGTTAAAAATGATTATTCCACCGACTCAGAGTTTGGGGAACTATTTCTACGTTGCCAAATTCGAGCTGTAGGTGATTTCCATGTGGTCGATGGCTATCTTTTCAAGGGAACTCGGCTTTGTATACCCAAGAATAGTCTTCGCGAATCGTTGGTTAAGGAAGTTCATGAAGGTGGGTTGGCTGGGCATTTTGGAATGGACAAGACTACAATGTTGCTGCAACAACACTTTTTCTGGTCAAAACTCGGACGAGATGTGGAACACATTATCCGGCGATGCGCCACTTGCCATCGGGCCAAAAGTCGGTCATCACCCCATGGCCTGTACATGCCTTTACCAGTCCCTAGTGCACCTTGGGAAAATGTGAGTTTAGATTTCATCACCGGCTTACCACGTACCCGGCACAACAAGGATTCAATTCTGGTAGTGGTTGACAGATTCTCAAAAATGGCACACTTCCTTGCTTGTCATACTACCTATGATGCAGTCCAAGTTGCTAATTTGTATTTTCAGGAGGTCGTTCGCCTACATGGGGTACCGAAGTCACTTGTTAGCGATCGCGACGTCAAGTTCTTAAGCCATTTATGGGTGACTTTGTGGAAGAAGTTGGGAACAAAGCTGAAATACAGTACCTCCAGCCACCCTCAAACCGACGGCCAAACCGAGGTCACTAATCGAACCTTGGGTGTTCTATTACGGTCGCTAATCAAAGGCAGTATCAAGCAATGGGATGATCTCTTGGCACACGCTGAATTTGCTTATAATCGATCTCCCCACAAAACTACAGGTTATAGCCCATTTGTCATCGTTTATGGTTGTAACCCTTGCTCTCCAATCGATCTTGCTGTGGTCGACATCACTACGCGTTTTAGTCCAAAAGCGACTCAGCTAGCCACTAACATTAAAGCAATACACACCAAGGTACAACAACGTATTACACAAATGAATGATCGAGTTAAGAAACGTGTCGATCAAGGACGACGCAGTCTTGTGTTCCAGCCCGGTGTCCTTGTATGGGTTCATTTTCGCAAGGATCGTTTCCTTTCAAAACGGCGCTCGAAACTCAATGCACGTTCAAATGGTCCTATTAAAGTTTTGGCTAAGGTTAACGATAATGCCTACAAGATTGATCTGCCTAGAGATTCCAATGTGTCTGCTACTTTCAACATCGCTGATTTGCAGCCCTATTATGATCCTGATGACCCTATACCAAGTTTGAGGGCAAACTTTTCTCAAGATTGAGAGGATGATAGACCCACGAGATCCAATTCAAATGAAGTAGCCGTTGATGGAGGGCCCCAGCTGAACGAGTCAGACCCACGGGTGGATCCAGCTCATGTTTCGTGGGTCTCCTTGGTTCAAAACACCAGCTAACTTTCATGCAAAGAAATTGTGCCACTACCCCACGTTAATTCCTTTTTACTGCATATTTTATTTCTTAATTATTTTCCTTTTATTTATTTTCCAGTAATGTTTCCTTTATGCCAGTAGTAGTGGCAGGGCAGTTATTTGTTTTCCTTTTTGTATGGCAAGACCGTGATCATTTAGTTTTCATCAGTTAAAGTTTACAATTTCTTTTCCTTTTGGAAGAAACCCTTAATTTCCATTGCTATTCCTATTTTGGCCGAGTAGGAAGGTGTTCTTTGGAGTCCGAAAGGTTGCAGGTGGTGTATTCTGTATCCTGTTACCCTTTTAGAAGTGCCCGACGAGTAGACGAGTGGTGTAATTTTGTATCTCGTTCCTACCCGTTGATTACCGTTGTTGTTGAAGTTTTGAATTTTAAGTCTCTGTATATCAGTTACCTTAGTTATACATATTTATTCGATCCGTTTAATCCACCAAATTACCTTCGACTTAGAATACTACCATCGTCTAACTAGATCAATACTTATCTTTATACTTTCATTCATTACATAACCTTGCAATATTTTCCCTACATTCATAAACATGAATATTCTATATGTATACTAAGAAGTGAGTCGGAAGTCACTTACCTTATGCATTCGTGCTCGTATCCGCTTCCTTGCCTCCTCTTGACCCGTTAGCCTTCCATGCTTGAGTCCATACTAGGGTGGTTCCTTTTTCTTTCATGTCGACATGCACATAATAATGTTAGTCTTTATGCTCATTCATATTAACATACATTTTCCAAATTCTTATTTACATTGGCTTTCACTAACACGCATACGACATGGAATTCAAATTCATTATCATACATAACACGTAATTGGTCTAACACATATCCCGAGACCTCTCAATTCTTTCATTTGTGTCAAAATACCTAACCATGCTATTTATACTTTGTTGACTTTCAAAAAGTCAACCTTCTAGCATACAACTTCCAACTTATGAGTATGCATTCATGTTGATAAGGTAGGCCATAAAATGACATCATATTCATTTCATACATGATGTTGTATGACACATAAACTACACGACCACCTAGTCACACAATATACACTAATCAATTTACACATACTTATGTCTTCATAATTTTTACAATTGACAACCACCCCCTATAAGAATCAACTTAACATAATCGTAACATCATCCTTTACTAGTGAGGTCATATGCTATACATTTAGTACACATTCACTTTTAACCGAAATTAAGGGATTAGTAGACCACATAGCAAACCTCACCCTTTCAAACACAATGTACAAGCTCCTAATGCATAGACTTGACCAACACATACATTCAACCCGAATTCTTGTACGAGTTCCATCTAAAGCACATTCTTCAAGTTAGTAAACTACTAATTACATCATTATCATATTTCATTCGTTTATGTCAAGCCGCTTCGTACAATCTCACATCCTAACTTCACTTAGACATTTCATCAAACACTTGGCGGGTTTCGGATTAATAGAGCATATTATACAAGCATCTTATGTTCATCTTCCTACTTTTGCCTTTAAAAAATCAAATACTATTAAAATCGACCTAATACCACACCATAGTCAAACTATCTAACAAGTATTCATCACATACAACATGCTACATCAATTTTTGAACAAGGATTGGACATGGGTGTTATACCCATGTCGCCACTTTTACTAACCCAAATGGGTTTCACCTTCAAACATCAATTAACATCGAAATCTTATATAATTCACATTCCATGTGATAATTCTAACCTATATTCATGCTTAATTTCACAAAATTTCGTGGATTGATCATAAGCCACTTCATACAAAAATCTTCAAATTCAAAATTACAACTTACCATATGTTTGTTAGGACTAGATAGTGAGAGATCTTCATCCATGCAATGATTTCCATTCGATTTTGGCTTTGATTGGGCTGAATTTGTGTTGTTGTTCTTGAGAGCTAGGGTTTACACCCCTCTGCTCCTTCTCCTGGTCGATCCCACCACGCACACACACTAAGTGTGTGAGATTTTTATTTTTTTACTTCTTTTTTAAACTTAAACTCATTCACTCAATTTAGTCCCTCATGTTTGCTTTACTTCCTTTTTTGTCACAACTAAATTCCTACTATATAACTTATACTATATCTATTTTTAAATGGATTACTTAATAAAGGTTAGTTAAACCGCTTTATACCATATAACATGGAAACATACTAGGGAATTTGACATTTCGGTTTTTGGGGCGTTACACAATCTGTTTTTAAGATTACAAATGGACAAACAAAAATCTTAAGATATTCATTACTCTCCATAAATATAAATAAGATACCATCTAAAGGGTTTAAGAGTAGACACATCAACATTGATATAACCCCCTTAGGGACTCATCGTCCTCGATGAGGTTTGCCCCACCATCTTGAATGGCAGCCTGAATTACCCTACGAATGTAACAACCCGACTTTTCGGGTCATTACTTTTGCTATCATTTCTCTCTTAATCGCTTGTACTCCTGAGATTTTGATTAATGCAAAGGGTTTAAACTACATTTTTGACGCATTTTAAACACATGATTACTAAACGCATATTGCAACGCTTATTCAAAACGCAGTTATCGCATTTTAACGCTATTTACAACACCTACTACTTAACGCCTTTTATCACATGTCACATCGCTTGTTTATACTAAACGCTCTCACAACGCAACGCAACGCAACGCAAACGCAACGCAACACAAACTCGAAACGCGGATTTACTTTATGCATTTACTTCTGTGTGTTATTTGTGTGATTATTTGCTTAAATGTTATGTGGTATTCAACGCAACGCTTATACGCTCAAACGCTCACTCGCAACTCGATTAAACACAACGCAACGCTTAACACACGAAACGAAAATTGGAAAACTAACAAAACGCAACTCGGCTGATCGAATGAACAACCGATCGAATGGACTTCCATCAGGATGACCATATGCTCGGATGGCCATTCGACCGGGCAAGCCATCCGACCACTGCCAACTTCGCGCACTGACTTAAGCCCTCTCTCTCACCCTATAAATACCGCCGTACATCTACCTTCCACTGATTTGACACTCCAATCCGACCACACGCACTCAAGTCGCTCTCGATCCCTTTTAATCGAGATTCAAGGCTATTTCGTAAGTATTTCTCTTCAAATCTTGTACAACCTTCATCACTAATCACTTCTACATCGTCTTCTCCATCAAATTCACACAAAAACACTTACTTTTCCTCTGAAATCACTGATTTGGACCTCTTGAAGGTGGTTCCTACCTGTTTTGCTCCGGCAAAAAGTTAAGGAACACCATTTGATCGAGATTGGTTCTAGATCTAAGAGATTTCACACTTTTTAACTTGAACCTCAACAAGATTTCAGCACTTTTCAACTGTTTTCAACTTTTCTTCACGTTTCTACTCAAAACCGATGGAATCTGGACTCAACCAGACTCTCTACTTGTTCCATAGTCGAGAGCCGGCTTGAAAACGGATTTCCACCGGAGAGATGACCGATTAACGGGTTGAACATGAAATTCCATCAAGAACAGTGAGTCTGATCGAATGGGCTGAGAGCATTCGATCGAATGAGCTGGATTTGGTGTGTTTTCCATTGTTTGACACGTCGTCACGTCGTCTCCGTTAAACTCAAAACTTTTACTTAGAAAATTTACAGATTTTCAAATAACAGATCGCCCACTCGAGTGGCCATCCGATCAGATGACCATCCGACCAAGCGACATGTCCCTTTTAACTTCCAATGTTTCAAATGATTTGACTAAACTTCAAACTTTAACAATTTTACAAACAAACACGACTCATTCGAATGGCCATCCGTTCGAATGGTCATCCGCTCGGATGACCATCCGCTCGAATGGATACCCATCCGTTTGAATCACCATTCAACATTCTGTTTACGCTCTGTTCAATGACTTACGCTTTTGTTCTATGCTTAGACTAGCTCAACGCGCTCCCTTCAATCTAATCAAGTCTGTGTTTACTCGTTTAAACACGCACTGTGAGTATACTCGAACCCATTTTCATTTAACGCACTTTTGGGTGTTACATACGTTCTCTACCAAAACACAACACATAACGCAAACACTTTATGAACGCTAACCGCTCCCGCATGTTATACGTGATCTATGAATTCTTGTTACTATGCTTATACAGTGTTACACTATATCGCCTCTAGCAACGATAGTACTATAGTTTGGACTCAGCACCTTTCGTGGACAGGGGTTGCTAGGGATCACATCACTTTACTTCACGTGTTCGCTAAACATGTGTTACGCATACTCTACAACGCAGTCTCGTGGTTAAGTTGTAATCATTGTTTGGTAGTTACATGCTTCGCCCGTCACGTGATACATGATGGTTATGCGTAAACATTTTCTCTACTATATGCTATGCAAACTTGTGTACTCACCTTTACATTTTATATATTGACTTTATTTTAACGTATGTGACAGGTTGATAGGATGTTATGCTGTGTTGAAACAAGCTAGGAAGTCTAGAAACCCGCTAAATAAAATCTGAGTTGTCGGAATAGTATTTGTTTATGAGACTCGCTATCTGTAATGACTGTTATTGCTTTATATGTTAGTAGTATGGCATATTAACATTAAATATATTGTCATTTAATAGTGGTTATGGATTCTCTTGAACAATCTGTTTCGCTCAGTGCCACACCCCGATGATTCTGCCATCGGTTGGGGTGTGACAACGAAAGGCTTTGAAACAAAGATGTTAGATGACTCAAATCATTTGATAACTAAATGTAGCTCGAACAGATTTGCAACTTCCCAAATCTTTCTTCAGAAAAAGATGTTTTAATAGTGGTTTTGTAACAATATATAAACTGGTGGGTGGTGTACGGACAATGGTGGTGGTGGTTAGGGATAAGCTTTTTCTTCCAAAATTCCCGTACTCGTACCCGTACCGTACCGTACCTGTACCCGTACCAATTTTAGGTATTTGGTATATATATCGGTACTCAGTTTTATATAGACCTTTAAAAGTTTTTTATATTATGTTTTATTTCGTGTTATGGTATTTATAGTACTTATATTGATTTTACCTATACGGTACCCGTATCATATTGCTACTTGTACCAATTCTACATATTTGGCACCCGTACTATATTGGTACTCATGTCAACTTTACCTATTTAGTACCCCGTACAAGTGCTTAAAAACTATATAAAAACAAAATGGTACCAAAGTGTCACACCCCGATTTCCACGTGTCACCGGTGGGCCCGGTGGGGAGTATCGTGACGTGGTTGGCAACATAATAGTCAAACAACACAATATTTAATATGCACAGCGGAAGCAAATGAAAGATATAATTCAACCGAATATAATATTGTGATATCGTGTATCACAACAGTCGATTGTTTATCCACATACGGATCGAAAATAAATAGTAGTTCAACAGACTTTAGGCATCTTAAGCTTGCGAGACTTCTATTGATGCTAAGGAGAAATCCCAGCCAATTATGCTTAGTACCTGCATTTAATCTTTTTGGGAAAATACGTCAGTTTACACTGGTAAATACAATCAACTGACTCATTTTGGAAAATGATTGAAAATTGATTTGGATGCACGTGGCATAAACATTTTATAACTTGGGAGAATTATTTAAATATATATAATCTTGTGAACGAATTACATGTTCCTTATGCGTTCAGTAGCCCGGACGTACCGAGTTAAAGATCAATAGACACACCACATCAACTATTTATGCACTGACGAGTGTACGCCTACACTTCGCGCTTAGGTCGTGGCCATTTTGTAAAATGATGCCAAGGATATCCGGGACATGGTCATTAACCCCCCAAAGGCTTTTAAGTAAACAAAACTGTTTAAACAGGCCTATCAAATTATTCAATTAACCACCAAACGATGGAAGATTTGATGCCCGACCAAGCGGTATTTTATATACCGTAACCCAAGCCCGTATAGGGAAAATAAGTTAAAAGTATTTACCTGAGCAAAGTAATAATCACAATAAGCAAATGCAAGTAGCTTTTACTGGTCCTCCTAATCTGGAACGAAGGTTTATAAGAACCTATTAGAATCCTAACGGGTCTTTTAATTAAGCTTAAGCTTAGACCGGTTAGTTTCAAAGATACGGTTCGTACGCATGATTAAGCGAAGACCGGATAGAATGTGATTTAGACCCAACAAGTTCGGAGACTTGCTTAATATGGTTATTTCATACACATTCTGGATTTTGAGCTAAAACCGATAAGGTTTGACCCGTTTCGGCTAATTTATGCAAACTAGTTACATAACCGAACCGAACGCGTAATAAGCGTAACGGGTATTTCATGAGAGCCATATACAGGTTTCCTAATTTAATATGCTTCAAATATGTTGTGACATCAGTAAGATGTCTTTTATTATGCCCGAAACGAATTTAAACACAAACTATGCCCCGTATGGGTAGTTTGGTCATTTACAAGGTTATAAAAGAGTTTAAGTATTAACCTGAGTTACAGGTCTGATGTAATCAGAAAAAATACTTAATTTGATAAGTTATAACAGTATGGTAAATTATATATGTCAAATTTATCAATTATAACCAAACTATGCACCGTAGGGGCATTTTGGTAATTTCACATAAGCCGAAAAGCTCAAAACAGAAGTCTGAGTTTAACAACTTTTGCTTACTGTTAAAATATTATAATTTACCTAAAATATCAGTAGGTATCAACCCTTGTATGTTTAAAATAGTTCTAGTACATACTATGCGTTAAAAACGCTTAAAAATGCGATTAGAAGCCATTTCCGGGTACTATACATAAAGTTGATATTTTTATTTTTCCAGAAGGCTTAAAATAATTTATTTATCATTTAAGATCAGTAGCAAAAGGTTTGGAGTCGATTAGATATGTAAAACTCATTCTATAGCCCGTAAGGGCAAAACCGACAATTACCGGGTTAAGCCTATGACTATAAGTTATGCTCAGCCTAAAATTAATTAAAAATCTTCAAAAATCCCAAAATAATATATTACATCAGTGGGTAATAAGTTTGATATCAAAAAGTGAGTTTAAATAGGCTATACGCTAATTACGCCATTTAACTAACATAAAGCCTTCAATTTACGCTAATGAGCATAACTCTCAATCTACACCTCAAACTGATGTCAAATTTTGGGTGCAAGTTTATATATCAGTAACTAAAGTTTCTACTCTTTTACATTTGTAAAAATCACGTTTTAAGGTGAAAAGGGCATAATGGTCAACATATGAGCAATTAACGGAATCATGCGTATTAATTGGCTAACTAATGAACCATGGTGTATAATCACATAGGGTTATACTAGCATGTAACCTGGTCCAAATGAAGCTCTAAGGTATTTCTAAAACATACCATAACGGTTCAGAACTGAAGTCAAAGCAAAAGTCAAAGCTTTGCGACTTTCGGTTCCGAACCGGGCCTAAATAGGAAATTGTCGGGTTGAACATGTTTAGACATGTTCTTGCACTAATTACGCATTGGTCCTTGGCTCTTGGAAACTTTGCTACGACATTATTTCTTGCACTTTGAACCCTCCCACTTGACTTATAAGGGCTTTAGGACATATACCCACTTTGTTTAGTCATCAGTTAACTTTATTGTTACCCGAAAAGTCCTAAACTTCAACGTTGACGCTTTTAATCTCTCGCATACGAATTTGATCACAACTTGCTCATACGATAACGAAACTTTATGAAATTTATATCGTGCATTCTAGTGAGTATAATTAGCCGTTACAAAGCTTCGGGTTTGTCAAAAGGTCACTCAGAGGTATAACTTAAACATGTTGACACATTTAACCCCTATAGTTTGTAATCTCTCATTTTCTTTCATATTTAGCTTCGTATGATCCATGATTTATTCGTTTGAAGGTATGAGCATCATGTAGGGTTAATGTACAATGTATTTATTCACTGTTGACATTTAGAACTCGTATATTCACATACTTTTCATGATTGTCAACTTTAATCCTTTTATAACATTCTTTCACACGTTCAAACACATGACACGTGTCAACACATTATAGGACGTGAATTTTCGAGGTGTTACATCCTCACCCCCTTAAAAGAAATCTCGACCTCGAGATTTACTGAAATAAATAAGGGTACTTTTCTTTCATCGTGGACTCAACCTCCCACGTATATTCGTGTCCTCTACGGGCATCCCATTTGACCTTTACAATAGGCACATGCTTCCTTCGAAGCTTCTTAACCTGTCGATCTTCAATCGACAATGGTTTTTCCACAAATTTTAAGCTCTCATCTATATGCACATCTGTATGTGGTATAACCAGTGATTCATCAGCGAAACACTTCTTCAGATTGCAGATGTGGAATACATTATGAATACCACTTAGCTCTTCAGGTAAGTTTAACTTATAGGCAACTGACCCGACACGTTCGATGACTTCGAAAGGTCCTATGTATCTCGGGCTTAGCTTGCCTCTCTTACCAAATCGCATCACTCCCTTCCAGGGTGATACTTTAAGCAATACTTTGTCACCTACTTCGAAGTGAAAAGATTTACGCTTTGGATCTGCGTAGCTCTTCTGCCTATCTCGGGCAGCTTTGAGACGGTCACGAATCTGGACAATCTTGTCCGTCGTTTCAAAGACTATCTCTGGTCCTAATAATTGGACATCTCCAACTTCCGCCCAACAAACGGGCGTTCTACACTTTCTACCGTATAAGGCCTCGAAAGGCGCAGACTTAATGCTGGTATGGTAGCTATTGTTGTAAGAGAATTCAATCAAGGGTAGGTGGTTATCCCAACTACCACCTAAATCAATTACACATGCACGTAGCATGTCTTCCAACGTTTGGATGGTACGCTCACTCTGTCCGTCAGTCTGAGGGTGGTAAGCCGTACTGAAATTTAAACGCGTGCCCAAAGATTGCTGGAAACTTTTCCAAAAATGTGACGTGTATCTAGTATCTCTGTCAGAGATAATAGACACAGGTATGCCATGTAAGGCTACAATCTTATCCACGTATAACTGGGCTAACATGTCGGAGCTATAAGTCTCCTTGATGGGTAAGAAATGTGCTGACTTAGTCAGTCTATCAACTATCACCCATATTGTATCATTGCCTTTCCTTGTCCTTGGCAATTTGGTGATGAAATCCATCGACACCATCTCCCATTTCCATGTGGGAAGTTCCGGTTGTTGTAGCAAGCCTGACGGCTTTTGATGTTCTGCTTTGACTTGCGCACACGTTAAGCATTTAGCTACATAGGCAGCTACAGACTTTTTCAAGCCTATCCACCAATAATTTGCCCTTAGATCCTGGTATATCTTATCAGCTCCAGGATGAACGGAATATTTAGAACTATGGGCTTCCTGAGGGATAACATCTCGAAGTCCTCCATAAATTGGAACCCATATTCGTCCATTTAATCTCAGAATCCCGTCCTTGCAAAGAGATAACTGCTCCTCAGTTACCCCTAGCTTCTCGTTAGGATAGTTAGCTTCCTACACAGCTTCCCTCTGTGCAGCTAATAACCTTTCAGTCAAACTGTTCTTTATTTCAATGCTCTTGGCATTGATTCGGATGGGTTTCACCCTTTCCTTTCGGCTCAAGGCATCAGCGACTACATTCGCCTTGCCGAGATGGTATCTGATTTCACAATCATAATCATTCAAAGTCTTCATCCACCAGCGCTGCCTCATGTTTAAATCCTTCTGATTTAACAGATGTTGAAGGCTCTTGTGATCAGAATAGATCACACACTTGATACCATACAAATAATGTCTCCACAGTTTTAGTGCAAATACAACGGCACCCAACTCCAAGTCATGGGTGGTGTAATTCTTTTCATGCACTTTTAACTGACGTGAAGCATAGGCAATAACTTTGCCTTTCTGCATGAGCACACATCCCATGCCAGTGTGGGATGCGTCGCAGTAAACCACAAATTCTTCGATTCCATCAGGTAATGTAAGCACAGGAGCGTTGCTCAACTTTTGCTTTAGGATATCAAAGGATTCTTGCTGCTTAGGGCCCCAAACAAACTTAACCTTCTTCCTAGTCAAGGAAGTTAGGGGTGCAGCAATCCTCGAAAAATTTTCAATGAAACGCCTGTAATATCCTGCTAAGCCTAGAAAGCTGCGAATTTCTGTGGGCGTCTTTGGCTCTTGCCAGTTCATAACTGCTTCAACCTTAGCGGGATCCACTTGGATACCACGCTCACTGACCACATGTCCAAGGAATTGGACTTCTCGAAGCCAAAATTCACATTTCGAGAATTTGGCATAGAGCTTCTCATGATGTAGGAGTTTGAGAATACAGCGAAGGTGTTTCTCATGGTCAGCTTTGTTCTTAGAATAAATGAGGATGTCGTCGATGAAAACGATGACGAATTTATCTAAGTAAGGCTTGCAAACGTGATTCATGAGATCCATGAACGCGGCAGGTGCATTAGTGAGCCCAAAAGGCATCACTAGGAACTCGTAATGACCATAACGAGTCCTAAATACAGTTTTATGTATGTCTTCGTCTCTAACCTTCAGTTGGTGGTAGCCTGACCTCAAATCAATCTTCGGGAAATAACTTGCCCCTTGCAATTGATCGAACAAATCGTCGATTCTGGGCAAAGGATACCTATTCTTTATCGTGACCTTATTAAGCTCACGATAATCGATGCACAGACGCATCGATCCATCCTTCTTCTTGACAAACAAGACTGGTGCTCCCCATAGAGACGAACTAGGTTTAATGAAACCTTTAGCTAGCAATTCATCTAATTACGTCCTCAATTCCTTCATTTCTGTTGGAGCTAACCTGTAAGGTGCTCTAGCAACAGGTGCTGCTCCAGGGATGATGTCAATTCTGAATTCCACTTGCCTATCTGGTGGTAAACTAGGTAGTTCTTCAGGAAAAACTTCTGGGTATTCAGAAATGACGAGGATGTCTTCTATCTTCGGTTTAGGCTCATCAATAATCACTTGTGCCATGTAGATGACACAACCCTTCTTTAAACACTTGGAAGCCTTGAGCATAGTCACTTGCTCAGGCAGTCCATACTGGGTATCTCCCCGAATGGTAAGTGATTCACCAGACGGAGTCTTAATCACCACTTGCTTTCTGTTGCAGACAATTTGGGCCTGGTTATGAGATAACCAGTCCATACCCAAAACTATGTCAAAACCGGCTAACTTGAATGGAAGTAGGGACAGAGGAAAAGAGTGGTTCTTAATGGATATAACACATCCATCTAACACAGTAGAGACGGTTTCTAGGGTGCCATCTGCTAACTCCACCTCATAATTCACACTTAAGGTTTTGACAGGTAATTTCAGCAATTCACAAAACTTATTATCAACGAAAGACTTATCAGCGCCTGAATCAAAAAGTACTCTTGCATAGTAATCATTTACAAGGAAAGTACCTGTAATCACGTTGTCGTCTAGAACCGCTTCCCTTGCATCCATTCTAAAGACTCTAGCATTGGTCTTCTTGGCCTCTTCAGGCTTCTTGGCGTATTTAGGGCAGTTGGTTTTAATGTGCCCTTTCTCATTACAGCTGTAGCAAGTTGCATCTTTAAGCTTTTTGCAATCCAAGGTCTTGTGATCCTTGGACTTGCATATCCCGCAAGCAAACGTTCTTGACTGAGTTTGCGAGTTCGAATCGAGTCTGCACTTTCCAAAGTGCTGTTTCTTGCAAATCTTGCATTTGGGCTTCTCACCAGACTAATGCCCATCTTTCCTTGACTCAGATCCCTTCTTGTTGTCACCGTTTCCACGGTGCTTCTTGTTCGACCTCCGTGAATTATCATCTTCACGTTTTCTCTTCTCAGCATCTTTGTTCCTCAGCGATCTTTATCTGACCGCGTCCAGAGTGAGGGACAGAGATATGTCAGCTACAGATCTGAAAGTAGCTGGCCGAGAAGCCTTCACGCTTGCCTTAATTTCCGGGGCTAAACCACCGATAAAACGAGCTATTCTTTTTGGTTCCGGGGTTACCAGATACGGAACCAACTGGGACATTGTGTTGAAGCTCGTGAGGTAAGCTTGACAGTCAAGGTTTGTCATTACCAATGATAGAAAATCAGACTCTATCTTCTCAACCTCATGCTGGGGGCAGTAATTTTCCATGATGAGGGCAACGAATTGTTCCCAAGACATGTTGTACAATGGGATCTTCCCAGTGGCTTGGATCAGTGATCTCCACCAGGCTAAAGCTTCGCCTTTAAAAGATTGCGACACAAACTTGACTATATCCCTCTCAGCGCACCCGCTGATATCCACTACCGTGTCCATCTCGTCTAACCACGTCATGCAGTCAATGGCTCCTTTTTCCCCAGTAAAATCCCTGGGCTTGCATGAAACAAAGTATTTATAGGAGCAACCCTTGTTACGGGGTTCTTGATTTAGTACAACTTGCTGAGATGGAGCACTGTGGTGGTTCGAGGAAAGTCTATCATCATCTTTCTTGGGTTCTTCTTTTTTGGAAGGTGGCTTCGAATGCGGCGTAGATAGGGTCCTACTTCGAGTCCCACTATACTCTTCGTACTGCCGCTCTAAGGCTTTTGTAACTGCGTCGTCTACCAACGCTTTCAATTCAGCACCCGTTAGATTAATTTGGGCGTTATCATTGTTCTCCACTGGGTGACTATTTATCTCATCTGAGTCAGCCATTTTAATTGAACTGTTACATAAAACAAGGACAATAGTTTTTTTTTTGGGAGTTTATTTTGGAATTGTCTTTTATGGCAATTCATTAACCATGGTAACAGAGACCATATTTGGTTAATTTATTAATCATATTTACTTAGGATTTCTATTATAAATTTATCCTAATTATAAAACAATAACAGTTTTATTAGTGGCACAAAAGGCCTAGTCACAAGGACATTTATAAATTATAAACTATGATTTCAGAGAATCAAAGCATTTAGGTTTGAACCTAGTTCATTACCTTTCTTGGATAGGGAGTCATCGCTACCACTGTCTTTTGGCTCATGTAGAAATGAGCAAGGCCCGTAGGCATTATATTACCAACGTATGGTCAAAATATGATCATCTTAATTGATGATTTAAACCCATGATGAAGTAAGTAGTGAACACGTGGTACCATGAACTTTTTATGATGGGCATACTTACATCCGATGTAGTAAGGACGGGGGTGAGTGGGACAAATTAAATAGTACCCAAACGAATCAAATGAGCAAAATATTTGATAATAATGTAAACGCACAGCCGGGTGACGGAAGCGTATTACATTAGGATAATGAGCCCGAGTGAAGGGACAAAGATTGATGTAAAATGATTTAGATAAGTATTGGGAAGGGGTGTATTTACACTCGAACCCGGAGAATGCAAACATGTAAAATGATTAAGATACGCATTGGAAGGGGTGTACTTATTGGGTTAGGAATCTTTTGAAGAATCCTTATATAAATGACGTGTGTGATTTTAACGAATCACGTCTGCCAGGAGTGTTAACACGTTTTCAGATGTTAACAGGGATTTGAATCTTTTAAACAGGTCTTACCATCATGGCCAGGTCTTCCTAATGACACTCAGGCTAGGTTTCACTCTTAAGATTCTTATTCAATATTTAATAGGCAGATTATTATCAAAAAGGAATGATTTTGATTTATTTATTTCATATATAATATTTATGCATATAATAGCAAAAATGAACTTTATAAATTAACATTCCATTGATTATTAATAGATTACACGTCGCCCTAAACGGGACTTTTTAATAAACAAACTTACCCACGCAGGGGTTTAAACAAGGACTTACCCACGCAGGGGCTTAACAACAAACATCATAATAGTCCACGCAGGGACTTACACAAATAACATAATAGTCCACGCAGGGACTTAAACAATAACATACCCTCGTAGGGGTTAATAGAAAGATAGACCCACGCAGGGGTCAAAACAAACAAGCATACCCACGCAGGGGTTTATACAGCAAGACTGGCCCACGCAGGGGCTCAACAACAATTGGAAGGATTCAGTGGTCCTTCTTGCTCTTCCCTTTGATCAAGCTTGTCAATCCTTGGAAGAAGCTTTGTCTCTCCCTGCAGTCTCTGTGGAAGTCTCGCTCTACTTGGTCCAGCCTTTGCAGAATTTCTTCACGCTCTGGTGGGGAGAACCTTGGCGGCTGCGATTGCGTCCGAATAATAGGTCTATTAGGTATTTGGTACCCATGAGTCGGGTACCCTACTCCCCACGGAGCTCCATACTGTCCTTCCGGGTTAAAGGCGTTGTAATTTGACGCTACCAAGTACGGGTCGGCTTCAGCGTAACCGTAGTTGGTGTGAGCCGGTTGCTCAAATGGGTTGTACGCCATAGAACCCGTGTATGCTGGAATCGGGTTATCAAAACCCATCGGAGGTGGTTGTTGTGCAACTGGTTGCGAAGGCCCACCCATCTGTGGGTCTTCTTGATGTGGCGGATAATGACTGGCACTTGATTGTCGAGGAGAGCTAAAATGAAAGTCTCCTCCTCGCGCGGACATCCGCGCTCCGGTTCTCCTACGCCTCGGTGGTTGTGGAGGTGCCGGCTGAATTGGTGGCGGTGGAGGCGGTGGCGTGACTGCCACAAACCGTGAATCCACAGAGGGATCCTGCTGCTGCTGTTGCTGATGAGGCGACGAATGATGCAAGGGTGTGAAGTACCACTCGTGCTGAGTAAACCTCGCCTGAAAGCTGTCTGGACCACCGTAGGGTGATCCGTGAAAAGAAGAGCCATCCGAAATCTCAATGGGATGGTTCGGTGTACCACTGGCAGGTTCGACGGGATCCGTGTCCTCGTCCATATCCTCCGCGTGATCGCCAGAGAAATGATTCTCTGGCCCCAATGGGTTAAAACCCACTGGTTCTTGTATGAAATTGGTCGGGTTAAACCGGCCCCTGAAGACAGGTGTAGGGTCACCAAAGGAGTGGTGCGATAAAGATCGCTGTAAAGGTATGTAGGAAGGTTGAGGGTTATTGGGCTCATTTTCCGAATGTGGCCCATAAGAGTTATGAACAGGAGGCGTCGAACTATGCGAAACCGACCATCTAGCCGGCTCAAAGAGGTTCCTCCGGTTCTGTCGAGGATCGTCACTCTTGGTGGTAGAAGGAGCTCGCATATGCGAAGGTCCTGCCTCGTCGTCATTGGGGGCGGTGATTGGCCCCTTGCCTCGTCCTCTTCTTCTAAAGAATCTTGGCGGCATATTTGATCCTGTCAATACAACATAAGATAACGACAAGAATATAAAATAAAATAAAGGACAACAAAATCAAACAAAGTAGAATTTGTCCTATGTTATTTGTCTAGACTCGAAAGTTTGGATATGTGCAATTGTGTAACTGAGATTAAACACAAAAGGCTAGTGTTTAATTCACTCAGAGTTGGCTCTGATACCAACCTGTCACACCCCGATTTCCACGTGTCACCGGTGGGCCCGGTGGGGAGTATCGTGACGTGGTTGGCAACATAATAGTCAAACAACACAATATTTAATATGCACAGCGGAAGCAAATGAAAGATATAATTCAACCGAATATAATATTGTAATATCGTGTATCACAACAGTCGATTGTTTATCCATGGACGGATCGAAAATAAATAGTAGTTCAACAGACTTTAGGCATCTTAAGCTTGCGAGACTTCTATTGATGCTAAGGAGAAATCCCAGCCAATTACGCTTAGTACCTGCATTTAATATTTTTGGGAAAATACGTCAGTTTACACTGGTAAATACAATCAACTGACTCATTTTGGAAAATGATTGAAAATTGATTTGGATGCACGTGGCATAAACATTTTATAACTTGGGAGAATTATTTAAATATATATAATCTTGTGAACGAATTACATGTTCCTTATGCGTTCAGTAGCCCGGACGTACCGAGTTAAAGATCAATAGACACACCACATCAACTATTTATGCACTGACGAGTGTACGCCTACACTCCGCGCTTAGGTCGTGGCCATTTCGTAAAATGATGCCAAGGATATCCGGGACATGGTCATTAACCCCCCAAAGGCTTTTAAGTAAACAAAACTGTTTAAACGGGCCTATCAAATTATTCAATTAACCACCAAACGATGGAAGATTTGATTGTGACACCCCAGGAAAACCGGGAAAACCATACAACTTAACTAGCTTCCTCAGTGAGTGCCTACCAAATTTCGGGACGAAATTTCTTTCAACTTGGGGATGATGTGACAACTCGAAATCTAGAACCTTTCGTGTATGCTTAAACGTGTGGCTAGTTAGCTTATGTGATTAATGACAAATGAACCTTTACGTGATTATGTGTTATTTGTGTGTGCTTGTGAGTATGCGATGTATGTATATATGAACCGAGACACAAGAACCCGACTCGAGACCATGTGGTCTCGAGTGAACGATGCAACATTGGGCCGGTTGGGCCACACACCCACACTTAGCCTATCCGAGAGCCCACTAGGGTGTATTACTAGGAGCGGATATATAAACTTGATAGTTAGACATGTTGCCATTTTGATAACACTCATACTCTCCTCTACACACACACTCTCCATTCTCTCACTAAAACCCTAGACACCAAGCATCACACTCTTCTCCTTCTTCTCGGATCAAACCAACCGACCTCAAAAGGATTTCTCGGATTTGCTTGTTCACACCAAACAAAGCTTCATCTTTCACCACCTCACAACCGGTTAGTGTTTATGATGCTTGTTAGTGTTTATGATGTTTGTTAGTGTTTATGATGCTTGTTAGTGTTTATGATGCTTGTTAGTGTTTATGATGTTTGTTGGTTAGTATTTATGATGTTTGATGTTATGGATGACATGATTGAACTAGAACCGTTTGTACAATGATGATGTGCTTGTGAATCGTGTGTATGATGTTGATAATCGGAACATGCTTTGATTTCGGATATGTGGCATAATGAACTCATGATGTTTTGTGTTTAAATGTAGTCTAAAACACTAGTTGTTGATGTTCATATAAATCGAATTGTGTACTCTTGTGTTAAGAACCGAAAGCTTGCTATTAGGGTGATTTGTTGATAAGTTGTTCATGATTCTTGTTAGACCTAGGTTCATAGGAATGAAGATGAACTACTTGAATATTGAAGAACAAGATGAACATGATGAACACATGAAGAACTTGTTGAATATCATATGAACATGTTGAATATTTGAAATCTGATATGTTTGATCCATTTTTAGTAATTTGCTAGACAAGAAACATGTTTAAGGATTTTGGTTGGATAGTACAAACTGTTACATGAAATCAGAATGTTAGTGGGTAGTACACTGTACCGAATCAGCTCCTGTCCAACCGAAACCATCAGTTGCGACTCGAAACCAAGCACAACGAGTCGAGATCCCCGATTGCGACACCGGTTGCGAGTCGCAAACACCTGGTTGCGACTCGAAACCACACATGATCAGCACACCAACTTTGTGACTCGAAACCATTGTTGCGAGTCCAGTTGCGACTCGTAACCAAAACAGCATGAACCGAGACCGTAGTTGCGACTCAGGTTGCGAGTCGCAAACGCCTAGTTGCGACTCGAGACTATACGCCGATACACACTGTTTGGGCTTTCACCTTGTTTCGGACTTAATTGCTTGGGCCGGACTCTTGGGCCCAATGCACAGACCTTATATGTTACTGTTGAACGTGAATCTGCCATGATTAAACATGTATGCCATGAACGTTACTTGAGTACATTATGCTAGAAACATACGTGCATTACTTGAATACGAACCTGATGGTATGATACAACTATGGTAGGACGTGAGTAGCCACAACATTGCTTGTTTGACTTTTCTGTGTTTCTACCGAGCAAACCAAGGTGAGTTCACACCCTCTACAAAGCATGGGATTCCCTGGGTTGGGAATGGGGTTAAGGAATTGGGTTCCTCGTCCTCCTTGGGTAGGACAGCAAAGGTTCAGGAATGTAATTCCTCGTCCTCACGGACAGATAACTCGTACTAGACCAAAACTCTATCACGAAGTCCCTCATTTTGTATATCGACTTAATCGCCGGGCCAATGGCGAGCGGGTCATTAGTTAGATAGCGCTATTTAGGTCTGACAAACCTCACACCGTGCCGCAGAGGACGGGCGTGAACTAATGGATCTGGGGCACGTCAATGATGATAGACATTGACAGTTTCAGGGCACTTAAACATGACTACAGTCAGCAGTCGATATGGTAACGAGTCTAATGTATACATGGGGTAGCCCCCACGGCCGAAATGCCAGATAACTAACACGGGGTAGCCCCCACGGCTGGATAGCCAGAGTAACCGGGAATAAACATGTCACGTTTTTAACTATGGGGTAACCCCCACGGCAGGATGCCAGCTAAAGGAAACTGATTTCGAAACAACTTAAAATGAACACCCAACCGTGAACTCACTCAACTTGTTGTTGACTCGTTACTACATGCTTTGCAGGTCCTTAGGTTCTTAGCTGGAGCTTGCATGGAGGAGGATCGTTGTGGGACATGGACGGCTGTATGCCATGTTAAACCTTGAAACTATTAAACTTCTGTTTTGGCTTTAAGACTTATGCTTCCGCTTGCAACTTAATTATGTTTTGTTTGAACACCAATTGTATTGGCTGGATTTTTATAACTACTTATATGCTTGTTCAATATGATTGGTGGCTGGATCCTGGTCAGTCACGCCTCCAAGCGGTAGTACTCCGCAGGTGGATTTTTGGGGGTGTGACAGATTGGTATCAGAGCCATTGGTTATAGAGAACTTGGTTTTAATAAAGGGGAAAAACATTTTTGTTAAAACCAGACTATAACCTGTACAGTGCTCAACGGTCCACAACGATGCTTCACTCCACATGCAAGGCTCGACATTCTAGGTGATATGATCTGTGTATATATTGCCTACTTGTTAGTTACATAGTACATTGCTTATGGTATGCCTGGTTAGTATAACTACTGTTGCTTGGACACGTGCGTGCTTACCCCATTTTATCGTCGTACTTTCGCGAACCTCTCTCACTCACGTTCTTCTTGATATGAAGATCATGTCTGGACGCGTTAACCTAACACAAGCCCAGTTGACGACTCTGATCAACGAACGAGTTGCCGCAGCACTTGCAGCTGCACACGCAGGAGGTATATCCTGCAGTCCGAACTCATTCTAGGGTCTTTAGGATCCTACTCTCGTGAACCAACCTTTGTGTTAAACTCTGTCTTTTCTTTCACCCACGATAGGTCAGCATGTTCAGCCACCCGTGTGCACTTTTAAGACTTTCATGGACTGCCGACCAACTACTTTTAGCGGCACTGAAGGAGCAGTAGGTCTCCTACACTGGTTTGAGAAGCTAGAATCTGTGTTCGAAATGTGTGAATGCCCTGAGGCGCGCAGGGTGAAGTATGCTACTGGTACTCTCGAGGGTTTAGCCCTCACATGGTGGAACGCTCAGGTTCAGATGCTGGGGTTGGTTGCTGCCAACGCCACCCCATGGGAAACTTTCAAGGAGATGATCAAAGAAGAATACTGCAGTCGTGATGAGATTCACAAACTAGAAGTGGAGTTCTTCAACCTCAAGATGACGGGGTCAGAAATTGAAGCTTATGTGAAAAGGTCGAACGAACTGGCAATTCTGTGCCCTACTATGGTGGATCCTCCCATCAAACGCATCGAACTATTTCTTCAGGGCTTAGTGCCGGAAATCCAAAGTCATGTGACTTCAGCGAACCTCGCCACCTACCAGCAAACTGTACAGTTGGCTCACCGTCTCACGGATCAAGCGGTGGAGCAGAACAAGTTACCAAAACGCATAGGTGCTGCAACTACTTCTGGTACCTCCAGTGACAACAAACGGAAATGGGATGGAACTTCAAGTAAAGGTTCGACTTCTGTTCAGTCCCAGTCTCAACAGAGAAAGACTGAGGACTACAAGAGCCCTAATCAGCAATCGTCTGGTGGTGGATACAAAGGAAATCATCCCAAATGCAATCGCTGCAGCCTGCACCACAGCGGACCATGCACCAGGGGCAACTGTCATCGGTGCAACAAGCCTGGTCACGCTGCAAAGGATTGCAGGAGCTTATACCCCGCCAATCAGAATCGTCAGCAAGCTCAACAGAACCAGCGCCCGCAGCAGCAGCAAGGTGATAACAAAGGGTGCTTTCAGTGTGGAGCTGAGGGCCACTTCAAGAGAGATTGTCCTCAACTGAACAGGAACCAGAACAACAACAACAACAATAACAACAATCAGGGGAATGGTAACAATGGGAACAACAACAACAATGGCGCCAGGGGGCGGGTGTTTGTGATCGGCCAAGGTGAAGCAAGGAACGACCCCAATGTTGTGGCGGGTAAGTTCCTTCTCGACGAATTTTATGTTTCAGTTTTATTTGATTCGGGTGCCGATACTAGCTACATGTCACTAGAAGTTAGTCGAATGCTTAAGCGTATTCCAACACCCTTGAACAACAAGCACACCGTAGAGCTAGCAAATGGTAAGAGTTTAGAAGCCACACACGTAGTCAAGGGTTGTAAACTTATTCTCGCTGACCAGACCTTCTCTATCGACCTCATTCCTATTGTCTTGGGTAGTTTCGACGTTGTCATTGGGATGGATTGGTTGTCCCAACACCGAGCAGAAATTCTTTGCAACAAGAAGGTTGTCCGTATTCCAGGTCCCGGTGGTGAACCTCTCATGATTCATGGTGACAAGAGGAGTGCTGTTGAGAACGTCATTTCTCTCCTTAAGGCCCAAAAGTACTTGCGAAAGGGCCACACTGCCATTTTGGCTCTCGTTACTGACACCTCAGAAAAAGAGAAGAAGATAGAAGATTTTCCAGTTGTACGCGATTATCCAGAGGTATTTCCTGAGGAATTACCTGGTCTCCCGCCTCATCGTCAAGTCGAGTTTCAGATCGAACTAGCTCCTGGAGCTGCGCCTATAGCTCGTGCACCTTATCGATTGGCTCCATCAGAGTTGAAAGAACTCTCTACGCAACTACAAGAGCTCCTGGATAAGGGTTTTATTCGTCCTAGCTCATCGCCCTGGGGAGCTCCAGTGTTATTTGTAAAGAAGAAAGACGGTACTTTCAGAATGTGCATCGACTACCGAGAACTCAACAAGGTGGCGGTGAAGAATCGTTATCCTCTACCGCGTATCGACGACTTGTTCGACCAGTTACAAGGGTCGAGCTACTATTCGAAGATCGATTTGCGATCGGGTTATCACCAGCTGAGAGTCCGGGAAGAGGACGTCTCCAAGACAGCTTTTAGAACACGTTACGGACACTATGAGTTTTTGGTCATGCCTTTTGGGATGACAAACGCACCTGCGGTTTTCATGGACTTGATGAACCGAGTGTGCAAACCTTACCTGGACAAGTTCGTTATAGTCTTCATCGACGACATCCTGATCTATTCCAAGAGTCAGGAGGAACACGAGCAGCATCTGCGACTTATTCTGGAACTCCTTCGAACAGAACAGCTTTATGCAAAGTTCTCGAAATGCGACTTCTGGCTTCGAGAAGTCCATTTCCTAGGCCACGTGGTAAACAAGGATGGGATTCATGTTGATCCATCCAAGATAGACTCGATTAAGAACTGGCCTGCACCTCGTACACCAAAGGAAATTCGCCAATTCTTGGGTTTGGCGGGATACTACCGGAGATTCATAAAGGATTTTTCCAAGATTGCACAGCCTCTCACCTCACTAACGCAGAAGGGCGTTGTTTATCGCTGGGGAAACGCACAGGAGTTGGCATTTCAACACCTAAAGGATAGACTTTGTAGCGCACCTATCCTTTCCTTGCCAGAAGGCACAGACGACTTTGTGGTTTACTGCGACGCATCAATTCAGGGTCTTGGTTGCGTGTTGATGCAACGAGACAAAGTTATAGCCTACGCCTCACGCCAACTCAAGGTTCATGAAAAGAACTACACTACGCACGATTTAGAGCTGGGAGCTGTTGTTTTTGCACTTAAGTTATGGCGGCATTACCTGTACGGTACCAAGTGCGCGATCTACACCGACCACAGGAGCCTCGAGCATATCTTCAAGCAGAAGGAACTGAATATGCGGCAACGACGATGGGTCGAGCTGCTGAACGACTACGAGTGCTCAATCAGGTATCACCCGGGCAAGGCCAATGTGGTGGCTGACGCCCTCAGTCGGAAGGACATTGCGCCTAAACGCGTACGAGCTCTACAACTCACGATCCATTCTAGTCTTCCCTCCCAGATACGAGCAGCTCAGATAGAAGCACTGAAACCAGAAAATGTCAGGGCTGAAGCCCTACGCGGATCAAGGCAACGATTAGAACAAAAGGGAGACGGTGCTTACTACGTAACAGGACGCATTTGGGTCCCACTCTATGGCAACCTACGAGAGCTTGTGATGGACGAAGCACACAAGTCTCGCTACTCGGTACATCCTGGTTCGGATAAAATGTACCACGACATTAAAACTACGTACTGGTGGCCTAGCATGAAGGCCCACATAGCAACCTACGTCAGCAAGTGTTTGACTTGTGCGAGAGTCAAGTCGGAATACCAGAAACCATCAGGCCTACTCCAACAACCAGAGATACCTCAATGGAAATGGGAGCAAATTTCCATGGATTTTGTTACTGGCCTACCTAGATCCCAGCGCGGAAACGATACTATTTGGGTGATCGTGGATCGACTCACAAAATCTGCACACTTCTTGGCTATCAAGGAGACGGATAAATTCTCCACTCTTGCAGAAATATACATCAAAGAAATTGTTTCGAGGCACGGGGTGCCCACATCTATTATCTCGGATCGAGATGCGCGTTTTACTTCAGAACTGTGGCAAGCAATGCACAAATCCTTTGGCTCACGATTAGATATGAGCACAGCGTATCACCCCCAGACGGACGGGCAGTCCGAGCGCACTATTCAAACCTTAGAAGACATGCTTCGTGCATGTGTAATCGACTTTGGCAACCGCTGGGAAAAGCATCTGCCACTTGTGGAATTCTCGTACAACAACAGCTACCACACCAGCATTAAAGCTGCTCCGTTTGAGGCATTGTACGGACGTAAATGCCGGTCACCTCTTTGCTGGGCAGAGGTGGGAGATAGTCAGATCACTGGTCCAGAGTATGTGGTAGACACGACCGAACAAATTGCTCAAATACGAAAACGCATGACGGCAGCTCGCGAACGTCAGAAAGTTTACGCCGACATGGGCAGGAAACCACTTGAGCTCCAGGTTGGGGAGCGGGTATTACTCAAAGTTTCACCCTGGAAGGGTGTGGTTCGTTTTGGTAAACGCGGCAAACTAAACCCACGATACGTTGGACCTTTCGAGGTCATTGAGAAAATAGGCAGGGTGGCCTACAGACTAAACTTACCAGCGGAACTCGGTGCAGTTCACAACGTTTTTCACGTGTCGAATCTGAAGAAGTGTCCGTCAGATGAGACCCACGTAGTTCCTTTGAAGGAACTCACTATCGACGAGCAGTTACGATTCGTCGAGGAACCAGTTGAAATCACGGACCGAGATGTTAAGGTCCTCAAGAGCACCAGAATACCTCTCGTTCGAGTTCGTTGGAACTCACGTCGCGGCCCAGAGTTCACCTGGGAGCGCGAAGATCAGATAAAACAAAAGTATCCCCAACTGTTCGCAAACAGTACACCCACTACTGAGGCTGAAGCTACGGAATTTCGGGACGAAATTCCAGATCAACGGGGGGTGGATGTGACACCCTAGGAAAACCGGGAAAACCATACAACTTAACTAGCTTCCTCAGTGAGTGCCTACCAAATTTCGGGACGAAATTTCTTTCAACTTGGGGATGATGTGACAACTCGAAATCTAGAACCTTTCGTGTATGCTTAAACGTGTGGCTAGTTAGCTTATGTGATTAATGACAAATGAACCTTTACGTGATTATGTGTTATTTGTGTGTGCTTGTGAGTATGCGATGTATGTATATATGAACCGAGACACAAGAACCCGACTCGAGACCATGTGGTCTCGAGTGAACGATGCAACATTGGGCCGGTTGGGCCACACACCCACACTTAGCCTATCCGAGAGCCCACTAGGGTGTATTACTAGGAGCGGATATATAAACTTGATAGTTAGACATGTTGCCATTTTGATAACACTCATACTCTCCTCTACACACACACTCTCCATTCTCTCACTAAAACCCTAGACACCAAGCATCACACTCTTCTCCTTCTTCTCGGATCAAACCAACCGACCTCAAAAGGATTTCTCGGATTTGCTTGTTCACACCAAACAAAGCTTCATCTTTCACCACCTCACAACCGGTTAGTGTTTATGATGTTTGTTAGTGTTTATGATGCTTGTTAGTGTTTATGATGCTTGTTAGTGTTTATGATGTTTGTTAGTGTTTATGATGCTTGTTAGTGTTTATGATGCTTGTTAGTGTTTATGATGTTTGTTGGTTAGTATTTATGATGTTTGATGTTATGGATGACATGATTGAACTAGAACCGTTTGTACAATGATGATGTGCTTGTGAATCGTGTGTATGATGTTGATAATCGGAACATGCTTTGATTTCGGATATGTGGCATAATGAACTCATGATGTTTTGTGTTTAAATGTAGTCTAAAACACTAGTTGTTGATGTTCATATAAATCGGATTGTGTACTCTTGTGTTAAGAACCGAAAGCTTGCTATTAGGGTGATTTGTTGATAAGTTGTTCATGATTCTTGTTAGACCTAGGTTCATAGGAATGAAGATGAACTACTTGAATATTGAAGAACAAGATGAACATGATGAACACATGAAGAACTTGTTGAATATCATATGAACATGTTGAATATTTGAAATCTGATATGTTTGATCCATTTTTAGTAATTTGCTAGACAAGAAACATGTTTAAGGATTTTGGTTGGATAGTACAAACTGTTACATGAAATCAGAATGTTAGTGGGTAGTACACTGTACCGAATCAGCTCCTGTCCAACCGAAACCATCAGTTGCGACTCGAAACCAAGCACAACGAGTCGAGATCCCCGATTGCGACACCGGTTGCGAGTCGCAAACACCTGGTTGCGACTCGAAACCACACATGATCAGCACACCAACTTTGTGACTCGAAACCATTGTTGCGAGTCCAGTTGCGACTCGTAACCAAAACAGCATGAACCGAGACCGTAGTTGCGACTCAGGTTGCGAGTCGCAAACGCCTAGTTGCGACTCGAGACTATACGCCGATACACACTGTTTGGGCTTTCACCTTGTTTCGGACTTAATTGCTTGGGCCGGACTCTTGGGCCCAATGCACAGACCTTATATATTACTGTTGAACGTGAATCTGCCATGATTAAACATGTATGCCATGAACGTTACTTGAGTACATTATGCTAGAAACATACGTGCACTACTTGAATACGAACCTGATGGTTTGATACAACTATGGTAGGACGTGAGTAGCCACAACATTGCTTGTTTGACTTTTCTGTGTTTCTACCGAGCAAACCAAGGTGAGTTCACACCCTCTACAAAGCATGGGATTCCCTGGGTTGGGAATGGGGTTAAGGAACTGGGTTCCTCGTCCTCCTTGGGTAGGACAGCAAAGGTTCAGGAATGTAATTCCTCGTCCTCACGGACAGATAACTCGTACTAGACCAAAACTCTATCACGAAGTCCCTCATTTTGTATATCGACTTAATCGCCGGGCCAATGGCGAGCGGGTCATTAGTTAGATAGCGCTATTTAGGTCTGACAAACCTCACACCGTGCCGCAGAGGACGGGCGTGAACTAATGGATCTGGGGCACGTCAATGATGATAGACATTGACAGTTTCAGGGCACTTAAACATGACTACAGTCAGCAGTCGATATGGTAACGAGTCTAGTGTATACATGGGGTAGCCCCCACGGCCGAAATGCCAGATAACTAACACGGGGTAACCCCCACGGCTGGATAGCCAGAGTAACCGGGAATAAACATGTCACGTTTTTAACTATGGGGTAACCCCCACGGCAGGATGCCAGCTAAAGGAAACTGATTTCGAAACAACTTAAAACGAACACCCAACCGTGAACTCACTCAACTTGTTGTTGACTCGTTACTACATGCTTTGCAGGTCCTTAGGTTCTTAGCTGGAGCTTGCATGGAGGAGGATCGTTGTGGGACATGGACGGCTGTATGCCATGTTAAACCTTGAAACTATTAAACTTCTGTTTTGGCTTTAAGACTTATGCTTCCGCTTGCAACTTAATTATGTTTTGTTTGAACACCAATTGTATTGGCTGGATTTTTATAACTACTTATATGCTTGTTCAATATGATTGGTGGCTGGATCCTGGTCAGTCACGCCTCCAAGCGGTAGTACTCCGCAGGTGGATTTTTGGGGGTGTGACATTGATGCCTGACCAAGCGGTATTTTATATACCGTAACCCAAGCCCGTATAGGGAAAATAAGTTAAAAGTATTTACCTGAGCAAAGTAATAATCACAATAAGCAAATGCAAGTAGCTTTTACTGGTCCTCCTAATCTGGAACGAAGGTTTATAATAACCTATTAGAATCCTAACGGGTCTTTTAATTAAGCTTAAGCTTAGACCGGTTAGTTTCAAAGATACGGTTCGTACGCATGATTAAGCGAAGACCGGATAGAATGTGATTTAGACCCAAAAAGTTCGGAGACTTGCTTAATATGGTTATTTCATACACATTCTGGATTTTGAGCTAAAACCGATAAGGTTTGACCCGTTTCGGCTAATTTATGCAAACTAGTTACATAACCGAACCGAACGCGTAATAAGCGTAACGGGTATTTCATGAGAGCCATATACAGGTTTCCTAAGTTAATATGCTTCAAATATGTTGTGACATCAGTAAGATGTCTTTTATTATGTCCGAAACGAATTTAAACACAAACTATGCCCCGTAGGGGTAGTTTGGTCATTTACAAGGTTATAAAAGAGTTTAAGTATTAACCTGAGTTACAGGTCTGATGTAATCAGCAAAAATACTTAATTTGATAAGTTATAACAGTATGGTAAATTATATATGTGAAATTTATCAATTATAACCAAACTATGCACCGTAGGGGCATTTTGGTAATTTCACATAAGCCGAAAAGCTCAAAACTGAAGTCTGAGTTTAACAACTTTTGCTTACTGTTAAAATATTATAATTTTACCTAAAATATCAGTAGGTATCAACCCTTGTATGTTTAAAATAGTTCTAGTACATACTGTGCGTTAAAAACGCTTAAAAAGGCGATTAAAAGCCATTTCCGGGTTCTATACATAAAGCTGATATTTTTATTATTCTAGAAGGCTTAAAATAATTTATTTATCATTTAAGATCAGTAGCAAAAGGTTTGGAGTCGATTAGATATGTAAAACTCATTCTATAGCCCGTAAGGGCAAAACCGACAATTACTGGGTTAAGCCTATGACTATAAGTTATGCTCAGCCTAAAATTAATTAAAAATCTTCAAAAATCCCAAAATAATATATTACATCAGTGGGTAATAAGTTTGATATCAAAAAGTGAGTTTAAATAGGCTATACGCTAATTACGCCATTTAATTAACATAAAGCCTTCAATTTACGCTAATGAGCATAACTCTCAATCCACACCTCAAACTGATGTCAACTTTTGGGTGCAAGTTTATATATCAGTAACTAAAGTTTCTACTCTTTTACATTTGTAAAAATCACGTTTTAAGGTGAAAAGGGCATAATGGTCAACATATGAGCAATTAACGGAATCATGCGTATTAATTGGTTAACTAATGAACCATGGTGTATAATCACAGAGGGTTATACTAGCATGTAACTTGGTCCAAATGAAGCTCTAAGGTATTTCTAAAACATACCATAACGGGTCAGAACTGAAGTCAAAGCTTTACGACTTTCGGTTCCGAACCGGGCCTAAACATGAAATTGTCGGGTTGAACATGTTTAGACATGTTATTACACTAATTACTAAGTTATATTAATGATCAAACATGTTGTATGTGTTCTACATTGCTAATCATGCATAAATTAGAAACTAAGTATCCTGTTGACTTTTTAATAATAAGTTTGACCCGACATTTGACCTAGTTAGAGTGGGAATCAGGGGGAACCCTTTTAAGGGTTTATTACCCACATAATTACCAACTTATAACTACTTTCAATTCGACTAATCACTGAACCATTAGTGATTAATCGTTAAGTCAACCGTTAATTACGACGGTTTGACTTTTAAGCTAAAACTAAGCAAAAACTTAACTAAGAAAGGTTAAGCATACTTACTGAAGTCCTAAGCTTGATTAGTGATCACTTGAGAGAAGTCTTGAGCTCCAGAAATGATCAGAAAGCTGAAGGAAGGTGTGAAGAACTTGGTTGCAACAAGGGCCTTTATATAGTGATCAAGAACCCACTAGATTGTTGACATGCAAGTCTACAACTGACCACAATTCATCCACAAGTGTCCCTAGGTGTCTAGGGGTTGCCTAGGGGTCGTCCAATATGAGGAAACTCGGATAAAAGTCGATTAGAATGGCAAAGGCAGACAAGAACCCAAGAAAATCGGACCAGATAGGCCCTCACGGCACGCGACGACCCCCCCCCTGGGGCTTCGCGTCGCGCGACACCCTTCTGCACCAAATCTAATATTTTTTATTTTTACGCATTGGTCCTTGGCTCTTGGAAACTTTGCTACGACATTATTTCTTGCACTTTGAACCCTCCCACTTGACTTATAAGGGCTTTAGGACATATACCCACTTTGTTTAGTCCTCGGTTAACTTTATTGTTACCCGAAAAGTCCTAAACTTCAACGTTGACGCTTTTAACCCCTCGCATACGAATTTGATCACAACTTGCTCATACGATAACGAAACTTTATGAAATTTATATCGTGCATTCTAGTGAGTACAATTAGCCGTTACAAAGCTTCGGGTTTGTCAAAAGGTCACTCAGAGGTATAACTTAAACATGTTGACACATTTAACCCCTATAGTTTGTAATCTCTCACTTTCTTTCATATTTAGCTTCGTATGATCCATGATTTATTCGTTTGAAGGTATGAGCATCATGTAGGGTTAATGTACAATGTATTTATTCACTGTTGACATTTAGAACTCGTATATTCACATACTTTTCATGATTGTCAACTTTAATCCTTTTATAACATTCTTTCACACGTTCAAACACATGACACGTGTCAACACATTATAGGACGTGAATTTTCGAGGTGTTACACAAAGCGGGTACTGTATCGAAAATACCCGTACCCGTACGGTACCTATATATTTGGTACGGTATTTGGTACCCAGTTTTGTTCAAATTCGATATCAGTATTTTCGGTACCGGTACTGGTACGGGTACGATACCAATCCCATCCCTAGTGGCGGTGGTGGTGGGAGGTGGACGTGGATGATGGGTGGTGGTGTTGGACGGGGGTGGTAGACGGTGGTGATGGTGATGGACGGTGGTGGTGTTTAATTCTCTACAAACCTTAGAAGATCTTAAAAGTGGTTGGTCCAAGTCTGCACCAACAAGAGCTCGCGAAAATGTTTTTTAATGAAACATATTTGAAAAAACAAACAGTCAGCAGATGGCAATGTCTGCGTGGAACAGACAGAAGAGCCTATGCAGATATTTTTTTAGCAAAACAAATACCATCTTAAAATAAGATGTAGACAAAAACTAATGATTATTTAAGAACACACTAACATTGAAAAACCCGATTAGTGTACAGGAAAACAAAGACTCAACCGAAAATATAACTCAAGAGAAATGTTTGACTCTCTATTTTAAACTTTATGATTAAGAAAGAAATTGTATCTTTAAGATTTAAAAGTTAGCATTTAGGAGAGATACATAGTGTTTTGACGTGTATACGGTCAACACCGCGCATGGGATAACAAGAATTCGTGCGTTAATCGTAATAAATATGTTTAGAATACTTATGTATTATTGGAAAGTATGTTTATAAGTTACAGTAACTTTCGGGTCATTGAAACGACAAGAATCAGCAAGTAGATTACACGATTTCAACACGTAGCGCGTGTGCGCGACAGTTAATGCCATATCAGCAAAAGACTAATATTTTAAGCATGAAAATAATTATTTTAATATTTATAAACTAATTTGTATCGAAATTTACGCGAGAAAACGAGAATTATGACGCAAGAACAAGCTGGAATGGAGTTGTGTGCAGACAATGGTGGGTTGAAGAAGGATGAGCTTGGCTGATGGGCTTCAAAGTTCAAACCCACTCCACCAAAACTTAGGTATATAAACCCCTATATACCTCCACATTCTTCATTATTCACAAACATTTTCTCTCTGCCTCATTTCTCTCTAACCTCTCTCTACATTCTCTCTCTAGAACACAAGATCCGTCGACCAGAATCCAGCCACCACACGGCGGAGCCGTGGCGGCGGCGGCACATGCCGGCGGCGGTTTTCCGGCGAACCTTTCGGCAACCGTTTTCCGGCCAAAGGTACATTTTTTCTACTAATTTCGACGTTCCGAACACCATGGTGAGGTCCATTTTCTCTAATTCAGAGCGGTTTGTGCCGTAGAGAAACTTTGAAGAGAATCCGGCCAAATTCTATCAAGTTTGTCTTCAAGTTTTCTCTTCATGTATGTCAAGATCTTGCTTTGAAGGATGTTGGTATTGCTTATCCAAACTATGTCAAGATCTTGCTTTTAAGAACCTCCAATTTATTTATATTTAACTTCAACATGTACATCATACCATATTATATGGTAAATCGTACTGAAGCGGGCCGAAATGAGCCTACCCTCGCTCGTACCAAATTTTAGAGACCTAGCGAATTGCGACCCCGTTTCACGTTCCCGTACCGGAGCGTACCACGAACCATGTGACTATGAATAGAATACGAAATTATAACAACAATGCATGAACATTTGAAAGCACACAACAAAATTGCACTGACATTACAAATTTCTAAAGTTGTTAATTACGAGTTTTCATCTTTTGAAAACGATCTATTGAACCGAAAGTCATGGTTGTAAAAATCCCGATTAATCACTAGGCGGTCAATGGCGGTCCAATTTTACTCACACATGAAGTAATAATAATCGCACATCATCAACAAGCATATCGAAGTTACTTACGGTATTTTAACCAATTCAAAAGAACATACAGTGATACATATACCTTATGCTGTCGGGTTTGATCGGAGATGGTGAATCCAATAAACAAGGGTTTCTCCGGATGGGTTTGTTTATAGGATACGGGTCACCTTTTCGGGTTTTTTGAAACCCGATTTTATTTTTATAGGGCCCTTAATGGGCGAAGGTCCAATATCAACCCGAACACACTTTTTTCTAACTAAATAGGCGACTCATTCATTAAATATGTTAGAAATAGAAATGACTCATTCATGTCGCGTTCATTTTGTGTTTCAGATCGTGTCAAAACTTACTACAATTTCAAGTACATAGTGGTTTATGGAATTAATGACAAAGATATATGTTGTGTTTCTTTGGTTCCTTGAAATGAAATGATTTCCTTTTCTATTCTAGAAAAAAAAAAAAAAAAAAAAAAAAAAAAAAAAAAAAACCTTATCTATCGGTGATGGTGTAAATTTTGGAAAAATTTGACATATTTTCCGATTTCGTGACCTATTTTTTAAACGTTGCTCGTATAATGATTTTCTAAATCCGCCACCAGGGTGAGTATTATCTATGTCAGACTAACACCTAAGGTAAACTTTTTGGGGTTCTGATATATTTTGTATGGTGATAATATTTTAAGCTCACTTAAATCTTGTGATGGTATAACATATCATAAATCCGGTAAACATTCTAAATTAGTATTAGTGAAGATGACCCCTATAATTTGTCCATCAGATCATCTAATCTAACTTATAATAAAAGACTTCAAATAATGAAAAATGTCATTCTCTCCTTTAACCTCATAAATTTTACTTATATTTGTTTAATATTTATTTTAATATTAATATTAATATTAATTAATAACCAATATATATATATATATATATCACTTATTTTTATCCTTATATTTATCTAAAATTAATAAATAACTTTAATTTTGCAATTTAGACCCTTTGTTTTTTTTTTTTTACTTTTAACCCAAAGTTTTTCATCTTTTGCAATTTAATTCCAACTCTTTTTTATTTTTAATTTTGGTCCACCATACTTTTCATCTTTCCCAAGTTTTTCATTTCGTTTTAAATTTTGTGAGTTAACGCACCGCAACGTGCGTGTGGGGTTCAACATCCGTCGCGTCACATCTATTTTTCCACGTTTGACATGTTCGTCCAACACGCGGGTCCTGGATGGACTTAGTTATTTTTTTTCTATGTTTTACGTTTCGGTTTAATTTATCAAAAACGAGCGTGCGTGCTTAAAAGATTTTACGTTTGCTTTTCGCTCGGCTTTATTTTTTCCCCGTTTTTATTTATTTTGTTTTTATGAGCTTTTCCATTGTTGGTGGCCGCTGACAATGGTATAGCATTGCTACTACTTAACACAGTTTTATGACAACCGCTGCAACGCAGAGGCTTAATACTAGTAATTAACTATATAAATAACTGAATTAAGCGAATCACCAAATTGTAATACACGGGGTTCTAACCTAGTATCTTTCTAATAGAAAAGTCAAAAACCAAAATTAAATAAGATTAATATGAACCGTTGTCGTTTTGTAACTTCAAAAGGCCTTGTCGCGTAATACAATACCCCTTTTGACACTAACGTAAGCCATAAACTTAATTCCTGCTAACTTACGCAAACCAAAACCAAAGTAACTGTTTTCTGTTGCGAATTTAATTATAATCATTTTTGTATGTCACGTATATAGTCACACAATTAGTATGTGTATGAATCCCATTGTGGTAGTTATATCAGGACTCCAAACAGAGGTACAAGGTTTTTTTTTTTTTTTTTTTTTTTTTGTAACACATTCTTTCCATTTTCCTTCACATGATCACAATGCAATGTTTGTTTGTTTGTTCATGAGAGAGTTATGTAGCAATGTCGCCTAAAATCGAGGATTTCGACTAGCCAGCCTTATTGTTCGAGTATCATTCGGTCACACAATTAGTATGTAGCCATGAATTCCTTCGCGTTAGTTATAATTCTCGACTTTAAATAGAGTCATACGCCTTTGATTCTAACGCAACCTTTCCTTTTTCCTTCACATAATCACAATGCAATGTTTTTATGTGTTTTTTTAAACTTGTGACCGTTCTTTGTTTGTGGGTTATATTGTTCAGAATTTGTAGCTAATTGAGCAATAAGAAAATGGGATCGATAGTACCTTGGTTTCCGCTTATCGTCTTTATTTTGTTCAACTTTCTGGACAATATACATGCTGGTGTCACAAGTAGTTTCATCCGTTCCGAGTGGCCATCGGATGACATGCCTCTTGACAATGACGCTTTCGCAGTTCCGAATGGTTATAATGCTCCAGAGCAGGTAAACTTCTAAGGTTGTATAAGTTCGTTTTTTTACATTCTCAACGGTGTATATTGTCCAGTGTTTTAAATATCGGTATGAACCAGCCGGCTATACCAGTAAAACTGGATACCGGATACGGGTTAGGTAAGATAAAGGCCGGTAAAACCAGAATACGGCATGTCTTATATACCGGCGGTAAATCCGGTTCTACCGGTTCAAACCTTTGAACCGGTTTGCAGCTTCTTATTTTTTATTTTTTAATTATTTCTTATTTTTTATTTTTTAATTATAATAAAATACAATATTAAGGTAATACCGACCTTCCATATTTTCGTTAATTATACTTAGTGTCTTCCATTCCAATATTCCATCATTGTTGAAACTGTTACCCAAAAAATACTCTTAAACTGCATAATATTTTACAAGAAAATAGTTATTTTTAGATAAAAGCATGATCAATTACATAAATCTTAACTGAGATTGAATTATTATTTTTTAATGATGAATGTGTATTTTATGGAACGATATGGTTAACAAGTAACCGGTTGAACCATTACAGAGCCAAACCTGATATGATTAAAAAACCGATTTTTAAAATATTGATGTTGGTCTATAGGTACACATCACTCAAGGAGATTATAATGGAAAAGCGGTAATTATAGTATGGGTGACACCTGATGAACCAGGGTCAAACCAAGTAAAATACGGAAAAGAAGAGAAAAACTATGATTTTACCGCAGAAGGGACGGTTAAAAGCTATACATTTTACAACTATACATCTGGCTTTATTCATGAGTGCCTTATTGATGACCTTGAGGTATTTGTTTTTTGACTCCATAACATTTATGATTTATCTATTGCATAATTCTACAAAGAGTAAAATGTTATTTTCGTCTCGTCCCAAGTTTGTTTTTTCGCATCTGGATCCAAAAAGTTTGAAATCTTGCTATTTTCATCTGGCTTGTTAACTCTAGGGGTGCAAACAAGCCGAGCGGCTCGCGAGCTACCTGAGATTGGCTCGAGAAAAAACTCGAAACGAGCTGAGCCTTCTCCTCAAGCCGAGCTTGAGCCTAAAATAAAGCTCGTTTATTTATCGAGCCCGTGCTCGAGCCTTGCATATGAAGCTCGTCAAGTTAGTTAAGCCACATTGAGCCTTGGTGTAATATAGTTTTTATTAATATTTAATAACATTTACCCCTTATTTAAAGTTGTCTAGTAAACAAGCCGAGCCGAAGCTTCACTTATCTAGCTCACGAGCCCAAACAAGTATATTATTTATATTATTTTTATTTAATATATTAATTAATCGATAATAAACGAGCGGAGCTCGAGCATGAGAAAATACCAGTGAGCAGAGCTCGAGCATTGAAAACAAAGCTCGACCCGAAGCGTGCTTGAGCTCAAGCTCTCATAAATTAATCGAGCTCAAGCTCAAGCCTGGTCCTAGTTAACTCTATCCATTTTTTTTTTCATTAACTCATAGATATTTCCGTCTTTTTGCTATTCCTTTTCACTTTATGTAAAATGACCAAATATCCGTGAAAAAGACTGAATTGCCTTTCAAGTTAAAAAAAAAACGGAAATACCCTGACTTAACGAAGAAAAATGGATAGAGTTAACGAGGCGGGTGAAATCAAACCTTTTGGATCCAGAGACACGAAAAAAAAACTGTATACGAAAGTCGCAAAACTAGCCAAACATCATGAACAGTAATGTCATTTTACTCTTCTTCAAATCATTTAAAAGATTGTTTCATAACTAACAATTGTGTTTTTATTAGTATGATTCCACTTACTATTATGAGGTTGGGGAAGGTGAATCTGCTCGATCATTTTGGTTTCAAACTCCTCCAAAGATCGGTCCAAATGTTCCTTACAAATTTGGAATTATAGGTGAGTTATCTATTTTATTTATTTATTTTTATGGAATTAGTATGACTTCTTTTTGTGGATTAATTAATAATTATTATGTGTTTTAGGTGACTTGGGTCAAACATATAATTCTGTTTCAACACTTAACCATTACGTAGAGAGTGGAGCACAAGCTGTGTTACATGTTGGAGATTTATCGTATGCTGATAAATATGAATATGATGATATGGGTGTACGTTGGGATACATACGGTCGTTTCGCCGAAAGAATTCAAGCATATAACCCGTGGATATCGACAGCGGGAAATCATGAGATCGAATATATGCCATATATGGTAGGTTGCGCGCGGAACTAATATTGACACCCTTTCTACAACTTTCTTCCTATCGTGAATATAGTTCCTGTCGGAACTAATATCAATCATCATTTCGTTAGTTAGATGACAAACGGGTCAGGTTCGTGGGATGGTGGGTTCAACCCGACCCGAACCTGAAAATTTTAGACGAACCTGAACCCGAAAATAGTGTCATTATTATAAACCTGAACACGACTCGAATATTCGTAGGTTGACCCGAACATGACCCGTTTAACCCAAGTTTTTTGTTTTTTAATTTTTTCGCAAATTCATATATCAAAATTAAATTTTACTACAAAAAAACACAAATGTGTTTAATACAGTTATATTTAAATTATAAAATTTTATGTCAATTTCTCTTTTTAAGTTATAATTATGGCATAAAAGATAACCTCTAATATATTAAAATTAAAATTTACTAAAAAAAACCCAAATGTATTTAATGCAGTTATATTTAAATTATGAAATCTTATGTCAATTTCTCTTTTTAAGTTATAATTATGGTATAAAAGACAAAACCCAATTTAATTTATGACATAAAACATATTGTAACAAAAATATAATATGATATAAATGGGTTAAGAGGGTCAACGCGCCAACCCGACTGGGTTGACCTGAACCCGTCCATTTAGCTAAACGGGTTTGCGAGTTCAACCTGAAACCGTTTAGACTAAACCCAAACCCGCGAATTTTGTCCCAAACTTTCTTTTTTTGAACATTTTTTATGTGCAGGATGAAGTTGTTCCTTTCAAACAGTATCTTTATCGATACCCGACTCCTTATGCTGCGAGTGAAAGCAGTAGTCCTCTTTGGTATGCCGTTAGACGTGCATCCGCTCATATAATTGTGCTATCCAGTTATTCGCCATTCGGTAATTTACCCCTTTACTTTTGTATTAGGAGGGAGGGCTGCAAATGAACCAAACATTCAACGAACAGTTCATGAACCGCCCTACGGGAAGTTTGTTTGTGTCCGTTCATTTAATAAACAAACGAACACGAACAGGAAATTTCGTTCGTTTAGTTAAATGAACGAACATGAACAGAGGCCGTGTTCATTCATTTATGTTCGTGAATGTTCAGTAACGTGTTCGTTTATGTTCGATTGTTCCTTAGTGATTTTAGTTTTTATATTTTATTTAAATATTTCTAAATTCCGACAAATAAAATATTTAGTAGTGTTAGTGTATTATATATTATATTCATGAACGATTGTTTGTTTTTGTTTGTTTCCATTTGTGTTCATCAACACTCGTTTTAGTTAGTTGCCTAAATTTAACAAACGAACACGAACATGTTCTTGTTTAAGTATTCATGAACAGTTCGTGAACAAATATATTTCTTAACAAATGAACACGAACAAGGTCTTGTTCGTGTTCGTTCGGTTTGTTTGTAGCCCTATTAGGAGGTGACGACTGTTATAGATTACCTGCGTCTGATACGTTATACATATTTACTTGACGCGTGACAGTGAAATATACGCCGCAATACAAGTGGCTGAAAGCGGAATTTAAAAAAGTCAACAGGTGGAAAACACCTTGGCTTATCGTTATAATGCATGTGCCGATATACAGCAGTAATAGTGCTCACTACATGGAAGGCGAAAGCATGCGAGCTGCATTTGAGAGTTGGTTTGTTAAGTACAAAGTTGATGTGGTCTTTGCAGGACATGTTCATGCATATGAAAGATCGGTTCGTCACTCTCCTTTATATCTTTTACCTTCTGATATTTGTGTGAATATAAAGATAGCAGTTCAATAACTAATATGCATTTCAGCATCGGATCTCGAACATAGAGTACGACGTAACTGGTGGTGTGAGTTATCCCGTTCCAGACAAATCAGCTCCGATTTATATAACAGTTGGAGATGGTGGAAACCAAGAAGGTCTTGCATCAAGGTGGTCTTTAACTCTTTATTTCTAATTATAACTTTTTTTTTTTTAAAGTAACCATCTATATGACGATATGTGTTTTATCCTTTGTTAAACTGTTTCGAATGATCATGTAGTTTTAATGACCCTCAGCCTGATTATTCTGCATTCCGAGAGGCCAGTTATGGACATTCGACACTTGAGTTAATAAATAAAACGCACGCCTTCTATCATTGGAATCGGAATGATGATGGAAAGAAAGTTGCAACGGATTCCTTCGTGTTGCGCAACCAATACTGGTGAGTACCGCATTCCACCCTGATGCTGATGTTGAACTTGCAATTTTGTTTATGTTTCACACTTCTGTTTATTTTTTTATTTTTTACTAATACACTAGCTTGCTATGAGTAGAATTTTACTGGGTACGTTTGTCTGTTACTTTTCAAATACTTAATCTAATTATTCCACTCAAAAGTTGGATACTATATATAGGTTTAAACGAGCCCGTATGAAACTTTTCAAGCTTGGCCCATTTATTAATTATGCAGCGCAGCTTGTTACTTGTTTGCCTGCCACTTTATGGTGATTAGTTGTTTTTGTCAATGACATATTATTTAATTAATTTATTTATGCACATGTATAGTTATTCGTATAATTTTTATACATAACCGAATATGTATTGTTTAGTTATTTTTTATCATATTTATATATGGGCAATTTATATTTGTTATATAAAGTAGAAATCATTACATTTATATAAATACTAGGCTCATTCAGGCTCAAGAGCTTAGTCAAGCATAGGCTCGTTATCGATTAAAGCTTCTAGCAAGACGATCTCAGAGCGACTCCGCTCATTTAGACCTCTAATACTAAACTACACCATGCGCATTCTACAGGAAAAAGAGAAAACTAGAGGAAAATGATCTGCACGCAATCACCCCAACTCCTGAACTTGACGCTTATTAAAGATGCAGATACGTGTCGTCTATAGTTACTGAACACAGGTAACTGCTATTTGTGACATCCATCAAGGTCTCGAGCTTGTGTAGTTGTCGTATCTGATAATTTGTTATCGCTATGTTTCAAGCTTTCAGTTATACTAGCTTCTAAGCAGGAATAACAAGTTTGGAGCTAAGAAAATAATGGCCTTGAATGACATCATGCTGTATATGTTGATACTCATGTTTGCTTTTTGGTTGTGTTTAGTGATTGATGTACATATACTTTCTTGAGTTATGTCTTCTATTTGTATTGGAATATATCTTATGTAAGGCACAATTAAAACGGTATCAATTTTAAGTAAAGAATTGTGAAAACAGTATTATACATTTGTACGTAGTGCATGTCAGATAATGATAAGTAGTGAGATACCAAAAGACAAAACGGTAATATAAACTTTTTTATGTATCACACTTAAAACAATAGATACGGATACAAACGGTATCAACTTTATGCGAAACTTCCAAATCTTTTGTCCAATTCAGGGACAGGAACATGCATATAGTTATTGTACAACTCAAAAACACATACATTGTACAATTGGGACCATGAAACTGCAATATAAGAAACCGAAACACGCATATGACATAACTAAAACAATCACATTATACAAATCTACAACATAAGAAACTACTAAAAGCTTTTTTAAATCACTCTTCTCTCCCAAGTTGGAGATATTTCATTCGAATCGCCCATAATTGCTCTCCCACCGACTGCATATCCGGCCGATCAGCTCGAGTGGGGGCTGCACATTGAAACGACAAATTTAGCATCTTTTTGAAGATCGTCTCATCCACCGCTTCTCTCATTTGTGGGTCCACCAACTCCATTGCTTCACCATCGCTGTATTTCCCGAAGGCCTGTGAAAATAAGTATGGTGCACTTAGTTTAACCGGTTATTTCAAGTTTCAAGAAAATGGAATGTGATTGATTGAAGTCATGAAATTTGTGGTTATATAATCTAGAAGTGTTCATAAACTGATCGAACCGAGGCAAGTCGGTTGTTTTGATTAGGGGTGTTCAGAATTCGATTCGAGTCCAGTAAATAGAATACAAATCTATAATTTTAAATTCAAACCGAATTCAAATTATACATATTTAATTATTATATTTATATATAATACACACACATAACTCTAATTTGGGCTATAGTATAAATTAATCTATAAATTTAATATAAGTCCTAAAATAGCACATTACCAAGCCCAAATAGCCCATACGAAATTACATATTTTATATGAATTTCCAAGCCCAAATAGCCCATACGAAATAACATATTTTAAATGAATTTGAATTAAAACGAATTTATTCGAATTCGAATTTTTAATCGAATACGAATTAGCTTTTTAATTCGAATCGAATTGACCAGTTTTTAATCGAATACGAATTCAACCAAAAAAAATAAATATTCAAAAATTCGTTATTCGATTCGAGGAACACACCTCGTTTTGATCGGTTTGAGATCCAAACAATTCGGTTCACAGCTCGGTTTGGCAGTTTGCTGGTTAACGGTTCGGTCCGGTTTGGAACTTGGAACCAGCCATGTAAAACGAGCCAACCGTTTAACTTGTATTATTTATATAATATATAAATATTTTTTTTTGAAATAGTAATGCAAAATGCACATTATGTTTATGAGAAGGAACCGAAGGTTACCCATCTAACAGTGACTTTCTCTTCGGGTGACCGCCTTGATTCAACAGGCCGACGACCCGTAAGAATTTCTATGAGTAGAACTCCGAAAGAGTACACGTCACTTTTCGGGGTGAGTTGAAAGGTTCTCATATACTCGGGGTCAAGGTACCCAACCGTCCCTTTGACTTTGGTCATAACATGTGTTTTACCAGCTTCATTATCGCCAACCCTTGCGAAGCCAAAATCAGCCACTTTAGCTCTCATTCTTTCGGTCAGAAGAATGTTAGACGATTTCACGTCTCTGTGGATTATTTGTTTTCCTGTTGAAAGATTGTAATAAAGTAAGAACGAAAAAACAGAAACGATCGAGCTTAACAAGCCCCGCTCGGTTTCCGGTTTGGGCTCGCCAAACAGGCTTGTTTTAACTACACCCCAAGTTAGAGCCTAGAGTTGTGATTTCTTACACGACAGGAACCTGTTTCCTAAACGGGTTCGGGTTAGTTTCAGGTCAAACCCAAGAACACGTTTAAACCCTTTATTTTTATAGTTTAAAAAACGTATTTATGCCATAACTTGAATCAGTTGTGCCAAAATTAAAATGTACAAGGGTAAATGAGCATCGGGTTTTATAGTTTACACGTAGTTAATATGTACAAATTTGTATTTTTTTTTTTATTTTTATTTTTTTTGTAAATTTGCAATTTTAGAGTACTATGCAGAAATATTGAATTAAAAACAAATTTTGGGTTAAATAGGTCGTGTTCGGGTCAACCTGATGAGAATACTCATGTCGTGTTAGGGGCTCATGTGTACAACACAACTTTCTGGTTAAAATAAATAATAATTCTCTTTAAAAAATAGAGACCGCTTAACGTACAAGACCACATTATCGTGTGATGCGTATGCGAGCATCTCAACTGCACATCTAATCTAATCTAGGCCTTCAATTGAACGCGGTGGCACAATAGTAATTAACTTTGCATAATTACGCACATTATAATACATAATTACGCATTGCTTGGGTCAGACCCTAATTACGCACTTTATTTGCATAACTACGCATGGGTTGGGTTAACCCTAATTACGCACGTTATTTGCATAATTACGCACGTTATATTGGTGGTCACGTACCGTCGCACGTTAAGAGCCTTTTGTATTTAAACCTTTCACTTAAAAAATAAATGCCCAAAGTAAATTTTGGATCCTTTAATGATATAAAATAAAGTTTATTTTGGATGACTTATTAATTGGTTCTTAAGTAATCAGAATTTACCAAAGACTATACGACAAGTGATAATATCACTTTATAGAACAGTACATCCAAACACTATCTCATGCAACACATAATTGGTTTTAAAACGCACATCCAAACACCCCCTTAACAAACCGAACAGAAACGGGCATTACCTGCATATGAATGAAGGTATGTCAAGCCGTGAGCAATGTCAATGGAAATTTCAAGCCGTTGACTGAAATCTAGGTAACTTCCATGAATACCTACGGAAATAAATAACAAAATTATAATCTCTAATATAAAATCACAAACATAAAATGTTGTATACATAAATACATATATACACACACACATGATCTTACCATCTAAATGTTCCCTAAGAGTACCATTGGGCACGTACTCGGTAATAATAAGACGTTCATTTCCTTTATCAACATAACCAAGTAATTTTACCAAATTCCTATGCTCGATTTTAGCAAGTAACTCGATCTCACTTCTAAATTCACTTCTTAGGGCATCAGAGTTTTCCTGCATAAACATTTTAATTAACGGAAGTAACAATAGACAACAACAAATATGTAGTTTTCTAAAGGACCGCAAAAATATGACAGTTTCATTGTTGTTGATGGCGAATAGAGATAAGGTAGATATATGCTACACAGCGAATAGCGATAAATGGCGGACGCTATAAATTACACTAGAAAAAAAAATTAAAATATTTTATATGTGTATTATATCAAAATACCCTCGTATATACGCTATTTTACATGTATATTTAACAAAAACCTAAAATCCAGCTATTTTATAACTATATTTAATTGCTATTTATATTAAAAGGGAGAGGGAGATCTTAGGTTCAAGTCCCACAGACGAAACAAATAAAAGAAATTTGCCGTTCAAAAAAAATTATATTAAAAAAAAAATTGAAGGCCCGCTATCTATCGCTACAGACCATATAGCGAGCATGGACATATACGTCATGCTATTTGCTATAGAGACCGTAGCGATCGCTATTGACAACTATGGACAGTTTGACCAAAAAAAGTCAAAATGAATTACAATATGTGTGCAAATGTTACCTTGCTTGCGCGTTTAATGGCGACCATTTGACCGTCTTGTAGTTGAGCTTTATAAACGGTCCCGAAACCTCCTTCACCTAACTTCATCGACGGTGAAAAGTTTTGCGTAGCTCTTGCAACTTGCCGCATAGTCAAATGAACCGAACCAATCCTATCAAGTTTTGGTGACATCGAGAATCTACCGGGACTTGGTGGGACCCGTAGTGGACTTGCAGCGATCTTTCCAGATACGGATCCCATTTCTGCCGACGAAGCTGGAGCCACTACAAAATCAAATACATACTTCACACGTCAAAATACTGCAATATATGACTTTACACATGGCTTAGAACAACATTTTGACTATTTCTCAAATATCTAAACATTTTCATGGGGAAAATAGAGTATGTTATAACTCAGCTATGCAGATAATATCGGTGATATATCGGTTATAGGTCCCCCATATAAAATATCGGTCCCGATATTTAAACGATATTTGACCGATATATCACCGTTTTCCTCGATATCAGTACCTTTCTTCTTAGTTCTACCATTCGTCTTTCTTCTTATTGCTGCTATTAGTGTTTTAAGTCTTAATTGTTAATTGTTAGTGTTTTAAGTCTTAATCAGTTCCTACTTGCTACAATTGTTTTGCAAGTTGCAAAAGGTTAATTTGTTAATGGCAGGAGAGTATACTGAATTGTTAAGTGTTAAATTGTTATATATATGTATATAAATTCTGCATGATATTAAAATTACCAATATACCACCAATATCCCACCGCGATAAACTATATCTAAAATATCGGTCCTTGACCGATATCTGATATTTTACCGCATTAACTGCTTAGTAATTCAGAATATCACAAATTTTACTCACATGAATTTGACTCCTTAACGAGAACCGCATCTTCTGTATCTTTTCTTCTAGATTGAAAACAAGGGCAAATACAACTGCAGCAAAGAAACAAGAGTCCAGGGGCACTATCCATGGCTGTATAGTTTGCTCTAAAAACCGATTTTTGAGTTTCGTTTATAACTTAATCACGCAAATATCTCCTACCACCCTTTAGATATAAATAATCTGCACATAACACAAAACTATACATATAAATCTCATTTTCGTTACTTCGAAAAGGAAACAGAAACATAATTTGACAGACTACAAAGTTACCTGAAAAAGATCATCCACCGTGTGTGACGATTGAACGGTGAATATAATCGACAATTATATTGATCACATTCTCTTGCGACTTTCATTCGTTGGGAAGTGTAAATTGAAAAAGACTATTTCTTGGTTCATTGGACCGAGAAAAACGAGAGAACCTAAGTAGGAAAGTGGTAATTTTTTAATTTCTCTGATATTTTGGATCAAGAATCATGAAGTTGTCTTGTTCACACTATGAAATTATTCCGCAATCACCGAGGAAGTCAACCAGAGGTCTATATCGAAACCTGATTACAAAATAGAAAAATGTAAAATTACCCATGTGAGATGTGAGTTGCAGGTGCAAAAGAATCTTATGGAAATGACTCAGAAGCTCACATAAACTGATTTCTTGACTTAAAACTGCTTTTTTCAAGAAACCTAAAATTTAAGAAACTATGTAGCTTAAAGAACTAGAATGTTTGATACCCATATCATAAAATATAGAAAGTTCCATGATTTGCAAGAAAACAACCCCCCCCCCCCCCCCCCCCCCCCCCCCCCAAAAAAAAAAAAAGCAAAACCCTAAACCACTTGAACTACCACTAGATATAAAAACTGTAAAAAACCATAGAATTTGATATCTAAATGCCCTAAATTCATTCTTTGATACCCACAACATCAAATATAGAAAAGTTTCAAGATTCAAGTTTGCAAGAAACACCCCCCCCCCCACACACACACACAAGAAAAACCCTAAACCACTTGAACTGCCACTAGATATACAAACTGTAAAAATCCATAGAATTTGATATCTAAATGCCCTAAATTCATTCTTTGATACCCACAACATCAAATATAGAAAACTTTCAAGATTTGCAATAAAATAAATAAATATATAAATAAAAATAATTCCCCTCTGAATTCTATTGAAATCATTAAACTGGATCACATCCACATATGAAACAAACAAACAAACCCAATTGATGAAACAGGAAACAAAGCAAAACCCTACTTTAAAACAACTTCAACTGCCACTAGATATACAAATTTCAACAATCTAGAGACTTTAATATCCAAAAACCTAAATTGATCAACAAAAACCCAAAAAAGCAGCAAAAAATTCCAAATTTGACTAACCCCCTTCAAGATTTGAATACTAAAACCCTAAATTCTGAATCAAAACATTGAATTTCATCAAACCCATAAAACAATTTCAATAACTTACTCAAACAAATATAGTAAAGCAACAAGATACCATGATCAGTAAAGATTTTGTGAAGCAAGAAGCTAACTGAGAATAAATCAATCAATATAACTGCAATCAAAAAGGTCAAACCTTTGAAAAGTGATTGGATGATCACAACAGTGAGTGATTTTTTTACAATTTTTTCGTCTGTATGAAGATTCGTTTGCAGAGGGTGGAAGCAGCTACGAAGGTAGACAGAAAAGAAAAAAGGAAGGGTGCGAGCATGATTGATCTTTGATGATACTGCCAATAGATAACGTCGTTGTTCATGTAAACAAAAAAAATCGTGTCTTGAAATTTGTTTTTTAGTGCCTTTTGTTTAGGTGTTTTTTTTTTAGTTAAATGCTTGGTTGGTCTCTGTGGTTTGCAAAAATTGCAGACTTGGTCCCAATGGTTTACTAATTACACGCGTAGTCCCAGAACTTGTCAAAAATGCACTCGGTTGGTCCCTAGCCCTAACATCAGTTAAATTTCTCAGTTAACTATGTGTGAAATGACTATATTACCCCTGAAAGCACAATCATCTTCTTCAACCTCTAACACCCACGCCCTCCTTCTCTGTTGCATCAACGCCGGCCACTGCATACCTTGTTTCATACCGAAATCAATCACATGAACTTTCTTCTTACCTGCAAACGCTTCCAAAATCGCTTGATTCGCTGTGAAATGAGAGAATTTCAGGTACGGACAGGTCTCGTAGAAGTGCATCTGGAGTAGATCTGAAAACGCCGGTGGATCGTGCGGCTTGAGAAACCGCTAACATTCCGGCTTGTTTCACTAGACTTTCAGCTAACTGATAATTCTCCTGTTGTATGGCTTCAGCACACGCCATTAACGTATGCACTAATCGAATTCCGTTCTCCTGTGAGTCCACAATCACCACCTGATTGTTGCTGTTGTTGTTCTGGATGCTAGGGTTAGGGTTTACAGAACCGGTAACGGTTGAAGAAGAAGACGAAGAACTGCAATTAGGTTTAACTTTCTTAGCCGAAGGATAAATTATAGCTTGTAGATCAGAATCATTAACAAACGAATCATCAATGATAACAGGTTCAGGTGAAGGATTAAGCTCACAGATCATAGATTCAAGCCATGAGTGCAAATCAGAAGGATTATAATGCACAGAATCAGAAGCAATCTGAGATAATCCATCATCATTACCAAAAACACCTTCCAGATGCTCAATTTTTTGAGCAACATCAACCATATCAGCTGAATTGCACCAAAAGCAGCCATCAAACACCCCTCTTTTGCCCTCTGATTCTCGATCAAGTCCTCCGGCGATCGGAGCCGTTTTTCGTCGATCGGTGGGTTGTGAAGGTGGAGCCGTGGAGGATGATGTTTGGGGAAGATGGCAAATGGCGCCGATTCTATGCAGGTTTGGGGAAGATGATGTGGTCAAAGGGATTATAAAGAGAGTTAATAAGCAAGGGTATTTTGGTCATTTAACATGGACTTAACTGAGAAATTTAACTAATGTTAGGGCTAGGGACCAACCGAGTGCATTTTTGACAAGTTCTGGGACCACGCGTGTAATTAGCAAACCATTGGGACCAAGTCTGCAATTTTTGCAAACCACAGGGACCAACCAAGCATTTAACTCTTTTTTTTTTAAAGGTAAAATGTCTGAATCTATGAACCATATGTATAGACATTTGTAAAAAAGATATGGACCAAACCTCTGCAGTGTGTAAGAAATAAAATGGTAGTAGTGTACGGACGGTGGTTGTGCTGGATGGTGGTGGTGGACGGTGATGGTGGTAGATGGTGGTGGTGATGGACGGTGGTGGTGGGTGGTGGACAGTGGTGGTGGTGGTGGTGATGATGGACGGTGGTGGTAGTGATGGACGGTGCTGGCATTTAACCCTCTGCTGACCTTAGAAGATCTTAGAAGTGGCTGGGCCAAGTCTGCACCAAGAAGAGCTCGCGCAGACGTTTTTAATGAAACATCTTTGAAAAACAAACAGTCTGCGCGTGGCAATGTCTGCGTGGCGCAGACATAAGAGCCTGCACAGAGCTTTTCAGAAAAAACAAACAGTACCTTAATGGTTTAGACTGTTTGTTTCGCAAGCAAATGACTGAATGGTTCAGAAATTTGCCTCTGAATGGTTAAGCATTATACTAAGTCTGAATGGTTAAGCATTAGGGGTTGTTTGGCAACATTTGAATGGTTAAGTGCTGAACCAGTAAGAGGTCTGAACCATTAAGAGCCTGTATAATGCTTAACCGTTCAGAGGCAAATGTCTGACCAATTCAGATTAGAGGTCTTAACCATTCAGACTCTGTATAAATCTTAACCATTCAGAGGCAAATGTCTGAACCATTCAGACATCTGCTCATGAAACAAATAGTCTGAATCATTAAGTGCTGAACCAGTAAGATGTCTGAATCATTAAGAGCCTCATTAAGAGGTAAACAAACAGCCCCTAAGTCTTAATGGTTAAAGACCTCTATCTGAGTTGGTCGGAGATTTGCCTCTGAACGGTTAAGTATATACTCGCTCTTAATGGTTCAGCCTTCTTACTGGTTCAGCTTAATGGTTCAGACCTCTTGCTGGTTCAGCACTTACCCATTCAGAAGTTGCCAAACAACCCCCAAGTATGAATGGTTAACACCTCTAATCATAATTGGTTAGACATTTGCTTCTAAACGGTTAAGCATTATACCGACTCTTAATGATTCAAACCTCTTACTAGTTTAGCACTTAACCATTTAGAAGTTGTCAAACAGCCCCTTAATCATGGATATTATCTTTTGATCAAGTTTCTTATTTACAAGACTTGATTGGGTAGAGGGAGAAAAGGCTAGGGATAAGTATTTGGTATAAGGTTTTGGTATCGGTATCGGTATCGTATCGAGTCGAGACATTTTCGATACCTACATTTTGTGTTTTTTTTAGATCGGTACAGGTTTGGTACAGTACAGTATCTTAAGATAATTTGTCTTCCGCACCCACTTTTTACATACCATACCGTACCGGCCACTATTGGTACCGGTACCGGTACCCACTTTTTACATTTTTCGGGATCAGTACTATCGGTTTGGTACTGGTACGGTACCAAGTTCATCCATGAAAATGGTAACATCTGAAAATAATACATTATTAAAGCTTAGGTTTTTAAAGGGTCTACATATTCACACACCCTATTCCCTATTTACACACCCTCATATACGCCTCGTATGGGTCTATATGTCGCGTATAACCTTTTTCAATTTCCAAGAGAATCTCTGATTATGTCATATTTTGTCTTATATGCCCCGTATATGCCTCATATAAGCCTATATGGGGCGTATAGACGAAAAAGGCCATTTTACCCCTGAGTTAGGCCTAGACTAGGGGTAAATTGCTCTTTTTTGCCTCTCTTATATGCCTAGTATAGGCCTGTATGAGGTGTATGTATATAATGGGGGTTTTTTTAAGACACTTTTATAAAATGACAAATTACCATTTTAGCCCTGAGTTAGGCCTAGACTCGGGCAAAACAGGACTATAATGGTCTTTTGGACCACACTATACACCCAGTTAGGGCTGTAAACGAACCAACCGTTCGGCGAACACTTCGTGAACCGTTCGGCGGGAAGTTCGTTTGTATTCATTCGTTTATTAAACAAACGAACATGAACAAGAAATATCGTTAGTTTAGTTAAATGAACAAACATGAACATAGGTCGTGTTCGTTCGTTTATGTTCGTGAACGTTTGGTAACTTGTTCGTTTGTGTTCGATACTTCATTAGTGTTTTTAGTTTTTATATTTTTTTAAATACTTCAAAATTCCAATAAATTAAACATCTAATAAGTGTCGGTGTATTATATATTCTGTTCATGAACGATTGTTTGTGTTCGTTTGTTTCCATTTGTGTTCATGAACATTAGTTTGTGCTCATTTGTGTTCGTCAACGTTCATTGCCTAAAATTAACAAACACAAACGAACATGAACAAGTTCATTTCCTTAACAAACGAACATGAACATAAAATATCGTTCGATAAGTGTTCGTGAATGGTTCGCGAACACATATATTTCTTAACAAACGAACACGAACAAGGTCTTGTTCGTGTTCGTTCGGTTCGTTTACAGCCCTACACCCAGTCTAGCCCTATATGCGGCACATATTTTTAATTTTTTTTATTTTCTCTTTTTAATATCCATAACACTAATATTAATTATAAAAAACTCATATTAATATCAATAACACTAATATTAATTATAAAAAACCTCATATTAATTATAATGACTCGTATAGGCATGTAGGTGTAGTATAAGTCTCGCATAGGACTATAGGTGTGGTTTAGGTCTCGTATAGGCCTATACAGGTGTTGTATCATATCTTGTAGTTGTTATTTTTATTTATTTAAAATAGAAAACTTTTTTTATATAAAAGTTTGCTAAAACGATTAATATTGTATAAAATGTTTGTTAAAAAAAACCCTTATATACGCCCCATATAGGCCTATACGTGGCATACATGGGGCATAAGTCATATACGAGACCTATACGAGGGGTCCTATACGCCCCGTATAGGCCTATACGAGGCATATAGGAGCAGCCAAACCAGAACTGACATGAGTCAGACACTGAGTTTGATGTAACCCTATACACCCCGTATAGGCCTATACGAGATATATACGAGGCAAAAGGTGTGCAAATAGGCAGATAGAGTGTGTGAATAGTTTGAGCCTTTTTAAATCTCATTGTTTAAACAAGATTACTATGTTTTTGCGCTATTTTAGCTCAAAACTTCACTATATTTTTTGTTTGGGTTGACGTGTCATTACCTGATTGGTTGTTCAATTAGACTATTTTTAAATTTTAAGACCAAAATTGTGTAAGTGTACCACTTGCGATGTATAAGCTAATATGACGTTTTCTGGTTAGGTTATACTTTCATGTAATCTTGTATTCTTTGAAGTTCACATTTGAGTTGATATTATTAGCATTGTAGCAACTTTGGTCACTTTTGTTTTAGTTGTTTTTTTTTATTAGAAAAATATTGGATTCACATTATGTGTTTGACAAGCTTTGAAGTTCACATTTGAGTTGATATTATTAGCATTGTAGCAACTTTGGTCACTTTTGTTTTAGTTGTTTTTTTTATTAGAAAAATATTGGATTCACATTATGTGTTTGACAAGCTAAAATGATATGATTAAAAAAACTTATAGTGATTGGATAGGGAATACGATAAACATAATTTCCTAACATTGTTTATACATAGGGATTGGGTACGGATTATCATAAACAAAATTTCCTAACATTGTTTATATAAAAGGATGGTTGGTGTTTACAAAACGTTGACCACAAATCCACAATCTTATATGTGTATTCTTAAATCTAATTGATTCAAAAAAAGCATGTTTAGTTGAATTGTATTAAATGTTTAATTTTATTTGGGGGGGGGGGGGGGGGGGGGGGTATTCCACGGTCCTCCCAACCGCTGGAGTGATCACACTCCACAAGCTAGCTTAGCCCCATAGCTGCCTGGGGTGAATACCCAACCGAGAGCGAAGAGCTTGGCCGTGGGATGCGGACACCAAGATTCGAACCCGGGACCTCTAGGGAGAGGGTGGGTGAGGCTGGCCAACTGGGCTACCCCAGAAGGTTATGTTTAATTTTATTGACTATATGTAATATGTAATATTATATTATTTTATTTATCAGGTTTTATAATGTTTACATTTTTTATGGACAACCTTGTTCATATTAAAAATTAAAAACGATATCATGTTCAATAATTCAAATTAAAAAAATTATATACACTCGTTCATGGAAGGGTTAGGTGTCGTTTTCAATGAGTTATAGTATGGATACTTAACCATTACTTTATGCGAAATATAATCATATTAAAGAAGAAACTAAACTTTTATCTTTATTAAATAAATGGTTTAGTGTATTAGAATCACACTAAAATGAGAACCACCTCGAGTTGTAAGAACCGCGAGAACTATTTGATCCGGGGCGAGGTGGACCAAATTTTTTTTTTCATAAACGTAAATGCATGTATTATAAGCACATTTGTAAAAAAAAAATTTCAAAAAAAAAAAATGTCGTGTGTGTAGTTTTGAGCACCACAAGTTTGTGTTTACGGGTACCGTAAATTTTCCGGCCAGATTTACGGTACCCGTAAACACAAACTTGTGGCGCTCAAAACTACACACACGACATTTTTTTTTGAATTTTTTTTTTACAAATGTGCTTATAATACATGTATCTACGTTTATGAAAAAAAAATTTGGTCCACCTCGCCCCGTACGGTTTAGTTCTCACGGTTCTTACAACTCGAGGTGGTTCTTATTTTAGCGGTCCCCGTATTATTCTCTAAGTATTTAAGCTTCTAAAATTTTTTATTGTATAAGCTAATAGATATCATGAAATCTCTCTTATAGACTTCTTTCATCGAACAAATAAATACTTGAAGCTTTTACTAACGAAATTAACGGTAATAATATAGCATCTCAAATCTTCATTCCTCAAAAACTTATTAATTCTCAAGTTCATAATAATTAAATGTGTTGTCTCACTTTTAACTTTAGTCATGTCACTTAAATCAATAATAACAACAATGTTTCTATTAATTGTGGGACTTGAATGATACTAATTTTAGAGTTAGTTATGTATATGATATTGTATGCTAGGTTAGAACCCCGTGTATTACACGGGTTGAATAAATGTAATTTTATATATTAAATAATAAAAAGTTATATCTTTATGAACCCCGTATATTGTACGGGTTAAATAAATGTAATTTTATATATCAAATAATAAAAAAGTCATATCTTTAAAAAGCATGTGTATTACACAGATTAAATAAATGTAATTTTGTATACTAAATACTAAAAACGTTGTATTTTAAAAAAAAACTCGTGTATAATCGTCTTGAATAAATCTACCAAATAATAAAAATTACCTCTTGAATAGATCTAAAAAAGAGTTATATCTTTAAAAACCATGTGTATTACACAGATTAAATAAATGTAATTTTGTATATTAAATACTAAAAACGTCATATCTTCAAGAAACATGTGTATAGTCGGGTTGAAAAATCTAACAAATAATAAAAATAATTATATCCTTAAAAAACCCCGTGTATTACGCGTGTTGAATAAATCTAATTTTACATAGCAAATGATAAAAAAAATTATATCTTTAAAAACTTCGTGTATTACACGGGTTATATAAATGTAACTTCGTGTATAGTAAATAATTAAAAAAATATATTTTTAAAAACTTCGCGTTTTACACGAGTTGAATAAATATAATTTTGTATACCAAATAATAAAAAAATTATATTTTTAATAAATTAGGATAACATTTAATATTAATTTATTATTTATATATTTAATATAAGATAAGTAAAAAAGAGAGGTATTTGTTTTAAAAATATATTAAATTAACAATTTAGATTTGAGGATAATATTTTATTAAAGTATGATAAGATTTAATATTAATTTATTATTTATTTAGTTAATATAAGATAAGTAAAGATTTGAGAATACCTTCAATGAATAATGACATGTTTCCAAAAGTTGGTTTCTTTTATTATGGTAGATAGATTTGTTATATCTTTTAGTAGTCGATCGAGAATAATTAGGGGCGGCAATTCTTCACAAGACCCGTTAACCTGACACGAAAAAAACAGGTTTGGGTCGAAAAATACGACCCGTTTAAAAAACGGGTCGGGTTCGGTTGACACGTATTAAAAGCGGGTCAGGTTCGGGTTGGCCTGTATAAAAATGGGTTGACCCATTAACCCGTTGTTAGAAAAAAAAAACTTTTATATTTTTGTTTTTTTTTTTTCTGATTCTATTTTACATGGTTAGTTATAAAAACACATATTTTTTATTTGTTACACTCATACTCATCATTAAATTTATTATCGATAACCCGTTTAAAACCCAACAACTCATTTATAAATCGTAAACTTGTATGACTCGTTTAAAATACGAGTTAAACGGGTCATGTTCGAGTTGACCCGAATTTATGTGGTTCGGGTTAGGGTTGAAATCTTTGACCCGAATAAAAATGTAGGTCGGGTTCGGGTTGAACATTTCAACTCACCAACCCACCAACCCACAACCGTCAACCCACCAACCCATCAACCCGACACAATTGATACCCCAAAAAATAATAAACAATGACATTTATAAACACGATTGAGACCCCTAAAAATAATAAAAGGTGTAGCATACTACCATTTATATCTGATAGTTCTTTAGTCTTTACCCTTTAATGACAACACTGACATGTAGCATACTACCATTTAATAGGTGGGTTTTTTTTTAACGGTAACTTTCTTAACGTATTTACATTCCAAATCGGGGACCCTAACCAAGTCTGTCCCAGACTTACGTTGTCTTAACCGGGTCCGCGCTGGGAGTGATCAGACTTGGCTAACGGCGTTCGCCCGGAAACCGTACCGCCTCCACACGAGACACCTCGCTGAAGTAACGGCCGGATTAAAACCGGGGCGGCTCAGGCTCGAACTTGCGCAACATTGGCTAACAAGCACTTACCATCATTGCCTGGTCCCCACACCTTTACTACACCCGGGAGTCGAACCGGAGTCCCCAAGGAAACAAACCGGCCCAACTCCCAATTGAGCTGGGGTGAGGGATAATAGGTGGGTTTCTTATAACTGATTTTTTATTTTGAATTCTTGAATACTAAATAACTAATTGTTTTAGGTAATTCTTAACTCTTAAATATAATGACTTTTACATAAAAGGTGTACCATACTACCATTTAACATTTTTAAATTGGTCACTAGTTAAGTCTTAACTAATTAGTGTACTTTCTAATAAAGCTTCAATGATATTTTTAAGAAAGGTTATTATTTGATTATCAACCTAACAAAGCTTCAATGATATTTTCAAAGAAAGGTTATTTGATTATCAACCTAGATATGAGTTATTACGAATCATTAAGATAAGAAAACAAGAACAAAATAAAACATATAGAATGAAGTAAAGCCGTTAAGGGTTAAAGTAAATGTTAAATAGTAGACTTTGTTAAACATTTTGGTGGATCTTTTTTACTATAAGACCATGTGTACAGTTTCGCTAAAACTGGTGTGACGTCATAGCCACGTAGGTGGAGTGGTTCCACTTTTTACACACACTAAATATGTGTAATGGTCTCATTAGAATTGCTATATTAAAATAACTAGGTTAATGCCCGCGTAATACGCGGGCTTCAACCAAAACCATATTATTTACTTTGAAATGAAATGTTGTGTACAAATTATGCAACTATCAAGTTGTGTGATGACTTTGTCTAATTTGCCTCCCAAATATTTGTGTGAACGTTACACTGTGGCAACTACCATATTAGGCTCGAGGGTGTGGTAGGGGCTTTATCACCGCCACCTCACCGCCATGTCACCGCCACGTCACACAAGGGCTTTAAAACCTCCTCCTTTAATTTGAATGGTGTAGAGGGTGTGGCTAGGAGCTCTATAGCGCCCCCCTTTAAAGCCAATCAGAAACGATGGAGCCCCCTTTCTTCCGTTACCATCTTGTCACCCCCCCCCCCTATAGCGCCCCCTCTTAAAAATGGCGGTATGGGTGATGGAGCCCCACCAGCACCATAGAGACTGAGGTGGTCTTGGTGGCGCCCCCATACCCTCCGGCCTTACAAATACTTCGTGAAGGACACTTTTGCCCATTAAGGGTCTTCAACAAATGGCCCACTCATATGCATTTTCTCCATGCCATTAAATATATATATATATTACCTTCAAATGTAGTAGCATTTATATTATCCATTTAAACAACAAACAACTACAAAGTTACAACTTCAAATAAAAAATACAAATTGATGACAATCGATGAACATAAAAAATTCCAGAAATGCCTTTTATAACATGCCACACAAACTGTGGGTAAGAATTTTCTAACCCAATATAATTTAATGAAAGCTAAAATAACAACATTACCTCAACAACATAACTAAAAATGATGACAGTCATCTAAACTACCAAGACTTGTCAAAAAGTTGGCAACAATTTTTTACATTTCAAATTAAAATTTGAAGTGCCAGAGCTTGTTTTGCTAGAAACGAAACAAACTTCTATTTCAAATCCCATATAAAGTATTTGATTTGCATCATCAAGCACCTGAAAAAAAAAGTCAAATTCAATAATTATACATTCCTATTGAATATCTACTGGTACACATTTCATAAACTGCACTTAGCATTAGAAAGATGAAACTGGTGACTAATACCCATTCTTTACCAAATCAAATGGGCCTTTTGGCTTTCAATTTTGTCCGGTAATCAGTGAGGTCAGCTGACTTTTCCAGATCAACCCATTCATAAGTTGTCACCACTAATATATGATCATATAAATATGTGAGCAGTTTACATTACAAATTATTTCATCACTCACATGAAATTGGGCTGACTACCCACTAAATTTACCCAGATGAAGCACAAAACAACCATTAATTTGAGCATTACAAACTTCAAATGTTCCAGATGCACCTCCAAGTAGTCCAGCCATCCATTTTGCCACCTCTAATTACATTAATTAAAATCTAGGGATGGGGAGAGACGATAGATTATATACAAAACTATCATTACCTTGTTTTCCACTTCTGTAGTTAAACTTTGCATCTTTTCTGTATTGTCCACAGAAACTGCGATTTTTTCCAAGTAGACAATGCTTCCATTAGATATTCATTTTCCTTTCCAAGAATTTGGTCTTCAAATTCTACCAGCAAAAAAAAAAAAGTAAGTTAATATTTTGATGAATCATGTCTATTTATTTAAGACGAAACAATTTAGACTATAATTCACATAACTTGTGTTTTGACCAATATCACACTCACACGTGTGTTCATTTGCAACAAATTCACTCCAGATGTGTACATTTACTAATACGTCATAGTCTTCAAATTATATAAAGTACCTTTGTTTGAGTGTCTTCCAACTTTAGACATATAATATTGATTCATTCCAAACATTTAGCATACTTTATTTCAGATTCATCATCTCTCTGTCTCACTCACTCTAATAAAACCAGAAAATCAATATGTATATACATGGACTATAAGGTTTCAAAACCTCAATAGAAATCCAATTAAGACCAATTAAAATTTTGCACAAACTTCTTATCTTATCTTCAAATATCATAAATGCTGGCAAATTCACTTGAGCCAATCTCATACTTTCAAAAACTGAAGCCTCTTCATGCTAAGCAACCCGATTAACGGAACTCTAGATTCAAGTTATAGCAGGAAGAAAAATCAGCTTGAGTGCTATAAACCAATCTTATACTTAAATTAATGCAAAGTACATGTATAATAAATAGAATTTTATGAAAACTATTAGAATGCATAACCTTATTCTTTTTGTCGCTGGCGTGAAAGTTTTAATCCTTCCAGTGTCCTCTGCATTATTCACAACAGACAAAGCTTTATCAGATGCTACCTTTGCACACTCAGGTTTCTTGGAAAGCATTACCTCATACATTTCAGCTTCTGCCGGACTTCTTGGCGTGACCGGAACTTGGCCTAAACCGATGTTGGTGTTGGACCACCACTGTCGAATTCATTTGTAGCCACCAGAACCCAAGCATGAACCAAGTCACCGCCATCCTGAACCATAACCACCAACACCATCATCTTTATATGGATAAGGGTGTTGCATCTACAACTGAACGTACGGGTTCATCTGTAACACAGAAATAGGCCTGATGGATATAACTATACATCTATAATACAATTGAAAAATGTCTGGTAATGTTTCACCTTAATCAATAGGACTGGAACTGATTTCTCAAAGTACTGATACCGATGAGAACAGTAGGAACGAAGATCACTGGGTGTAGACGATTTACAACCACGCTCACCTGGTGATGTCCGTTTTGAGCATTCCTTGATCCATTCTGCACCAGAGATGAATCCCATCTGCAAAATATATATATATATATATATATATATATATATATATATATATATATATAATCAAACGCTTACATATTATATCCAAAAGTCTAGAAAATGCAAATATAATCAATAAGTGCAACTTTTGTTGATAAAGGAAGAGTTCTTATAGATTCAATAGTTCCTATAAGATTAATATACTTCTCAATATATGATAATATGATGAGAAGTGTGGAAATCAAAACCATTTAACAAAACAACATCAAATCGGATATCAAACCATATGAAAAAATACATATATCTAAAGCCGGATGAGAAAATCATTAAAGAGAGTATTAACTTATACATACCGGTAGGGCATAATTTGGAAAGACGACAACTGTATGTAAATAAACAAATAAAATTTTGTTTTAAACGGGTTGTGTTTATGTCAACCCGTGAAAACTCATGTCATGTGTCAGACACGATATTCAGGTCCGTGTCAAAGGTTAGTCTTCTTGTTATCTTCGACCCGCCAACACATAAACATGACCCATTTAACACCCCTACTCCCTAAATCATGATGAAACCAACAAAAAAAAAACACACACATAGAAATTGACAAAAGTAAGGAAGCAAAAAACCCCTGTTCCCGAAAAAAAAAGCGAAGAAAATAACCGAGACATACCTTTATTGACCAGTGAAAGAACATAAAGCAACTGTGTAAATGCTGAAAGCTTTTAGTTTAAACTCACCAGTTAGGCCCTGATAAGTGATAACACCTAAAAATCCCAACAAAAACCTACTAATCAAATCATAAGTCTACAGCCTCCAAACGCAATCAATCACCGAAACCCTGGACCGATACGGCGACACAATCGCAATTTAAAATCTTAAATCATCTACTTATACGAAACACATATACGTGTGAGTGTGAGTGTGAATCAAATCTTCCACAAGAAACATAATACAATAAACTAATAAACAGATTCATCCCAACAACTCAGTTCACAAATCATAAATCACTCATAAACAACCAGCATTTATAACTTATAATAATAATATGTTAATTGCTAAAACCACGGAACACGAATCATGCATGAAATGTCACAATCATAATCAAAACCTAAAAAAATAAACAATTAAAAAAACAAATCACATCATATTCAATTGAATAATTTAATGAAATTAGAGCAAACCTTGAGACCTGAACAACTTTCTGAACGAACAAAACCCTAAATCACTGCAACATAAAACACCAAACAATCGAACATTCATTCAGACATCAAAATGAAAGAAAACATTATTGAAGAAAAAACTGTAACCAATTTACCGAAATTAAAGATGGGTACCTGCTATTTGGGTTGAAATCAGAACGAAGAAGGTGATTGGGAGCAAATCTTGATACGGATCCAAACCATATAAGAAACCATTTAACATATGAATCGAACAAAATTAAGTAAGATTGTCCATACCAAAACGGATTGTATAAACAAAATCGGGAATGATGAACAAAACCTAGCATCAGTTACGGTAGTACATCGTCCATCGATCTTGCACCTGTTAATCAAAGTACAAAGTACAACAAACCATTCAAACTGAATCGAACAATAAGATGATGAACGGAATCAAACATTACCGTCAATGGTAGAGTATTGCGCCTTGAAGATCGATTGAAGGTTGTCGGACAGGATTGAGAGTGATAAAGAGGCAGACGAATTTTGATCAAGGGTTTCATTTAGATGGCGATTGAAGATTGAGAGAGAGGGTAAAGGAATTGAATGATGAGAGATGAGAGAGAATGAGAAAGAAAGCGTATGAAAGAAGTTCACCAATCCTGGCCTATGAGGAATGCCACTTGTCCAAATATTTGACATATGCCACATCATTGCCTATGTGGCTGCTTAGTTGGCTTCAACCATTGGGTGACATGTGTCCCCCAATGGTTTGCTTTATTAGAGATATATAGATATAGATGTGAGTTGGGGTGTCTTGATTGGTTAAAAAATTAAGTCTGCCCTAAACCTCCACGGCTCCACCCCATGCCCTGTGACTCGCCTCACGCTAGGGCCCCTCACCGTCCACTCACGCCCAAGTGTGGCGGTATTTCACGCCCAATTTGGGTGATGTGGTAATGGGCGTTGGCCTATTATAGATGGTGTAATAAGCTTAGACCCTCACTCTACATCTCCATCTATAAGACATATTCTATTGTCCATTAATAGACTCTTTTACTACTTATTTAATTATCGAATCATTGTTATTGCTTCGGTCTCATTGCCTTGTTTCTGTTTCCCATTATTTTACTTCATCTTCATAGCCTTATTACCTTACTATCACATTGTAATTGCCTCACTATGATAGCGTAGTTGTTGCTACTTTATTATTATTTATCAACTTAATTATCGCGTTCTTACTTCAACCCTATTGTAATTGTCATATAGCCATTATAATGACCTTTTTAATTTGGGTGTGTTAATAGATTTGCCATCGTGTTACTTCTATAACGGTGTCATTAGTCTGACATTTTCTTATTATCGAGTGATAAATGAATTCAGAAAGTGTTTGGCTAGTGCGAATGGTGATTTGGTGCCCAACACCCCATGAACAACTTTTTGACACAATTTGGGTTTGCAATGTATTGTTTTGTGGTAATCTGACGACTAATTGCTTTGAACATGTATGATCTATTTGTAACCTGGTGGTGTGGTACATGTAGCAATGACGATGGGTTATGGTGTATGCCACCGTTGGGTGTCCCCTACCGACCGATCCCACGGCCAACATGAGAGAGTTAAATCACATGTCCAGGAGTAAATGACAATGGGTTGATGTAGAATACGTTTTGGTAATCACAATCTCATATTTGATTGTAAAACTGTGTCTTAACACTAGATCACATACTTGTTACCCATTACGTTTGCATGTATTTCCACACATAGGGTGTTTTTAATGAATTAATGTTTTTAATAACTTCATCATACTAGTTGCTATACTAGTATTTAGTTTTAATGCAAATAACGGTATGGGGGCTTTAATCAAACATGTATAACTTAATACCATACCTGTTTAAACTCTGGTAAAGAAACTACGATTAATCGCATACCAGGCCACACACTTGAACACATATCGGGTTTCTAGTTTTTTCTTCTGGTACGTTAAGGTTTTTCTACCATCCATAGATAGATAAGTAATATTGAGCTCGAATTTTCGTACCCCGTTGTTTCATTCTTCTTAAAATTATCTAGTACATTTGTTATTGAATTTGGTTTCTCATTGTTAAAAATATACATTTCTACCATATCAATTATCATACATGGTGTATCCGTACATAGAGTAATTGGCTTTCTAGTTTTTCTTTTTATGCGTTAGCTAAGTATAAAAGTGATTTTTTTTGAACGGCCAACAAATTTAATTTTATTAAATACTAAAAGCAAAACCGCTGGATTAATATTGTGTTAACCCAACACGGCACCACATCCAGTTACAATTATACACCCATACATCGCAAATCGAAATTACACCAATCGTGCCAAGTGAGCCCAACGGCTTTTGACCGGTTTTTACACCAAAGGTACCCCAAGACTCTTATTTCTTCCTTGATGTTCTCCACTTTAGGTTGTATCCCCTTAAAAATTGCCTTGTTCCTACAGCCCCAAATGCACCAAAGGGTAGTTTTAAAAACCATATGAAGTACTCTCCTCCATTTCCCAGATCCCCTCACATGTTTATGGAAGTTGATAATATCCTCCACCCCAAAGAAAAACATAATGTGCAGTCTACACCATGAGCCGATGAAATCCCAAACAGATTGCGCTACGCCACACGATACGAAGAGATGATTCGCGGTTTCCTGGTGCTGGCCGCAGAATTTACACATGCCGGTGACAACATGTACATTCCGTTTTTCCAAATTATCCAAGGTAGGTAGCCGGTTGAGAGCCAGTCGCCATGCTAGGAAATTTACCTTTAGAGGTGCCCATTTGTTCCAAGCGAAACCCGTGCCCAGATCCGAGAACGACATTTCCTGCAGTTGGTTTTTTATGCATTTAACCGAGAACGATCCAGACGAGCCTTTGTTCCACACCCAACCGTCCCCGCCCAACGAGTTGGACAGGCCAGCAACCGGTTCGGTTAACTGGGCCAGCTCTTCCACTTCGGCAGTCGTCTCTGGTTGGCGGACCCACGCATAGTTTGTCCACAGATCACCGTTCAACAACCCGCATCGATCGGCCAAAGCTACCTGTTTATTTCTCTCCAACATGAATAGGTTCGGGAGTTTAAAGCATAACGGCTCCTCCGAAACCCACCAATCAATCCAGAAACAAACCTGGTTTCCCGCACCCGGCTTAGCTTTGATTAACCTTTGAATATCAATTCCCAAGTTTTTTTAAAATCTCCCCAGTCTTCACCACTTGCTTCCATGGACCTACGATGGATACTTTGGCAGGGATATAATTCCACGATCTCGAATTAGCGTGTATGGCCCAAATAACTTTCCTCCACAGGCTGTTTTGGTCTACCTTAAACCTCCACCACCATTTTGACAACATGGCGGTGTTAGCATCCCCAAGCGAGCCCATACCCAACCCTCCCAATTCTTTTGGTGTCATGGCATTACGCCAGTTTACCCATTTAATTTTGCCTTGCTCCGGTGTTACACCCCAAAGGAAATCTCTCTGAATGGCCTCTAACCGTTTAATGACTTGACCCGGTGCCTTATAAAGTGAGAAAAAGTAAGTAGGCAAAGAATTAAGTACCGATTTGGTAAGCGTGATCTTACCACCGAACGAGATAGTACTTGCTTTCCAAATGGATAATCTTTTTTTAAACATCTCCACCACCGGTTCCCAATTTTTGCACAGGTTCATCATATTTGCACCTACAAACAAGCCTAAGTACTTAAATGGTAGATCCCCCACTTTGCATTTAAGTACATCCGCCATCTCTTGCACCCGACCTGTGGTTACCCCAATACCGAAAACGCTACTCTTCAAATTGTTGACCCGTAGACCTGAAGCTAAAAAGAAACATCTCAAGATTCTTCGAAGGCACGGGACGTTATTTAATGAACACTCCCCTATGAATACTACGTCATCGGCATATAGGAAGTGGGAAAGGAGTGGGCCCTCATGGTTACAACGAACCCCTTTGAATAATCCAGCCGAACATGCTTCCTTCATAACCCCCGTTAAAGCCTCCATCGCCAAGACAAACAAGAATGGCGAAAGCGTGTCCCCTTGCCTCAAACCCCGATGGCACGGGAATTCATGTGTAAGAGACCCATTTACCAGAACCGAGCGGATGATACAGTCGCCATAACCCATCTTCTCCATTTTGGTGAAAAATTCATTTGGCCCAAGATGGAATCGAGAAAACCCCAATTTAGGGAGTCGTAAGCCTTCTCAATATTCACTTTAAAAATCATATTGCCTTCTTGTTTCTCTTCATCCATGCCAAAACCTCATTTAGAATGAGTGGGCCATCCAAGATGCTCCTATTTGACAAGAAAGCCGTTTGTTCTTCCGATACGAGCTTGGAGATAACCGACTTCAACCGAGACACTAGAACCTTAGAAATAACCTTATTGATACACCCAATTAGGCTAATCGGCCTATAATCTTCCAAGCCACTTGGATCGGTACACTTAGGAATCAGAGCCAAAAAGGAAGACGGACATCGTTGGTTTAGTGCCTCTGTGGTATGAAATTCCTCAAAAACTTTCAAGAAGTCCTCCTTAAACACATCCCAGCATTTTTTAACAAAACGGAAATTTATACCATCCGGACCCGGCGCACGATCACCGGCACACTCCCATACCGCAGTTTTAATTTCCTCCATTGAGAAAGGTAGGACTAGAGAATCGGCTTCCAAACTCGACAAGGTGCCTAAATTCGGGCAATCTTGATTTGGTCTATCATGCCTGGACTCTTCGAACCTATTCACAAAAAACGACGCTATATGGTCTTTAATCACAGACGGGTTAGTAACCCTTTTTGAATTGGAACCTCAAGATTCCGTCCCCTACATTATGCTTTCAAACTTGTACTCGTCGGCGTGTCAATGGGAAGATGCTGCGAGAATTCGACGGCTAATGAAATCACGAGGCGTAAGTAAGGAACCGGGTTACAGTTGGATGGAGATTAACAGTAAAGTTTACTCGTTTATGTCTGAAGATAGAAGTCATGAAAATTCGGATTTGATTTATTCGAAGATTGATGAGGTTATGATGTTGATTAGAGAAGCGGGTTATGTCGCGGATATGAATTTCGTGTTGCGTAACATTGATGAAGAAGGTAAAGAACTTGGTCTTGCTTATCATAGTGAGAAGTTAGCAGTGGCTTTCGGGCTTTTGGAGTTGCCGAGTGGAATGCCGATAAGAATTTATAAAAATCTTCGGGTTTGTGGTGATTGTCATACTGCGATGAAGTTCATATCGAGTGTTTACGGGCGGGTTATTGTTTTAAGAGATTCGAATCGGTTTCATCATTTTAAACATGGAGTTTGTTCTTGTGGGGATTATTGTTAACCAAAGTTATTTGACTGTATTTATAGACTTGAGATTTCCTTTTTAAAGGAATTGAAAGTTGTCAAAAGAGTTGAATTTATGATAAATTTAGTTTAGAAAGTATTAATCATGTTTGGTTTATAAATCTATTAAAGTTAGAATGTTGTGGTTGTCAGGTAACAACGGTAACGGGGGTTGAAAATTTTTGACACGATACAAAAAGTTAAGGTTTGAGACAGCTAACATGACCCGTTTTATTAAACAAGTCAACCCGAACACGACTTGTTTAATAAATGAGATAACCCAAATACATGCCCGTTAAATAAGTGAGGGGCTGTTTGGTAGCCTCTGAATGGTCATTAAGAGGTTACCTTTTAATGGAACCATTAAGAATTTTACCAATGAGAAGGTAGAAGAATGTGACATGTGATGATTTACCATTCAGAGGTTAGCTCTTAACCATTCAGACTTGAGGTTACCTCTTATTCATTCAGAGGTTTTAAACCATTAAGAGGTAGCATCTGAATGATCATTAAGAGGCTACCAAACAGCCCCTGAGTTAACCTATCAACCCGTTTTAAAAAGTTTATATTTAGTCATTTAGAATTTAAAGATGAAAAATGTAAACATTAACAGTAAAATATTTTGTTTTTTTTTTTTAATTTTTCGCCTAACTATTATCAAATGATATTTTTCATTTGAACCCTTTCTTCAATTCCTCATTTCCAACATATTATCAAACTCTTGTTAATTTTACAAACCAAACCGATAAATATAGAATTCAAAATTTCATCGAATTTTATCTAACTCCAACAAACCAAAGGCCTCAGAATTCAAAATTTCATCGAATTTTATTGAAAAAATTTAGGCCTCGGGCGACGAAAAGAATTGGGCCCAAAATTATGGTTAAGAGTAAATGAATTACAAAAATAAAAACTCAATGATGGAGTAGAGACTTGAACTTGAGACCTTTACATTATTTTGAGATGGTTTTTGCCATTACACCACCAATACTTTTTTCATAATAAACGGATAAATATACTATATATATAGTTTAATAAATATATACAAGATTATAAAGACTTTTCGGGCCCTTTGAAATTTTGGGCCTCGGGCGTCGGCACGGGTTTGCCGGGCCCAGAGCCGGCCCTGATTTTTAGGATATACAAACAAATAGAACTCCGTTTTCAGAACCGGACCGGCCCGGAAGGTCGCACTGGGAACTGTTAGAAAAAGTAGCCGCTGATCAGAACCACTGTTTGTTTAAGTCTGATCAAACAGTGGCAAGTTTGTTAGAAAAGTAACCACTTATCAGAACCGCAGATTAATCAGAAGTAGAAAAAATAAATTGCAGAAACAGTAAACGATTGAACCGGGCTTGTGTTTAACACAATTCCCTTAAACAGATTCTTCGTCTGTTCCCAGGGTACGCCGGTTCGAAGCAGCACCGCGCACTGCCGGACTTGAGCACTTGCCTGAAAAGAACAAGAAGCTGTGTTGCAGAAACTGAGATAGAGAGAAGAGAAGTTGTTTTGTGTGTCTCAACTGGTCAGCCTAGTCTTTGATTTATAGTGCCAGAACCCATAACCGAAATCAGCAAATAAAAGACCATATAATGGTCATTAGTGTATATCGGTTACGAAACTGACTGATAATTCATGACTACAGTTGTTAGGATTTGAAAACGAAATAATGATCTCATTCATTCATTTCAGTTTCAAAAAACTGAAAGTCAAGAGTGCAAAAAACCGCTCCACGCGGACCCGGGTTTTTGGAACTGCATTCGTGTCCGCAGGACGTGCGGGCATACGCGAGTTCAACTAATTCCGGTTCCATTTTTTGCACCCCCCCCCTGCGTGCGCGCGGGTAGGACTTGTGGTAAAACATGTCATAAGACTTCAAAGGCTTGGTTAAGGATTCACCTTATAAATAGCCTATCACTTTGTTCCTACTCCGATGTGGGACAAAGTGGTTTTACCACTTGTGACTTTCCATTAACACTATAACTTCCAACAATCCCCCACATGAATGGAGGTCGATCTCATAAACAACATAATTCCTTATTACATTTCAGCAGTTGAGTTTTGCATACGATAGGTAGGTGTTACCCTTTGAACCTTCACTCATGAAATGCACTTAGCCCACTATCTCTGAGTAGAACTCGATGTCTTTGAACTCGTCTGCCGTTTGTGTAGACGACAATGCACTTCACACAAGACTCTCCCTGACAAAGTCAAGTCCTCATAGTTATGTTCGTTATGGTCATGAACATGATGCCTGGTTCTGCGAGAGCCATTAGGTATTGTGCCCCAACAATACCCTTCGAAGCGACCCCACTTCTCTCTCACATAGGTGATTCACTATGTATGGTTACCTTAGTCGAATCATTAAAAGCCACAGGCTTAGCCTCACACTTGTCACTTTTAGGAATGGACTAGGAAGTTTATTAATCTTTATGATAGACTACCTTATTAAATGCGTAGGGTTATCCCCCCCCCCCCCCCCCAGTGACCTCGTTTATTCATACAATTAGGTTTTCCTATTGAACTCAATTCTTGGGATCTCCAGTCTATTGAGTTAGCTTTCCATCATATGAACTTCATTTTTCAAGGGCTTCAGTCCCATTCCCATGGACGACTTCTGCACTAACTCTCTACTTAGGCCTTTTGTCAGCGGATCCACAATATTATCCTTTGACCTCACGTAGTCAACAGTGATAATTCCTGTAGAGATTAGTTGTCGTATCGTATTATGTCTACGTCTGATATGTCTGTTCCTACCATTATACATTGTGCTACGAGCTCTGCCAAGTGCCGATTGGCTATCACAATGTATACAAATGGCCGTTGCCGGCTTAGGCCATCTTGGTATATCCTCAACAAATTGACGTAGCCATTCTGCCTCTTCACCTGCTTTATCTAAAGCGATGAACTCAGATTCCATCGTGGATCTAGCAATAACCGTTTGTTTTGATGATTTCCACGATATCGCTGCACCTCCAAGTGTGAATACATACCCACTTGTTGCTCTGGAATCATTCGTGTCAGATATCCAATTTGCATCGCAGTGTCCTTCTATAACTGCTGGATATCTGTTATAATGCAACCCGTATTCCCGAGTGTATCTTAAGTAGCGAAGCAACCAAGTGATACAGTTCCAATGCATTGAACTTGGGTTGCTTGTGTATCTACTTAGCTTGCTCACAGGAAATGCTATGTCTAGCCTAGTACAACTCATAAGATACATCAAGCTACCAATAATTCTTGAGTATTCCAACTGGTTTACGGGTTCACCTCTATTCTTGGCTAGATGTTGACTTGTGTCAAGTGGAGTTCTAGCTTCATTAGAGTCATTTGCATTGAACTTCTCAAGAATTTTGTCCACATAGTGGGATTGGCTTAAAACGAGTCCACTTTGTGTTCGCGTGATTTTGACCCCCAAAATCACATCCGCAAGACCCATGTCTTTCATGTCAAATCTTGCTTTTAGCATGTTCTTTGTAGATTTTATGATTTTGTCATCGCTTCCAGCAATGAGCATATCATCTACATATAGACACAAAATGACATATCCATCAGATGTGTCCTTCACATACACACACTTGTCACATTCATTGATTTTGAACCCAGCATCAAGCATGACATGATCAATCTTTTGATGCCATTGTTTTGGAGCTTGTTTCAATCCATACAAGGATTTCACAAGTTTACACACTTTCTTTTCTTGCCCAATAGCTTTGAAGCCTTCGGGTTGCTCCATGTAGATTTCTTCCTCTAGAATTCCATTCAAGAAAGCTGTTTTCACATCCATTTGGTGAACTTCCAAATTTCTAATGGCGGCAATGGCAAGCACCAACCTGATGGATGTTATTCGCGTAACTGGCGAATATGTATCAAAGTAATCTAAACCTTCTCGCTGTTTATATCCTTTGATCACCAACCTTGCTTTGTACTTATCGATGGTTCCATCTGGTTTCATCTTCTTCTTGAAGATCCATCGATATCCCAGTGGTTTACATCCTTGAGGAAGATCCACTAGTTCCCAAGTATGGTTCTGTAAGATAGAGTCTATCTCACTTTTGATTGCCTCCCTCCACTGAGGTCCTTCTGAGGAATGTACCGCTTGTTGTTACGTTTGAGGTTCATCTTCTACCATATAGGTAAGAAACTCAGGACCAAAGGATTTTTCAGTCCTTTGCCGTTTACTTTTCCTGATTTCAACTTCCTCATTCTTAGATTGTTCTCGAGGTTCATCGTTTTCAACTACACCCTCGGGAACAATTTCCTCAACCGGTCTAGAAGAACTCGGTTCACTTCTATCTAAGCATGGGAACACATGTTCAAACCACGTTGCATCCTTAGATTCGATTATGGTGCCTTTGCATATTCCCGGGTTCTTGGAATCATGCACAATAAAACGATAAGGACCATAAGGACGGGTGTATCCTATAAGTACACAATCCACCGTTTTGGGACCTATTAGTAGGCGCTTAGGTGGTGTGACCACCACCTTAGCTAGACACCCCCACACTTTCAAGGATTTATATGGTGCTTTCTTTCCCGTCCATAATTCGTAAGGCGTTACATTCTTTTTCTTATTGGGTATATCATGTTCAACACATAATTTGCCGATAAGATTGCTTCCCCCCACATGTTTTGGTTTACACCAGAACTTATCATCATGGCATTCATCATTTCTTTCAAGGTACGATTTTTCCGTTCTGCTATGCCATTTGATTGAGGGGAGTAAGGAGCTGTGAGTTCGTGGATGATTCCACTTTTTGCACATATGTCAATAAAAGGTGAAACATATTCACCTCCTCGATCGCTCCTTACGATTTTGATTTTCCGATTTAGTTGATTCTCAACTTCGGCTTTGAACAAGATAAACTTGTCAACAGCCTCGTGCTTACTCTTAAGTAAGTACACATAGCAATACCTTGTACTATCATCAATAAACGTGATGAAGTACTTGTTCCCACCACGAGTAGGAATTGCTTTTAGATCACACACATCAGTGTGGATCATCTCGAGGGGTTCGGTGATTCGTTCAACCTTTTTGAATGACGATTTTGTTTGTTTTGCTTCTATGCAAGTTTCACATTTATTAATTGAGTCGATATCGAATGTTGGTATGCAATCAAGTTTGATTAAACGACGAATGGAATTATAATTTACGTGACCTAGTCTACCATGCCAAAGATTAGAAGACTCAATCAAGTAAGTAGAACTAGTAGCGTTTTCTTTCATTGCATTCACGACAATTACATTGAGTTTAAACATTCCATTTAGGGCATAGCCCTTACCAACATATACACCATTTTTGGTCAACACGACCTTATCCGACTCAATCACCATTTTGAACCCAAACTTGTTCAATTGCCACCCCGAAACAAGGTTCTTACGAATTTCTGGAACATACAACACATTGGACAATGTGAGTTCTTTTCCAGAAGTCATCTTCAAAACCACGTTACCCTCGCCTTTTATTTCTGCCGTGGCAGAATTTCCCATGAAAACCTTTTCTCCATTAGTCACCTCCTTGAAGGTATTGAAAAGGCTTTTGTCAAAGCACACATGTCGGGTAGCCCCCGTATCGACCCACCAATCCTTGTTATTTTGCCCAACTATATTCACTTCCGTGACCAAAATCTAGAGGTCCGTGACCATGGCAACAAGCTTATCGACTTCATCTACCATGTTCACTTGTTGAGCATTTTCCTTCTTCTTGGGAAGCTTACATTCGCTAGCCTTGTGGCCTTGTTTTTGACAATTGTAACAAGTTCCTTGGAACTTCTTTTTCCCAACTCCTCCTTTAGGACCAAGGTTGGAGCGTTTCCCATGACCTTTCTTTCCACCTTTTCCACTGTTTTTTCCCTTTGAAGATTGGCCATGTTCAACAAGATTGGCCTTCACTGTTTCAGGACCATCAATTCGTTTCAAAGCCAATTTGTTATCTTCTTCAATACGAAGACGAACAACGAGATCTTCAATGGTCATCTCCTTTCGCTTATGCTTGAGATAGTTCTTGAAATCAACCCAACTTGGTGGCAGTTTTTCAATCATTGCCGCAACTTGGAATGTCTCGCTGAGGACCATTCCTTCCGCATGAATATCATGAAGAATAACTTGCAATTCTTGGACTTGGCTCATGACAGTTTTAGCATCTATCATTTTAAAGTCCAAGAACTTAGCCACCACGAATTTCTTAGTGCCCGCATCTTCTGTTTTGTATTTGCGATCCAACGACTCCGATAATTCTTTGGCAGTCTTGGCTTTGCAATACACATTATACAATGTGTCCACCAAACCATTCAAGATAAAGTTGCGGCACAAGAAATCCGAATGATTCCAAGCATGCATCGCGCTCACAGTTTGAGCATCCATTTCCCCTTCATCAACATGGGGTTTAGGTTCAGTCAAGAACCTTGCCAGATTCAGCATGGTCAGATAAAAGAACATCTTTTGCTGCCACTGTTTGAAATTCACACCATTGAATTTCTCTGGTTTTTCAGCATGCGAAACTGCATTAGGCAGCGGTGCAACCAGACCGGTTGTGACAGCAACAGCGGAAGTCATGACAGTAGTGACGACTGTAGAAACATCAGTGGTCACAGGGGTTTCCATTCTGAAAAGAACAATAAGAACAATCAGTAAGCGAGTCTGTTTAAGTTTGTTTGAAAAAGTAGCCGTTGATCAGAACCACTGTCTGTTTAAGTCTGATCAAACAATGGCAAGTTTGTTAGAAAAGTAACCACTGATCAGAACCGCAGATTAATCAGAAGTAGAAAAAATAAAGTGCAGAAACAGTAAACGTTTGAACCGGGCTTGTGTTTAACACAATTCCCTTAAACAGATTCGTCGTCTGTTCCCAGGGTACGCCGGTTCGAAGCAGCACCGCGCACTGCCGGACTTGAGCACTTGCCTGAAAAGAACAAGAAGCTGTGTTGCAGAAACTGAGATAGAGAGAAGAGAAGTTGTTTTGTGTGTCTCAACTGATCAGCCTAGTCTTTGATTTATAGTGCCAGAACCCATAACCGAAATCAGCAAATAAAAGACCATATAATGGTCATTAGTGTATATCGGTTACGAAACTGACTGATAATTCATGACTACAGCTGTTAGGATTTGAAAACGAAATAATGATCTCATTCATTCATTTCAGTTTCAAAAAACTGAAAGTCAAGAGTGCAAAAAACCGCTCCACGCGGACCCGGGTTTTTGGAACTGCATTCGTGTCCGTAGGACGTGCGGGCATACGCGAGTTCAACTAATTCCGGTTCCATTTTTTGCACCCACCCTGCGCGCGGACCCGGGTTTTTGGAACTGCATTCGTGTCCGCAGGACGTGCGGGCATACGCGAGTTCAACTAATTCCGGTTCCATTTTTTGCACCCCCCCTGCGCGCGCGGGTAGGACTTGTGGTAAAACATGTCATAAGACTTCAAAGGCTTGGTTAAGGATTCACCTTATAAATAGCCTATCACTTTGTTCCCACTCCGATGTGGGACAAAGTGGTTTTACCACTTGTGACTTTCCATTCACACTATAACTTCCAACAGGAACCGTCTATATAACCGGTCTGGTTGATCCTAATTGAAACTGTTCGCTTTTATGGTTCCTTTTTACCGTTCGTTTTACTGCTTTAGGCTTCATATTATGTTCATCTAAAGCTTTCTATTTTGTCAAAATTACAAGCCACACCAAAATATAAACTAGTATAGTAGTATTATGTTCTTTTTAATTAGGTAAAATGCCATTTTCGTCTCTGAGGTTTGGCCAGTTTTGCTATTTTCGTCTGACGGGTTGTTTTTCCGCATCTGGATCCAAAAGGTTTGAAATCTTGTCATTTTTCTTTGTTAAGTCAGGAGTATTTCCGTCTTTTTTGCTAACTTTAAGGGCAATTTGGTCCTTTTCACTTTATATATAAAGACCGAATACCCCTGAAAAAGATCGAATTGCCCTTAAGTTAACAAAAAAGACGGAAATACCCCCGACTTAACCAATAAAAATGGATGGAGTTAATTAACCGGATGAAAATGACAAGATTTTAAACTTTTTGGATCTAGATGCAAGAAAACAAACCTATGGACGAACGTCGCAAAACTGACCAAACCTCAGGGACGAAAATGACATTTTACTCCTTTTAATTTGTTGTATATAGATTCTAACTTTTTGTTATTTATGTCCTCGAGTTTTTAAAACTGAACCGACCAGTGAACCGAATACAACATACAGGTCTGTTATGAAAACATCAAGTAACAAGTTATATTCACTTACAGCAGTGCAGCGCAACGCGATACAAGATCGGTTGCTTCAGGTGACATGTTGTTTTTATATATCTGGAAACATGATCCAATAGCGAATTTATTGATTCATCTTAAAAACGTTTTTAAGTAGAAAACCCCAATATTAATTATTAAAAGCATGCATGACTATGAACAAACCTTATGTCAGGGATGAGCCTTGATCTGTGGGAGCTTGAACTCTGAGGAATGAGGATTCATGCACTTGATTTCTTCCCGTGTTAAAAAATAACTGGTTAAAGTCAAAAAGTCAAATTAATCAGTTAACAGTTTCGGGTAGGCATGTTTTGGTTCATCTTAACATGGTGCCTTGACATCCTATAGACAATTTCGGGTACATATTCCAATACAACGTTTAGGTACACTTCATTTTTGTCGGGTACCATGCATCTACTCTTTTTTTTAAGTCTTATCTCACCCCAAACACCTCAAGATGTCACTAGGCTTAGTTGTTAGTTGTTATTACTTATTAATAAACTAACACTTAAACCCAACATTTTCTTATATAAATAGAAAAAAGGTTGGATTGGATTCATCTCCCCATACGGTATTAAATACATAGCTATAAAATCCTCATAATACACTTGTATACAATGTTTAATAAATATAACATACAAAAGTTACAAAAATAATTTTAATCATTTTAAAAACCCGTTCTACATATCATAGTTAAAAAAAAATTTATATCAATTAATATATTCCCATGTAAAATCTTTCTTTATTCACCTCCTCTTCACACAATTAATAAAGATGAACATTTGGTACGATATCACTACCATCCCAATACATTATCAAACCAGTATCATACCGATACATTCAACACCCATTTTCAGAAATTCAGTATTGGTATTTTCAATACCGCACCAATACCATATAAAGATTGACATTGCGTAACAAGTACCAGTACTATGCCAATAGTTTCGATATAATATTCGATACCCACTTTTTCATATGTTGCCGTCTTGTACCGATACCGTACTGATCTCCAAGTTGATACTTTTTACCACCATTTTAGGTTTTTTTTTTTTTAATTTTTTTTAAAAAAAAGCAAAAAATATTTAATAAAGACTAAAAAATATTTAGAGGCTTTAAACTCACTCACACATGACTTTTCTTTTCACACAATTTAATTGACACTTTACCCACTTTTTTCTCCAAGATCACCGACGAAACACAGATTTCGTCGTCTATAACTCCTCATCCATCGTTAATATCTCCCACACAAAACCCTGCAGCAAACAAACAAACAACGCACTGTTCTTCATTCAACTCAATAATCATACGTAAATCTCATCACAAGGTAAGTCAAATCTAAACCCCTTCATTTCCCAACACATTCACACAGAAAAAAACACGTATATCTTTCAAATTTCCCGTTTAATTTCATTGTTTCTACGCATTCAGTCACCAATTACAATGCAATCGTAATGCTAATTTGTTCAATTGTTGAAATCGTTGCTTAATTTGTTCAATTGTTGAAATTTTTCATTGGATTTGACAATTTGTACTGATTCTTGAATTTTGGGAATTAGGGTTTTTCAGATCTGGCGAAAATGAAAGTTTTTGAGAAATTCAAGATCTGGGTTTTGTTGATCTGCTTGATTTCTCAACTGGGTTATGGGTATTATCTCCCTGGTAGTTATCCTCACAAATATGTTGTAGGTGATACATTGTCTGTGAAAGTCAACTCTTTGACTTCAATTGAGACTGAAATCCCCTACAGTTATTACAGTTTACCGTTATGTAAACCCCAAGAGGGTGTTAAAGATAGTGCTGAGAATCTTGGTGAGCTTTTGATGGGAGATAGGATCGAAAACTCGCCGTATAAGTTCAAGATGCACACGAATGAGACCGAGATCTTTCTTTGTCAAACTAAGCCCTTATCGAGCGATGAGTTTAAGCTTTTAACGAGTAGGATCGATGAAATGTATCAGGTTAACGTGATTCTCGATAATTTGCCAGCGATTCGGTACACTAAGAAGGATAATTTCTTGGTGAGATGGACCGGTTATCCACTCGGGGTCAAGATTCAAGATACATATTATGTGTTTAATCACTTGAAGTTTACGGTTCTTGTTCATAAGTATGAAGAGACAAATGTGGCTAGTGTTATGGGTGCAGGGGATGCGGCTGAAACGATCCCTACTGTTGACAAACTGGGATCTGATATTCCTGGTTATATCGTTGTCGGGTTTGAGGTCACTCCGTGTAGCTTCCAGCACAATGCCGAGTCGTTAAAGGATTTAAAGATGTACGGGAAGTACCCGTCAAAAATCTCGTGCGAAACCAGCACCGTAACAATGGGTATAAAAGAAAACCAGCCTGTGGCTTTCACTTACGAAGTTGAATTCGTCGAGAGCGATATCAAATGGCCGTCAAGATGGGACGCTTATTTGAAAATGGAAGGGGCGAAAGTACACTGGTTTTCGATCCTGAATTCGTTAATGGTTATCACGTTCTTGGCGGGAATCGTGCTCGTGATTTTCTTGAGAACCGTAAGGCGGGATTTGACTCATTACGAAGAGTTAGACAAAGAGGCGCAAGCCCAGATGAACGAAGAGTTATCAGGCTGGAAACTCGTTGTGAGTGACGTTTTTCGTGTTCCCGATCATCCAGCGCTTTTATGCGTTATGGTTGGTGACGGGGTTCAGATTCTTGGAATGGCGGTTGTCACGATCCTGTTTGCTGCACTTGGGTTCATGTCTCCGGCTTCTCGTGGGACCCTGCTCACCGGCATGCTGTTCTTTTACATGATTCTCGGAATCGCGGCTGGTTACGTTGCTGTACGTATGTGGAGAACGATTTTCATCGGCGATCATAAAGGTTGGGTGTCCGTTTGTTGGAAAGTCGCTTGCTTTTTCCCCGGTATCGCGTTCTTGATCCTTTTCGTGTTAAACTTCCTCTTATGGGGCTCACACAGCACCGGTGCAATCCCGTTTTCGCTATTCGTTATCCTAATTCTGCTATGGTTTTGCATATCCGTCCCGTTAACACTCGTTGGTGGTTATTTCGGTGCAAAGGCCCCGCATATCGAGTACCCGGTTCGAACCAATCAAATACCGCGTGAAATCCCACCTCAAAAGTACCCATCTTGGTTACTCGTTCTTGGTGCGGGTACACTTCCGTTCGGGACACTCTTTATCGAGCTTTTCTTCATAATGTCTAGCATATGGATGGGCCGGGTTTACTACGTTTTCGGGTTTTTATTCATCGTCTTGATCCTTTTGGTAGTCGTTTGCGCTGAGGTGTCACTAGTCTTGACCTACATGCATCTATGCGTCGAGGATTATAAGTGGTGGTGGAAGTCGTTTTTCGCTTCAGGTTCAGTTGCATTATACATTTTCTTGTACTCGATTAACTACCTTGTTTTCGACCTCAAGAGCTTAAGCGGGCCTGTTTCGGCTACGCTTTATTTGGGTTACTCATTGTTCATGGTTCTAGCCATCATGCTCGCGACTGGGACCGTTGGGTTCCTGTCATCGTTCTGGTTCGTGCACTATTTGTTCTCTTCGGTGAAACTTGATTGATGTTTCAAACCGGAGGTTAGATGAATTTGGAGGGAAATGAGAATAAGTTGGTTTGAGTTTTTGTAATGTTAGTTACAAGTTTGTAATCTTTAAGTTCTTGTTGGTATTGTATGAAATCATGGGCAAATTATATTGGATTTTAAGTTGGTTTTTTCATTCATACATGTAAGGTTGTGCACTCTTATCTAATAACACAATCTCTCTTATGTTTGATAAACTGTGAGATCCGAATTCAAAACCGATAAAACCGAACCAAATAAAAATTCGGTTATTTGGTTTAGTTTGTAACCGTAACTGAATTCAAAATCGGTTATTCGGTTCGGTGTTTGGTTTGAATTTTATTTAAAATTGGGCAATTCAGTTTACGCTTAACCAATAAGTAGCATACATAAAGGACGATTTTTTGTAATTTACTCTATTATAAAAGTTATATATATGTGTTTAATTTAATAGCCCAACCCAAGACCCAAATCCATTAGCCCGAATACATAATTATCAAGTCCAAAACTTATAGCCCAATTCGTCTCCTGACTTTTTATGTATCACGCTGCTAACTCAAAACCCTAGACTATTCGACTATTTGGACTTTTATTTCTGTTTTAGACTCGTTTAAAGTTTAAATTCAGTCCTTTTTATTTTATTTTTGATTTTTTTTGGGGTGAGGGGTGTTAAACTTTTGGTATTGGTATGTTTTAATATTGAGTTACTGATGCATTTGTATTTGTGTATAATAGATACATGTTCCACAAAACAAAGGAAAAATAATTTGGTTAAATTCGGTTTTAATCGAAAACCAAACCGAATTCAAGGCACGAATGCAGTTTGGTTCGGTGTTTGGTTATGACCTCAAAAAATAAAAAAACCGAATTAATCAAACCGTATTAACCAAATTAACCGTAAACCGCATCATTGAACACCCCTAGTACATGACATTGACGAAATTTAATAAGCTATAGCCTATAGGACGCAAAAGTGACATAAAAAACCGACACCGGATAAACAATTATCACGTGGTGATAATCTTTTTGTCTATGGAAGCATTGTTAATATATTAAAGATCATAGCTAGGATTTGCCATAAAGAGTGATGGAATAAATACATGACATTTAACATCACTGATATTAGAATTAAACTAGTAGACATTTTAGTTATCAGATAAATAAAAGAGTGATATATCTATATTGCAAAAAGTATGAAGTATTAATTGTATATTATATAAAGAGTTAAGTGTCATTTTCGTCCCTGTAGTTTGTCAAGTTATACCAATTCAGACCAAATTTCAAATTTGTACAATTTTTATCACTGACATTCTTGAAACATGTCAGTTTTATCAAAAACACTAAGGTTGATTTGAATAATTGGACAAACCACAGGGACGAAAATGACACTTAACTCATGTTTTTTTATACGGAACTGCCATATTTCAAGAATGTCAGTGATGAAAATAGTACAAATTTGAGGTTTGGTCTGAACTCACATAACTGAACAAACTACAGGGACGGAAATGACAATGAACTCTTATATAAATAATATTCAGCTTTGCTGTAATAAAATAGGATTAATCAAGTTAAATTATTAACAAAAAAGTAAAGTGATTTAGGTGGTGTTTGTTTTATAAGAGGTAAAATGTTTGCATTCTGCGGACCACATCTGCAGTCTGCAAGAAAAAGGTTGTTTGATTTTAACGTATGTAGACTTTTAAAATAAACTGGTGGTGGTGGGTGGTGGTGGACGGTGGTGTTTAATACTCTGCAACTCTTAGAAGATCTTAAAAGTGGTTGGGCCAAATCTGTGTCGCACCCTCAATTTCAACATGCGAAATTTTACCGCGGGGCGTGTGACCGACCAGGATCTAGCCACTAATCATGTTGAACCAAACATTTAAAATTATAAAAGCATCACGAACAACATAATTAGCGATAAAGTTTTAATTGTCCAAAACACAGTTTATGTTGCAGTGGAAAAATAAAGTTAAATTCCAAAAAGAACTTAAAAACCACAAGTTTAATAAATGTTTCAAAACGTAAAGTTTTAACGAACCACACCACTCCAACAATTTGCAACGCCTGTCCACAGATGTACCTACTGACCTGCAAAGCATGGAACTACGTGTCAACAATAAAGTTGACGAATTCACAAATTTTAGTTTAGCAAAAGTAAAGTTCACAAATGTTTTTGGTTTATGTATGACTCGGGTAGCTAACCTTCATCACATGACTAAACTGTGTACTGAATGCTGACGTTTCGTTTGTGCCCTTATTAATGTCTTATCAACATTAATGCAAGAGTGAAGGTTATGCCCACCAGACAATCTAATCGGTAAAATGTAGGGACTTTCATCATAGAGTTTTTCATTTAGTCCAAGTGTACTACTCCACCTCCAGTTGATAGTATGTTACAGTGGTTCCAACATGGAACGCGCATGTAGCCCCAACCAGAGCTACCGTAAAAAGTGTTGTCTCAACTAGGACGCATGTTTTTGGAAAAAGGTTGTGAACCCACCTTAGTTTGCTCCACAATAAACTTGAAAGGTGATCAGGAATAATCACTTCCTGATATGTTTATCGTTTCAATTAGTTTAATTAATGAATTCCTACACGTAGTCTAACACATAGCCACAGAATGACGGTGTCATACAATTACTCGTTTAGGTAAGTTTGTGCATATGATCATATAATTCCATAAACACATTCATTGTCACCTACTAATGTTTCTAGTAACATTCAACACCTTTTGATAACTAGGCACATTTAAAATGTTCACAAACACTTTCAGTTCATTGCACTTTTATGTCAGATTTTATGCAGTTTTTTAGATTTAAAATATTAAACGAACTCAGAAAATTATGATATTTTAACACAACATGTTATTTAGTCCCCGAATACTAGTGTATTTTTCTCATGACCTGAATCTTTACAGAAAAATCCCTAAAAATCATCATTCTTTACACCTATGTCTGATTTATAACTTTCTGATGACAGTTTACGCAAAAAATATCATTTAAAAATCCTCGTTTAGTCTTTTTTTATGAAATTCCAGTGGAAAATTTTCATGATCACCTGTAACTACCTACAGTAAAAATTTTAGATCATAACTTAATTCCTATATTGAGTTATGACATTCGTAATTGGCTACAAATTCTGACAGAAAACGCAGCCTGGACCTTTGTTACGAAAGAATTTATTTAAAATATCAAATCATGTCGAAAAATTACGATTCTAGTGGGGTTTGAAGCGTATTTCAAAACACTACATTTTAGACTCAAGAAAAAGTGGATTTCGTTATGTTTTTACCTCGTTACAGCCAACATAAGTCGGCTATAAAGATTTGGACAGAATCTATTTACTTTTAGCTCTTCCCAAAAAAACGTGTTTATGATCATGTTTACCCCAAATCCGACTTGTACATCATGCATAACCCCAAATACATTAGATTCAACAACCAAGTATCCTCAATATCAAGTTATAATCAAAAACCTAATTTTTAAATCATGAGAAACATGAAAATTGATCAAGAAAACTTACTTGTAAGCGTTAAAGGGTATTGAAATTGATCAAGAAAGCCACCAATTGCAAGATCTAAGCAACAATTCAAAGTGGAATGGTGTTTTGAAGGCATAATTTCGAAATTATGGAGGAGGTGGGGCTGTTATACGTATTTGGGGGTTTAGGGTTGGGTTATGTTTTTTTTAACTATGATGATGATTATACGTATGATGATGATTATGTTTTTTTTTTCAACTAATTAAAACCCGTGGGCTTTTGTAACTTTTGGTGGCCCTTTCTAGCTAACACAAGCCCACTAAACCATTTTTACTAATTTTTAATAGCCCGAGTCTCTAAAAATAAAACCCATTAGTTTGTTTATAAAAATAAATATCTGTATAACGCTAGATCACACAAAAACACACATTCTTCGCAATTACGAGAAACGATCAACAAGTAATCCATGTACATAAATAACATACAATTCCACCCAATTATATTATTATTTCTATGTTTGCAATACTATATCCATGTTTCACCAACGTTCGGGGTCAGACTTGTGTGCAGTTTGGTAATTCGGTTGATTCGCCGAACTATTGTTACGTGAGTGTTCGTGTACTAACAGACACACTTAACCAACCAATATGAAGTGAAATGCTATAATGAATGTTTTAAATCATGTTAAAGATAACGGAGTTGTGTTAACGGAGGTAGCCTGAAAAATCTCAGTTGTCACAATCTGCACCAAGAAGAGCTCGCGCATACATTTTTTAATGAAACGTCTTCCAAAAAACAAACAGTCTGCAGATGACAATGTCTTCGTGTGGTTTGCGCGGCTCATACAGAAGAGTCTGGACATATCTCTTTTAAAAAGCAAACACCACCTTAAATAGACCAGAGCTATACAAACACCACTAACACACTATTCAGACATCACTTGCGTGTCACATGGTGGATGGTCATACATATCATATGAGAGAGCGAAAATGATCAAAATGACCCATGTGATAGTCACAAGAGTCGTATGTAAGGCGAAAAATGGTCATATGGGTTGTATAAGGGTCAAATCATATGACTCATTTGATCTCGTAGACCGACAAAAAAATTATTATTGTGATCGCTGACAAATACATACGATCCATATGACCTTTTTCGTCTTATCATATGACCTATATAACTCGCACGATATGACAGGTAGACTGATGTACATTGTGCCATTGTAATTAGAACAAGGCAATCTAATTAGAATAAGGCTTCTAGAATCTGCAACCTAGAATAATTACAACAATTCAATCTTATTAGAATATGATTTACAAAAAATCATTTTATGTGTGTATAACTTAGTAATTATATCTGTTTTGGTAAAAAATCAGGATAGGATAATGCAACCAAATCTTTGTTGTGAGGAATAATGCTTGAAACAATGAACAAATGTATGAATAACTGTAACACCCCGAAAACGGGTTTGGTAAGCAAACCACGTTAATACTACAGGACGGGTAAAATACCGTTAGCGGTAAAATTTAACCCGGTAAATATTAGGACTTAAATAAATAAACCTAATATTAATTAAAAAGGAAAAAATAAATACTTTGAGAAAACAAAGTATATAAAAAGCCCAAATTAACGGGACATAAAACATAACGGGTTATAATTTTCCGAACCCGTTAAAGTAACTAGGAATAATTAACCTAGTTAGTAGCATATAATTAAGTGACTAACGATGAGTTGTAGCTTCATTTGATCAAAATAAAACATGAGGGACTAATGTTGCCAAGTGGGAAACTTGTTTTATTAAAACAAAAGTTAAACACCAAAACACACACTTAAAGTGTGTGTTCTGGTCGAAATATCCACAGGAGCCAGGGAACTCCATGATCAAACCCTAACATTCACTAATCTCACAGATTGAAGGATCAAACCAAGTCCAAACCGAAAATCGAGCATAGATTAATGATCCCCATTGCAAGGAGATCATAAGGTATGTAAAATTTGACAAAAATTCTCTACTTGAAATTCTCATGAATTTAGAGAACTTGAAATCTGATGATGCATGTATGAATTGTAGATGAATTAGGAACATTAAAATGTCTAGGAGTAAACCCTAGACAAGTACATGTTGAAATTATGCTAAATTCTAGTGAAATCCATGGTCACCATTGTAGGTGACTAGTGGGTTATGTAGAACTTGATAAACACTAGGAAATTTGGGGTTGTTCTAGTGTAATTTGACATATGCGAAGTTATTTCAGAACTTTAAAGGCAAATATTTGTGTTAAATAGTTTGAATGATGAAAATTCGGGTTATATGACAAGTTATGAGCTTGTCAATGAATTATTTATAGAATATGCCCATAAGGTGTTCGATGTAATGCCTAAGTGAAATTGGGTACCTACTAGTTCGTAGATAGAACTTGGTTTGGATAAGTATTTGGATAAATGCCTAATAACATGACAAAACGGGTTTCACTTATAGAGGGAAAACCCGTAGATTTTGTGAGATAAAGAAATACAGTATCTTCGATAATCAAGAGCTAGGCTAACTTAGTGTTAACAATAGCATGAACTCGGGTTAAAAGATTCGTTAGAACGATGGCTTAAAGGAACGCCCACCGGGTAAATTGAAAATGCCTAAACTAGCTAATGAACATGAATGTGCATTTTATATATTAAGGGATGTTTGACTTTCAAAAAGTCAAACTGACCTATAATACGATAAATGGTAATTTTTGATATGAAATGCGTAGGGTGGAATAATCGTATTAAATTATGATTAAACTAACCACCTTGAAAACGATGATGATAGTTTGACGCGTAAAAAGCTAGGTGGAAGCTTGATGAGGGAGCGGGTCAAACGAATCAAGAAGGAAAGGAAAAGCGTAGTTCGGATGCGAGGTAAGTTAAGCTTACGCCCTTTTTACTTTTATTACAAAATGCTTATTTGTGAGCATGGAATACGATTTGTATTAAGTAAATGAAACATGATGTTCCGGCGCGATATAATGCTAGTCGGAACAAGTGAAAATGGTAGAAACCATAAATTATGGTAGAAAGGGATAAAAATGGTGAAATGGTAATCCGGACATGGGTTAATGAATAGATAAAGGGATTTAAAACGACACCATTTGGCATAGTCATAATGGGTCAAATAAAACAGGAAACGACTTTCAAGTTGGATGATTTCAAAAAGTAAACCGGGATAGGTTAAAGGGGTGAAATGGTAATTAAGTGCCATCTTATAATGACAATTGGTCATTTCGACTAAACGGGTCAAATGGTGTTGTTAACCCCATTTGTCAATAATATTTGATGATTGCTTGTTGAGTTTTGTGATCAAAGGAATTAACACATGGTTAGCATTGCTATTATCTAGATATTAATAGCGAAAGGTATTAAAACGGGTCAATATGTTTATCCGAGCCAGGTACGCATAATTACGTTGTAGTTAAAAGTGCTATTTTGGTCGAATAATTTGTGAGAGTCCTTCATCGTAAAAGAAGGACCAAAATCGACCAAAACGCCCTTGTAGGCTAAATTGAACAAACAACCCTTAAAGGTTGTTTGGAAACGAATTTCATGATTAGATAAATACTTAGAATACGTATAGAAGTTGAAAGACGTAATATGTTAGTCAAATGGCTCTATTTGAGTTTTGCCGTAAAATAATAATCGGTGGGGTAAAACTCGGAACATATTGATATCCACATTAAATCCAACGCACATATAGTTGTGGTGGAAGATTACTTGATAAGAAATGTAGGAATAAGATGCTAGAAATGAATGAAAGCGATTTCAAGCTTTAAAGTGCTTAAATACCCTTAACGGGTCAAAATAAGCATACGAGCGAAAACGGGTTTAAATTGTGTAATAAACGTATGATTAGAACCTAATATGGTAGGTAACATTAATTTGAAGAAGTGTATGTGATATAAGGATCAAACAAATATGTTTGTTTGATAAAATGCATAAATGGGTTAAAATTCGGTAAAAAGGTAATGAGTCGAGGGCTTGGAAGTCTCAAAATTTTCTTATGTTGGATGTAGGATTTTAACTCCATAAGATGGAGAATTAAATTACGGACGCGTAGGAAAAAGAATCGCGTAAAACGGATCAATAACGAAGAAGTTATGGCCGTTTCTGTAAAAACTGGTATTGCTGAAAATTGCAGGACCCAGCACCAGACCTGCTGGAAAACGGTCTCCCTCGCGTGGCGCGAGGGAGCAACTGGGTGCCTTCGCGTGGCGCGAAAAGCACTGTTTTAGCGAAAAAAATTATTTTAATCAGTTTCGCTTCCCGGACTTGTTTAAATACGTTTTAAGTTACGTATGACTAATCCGACTCATGTTTTATGAGTTTCAGGTATAATTTTAGCACCGGAGGACGATCAAGCACAACGAAGAACCGAACATGATCAAGAAATAAGCTTCCGCACTATGTATCGTTGTTATGAAAATGACGAACTCACACATAATATGTTGTATAGTTTTTAATTCTGTAAGTAAGTTTAATGAACCCGTATTTTCAATGTATTTGAAATCATAACTACCCGTTTATTTTCGTAATTTTATACGAAAACCGTTAAATAATAATAAGGGTGTTACAAGTTGGTAATCAGAGCTCATGGTTAAAGAATAAAGTGTGTTCGGTTCGAGGCTTGATCGCAAATCCGGTAAGTACAAGTATGTTAATGGTTTAGCGTGTTAAGGTGTTGTAAACAACACATAGGGTTATCGTGTAACACACGTTACCCCAATCAAACGATAGATGCAGTTGACGAAATTTCGCGCGTTGACGCGTATAGTAGAAAAAGACTTTTATTATAATACGGGCGATTATTGAAGGTGACACTACTAACTTTTATTAATGTGTTAATTTAAGGACACTCGTGCCTGAAAATGACGAGAGTTGAACGAATTGCGGATATGACAGAGGAACGGTCCGAAGTATGACAAGGGGAGCATGCTCACCAAGGACTAAATCGCGTAACGACCGCGAACAAGGTTAATGGCAAGGAACGCCCGTCGGGGCATGCATTACCAGGTGCACACTTTAAATTTAATTGCACAAATAGTAATATGCAACAAATATGTAGAAATTGAAAGTTGCATATGTAGATTAAAAACTTGGAAAAACCCGAATAGAAAATGTATTCGGGATATTGTTTCCAAGAGAAATAAATAGAGGCATTACTTACATAGGGCGTGATGTGAAAACTATAAAAAGGTCATGCGTGTCATGTGTTAATCGCTTACTCTGGCCAAGTAAGTAGTGGCATATGATACCATGACCTTCTTATAGCGGACACATTTACATCCGATGTAGTAAGGACGGGGTGAATGGGACAAATTAAAAAGTACCCAAATGAAACAAATGAACAAAATAGTTGATAATAATGTAAACGCACAGCCGGGTGACAGAAGCGTATTACATTAGGATAATGAGCCCGAGAGAAGGGACAAGGATTAATGTAAATGATGATATAAATGAATGATCAAAAAGGAAAGTCACGAAAATAAGTCATCTTGGACGAAAGGGCCATGGTGAACAAAATGGGCAAGTAAAACCAAAGTATAGATGATTCGCCGGGTCATAAAAACAAAGGTGTTGCCCACACGAAAAAGATAATCAAGGTTGTTAACTTTAGTCCTAGTAAAGCAAGGACAATGATGATAATCGTCACTCATAATTAATAAGGCCGCCAATGGTGGTCACTTAAAGAATAAAAGCCATGGTCGAATAAAAGCGACGGATTTCGCTAAGATAATCAAGTAAATCGAAATGAAGTCTTAATGCATACCGGAAGGGGTGCAATGATAACGATTTCGGTAAAACACCCGGTTTATGGGTAAGGAATTAAACGCACGCGTAGACTAAGAAACAAGGACGTGTATGGAAAGTCAAAAGACTCGGGTTTTGGGTCATGACTAAAGGACGATAAGATACTGCAAATAGAAATTTTGATAAATTACGTTCAACTATTTCAAAGCTGAACGGGTCGAACAAAGACTGAAGTTTGACATTTATAAGTGATGAATTTTCACACGAACAAGTCAAACAAATTTAATAAAGGATGACACTTGCTAAAGTAAGTAAGCGCGAATCGAATAAATAAAAGTGCGAAATATTAATAAACCTATGTAAAGGAGTTATAGGCGTTAAAAACATTAAAATAAAAGAACCCGGGTAATGGGACGTAAAGAAGTATAGGTAAGAACCGGGTAACGGTAAGTGTAGGGCAAACCAACGTATAATTGACATCAGAAGTCGAAAAGATAATTCGAAAGAAAACAATGTAGCCTTAGACTACGGTCAAGGTCAAACGAAATCCAAAAAGTGAAGGTGAATAATTTTAAACATAAAGAGGGGTGCCTTAACGCCATATGCGTATATAAACGTATACACATTTGAATAAAGACTCAAATAAAAGATGATCTATGGGATCATCATAATCTACGGGATTAAACGTAGTGATAAGGTCTACGGGACCAAGAAGACCTTTGGGTCACAGATAGAAAGAAAAGAATTGTCGGGGTTTCACCTTAAAAAGGTAAAAAGGTGAAAATCTAAAGAAACAGCTTACGAGGCTGAGTAAAAGAACCTACGGGTCAATAGTATAAGACGAGGAAACTGGTTGTAACTACCGGCGTAAAATAATAACGGGAGATAAAGTTCGTATAAAGGCGATGGGTTTCGCTAAGTTAAGTTAAGTAAATGGGTTAAAAGCGAAGAGATCATAAAAGGCCGGGTTGGCAATAAGATATACCCTAATGACGGGGAGTATAATGACGGCGACTAATCAGTCTGGCCGGTAAAACCTTTCAAAGTCGGAGTAGTGTTACGACTCATCACTTATATAAAGCGCCTGTTGAAATAAGAATAACTTGAAGTAACATAATGAAAATAAATATAACCGAGCGATCAGATGGCAACTCGGTCAATTAAATGACAAGAATAAGAAATACAAAATGAAAGTATCGGCCTGTGAGGCCATACACATAAAAAGGCGTATACGCTTTGAAACCAAAAGCACATTATCATACTTTCCTGGTAGGAGTATTATGTGCGAGCAATGCTTAAGTGATCACCAAAGCTAAGGCTCGGATGATCTAAACTAGTAAAGAACGTAAGAACGGTTTCGGGGACGAAACCTCTTTAAGGGGGGTAGACTTGTAACACCCCGAAAACGGGTTTGGTAATCAAACCACGTTAATACTACAGGACGGGTAAAATACCGTTAGCGGTAAAATTTAACCCGGTAAATATTAGGACTTAAATAAATAAACCTAATATTAATTAAAAAGGAAAAAAATAAATACTTTGAGAAAACAAAGTATATAAAAAGCCCGAATTAACGGGACATAAAACATAACGGGTTATAATTTCCCGAACCCGTTAAAGTAACTAGGAATAATTAACCTAGTTAGTAGCATATAATTAAGTGACTAACGGTGAGTTGTAGCTTCATTTGATCAAAATAAAACATTAGGGACTAATGTTGCCAAGTGGGAAACTTGTTTTATTAAAACAAAAGTTAAACACCAAAACACACACTTAAAGTGTGTGTTCTGGTCGAAATATCCACAGGAGCCAGGGAACTCCATGCTCAAACCCTAACATTCACTAATCTCACAGATTGAAGGATCAAACCAAGTCTAAACCGAAAATCGAGCATAGATTAATGATCCCCATTGCAAGGAGATCATAAGGTATGTAAAATTTGACAAAAATTCTCTACTTGAAATTCTCATGAATTTAGAGAACTTGAAATCTGATGATGCATGTATGAATTGTAGATGAATTAGGAACATTAAAATGTCTAGGAGTAAACCCTAGACAAGTACATGTTGAAATTATGCTAAATTCTAGTGAAATCCATGGTCACCATTGTAGGTGACTAGTGGGTTATGTAGAACTTGATAAACACTAGGAAATTTGGGGTTGTTCTAGTGTAATTTGACATATGCGAAGTTATTTCAGAACTTTAAAGGCAAATATTTGTGTTAAATAGTTTGAATGATGAAAATTCGGGTTATATGACAAGTCATGAGCTTGTCAATGAATTATTTATAGAATATGCCCATAAGGTGTTCGATGTAATGCCTAAGTGAAATTGGGTACCTACTAGTTCGTAAATAGAACTTGGTTTGGATAAGTATTTGGATAAATGCCTAATAACATGACAAAACGGGTTTCACTTATAAAGGGAAAACCCGTAGATTTTGTGAGATAAAGAAATACAGTATCTTCGATAATCAAGAGCTAGGCTAACTTAGTGTTAACAATAGCATGAACTCGGGTTAAAAGATTCGTTAGAACGATGGCTTAAAGGAACGCCCACCGGGTAAATTGAAAATGCCTAAACTAGCTAATGAACATGAATGTGCATTTTATATATTAAGGGATGTTTGACTTTCAAAAAGTCAAACTGACCTATAATACGATAAATGGTAATTTTTTATATGAAATGCGTAGGGTGGAATAATCGTATTAAATTATGATTAAACTAACCACCTTGAAAACGATGATGATAGTTTGACGCGTAACAAGCTAGGTGGAAGCTTGATGAGGGAGCGGGTCAAACGAATCAAGAAGGAAAGGAAAAGCGTAGTTCGGATGCGAGGTAAGTTAAGCTTACGCCCTTTTTACTTTTATTACAAAATGCTTATTTGTGAGCATGGAATACGATTTGTATTAAGTAAATGAAACATGATGTTCCGGCGCGATATAATGCTAGTCGGAACAAGTGAAAATGGTAGAAACCATAAATTATGGTAGAAAGGGGTAAAAATGGTGATATGGTAATCCGGACATGGGTTAATGAATAGATAAAGGGATTTAAAACGACACCATTTGGCATAGTCATAATGGGTCAAATAAAACAGGAAACGACTTTCAAGTTGGATGATTTCAAAAAGTAAACCGGGATAGGTTAAAGAGGTGAAATGGTAATTAAGTGCCATCTTATAATGACAATTGGTCATTTCGACTAAACGGGTCAAATGGTGTTGTTAACCCCATTTGTCAATAATATTTGATGATTGCTTGTTGAGTTTTGTGATCAAAGGAATTAACACATGGTTAGCATTGCTATTATCTAGATATTAATAGCGAAAGGTATTAAAACGGGTCAATATGTTGATCCGATCCAGGTACGCATAATTACGTTGTAGTTAAAAGTGCTATTTTGGTCGAATAATTGGTGAGAGTCCTTCATCGTAAAAGAAGGACCAAAATCGACCAAAACGCCCTTGTAGGCTAAATTGAACAAACAACCCTTAAAGGTTGTTTGGAAACGAATTTCATGATTAGATAAATACTTAGAATACGTATAGAAGTTGAAAGACGTAATATGTTAGTCAAATGGCTCTATTTGAGTTTTGCCGTAAAATAATAATCGGTGGGGTAAAACTCGGAACATATTGATATCCACATTAAATCCAACGCACATATAGTTGTGGTGGAAGATTACTTGATAAGAAATGTAGGAATAAGATGCTAGAAATGAATGAAAGCGATTTCAAGCTTTAAAGTGCTTAAATACCCTTAACGGGTCAAAATAAGCATACGAGCGAAAACGGGTTTAAATTGTGTAATAAACGTATGATTAGAACCTAATATGGTAGGTAACATTAATTTGAAGAAGTGTATGTGATATAAGGATCAAACAAATATGTTTGTTTGATAAAATGCATAAATGGGTTAAAATTCGGTAAAAAGGTAATGAGTCGAGGGCTTGGAAGTCTCAAAATTTTCTTATGTTGGATGTAGGATTTTAACTCCATAAGATGGAGAATTAAATTACGGACGCGTAGGAAAAAGAATCGCGTAAAACGGATCAATAACGAAGAAGTTATGGCCGTTTCTGTAAAAACTGGTATTGCTGAAAATTGCAGGACCCAGCACCAGACCTGCTGGAAAACGGTCTCCCTCGCGTGGCGCGAGGGAGCAACTGGGTGCCTTCGCGTGGCGCGAAAAGCACTGTTTTAGCGAAAAAAATTATTTTAATCAGTTTCGCTTCCCGGACTTGTTTAAATACGTTTTAAGTTACGTATGACTAATCCGACTCATGTTTTATGAGTTTCAGGTATAATTTTAGCACCGGAGGACGATCAAGCACAACGAAGAACCGAACACGATCAAGAAATAAGCTTCCGCACTATGTATCGTTGTTATGAAAATGACGAACTCACACATAATATGTTGTATAGTTTTTAATTCTGTAAGTAAGTTTAATGAACCCGTATTTTCAATGTATTTGAAATCATAACTACCCGTTTATTTTCGTAATTTTATACGAAAAGCCTTAAATAATAATAAGGGTGTCACAATAACTTGCAAAATGTAACGAACAAGCGACACAAGGATTTATACGAGGAAAAAGCCCTTGACCAAGAGTTGATCTCCGGCACAAAAAACCTCGGGTGATGGAAACTATCGATCACCAACTATAATTAAACAAATGATTGTTACAACTCGGGATGATAACAAGCTTGTTACAAGGATCACTAGAGTGCAATGTGTATGAAATCGCCAAATGAACTGTTGAGAGCTTGCGAGAGTGTGAGTGTTAGCTAACTTAGCCAATCGTTCTAATCCAAGCTTGTTATCCCCTTTTTAAAATTAGAAATAACTAGATAACTAACTATTCGCTAAATGTGCAAGCTTCCCACGATCTCCATAGCGTTCACAAAGCCATGCACGTGCGGAATATTGAGGGCATATTCCCCAAGAATATCGGCAAGACTTGGTCCATGTGTATATTCCTGCAAAACAAACTTAAACATAATGAAGGCAATCATTAGTATAAGGATAACAATAAGGATCCTGGATCCTGATCCTACAACATCTTCTGAGGATCCTTAATTCAAACAGAATTGAGGATCCGTGATCCTGGCAGTATTTGAGGATCCGTGATCCTTAGGTATAGAAAATCTATCCCTAACAATTGGCCCCAAAATATGAGGAGTAAAATGTAAATTAACGAGTTATATTTTTTAATCTTATCTGCAACTAACTAGCCAACAGAATTATAGCCGTTTGAGTCGAACTAGCCGTTACACCCCATACGTCATTGAAGTGACAATCCTGCAGAATCATCATTATATATAGGTTAGAGATAAGGATCAATGTGCATTTAAATTCGAGCGATACTCCCTTTAAATCCTCATTCAAAGATCAATCAGGTATCTCTCTCCTCCTTCTCTCTTCATCTTCTTACTCTGTTTTTCTTCGAAATCTATAGATCACGATGAAGTTACGATCATCCCCCGCCAAGGATCACCAGAAAGATAGTCCTTTGAAAAGCCAAGGGATTATCAAAAATCTTTCGAAGGAACTCTGCGGCTTCACTGATCCGGAGATTGACCGGATTCGCCACTGTTTTCCGGCGAATACCGTCTTCAAGCCATTTGACCCTACTGCCAAAAGCGATTTCGTTTCTGAGACTTGGGTTGCCTTTCCGGTTACCCCATTCCTGATAGGATATTCCTATCCTTTCCCTGCCTTCACCCATTCCTTATTCTCCCTCACCGGCATGTGCTATATCCAAGCCATGCCAATGATGTGGAGGGTTTTATATACCCTAGAGAACATCATTGAGCAGGAAGGCATCGAGTTGGGAATGTCAGAACTGGCTGAACTGTATAACCTTGTGAGCCATGGTTCACACCGCTTCTTATTCAAACATAAACCTAGTGATGCACACCCAATCCTCAAGACCACAAAGAATGACACCAACTGGAAGAAGCGTTTTTTCTTCGTTAGGAGGGATTCTATCCCTGATGGGAAGGATCTCCCCAGAAAGTGGGCCACCCATGGTAGGATAGAGGATCCTTATAGAAGGATCATAGGATAACCCTGTTTCTGTTGAGGATAACTGGCCCCTTTTCTGTTTTGCAGCTATCTCTGTCTCTCATATCATTCCATCACCTGCAACAAAAGAGAGGATCGCTGCTTTCTGGAGTCTTGATCCTGCAATCAGATCATTCCAAGCAAACACAAAGGATTCTCAAGAAGTATCCTCCGGCTCAGTCACAATGTCAAGTAAGTATCCAAGTTTGTATATGATTAAATGTTTAAACGAAAATAAAACAAGAATACTTATCTGTTGTTTTGCATTGATAGGCGCTGGAAAATCCTCAAAGTCAGCCACTCGCTTCAGCATCACTGATCTTAGTACTGTCGCTCCCTGGTCCGGAAAGAAGAAATATGCTGCTAGTCCAAGCGTTCCAGTTCCAAAGCCTGTCACCTCCAAGGGCAAGGGAGGAAAGAAGAGGAAGTCCACTGAAGCTGGTAACCTTGAAGGCCTGCCCCTCATCCGTCATCAGTTTGAAGAATACTTCAATGATGTTGTTAGGGGAGGATTTTCTAACAATTAGTGATCCTTATTCATTATCCTAATATGTGATCCTTACTTCTGTGACAGGTGGTGATCCTCAGAAGAGCTTCAGGATCAGGATCATGGATCACTTTAAGGATCCTCGTACTGACAATTGTATGTTTATGTTTTGTATTACCTCGCAGGTATTACGAGCTTGACCAAGTCTTGGCGACATTCCTGGAGAATATTCCCAAACTATTCTGCACGTGCTTGACCAAAAATAGACGTTATGGAGAACGTGGAGGCATGGCACGAAAGTAGGAGAGTTTGTTAGCTAGTTACATTTCTAATTTAAAGGAGTAACGAGCTAGTAGAAAAACACTGAGCCATTTCTGCAACTACACACACTCGTATACTCGCACACTTGAAGCTCTCGACGAACATACACTCATTTTCGCCCATTTTCACTCACATTTACACTTTTCACGATAGTGATCCTTGTACCTAGCTCGTTACTATCCGAAGTTGTAAACATTTAATCATTTATTTAAGCTTGGTGATCGGTAGTTTCCATCACCCGGGGTTTTTTGTGCCGGAGATCAACTCTTGATCAAGGGCTTTTTCCCCGTATAAATCCTTGTGTTGTTTGTGCATTTTACATCGAAGTGATCCTTATCGCTATTACACATTTGAGGCATCATTCCCCGATACAAAGAGTTTGGTTGCATATTATAGACAGAATTTTTAACCAAAACAGTTTGGCGCCCACCGTGGGGCAATTGGTGCTTCGTCCTTAGAAAGATTCGCATTTCTGTGCTCATTTCGGTTCACTACAACCAAGCAGATGGCTTCCTCAGCGAAGAATGCTTCAAATTTGATGCCCGCATTCACTTCCTCACAAGGCGTTCCTCCTTTGCCTCCACCACCTTCTGGATCCCAGAAGAACGCTGAGAATGCTGCGAAGAAACCAACTCCCATTTTCTCAAAACCTCCAACTTCTTCTGCTTCTTACACTCCCACTACTAGTGACATGTTTACTTTGATTTTGCAGATGAAGGATCAGATACGGCAACAGGATAAGACCAATGAGAGGATTCTCAAAGAAATCGGAGATCTCAAGAAACAAAAGACAACGGCAGAGGATCATTCCCCACTGGTGCCGAAATCCTTGAATTTTGATACTCCAGTGATTACTTCTCAGCCATCAGTGGTTCCAGACATTCAATACGTGGGTGGACCAAAAGGAGTGCACTACGGAACAACAACAATGACTCAGGCATCAGGTTCATATTTCCAGCCAGCGGGATCCTATCCTCAGCATATGGGATCCCTCACGAATTCAGGAGGATATTCAGGATTGCAGCAGGTTCAAGGATCCTCCTTTGTCCCAGGATCATCCCAGGTTCAAGGATCCTCCTTTGTTCCAGGATCATCCCAGGTTCAAGGATCCTCCTTTGTTCCAGGATCATCCCAGGTTCAAGGATCCTCCTTTGTCCCAGAATCATCCCATGTTCAAGGATCCTCCCTCGTTCCAGGATCGTCTCAGTTTCAGGGATCCTTCCAGATGCCAGGATCCTTGAGGAGTTTGCAAACAGGAAGTTCAGATGTCCATCAGGGAGATTTTATCCCTATGCAGACCAATGCTTCTGCTGGTCCCTCGATCATTCCAGAGCCTCAACAATATGGATTAACATCCAATCTTCCTAATCTGAATCCAATGGGAGGTAACCCTTTTAATAATTCTTATACTAACCATGGTCTTATGCAGGATCCAGCTATCAATCATGCCATGGCAAGAGAATTGCAAAAGCTAAAAGATATGATATCAAGTGTTCCAGGAGTGGTCAAACCTATCCCAGAGATTGCAGATGGGAGCCACAAGATATCTCGTTTTGCACCACCAATCTGTGATGCTGAGATACCCAAGAGGTTCCATGTGCCAACAATGAAGCTGTATGATGGTTCAACCGATCCTGAAGAACACATAGCACAATACAGGGAGAGGATGGAGATCAATCCAATTCCAGAAAGGTTAAAAGAAGCATGCCTGTGCAAGGGATTCGGATCCACTCTTACTGGATCAGCTCTCAAATGGCTGCTAAGTCTTCCTCCCTATTCTATTACCTCATTTGCAAACCTAGTTAACTTGTTTAATAATCAGTTTTCTTGTAGTAGAAAATTTGAACGATTGACTAGTGATTTATATAGGATAACCCAGGGTCATAATGAATCATTAAGGGATTACATTACCAAATTCAGTAAAGAATCCTTAGACATTCCCAACTTAGATATAGCTACGGCTGTTGAGGCCTTCAAAATGGGATTGCTTAGGGATTCGTCTTTCTATGATGATCTTGTTATGACACCATGCAGGAATTTAGATGAGGTAAGAACCCGAGCACTTAGATTCATTCGGCTAGAGGATGACAAGAGGATCCAGGAGAGGTTAGCAGGATCCTCAAAGCAGGATAAGCAAGGATCCTCATTCAGGAACAACAAGTTCAGATCCTACAACAGATCTGATAATCAGAACGTGCATTCTGTTGATCAAGAAGAGGATGATGAGGATTATCCTCCAATTTCTGAATATTGTTTTAGTGTTGATAACAATGAACTAATCCTTGCTATGCAGAACCTAGGTGATAAAGCTAGATGGCCGAGAAAGAATGATAGGCCAGCTGCAACTAAGGATAAATCAAAGTGGTGTGCATATCATGAAGATTTCGGGCACCTCACAGAAGAATGCATTGCATTAAGGAAGGAAATTGGATACTTGTTGAGCAAGGGGCATCTAAAAGAGTTGTTGGGAAGAAAAAAGTCAAGGACTCAGGATCCTGAAAGGATCCCTGAGAAGGCTCCAGCCCCTCCAGCAGATGCACAAGTGATAAACTTTATTTCCGGAGGATCCGACATTTGTGGCACATCCTTCTCAGCAGCTAAAAGGCATGCGAAGGAAGCTAAAATGGATAATGGAGAAAGACCAGTTCGAACATCAAGTGTCTCCGAAGGAAAAGTCATAACCTTTGATGAAGAGGATCGTGTTGATATCCAGGATCCTCATCACGATGGTTTAGTTATTACTCTTTTCATATCTAACCATTTTGTCCGCAGGATCCTTATAGACGGAGGAAGTTCGGTGAACATTATCCAGCTGGATGTTCTAAAGAAGATGGGTATCCCTGAATCAGAGATCATACCAAGATCCTCCGTGCTCGTGGGATTTAGTGGCGAAACTAAGAACACCCTGGGGGACATTAAACTCTCAATATATATTGAAGGCTTACACTCTTATCAAAAATTTTGTGTTATTGACTGTTTATCTTGTTGTAATGTTATCCTTGGCAGGCCTTGGATACACGATATGAAAGCAGTCCCATCTACTTACCATCAATGTGTGAAGCTCCCTAGTCCTTGGGGAATAGTGAAGATTGATAGTGATCAGCAGGAGGCTAAGAATTGCTACACTTCATCGATGAAACCAGCCTCGAAGTCAAGGGAGCAATAGCAATCAAGGTATCCTCCAAGGGATGTCTTGGAGGCCAGAGAGCAGGATGTGGTAGAAATCCTCATGGATCCTGATGATCCTGAATCCAAAATATATATCGGATCAGGGATCCTTGGCGAAATGAAAGAAGACCTCATATCCTTCCTCAAAAGGAGAAAGACTACCTTTGCATGGAAACACGAAGACATGACAGGTATATCCAAGGATGTTATCACTCATAAACTCGGCATTGACAGATCCTTCAAACCAATCCATCAAAGGAGAAGAAAGTTTGCACCAGAAAGGAATGCCATCATCCAAGAAGAGGTAGAGAAATTGCTCCGGGCAGGTATGATTAGAGAGGTCAAGTATCCAAGATGGTTGGCCAATGTGGTTGTTGTTCAAAAGAAAAACGGAAAGTGGAGGGTATGTGTCGATTTTACCGATTTAAATAAGGCATGTCCCAAGGATCCTTTCCCTTTACCCCACATTGACTCCATGGTGGATGCAACAGCGGGTCATGAACTGTTAACTTTTATGGATGCTTCATCTGGATTCCAACAAATCCAAATGGAACCATCCGACCAAGAGGATACAGCCTTCATGACTCCAACGGGTATATACTGCTATATTGCTATGCCGTTCGGATTAAGAAATGCAGGTGCAACATACCAAAGGCTGGTGAATATGATGTTCAAGGATCAAATTGGACAGACTATGGAGGTTTACATAGATGATATGGTGGTAAAATCCTTAAAAGCTGAGGATCACCTAAGAGACTTGGAGGAAGCATTCGATATCCTTGACAAATATAACATGAAACTTAATCCTTCAAAATGTCACTTTGGTGTTAAAGCAGGTAAATTCTTAGGATATATGGTGACAAAGAGAGGCATTGAAGCTAGCCCGGAACAAATCAAAGCAATAGTGAACATCAAATCTCCGGCCAACGCTAAGGATGTTCAAAGGCTAACAGGAAGGATAGCAGCCCTGAACAGATTTATATCCAAATCCTCCGAAAAGTGTAAAGAATTCTATGATATCCTAAGGAAGAACAAGAAATTTGAGTGGACGGAGAAGCATGAAAATGCTTTAAAAGCCCTCAAAGATTACCTATCCTCGGCCCCGGCTTTGATGAAACCAGAAAAAGGTGATGTATTATCCTTATATCTTGCAGTATCCTCAAAAGCAGTAAGTGCGGTCCTAGTTAAGGATCATCAAGGTACACAACATCCTGTCTATTATGTAAGTAAAAGTTTACTTGATGCCGAATCCAGGTACTCACACCTTGAAAAGCTTATTCTTGCATTAATTATGGCATCTATTAAGTTGAGACATTATTTTGAAACTCATGTTATCATTGTCAAAACTAATTTTCCAATTAAGAATGTCCTCAGGAAACCAGAGATGTCAGGAAGGATGGCTAAGTGGGCAGTGAAGCTGAGTGCATATGATATAAGATACGAGCCTAGGACAGCCATCAAATCCCAAGCATTAGCTGACTTTGTGGCTGATTTCAGTAGTGATTTACAAGAAGAAGCTGAGCTAGAAGTCCAGCAGCTAGAAGAGACCAAGGATCCTTGGATACTCTATACTGATGGATCCTCAAATGTCAAAGGCACAGGGCTTGGAATACTACTAAAATCGCCACAGGGGGACATAATACCCCATTCTATAGCTTGTGAGTTCCAAACCACTAATAATGAGGCTGAATATGAAGCCTTAATTGCTGGTTTGCAAATTGCAAAGCATATGGGGATCAGGTATCTTGAGGTACACGTAGATTCTTTGTTAATTACAAACCACTTTAATGGATCCTATGCTGTTAAAGGTGAAAAGCTAACCAAATATTTGGAGATAGTCAAAAGTTTGGCACTCTCTTTTGTTTCCTTTAGTTTGTCACAGGTACCAAGGGAAGAAAATACAGAAGCGGATGCGTTGGCTAACTTAGGATCATCCTTGAAGATCCCGGAGGATATCAAGATTCCTATTATCCATATCCTGACCCCGGCTATCGAGGATCATGTGGCTATGGAGATAGGGAATAATTCTGCAATGATCCCTAGTGAGGATACTCGATCCCATTCAGGATCAGGATCATGGATCTCACCAATTATGAGATACTTACAACATGGAGAGATTCCTACAGGAGAAAACCCTAGGGCTTTCAAATCTAAGGTATCTTAATTCACAATTTTAAATAATATGTTGTATAGACGATCTCTTGCAGGACCATACTTGAGATGCATTGAGGATCCTGAAGTTCAAGAAGTTTTAAAAGACTTCCATGAAGGAGATTGTGGAAACCACACTGGGGGCAGGGCATTATTCTCAAGGATCCTGAGGACAGGATACTACTGGCCAACCATGAAGAAAGATGCTGTGGAGTATGCCAGAAGATGTGATCCTTGCCAGAGACACAGCAATATCCTTCATCAACCAGCTGAATTATTGCATCCTATATCCTCCTCTTGGCCATTTATGAGATGGGGTATGGATATAGTTGGAAAGCTCCCTAAGGCACCTGGTGGAAAAGTATTCATGCTAGCTATGACTGATTACTTCTCCAAGTGGATAGAGGCTGAAGCTTTTGCCCAAGTTAGAGAAAAGGAAGTTATATCCTTCATTAAAAGAAATATTATAACTAGATTTGGAATTCCTTCCGAGATTATATGTGATAATGGTTCCCAATTTATTGGGGGCAGAACCACTAACTTTTGTGGCAGCTGGGGGATTAGGATGATAACATCAACACCAGTCCACCCACAAGCTAATGGTCAAGCAGAATCATCCAACAAGATCATCATCAACAATTTGAAGAAGAAGCTTGGATCCAAGAAAGGGAAATGGGCAGAAGAACTACCCTATGTGCTTTGGGCTGACAGGACAACCCCTAAGAATGCTACTGGTCAAACACCATTCTCTTTGGTGTTTGGGGCAGAATCGGTGATCCCAACAGAAATGGTGGTTCCAACTGCTAGAACAACTACTCGTGATCCTGAGGAAAATAATGAAAACTTGGCTCAAGACCTGGATACTATTGAAGAAATCAGGGATATGGCTAGGATAAGGATGGCCAGTTATCAGCAAAGAATGGCTGGTGCCTACAATAAAAATGTCAGGATCAGGAGGTTTCAAGTTGGAGACATGGTATTAAGGAAAGCATTTCAGAATACCACCAATCCTGCTGATGGAAAGTTAGCTCCAAAATGGGAAGGCCCTTATTTGATTGAAGCTGAAGCAGGAAAGGGGGCATATAGATTGCTAACCATGGAAGGTGATCTGCTACCAAGAGCTTGGAATGCTGTCCACTTGAAGAAATATTTCATGTGACCAGGATCCTCATGGCACAGATGATCCTCACGATAGGGATATCCTTAAAGGATCCTCAAAGTATTGGTGATCCTTACTTAGGTAATATCCTAAACTTGAACTAGTTCATTTCTTTATTTTCTCTTATAAGGATAAGGATCATGTATCCTTTATCCATCTCTCACGTGAATTTAAGTTTTGAAAGTTCAGGTATCCTTAGCATAACATTGGTTATCCACTGAAGCAATCCGTTCCTTGGGTTTAACCCCAGTTATTTGGGCTTGTCCCCAGATTCCGCCTGTAGCGCACGATGATCCTGGTGTAGTTCAAGGCTTTGGGACCAGTACTCGTTCTAGGGGCTGATAATTCCATTGTTCTGGCTATGCTTAGGATCCTACGTATAATGGTAGACGTACCATACATCCGTTCATAAGGTTTTTAACGTTTTCACGTTAGCTAAGGTTTCTAACGTTTTCACGTTAGCTAAGGTTTTGGCATCTTCATGTCACTAAGTTTGGATAGTCGCCAGTTAGGGCCATACTCCAGTTTACACACGATCCTTGGGCTTGTCCCCAGTTATCCTTGGGCTTGTCCCCAGTTGCTAACTCTTTTCTTATATTGGCTTAGTCCCAAGTTATGCTCTATTTCAGGTCCTTGAAGATAGGCAGCTAGGGATCCTTGATCCTTATTTCACTCTAAGGTTTATCTTATAGTTATCCTTATTATGGTTAGGATTCTAACTTGGATCCTCAGGTATGATCCTTAACTCTTTTGATTTATTCATTATTCTTTTAAATAACCCTTATACTTGACAACTGAACTTGTGTTTCTTAAACCATATCACTTTTTAGAACCTATCGGTTATGGGATATGTGATCTTTGATCATATCCTAAACTTTTTGGATATCTTTTCTAATTTTTCAAGGCTTGATAAGTATAAACAAAATGAATATTACAACAGTTGGAAAGTAAGACTTTATAAAGGATAACAACACAAGATAAGCGACAAAAGGTTAAGTTTTTATTTATTAACAAAAAGACTAACCCTTTAAGGTTGTCAAAATTGCCGACCCACATTTCTACCAGCAAAATGTGGCCCGTCCACATGGGTTGGCAAAGGGTGTCCATTGTTTACGGGTCTTTGTAGTGCAGAAAATAAAAGACGGAAGGATAACGAGTGGCTTCATCCCCCAAACAGAGGATCCATCCACCACCCATTATCCTGCCTATTGTCCACAGGATCATACATGATCCTTAACCCTAAAACCTATTGTTCAAGTACAACCCATCATTGTTCAGCAAAAAACACCATAAACAAAACAAACTATCCAACTTAAAAAATGGGCTCCGGCCACGTCTAGAAATATCCATCATCGCCCATTTCAGCAGCCTAAACTTTCGCTGCATCACCACCTCCGGCTCCACTTGCTTCACCCGCTTCATCCTTGCTTCCAGCCTCGATCGTCAGGATCTCTTCAGCCTCCTCTTCATCACCCAATTCAGCCAGCCTTGCTTTCCATTCTTCAATTTCCCAGCTGCTTTTGTCGAAGGCAGGATCCTGAGCTTCCAAGGCCATTTGCAGCTTGGTTTTGTACATTGCTATGGCGGCAGAGACTTTGGCATCATCCGTGATCTCCTGCTTTTCATAGTCAAAATTGACCAGCACCTTAGCCATCTCCTGTTTGGTATCCTGGAGTTCCTTTCGAAGATCAGCAATGGCAAGATCCTTTAGCACGGCAACCTGTTGGAGGTCGGCGATTTTCTTATCCTGATCCTCAACGTGGCCCACATAGTCCTCAATCTCTGCGAATTTATGCAAAAAGGATAAGGTCAGGATCATGTAATCAGCAGGATATACCAGCAGGATATGTCAACAGGATATATGAGCAAAGACAGTGATCCTCACCCCATTGAAGTACTCGAGGAATTGATGGCGGATTAGAGGCAGACCCTGCAAATCCTCGGCCTCGGAGGCCTTTCTCCTTTTGACTCCCTTTCCTTTGAGGGGTGCCTTAGGGATTGAAGCTGTGGGGCTGGTAGGAACCTTTCTTTTGGAGGATTTGACAGTGGTGAGATCGGTGACACTGAACCTTGAAGCAGCTTTGGCAGATTTTCCAGCACCTACACAACCAAAACAAGATAAGTATCTTTTCTTAATATACATTTAACTATTTATTTAAATTTTAAACAAGGATACTTACTTGACATTGTGACAGAGCCTGAGGATACCTCCTGTGAGTCTTGGGTTATTGTCTTAAAAGTTCTAGTTTCAGGGTCGAGTCCCCAGAAAGCAGCAAGTCTTTCCCTGGTTGCGGGTGTTGTGATGAGATGTGAAACAGAGATGGCTGCATGACACAAGACAAAGAAAGGGTTAGTGATCCTATTACAAAAACATGACCATCTGGTGATCCTTCCCAGGATCCTCCGGCCTACCATGGGTGGACCATGTTCTTGGTAAATGCTCTCCATCTGAAATGCTATCCCTTCTTACAAAGAAGAAGCGACGTTTCCAATCTTTGTCGTTTTTGGTGACTTTGAGAAGAGGATGATCTGCACTGGGTTTTCGTTTGAACAAATAACGGTGGGATCCAAAGGTAGTAAGATCATACAGTTCCGCCAGTTCTGACATTCCTAAATCAACGCCTTCCTGCTCGATGATCCTCTCTAGGGTGTATAAAACCCTCCAAATCATCGGCATGGCTTGAATGTAAGATATGCCGGTAAGGGAAAAGAAGGATTGTGTGAATTCCGGGAAAGGATAGGTGTACCCTATAGCAAATGGAGTAAATGGAAAGGCAACCCATGTTTCTGAAACATAGTCGCTCAGGGCAGTTGGATCGAAAGGTTTGAAAAAGACATTCGCCGGAAAACGGTGACGGATGTTATCTATTTGTGCATCGTTAAAGCAACACCTCTCGTTCACTGAGTCCTTGATGATCTTCTGACTCTTCAAAGGGCTATCCTTTTTGTGATCCTTGCCCGGGGAGCTTCGGAGCAACATTCTCGAAGTGACGGAGATAAAGAAGAAAAACAGAGTAAGAGAGGAAGAAAGAGGAGAGAGAAATACCTGATCGATCGTCGACTGAGAATTTAAAGGGAGTTTCTTTCGAATTTGAATGCATAATGATCCTATCTATATCTCTATTTATAATTATGATTCTGCAGGATTGTCACTTCCGTGACATCATCATCGCAACGGCTAGTTCTATTTTAACGGCTATATATCCGTTAGTTAGTTACCGATAAGATCAAGAAAATATAACTCGCATATTTACAATTTCACTCCTTATATTTTGGGGGCAATTGTTAGGGGAGGATTTTCTAACAATTAGTGATCCTTATTCATTATCCTAATATGTGATCCTTACTTCTGTGACAGGTGGTGATCCTCAGAAGAGCTTCAGGATCAGGATCATGGATCACTTTAAGGATCCTCGTACTGACAATTGTATGTTTATGTTTTGTATTACCTCGCAGGTATTACGAGCTTGACCAAGTCTTGGCGACATTCCTGGAGAATATTCCCAAACTATTCTGCACGTGCTTGACCAAAAATAGACGTTATGGAGAACGTGGAGGCATGGCACGAAAGTAGGAGAGTTTGTTAGCTAGTTACATTTCTAATTTAAAGGAGTAACGAGCTAGTAGAAAAACACTGAGCCATTTCTGCAACTACACACACTCGTATACTCGCACACTTGAAGCTCTCGACGAACATACACTCATTTTCGCCCATTTTCACTCACATTTACACTTTTCACGATAGTGATCCTTGTACCTAGCTCGTTACTATCCGAAGTTGTAAACATTTAATCATTTATTTAAGCTTGGTGATCGGTAGTTTCCATCACCCGGGGTTTTTTGTGCCGGAGATCAACTCTTGATCAAGGGCTTTTTCCCCGTATAAATCCTTGTGTTGTTTGTGCATTTTACATCGAAGTGATCCTTATCGCTATTACACATTTGAGGCATCATTCCCCGATACAAAGAGTTTGGTTGCATATTATAGACAGAATTTTTAACCAAAACAGATGTAAGGATCCTTATCCTTAATCCTATTCTGCCCATTTGAGGATAACTGATCCTGAATTGAATCTTTTTTTCTTTGCAGAAATTTGCTGAGATCAAGATGCTCTTCGATGCCTATGTTGAAGAGGCTGAGATGAAGGAGCTGGACTTCCAGAAGATCTTCCTGGCTAAGGATGAGACCATCTCTCGCCTCGAGAAGGAGCTTAACATGGCAAAGAAGCAGGTGGTCATGGCCCAGATCATTGCTGATCAAGAGAAGAATGAGATGATGGAGGTCGCCAAGCTCTCTGCTGCCATTGCTATGTACAAGACCAAACTGCAGATCGCCCAGGAAGCTCAGGATCCTGGCTTTGACAGGACCAACCGGGACCTGGAGGGCTGGAAGGCTAGGCTGGCTGAGCTGGATGATGAAGAAGAGGCTGGAGAGGTCTTGATGCTTGAGGCAAGTGGCAGCGGGGCTAAGGATCAAGCTGGTGATGCTGGGGCAGGAGATGATGGTGATGGTGATGCAGCGAATGTGTGAGCTGTAGAAATGGGCGATGATGGATTTATCTAGACGTGGCCGGAGCCCATTTTTTATAGTTCGGTAGTGGTTTTTGTTTTGATGATGTTTTTTCTGAAAAATGCTGGTCTGTAATAACTTAGACAATAGTTTTTAGGGTTGAGGATCATGGATCCTTGGACAATAGGTAGGATAATGGGTGGTGGATGGATCCTCTGTTTGGGGGATGAAGCCAGTTGTTATACTTCCGCCTTTATTTCCTGCACTTAGACCTTGTTAAATATGGACACCCTTTGCCAACCCAAGTGGACGGGCCACGTTTTGCTGGTAGAAACCTGGGTTGGCAATTTTGACAAACTTTAAAGGGTTTAACTTTTGGTAAATAAAATCTTAATCTTTTGACTATCTTATGTGTTGTTACATTTGTGAATATTTTACCTTCCAGTTGCTATTATACACTTTGTTTGAATTCATAAGTTAAGAATAAAAGGTTGGTAAATTATGTCAAAAAATTTAGGATATGATCAAGGATCAAATATCCTATAATCGAAGAATTCAAAAAGTGATCTGACTTAAGGATCATGCAAGCTGTTGTCAAAGAATAAGGGTCACTTAGACAAATAAAGTACTAAACTAAAATGATTAAGGATCATACCTGAGAATCCAAGTTAGGATCCTAAACCTTTAACATTTACAATCAGGATAACTAAAAGACAAACCTTAGTAAAAGGTAAGGATCAAGGATCCTTAGCTATTTAGCTTCAAAAACCTGAAATGGAACATAACTTGGGACTAAGCCAATATAAGAGAAAAGTTAGCAACAGGGGACAGGCCCAACAATTCTGGGGACAAGCCCAAAAAACTGGGGACAAGCCCAAAAAACTGGGGACAAGCCCAAAGGATCTTGTGTAAACTGGAGTATGGCCCTCACTGGCGACTATCCAAACTTAGTGACATGAAAATGCCAAAACCTTAGCTAACGTGAAAACGTTAGAAACCTTAGGAACGGATGTATGGTACGTCTACCATTATACGTAGGATCTCGGATACAGCCAGTACAATGAAATTGGCAGCCCCTAAAGCGAGTACTGGTCCTATTGCCATGAACTGTACCAGGATCATCGTGCGCTGCTGGCGATACTGGGGACAGGCCCAACGACTGGGGACTAGCCCAAATAACAGGGGTCAAGCCCAAAAAACTGGGGTCAAGCCCAAATAACTGGATACTTCTGTGGATACTCAATCCTTTGTTAAGGATATATCAACCTTCTACAAAACTCAGAACTAAGTGAAAGAAGGATAAAGATCTAGGATCCTTCTCCTTATATATAGGATAACTAAAGAATTAAATAGATTGGAATTAGTTCATTACCAGAATGAGGATCATCTATCCTCTAAGGATCCTTCGAGGATATCATTCTTGAATATTGCTAAGGATCACGGATCCTTATTACATGAAGTATTTCTTCAAGTGGAAAGCATTCCAAGCTCTTGGTAGCAAATCACCTTCCATTGTTAGCAATCGATATGCCCCATTTCCTGCCTCAGCTTCAATCAGGTAGGGGCCTTCCCACTTTGGTGCCAACTTTCCATCAGCAGGATTTGTGGTATTCTGAAATGCTTTCCTCAATACCATATCACCAACTTGGAACTTCCTGATCCTGACATTCTTATTGTAGGCTCCAGCCATCCTCTGTTGATAACTAGCCATTCTTATCCTTGCCAAATCCCTGAGTTCTTCTATGGTATCCAAATCTTGACCAAGGTTTTCAGCATTTCCTTCAGGATCACGGATGCTTGTTCTTGCAGTAGGAACCACCATCTCTGTAGGGATCACTGATTATGCTCCAAATACCAAAGAAAATGGAGTTTGGCCTGTAGCATTCTTGGGGGTTGTCTTATCGGCCCATAGTACATACGGTAGTTCTTCTGCCCACTTTCCTTTCTTGGATCCAAGCTTCTTCTTCAAGTTGTTGTTGATGATCTTGTTGGATGATTCTGCTTGACCATTAGCTTGTGGGTGGACTGGGGTTGATGTTATCATCTTAATCCCCCAGCTGTCACAAAAGTTAGTAGTTCTACTCCCAATAAATTGGGATCCATTGTCACAAACAATTTCAGAAGGGATACCAAATCTAGTTATGATATTTCTTTTAATAAAGGATATCACTTCTTTCTCTCTGACTTGAGTAAAGGCTTCAACCTCTATCCACTTAGAGAAGTAACCAGTCATGGCAAGCATGAATACCTTTCCACCTGGTGCTTTGGGAAGTTTACCAACTATATCCATTCCCCATCTCATGAATGGCCAAGAAGAGGATATAGGATGCAAGAGCTCTGCTGGTTGATGAAGGATATTACTATGCCTCTGACAAGGATCACATTTCTTGGCATAATCCACAGCATCCTTCTTCATTGTAGGCCAATAGTATCCTGTCCTAAGGATCCTTGAGAACAATGCCCTGCCCCCAGTGTGGTTTCCACAATCTCCTTCATGAAAATCCTTTAAGACTTCTTGAATTTTGTTGGTGCATGCGTCTGTCGACTTCATCTTGTATCGAGTCTTGCATTGCACATGGCACGAAGATCGAGAAAACAAGTCAAATGGCTGATTTCGCTTGGAGCATGTTATTTCGCTTGAACTGCTTATTCCGCTTGAACTTGTGTTTTCGCTTGAATGTGTGATTTTGCTTGTAATGGTATTTCGCTTGAAGCATGTTCAAGCGAAATCAGGAGTCTATAAATAGCATTCAAGCGATATCATTTGTAATCTTCTTGTTTCCGACGGCGAAGCTCTGTCGAAGTGTCTTCAGGATTGTAAACTGTTTTAGAATCAATATACACGACAGTTTGAAGTGATATCTTTCTGAATTCAACTCATTTTGTCTGTTTCTGCCTTTCATTCTGAGTAGAACGCCTCTGATCGACTCGTTTCGGGTCCGACAACGATCCTACAATTGGTATCAGAGCTCAGGAGGAGGAGTTCTGCAGTTTTCAGCTTGATTTCATCTCATTTTCTTACTTCTACACCTTCTTTTCTCAATTGATCAAGTTTTAACGGTTGAAATGGACTGAATTTTTCACAACATAAGCGAAATACTGTTTTAACAAACCCTTGAGAAAATCAGATCAAAATTCCAAGTAAAAGTAACAAAAATGGACCAAAGTTCTAATTTCTCTTGAACGAGATTTCTTATTCCGCTTGAAAAATTGTGATCATTTCAAGCGAAATCAGTGATTCCGCTTGAAATCCTATATCCGTTTGGTGATTTCGCTTCAAGTTTTTATTCCGCTTGAAATTTCAAGCGAAATCAGTTATATAGTTTTAAATTGTTTGATTTCGCTTGAAACTTTAATTTCGCTTGAAGTTGCTTTGCAGGTAATCTCGCTTGAAGACTTTATTCCGCTTGAAAGTAACTGTGTTTGAGAAAAAGTTTACAGAATCATGAGTGAAGAATTTTACAACGCATTTGCAACATCCCCGACTACTCCGGCTACCATTGCTCAAAACATGATCTTGGAAAATGAAACTGGAACTACGCAAAAACTCCCGAAGCTAATGAGCATTGAGGAGTATTACGGTTGGAAAGATCGGTTTGAGAACTGGGTTCAAGCTAATCATTTGAGATCTTGGGAGTGTATTTTGAAGAAATATGTACTACCACGTACTGATCTGCAGGTTGAGAAAGAAATTTCTGAATTCACTGACAAAGAACGAGACATGTACAGAGCTGAAAAAATGATGATTAGTCTGCTTCAGCTAGCTATTAAAGAAGACATTTTTGTATTGTGTCACGGCCCCCGACCCGGTTTGACCCGTTTCAGGAGCCGCGGGACAGAAATACTTCGGTATTTATTTAATTGAGTTTAACAGCGGAAGTTTATTTAAAAGGATCGTTTAAAGCTAAAATTTTCCCCGATTATTTTATTTCACAATTCGGGATAAAACCCCGATAATTTACAATATTATGTTTTTACTATAAAATAGTGATATTACAAAATTATTTCTTTATTTTATAATGAGCCACTATCTTAAGCTTGAAATGTTCCCCAGCACTTTTCCTGAATTACAACAGATCACCTGAAACATGTTTGAAAAAGGTTTTGTCAGCGGGAAATACTGAGTGAATCATTCTATTTACTAAAATGACACATTTGTTATAATTTACAGTATTAAGAACGATTACAATGTTTCTAATATCAAACCAACTACCCACGGTATTTGTCACTCGACCGAATATGTGACTATGGTCATATCCCCCAATTGGCTGCCCCAATGGTGACGATTATCAAGTAATGTATACAAAACCCCACATACCGGCTGTAACTTGGTGATTACAAAGACTTAATCCCCGTAATTATAACTTTGAAAATAAACATGATTTTGTAAATAGATTTGATAAAAAGAGAGAATGACTCACATTGTTGATTTAATACGGACAGAGTCTAGTCTATGATTTAGCCTTGTTAACCTAATTTAAATAACAATGCACACAAAACCGGGTTAGTAATCAATCCAGCAATTACGATAACTCACGAGATTAAATTCTCACAATGAACGACAAAGTGCAATACTTCATCCATCGAATTAACGATGATCCGTCAAATTAATGACGAACGACAAAGTATAATACTTTATCCATCGAATTAACGATGATCCGTCAAATTAATGACGAACGATAAAGTATAACCCTAATGTGGGCGGCACTTAAACATCCATTGGATATATTAATCGTCGGATAAATGAATCGTAGCAGCGATTGTGCTAATACCCTGTTTTGCAGCAGAATTTCGAGACCCGGGGGTGAAATTTTGGAATATCAGTTCGTAACACAGTGTGTATTGTGAATTTTTACGTCGTTGTTTTTCCAGATTTCAAGTCCCACTGCCCTCTATTTATAGGTGAAATATGACCCTTACGCGGCCCGCGTGAGTTTTAAGCTCATCCTTACGCGGCCCGCGAGACACCTAGTTTTAGGCCTAGGGTTGCCACGATTGGCACTAGCTTTGCTGAGTTGACAGTTTTCGATAATTCCTTGTTGCCAACGTTTAAAATGGATAATCGTCCATAGGGTTTATCCCCCCTGAGTTTTAGGGGCCCTAATCCTGATTCTGAAAATTATGAAAATTTTAGGGTTTGTTCAGAATCACTTGGGTGTCTCAATTAGGGTTTCCTATTGGACTAATTATTTTAATAATTATGACTTTTGATGAGAGTTGTTACATTCTCCCCACCTTAAGAAAAATCTCGTCCTCGAGATTTACTGGAATAATTGAGGATACTTTTTCTTCATTTCTGATTCTAGCTCCCAAGTGTACTCAGGTCCTCTCCTTGAATCCCACTTTACTTTAACTAACACTAATCGTTTGTGCTTGAGAAATTTCACTTTTCTGTCTTCTATCTGAAGAGGTTTCTCCACAAATTTTAACTTTTCGTTTACCTCTATGTCTTGAAGAGGTACTACCAGAGATTCATCTGCTAAACATTTCTTGAGATTGGATACATGAAATACATCATGTACTCCAGCTAATTCTTCTGGTAGTTGTAAACGATAAGCTACTGGTCCTATACGTTGGATCACTGGAAATGGTCCTACGTATCTTGGACTTA